>OX276389.1:28642768-29302768 GCA_946251805.1 Cybosia mesomella
ACAATATTTTAAATTGCTCAAAGTGTTAAAAAAACTGCTCAAGTTGCATTTATAATTGCTCAACTACAATTTGTAACAACTCCACTTTCCTTAATTACTAAATAAATATAAATAGTTTGAACACAAATTTAACGTATATAGATAATAACGTGTTGAAATTGTGCTTGAATTGAGCTATTGAAAATCTATCGATTAATATTTTTTTTTCTTACAAATATTATTATTTTGCAGGCTGGGGTGAGGTAGGTTGGTTACAAGACCTGCAAGCCAGGTCAGGCCATAGCTAAACATTGGTTCGGTTCATCATTCTAGGCTGCCGGCTTATAACTTGTCGTTAGATCTAAGGATTCTATATATATATATATATATATATATATATATCATTACTTTTTCTTTTTGCCCTCTCTGAGTCTGACTAAAGACGAGCAATACACTTAGAGGTAGTCAAAGATCTAACCACAGATGAATGTCTCATGGCATTCAGACGTTTCATCGCTACTAGAGGAACACCATCACTTATACTAACTGACAACGCACCTCAGTTTAGATTGCTAGCCCAAGTAATATCTGAAGGAACACTGACAGAAAAGATAAGATGGAAATTCATCCCTCAACTAGCCCCTTGGCACGGGGGTGCGTATGAAAGACTCGTAACAATAGTAAAGCATTGTCTAAAACGAACTCTTCAAAAACACATGCTCGGGGAAAATCAGCTCTCGACGATCATCAAAGAAGTCGAAGCCGTAGCCAACATCAGACCACTTACATATGTGGGAGCCGAGATGGACCACATTCTAAAACCAGCTGATTTCCTAACGCCAGGAAAGTGTTTAAACATTCAAATATTCATGAATCGCTTACCACTCTCTGGTTCTATCATTAGACAACAACTCATCGAAGGATGGAAACGTGGAAACATGTTAATGAACGAGTACAAAGATATCAACCAATACCTTTTAAGCCTCAGAGAAAGGTATGGGAATTCACCCAAACAAGCAAGAGTGAGAACTCGTGAAGTTCCTCAGATCGGAGATGTGGTACAGATTAAAGGTGAAAGAAGTAACCGCGAAAGTTGGAAAGATAGTAGAGACACTAAAGGGAAAGGATGATTTATGCCATGTCGCTAGAGTAAAAGTGGACAACCATGTGTTCACACGATCGATTGCTCATTTATATCCTCTAGAAGTAGAAGAGGAAGAGACCCCACTAAATCCCACTGACAAAGTTCTAAATCAAGGGGGTACAGGCGTTGATAATAATGACCCGATTCAAGTGCCGTCTATTGAGATTGAAAGTGTCGACATAAATCCAACAGAGGAAATAAATTATAAAATAGATGATGATGAGAACATGAATGCGAATGTAAGACACGACTCAACGCAGAACACGGGAGAAGAGCTAGAGAACGTCAGCACAATGAGCTTGCACAAGATCATGATGAACGAGATCTAGAAAACGAAGTCATCAATAGCCAGAAATTTAACGACCAACCAAGCGATGAGAAATCGCGTCGAGCCGCTGCAGTCCAAGCACTGGAGAAGATCCACAAATGGACTCGCGACTTGATGACCACCATAGTTTAAAACTCGCGAGGCGGGTATGCCGCGAAGGGTTCGCGATCCATAAATAAATAAACCCAACAATATTGTATAGAGCAACAATTGTTACCAACCACATAACAAAATTAGTAAGTGGCAACATTCTTTTCCCTCCAGTACGTTCGCCATACTCGTACCCTTTTAAAGTTTATAACTAAGTTTAAAAGTGCACTGTGCGAGATCTTCACCTGCCGTCCAGCAATAATACGACAGCTAAGTACCTAGTTTATAAGCCAATATTATTCCGCATAGAACTCGCGGATTCACATATTGATTGAGTAAATTAAGGGCGATGGGAAATCGTGGATGCCGCGGCACTTATATATGAGCTGATGAGCAAACATGATTTCCATCGTATAAACGTAATGTGCCGATAGTTTGATTACATACTTGTATCATAGTGTGTGCAATCTTATATAATGCAAAACGGAATCTAGTTTGGGTAACAAATACAAGTACCCACCTATATCAATATCAATAAGGGGACCGAAGGGTGCTCCCTCGTCTCACAACTCCCAAAATCGAAAGCATACAACCTAAGAGCTCTTTAGGGGCTCACCTGTGTGTAGTGGTTTGGCCAGTCTTCTCGCAGGTATCAAGTATGTCAAGTAGAACATGTTAATGGAGCATGTTAGTTACGTCCGTAGGGACAAGAGGCTCCGACCTGTCGAGATCGCATAAGTGAACAAACTCACTAAGGTTCACATTGTACATCTGTTGAGATTAATAAGATAAAGCACTAAACAATAAGTATCTGATTGCACTCCTAGTGATCTAATAAAGTACATATTGAAGTACTTACAACTCATGGTGATTATATATCTACTTTCACACCATTCTATGGTCGTGGTACTTAGTGATCTTACAGTATGATCATAAACTGGCTTCAAATCACAGGTTGGACCTATTCGTGGATGAAGGTGATGAGTCCTAGCTTGGCTGAGCTGGGACATCCGCATCATTCAGGTGAGACGGTTGACAAACCAGTTGACATGATACTAGGAAGATTGCATCTATATCTATCTATATATAATATATCTATATATATATAAAAATGAAACCCGTTTTCCGTTGTCACGACATAGCATGAAAACGGCTTGACCGATTTGGCTGATTTTTTTTTTGTAGTTTTCTAATACTCTGTACAAGGTTCTTACGGAAAAAAATATTAAGAAAATCTCTTAGAAAGATTGAAAAATATACATTTAGTTTTGCATATTTAAAAAAAAGCGCGTTACGAATGTCAACGTCATTCAATTTAAAACAAAAAAACTCTGTGGTGATCAGGTATGACGAGACCAGGGAAATAGGTATTCATTTTTATATGGAGGATATTATAGATTCCAGTTTAAATTGAATAGGTACGCATACATAAGATAGGTCAGCTATACAAAATAAAGTAGTGCATCAAATTTACGCTAAGGCGGTACGAAGTTCGCCGGGTCAGCTAGTAATGAATAAAACTACCAGTGATCCTCTGTTATGCATTTATCTCTTTATTATTAGATACTCCCTATAGAATAAAAGCGAAGCAGATTATTCATAATTAGTATAACTATTACATTCTCCAAATTGTATTAAGAATCCAGGCAACAAACTTGTGTGCTAGCCTCCTTGTGTAGAGCATAACACAACTATCACTCTTCTATCTACAACCTATTTAGTTGAGGTAACTCTATTTTAATTTTTCATAATGATGAAGAAACTAATCTACTACACAAAAATCGTTTAAAAATAAATATTTGAACAAATAAACAAAAAAAAAGGCCAATAGACAAGAAACCGGACTTTTTCAAAAAAAATCTTTAAAGCCTTATAACTTGAAAAGGGCAGGGGTCCAAGGGGAAATCTGACAAAAATGGTGGGAACCACGACCCCTTAACGGGGTTCGTCGCGCGACTTACTAGGTAACCCTGTATATTCTAAATTAAATTCAAAATATATTTTTTTTAATGGAACTATGAAGAACTTTGTATGAACAAATGATTTAGCCAAAAACACAATACAAAACTTATATCCCCCCGCCAACTTAGGTGGGCCCTTTCAAATGGATTTGGGGAGCATAGATAATACACCATTGACTACTGGAGAGTTTCGTAGTTACTATCAGGAGTAGTTAATGTTCTGTGGTACCCAGGGGGTTGGGTACCACGCGTGTATGAAGTGATAAAATTACAACACTTTAAGAGGGAAAAATATTATTTATTTATTAATCACTCGCACTTCCTACTTATATTATTAGGGATTTACGCGGTTGTTTTAACTTTAAATAGCGGACTGGGGCGTATATCGCGGTCTCGGCCCAAGGATAGGGCTTAAAGCGGGGTTCTTCCCAGGATACTTTTCTCAGCTTCAATCGGAACGGCTCCACCAGGCCCGTTCAGATCCCGAATGTCCAGGCATCGATTGTTTTATATCGTTCCTAATTCAAAGTTTTAAATTGATACAATAGTTTTATTTAAACTCTGACACATGATGGCCAGGTAAACGCACCGTCCGCTGCAGTCCGGGGGGAACGGAATCGGAGCGGCCGGTACACCCTGGGCGGCGGTCAATGGCTTCCCCTTCACCCCTTCATAGGGTTGGCATTGATCGTCGGCCAATACCCAACGTGGCGGGAACACATCGCTCTCCGTACTCCTCTGCTTTCAGAGGAGACAGGATGAGCTATGCTGTTAGTGGTGAGATGGCCCAGGGTCAGCCGGGGTGCGAGGGATATGCTCTATGGGTAACCTTACACCCCGGCGTCTGAAGACCCGAGACGGCGTGCGGTTTTAGTCGGTGCAAGCCCGATATAACCGCCCCCGCTGGCCGGCGGGGGGGTATCCGAAGGGATTTCTGCACGATAAAAAGAAAAAAAGAAAGGTAAACGCACCGTGGTGTGGAACGAGGTTCGGACACCACAATACCAACACTTTCATTTCATCTGTCGTCAGGTTGGCATTATGGACTTTGTATCCAGTTGCCAATAAAATCTTTAAAAAAATAAAGTCTGTCGTCTGTGTATGGTCTGTGTCCCTCTTAGATATAGGTATACTCTTTGCCACTCTTTGGTCTGTGTCGTCACTTCGTCCGCCATTGTATCGAATTTTAACTCGTAACAAAGCTACGGAAAGTGATAAATTCTCAACTTAGCTATTCATATCCATTTTAAAAACCCGCATATTTATTAGTTATTGTACCTTTGTGTTGTCTATTTTGTGACCATGTCGTCTATGGATATTGATCTGTAGTTTTACTATAGTGCATAATATTTTTGTGGGACAACAAGTGAAGTGACGCGATCTCCTTGTATTGGAGCAAAACAAGCTAAAAATAATTCGCTACCGTACCTACAACAATTTGTAAAATCTATTTTTTCTTCTTATTTGTGATGTTCCCGCATCCCATCAGCGCGGAAGAACAGAAGACGAAATTAATTCCGAGTGTAAATCTATTACACTCCAAAAGAAAAGGAATATTCATACACCCTACGGCTATGTACAGAAATAGTGCAACGTCCTGCACAAATATAAAGTCGCCGTTTATAACAGACAATTTGAGTGGGTAATTAACAGGAAAGTAAAGGTGTGAAAATGAAACTCCTAGAAAGTGGCCGTTTAGAGGCACTCAGCAGAGCTCTTTCGATCTTAAACGGAGATAGTGCCGTGCAGGGTCGCATCGAGAGTTACAGCTGCAAGATGGCTGGCACAGAGAAAGCTTTTTATAAACGATTTACAGCAGATGGGGAAACAACTCACAACCTTCAGGCTTTGTCACCTCCAGAAGGAATTTTGTACAGGTAAAATTACTTTTGTTTGTTTAGTGTTTAGTTAGCTTAATGTCAGCTATAACACTATCATACTTCCAAATTTTAGCCGAAGTTTGTCTGGTGATGAGGATGGTGTGCTTTGTGACACCATATCCCGAAAAACATTGTTCTATCTGATTGCTACACTGAATGCTGCCTTTCCAGATTATGATTTCTCAATGGCTAAGGTAAGCACTTTTAGTTTGAATTACAGTGAATGTTTTATATTTGGTTGGAATTCTTATTTTATCATTTAGACATTAACCAATAACTGCATCTGAACCCTGAATGTTGGAATGGGACTATGTGAAAAATATATACCTGACGAACAGACAAAACGTTACAAATCCTATAAAGTGTGGTGAATGGGAACAAGACAGGTCAAAAGGTGGCAACTTTCAGAATGGCTTGATGTACAATCTTCTCTGAAAGTGTAACTGTCTTTGCCGCACCATCCCAGCAACAAATACGATAGGCAATCAAAGATTGACAAACAGCAGAGTATAGATGGGATTGCTATATGTAGCCGTGTTTTAAAAACAAATTAATTTTCGTATATTAAGGTGAAAAATCAATTGCAACTTCTTCATAAATAAAGTCTATTGTTGCGTGAAAATTATATAGGTTACATATTAGGACATCGCTATTTAATGAAAAATTGAGCTTTCAAAAGGTTAATAAATGGTTGGACAGAGTATAGAAAACATGAGACCGTAATCTTAGCAATCCATGGATTCTCCGTGCGGGTGCCGGGTCCATCGCGTTGCTGAGTTGGGAACTCGGGACAGTGCCTGGGACTTGCGACCCAAGTGTAGGTTTAGAAGGGGCCCCTTTTGTTGATGTACATCAACACTCACCTTCACTACCCAAGTTCCCCTCCCTGCCTAACCAAATTTGATACGAACCTACTAGTGCCGCTTTAGACATTCGTCCTAGTAATGAGCTTATTGTAGCTCTCGATAGGCCTAGATCTTTAAGTAGGTTATAGAGAGATTTTGCTGGTATACCTCTCGCTCCCACTTCCACTGCATACAAATTAACCACGTAACCGTTTTTGATTAATTCGTTTGTGAGATCATAGTATTTATTTTTCTTTATTGTGTGGTCCTTCGGTATATTTGTTTCCCACGGTACAGTAAGTTCCACAAGAACCACATGTTTTAATCTCTTAGAATATAGGAATATGTCAGGTCTAGATGACGAAACCCCAACATCCTCCGGAATTTTGTAGTGCTTTTCATACGTGTCGATTAGGAGAGTCCAATCTGGGGCAGTATCTAAGATTGAATAAGGTTTGTTCCTGGGTGTTATGGATGAACCTTCAGACACAAAGTTGATATGACGTCTGTTAGTAGTCAATCCTTTTTGGGCTCTAGCTACTGCCAGACTCATTGCTTCACGTATGATGATAAGCACCTTATCGTGGCGTCGTGAGTAATGGCCTCTATCGAGAAGCACCCTACATCCTACTAATATGTGTCTAGCCGTCCCTATTGCCTCACCACAAGTATAACATTGTTTTTCTGTGGCCTTCCCCCACCTTACCAGATTACTCTGGTCTGGGAGGGTCATCTGAAAGGCGTTAAGATAAAATTTTAACAGGGCCGGCGACCAGTCATAGATCAAGGTGCGCCACTTTAAGGCCATCGGTATGCAGAACTCTCCCATTGTCAACCATTCATTTTGGATTTCCAAATTCATCGCGTGCACTCGATATTTATCATTTTCGTCTTGTTTTAGAAAGGACTTAAGTATATCCTGGTCCCTTTCTGGCTCTCGTACTCCCAACAAATAATCCCAAATATTACAATGTAGTGACCGTGAATGCACCTTGGTTCACAAAAAACACTGAAGTTCACGAATATCTTAAAACTCCAACAATCAAGGATGTTATCAAACAGTCATGTGAGAGTTATAAACAGCGGCTGGAGGGTCACAAGAACCAATTAGCTCTGGTGCTCCTTGTCAACAGCTACATTGCACGGCTTAAAAAAATCCCGCTGGCCTCTGTATGATACTGCTATCAAATTCGAATGGGTTGCTATATCGTTGGGTTTACAGACCCTCAATGGCATTATTTATCCAATTATCATGTAAAATAAGGGCCGGCCGGGATAACAGGTCCCTTGACTTAGCAAGATAGGGCTAGCTGGGCTAGGCCGGGCAGCCAGGCTGGTCGTTTTTGGTGGCCTTACTCATAATACTATTTTAATCTTTATTTAAAGGATTTAGATAACAACGTAAATCACTTTTATACAGTGTTTTCACTGTATGGGGAGCTCTAAAACTTCTGCAGATGCAACAAAACTTCCTTTGGAACCATTAGCTAGAATTCTTGGTCAAGTGCAAGATCTTCATAAAAATGCATTTTGAGATTTTTTTTTAATGTGAACTTAGTGAGTTTCATGTAAGGATGATTTATTTCATTGTGAGAGCTTACACTTGACCAAAAAAATAGCATGCCAAAATTGTTTTTACAAAAAACAACTAATGGTTCCTAAGACGGTTACCTTGAATCTCCTTTGGGTTCCATTTGCACTGGCTTGTTGTATGAGAAAATACTTTATTAAGTACTGGCTGTTTCCTGCGGCTTCACTCGCGTGGAATTTAGATCCCGTTTCTGCTTTCCATAGGAACCTATTCGTTCAGCCGTTAGAGCGTGATTGAATAACAAACATCCCAACTTATAAACATCTTCACAAACTCTCACATTTATAATATTAGTAGGATGACTGCCACCACGCTCTGCTACCACTCTCATCCATTTACCGAATAGAAGCAGGAGTACCACAGGGTTCTGTGCTGGGACCTGTCCTATATACAATTTATACCGCTGACCTACCCGTAACGGAAGAAGTGGTAATTGCAACCTATACAGATGACACTGCAGTTCTCTCTTGTGATAAAATTCCTAATATAGCATCAACAAAGCTACAGGAACACCTGAATATAATTGGATCATGGCTAAAGGCGTGGAGAATAAGAGCTAGTCCTGCAAAATCTGTCCATATAACATTCACACTAAAGAGAGGAGACTGCCCACCTGTTACACTAGACGGAGCTGTTTTACCACAACACAACGGTTAAATACCTGGGTATGCATTTGGACAGGCGGCTGACCTGGAAAGATCACATAAAGATGAAGAGGGAACAAGCGAACAAAAAGCTCAGAGATATGTGCTGGCTACTGGGCAGGCAATCATCACTAAGTCTAGAAAATAAACTTATAATATACAAATGCGTCATAGCACCAGTATGGACATACGGCATACAGCTCTGGGGATCAGCAAGTCACTCAAACATTGAAATCCTCCAGCGCTTCCAGAACAAGGCATTAAAAACTATAAGCAATGCCCCATGGTACATACGTAACACGGAAGTACACGAGTATCTGCAAATTCACACAGTCGTGAGGAAATAAAACGGTCCTCCGAAACCTACAAGCAAAGACTCCAAGTCCATAAAAACCAACTAGCCGCATCACTACTGAACACTAGCGGCTACATTTTTCGACTGAATCGATCCCGATTGGCCACAATCTAGTTGTCCACAGTCTAGTAGGCTTGATATAAAATATGAGATGACATATCACAGGATATGCATTATCTCAAACTCATGTCACAAAAGTTAATTAGATCTGATTATGGCTTCTGGGCTGATTGCAGATAGAGAGAGAGAGTGTATGTTTTTAGTGGTTTTTTAGCTTTCGAAGTCGGTTTTATTTTTTAAATTAAACTTCTTCTTAACGCCTTTCAGAAGACGCTCCCAGACCAGAGTGATCTGGTAAGCCTGTGTGCATTGTTTTTAAAAACAATGTTATACTTGTGGTGAGGCAATAGGGACGGCTAGACACATATTAGTAGGACGTAGGATGCTTCTCGATAGAGACCAATATTCACGCCGCCACGATAAGGTGCTTATCATCATACGTGAAGCAATGAGTCTGGCAGTAGCTAGAGCCCAAAAAGGATTGACTACTAACAGACGTCATATCAACTTTGTGTCTGAAGTTCATCCATAACATCCAGGAACAAACCTTATTCAATCTTAGATACTGCCCCAGATTGGACTCTCCTAATCGACACGTATGAAAAGCACTATAAAATTCCGGAGGATGTTGGGGTTTCGTCATCTAGACCTGACATATTCCTTTATTCTAAGAGGTTAAAACATGTGGTTCTTGTGGAACTTACTGTACCGTGGGAAACAAATATACCGAAGGACCACACAATAAAGAAAAATAAATACACACAAACGAATTAATCAAAAACGGTTACGTGGTTAATTTGTATACAGTGGAAGTGGGAGCGAGAGGTATACCAGCAAAATCTTTCTATAACCTACTTAAAGATCTAGGCCTATCGAGAGCTACAATAAGCTCATTACTAGGACGAATGTCTAAAGCGGCACTAGTAGGTTCGTATCAAATTTGGTTAGGCAGGGAGGGGAACTTGGGTAGTGAAGGTGAGTGTTGATGTACATCAACAAAAGTGGCCCCATCTAAACCTACACTTGGGTCGCAAGTCCCAGGCACTGTCCCGAGTTCCCAACTCAGCAACGCGATGGACCCGGCACCCGCACGGAGAATCCATGGATTGCTAAGAATATCTGTCTTAACATATTTATACTGATTTACCCATGGGTGACCACGCACACCCCACACCCGGGAGCTGAAAGAAACCAGATGTTAAAAGAATTTTTACAAGGAAGCTACTGTAAAACGTAGATCGTAGGTCTCCATCATTAGACCCATCCCATCCAACCCATCTAGGTGAAAAGTACTCATCAATATAGGTAAATGGATCAAAAGCAAACACCAGGTAATGGCTGTAAATCGTTGAGAAGTCCCCTCGACTGTCTTCCGACTCCCATCATCAGATCAACTCCAGACCTTCATTAGATAGTAGTGCTTTAAATTACATAATGAAAAAATTTACAAATGCACTAACCGCTACTACGATTTTCGAAGGTTCTCCTCGAATTTTCTGGGATACCACATTCAGATCCTGGTTTCGAACTACGCGTGAAGTAGATCCTTACTGCTTTAAATTACATAATGAAAAAATTTACAAATGCACTAACCGCTACTACGATTTTCGAAGGTTCTCCTCGAATTTTCTGGGATACCATCATCAGATCCTGGTTTCGAACTACGCGTGAAGTAGATCCTTTCTAATAAAAAAAAAGAATCATCGAAATCGGTTGGCGTGATTGAGTTATTCATCCATTTGTAGCGCGCATACTTAATGCAAATTTAAGACTTATATGGTTTTTAGGGTTCCGTTGCCAAATGGCAAAAAACGGAACCCTTATAGATTCGTCATGTCTGTCTGTCTGTCCGTCCGTATGTCACAGCCACTTTTTTCCGAAACTATAAGAACTATGCTGTTGAAACTTGGCAAGTAGATGTATTCTGTGAACCGCATTAAGATTTTCACACAAAAATAGAAAAGTAACAAAATAAATTTTGGGGGTCCCCATACATAGGACTGGAACTTAATTTTTTTTTTTTCATCAAACCCATACGTGTGTGGTATCTATGGATAGTTCTTCAAAAATGATATTGAGGTTTCTAAATTTTTTTTTTTTCTAAACTGAATAGTTTTCGCGAGAGACACTTCCAAAGTGGTAAAATGTGCCCCCCCCCCCCCCCCCCTGTAACTTCCAAAATTAGAGAACGATAAAACTAAAAAAAATATATGATATACATTACCATGTAAACTTCCAACGAAAATTGGTTTGAACGAGATCTAGTAAGTAGTTTTTTTTAATACGTCATAAATCGTAAACCGCAATTTACCTTTCATTCAATCAATTCAAATGTTCTTCTTTTCTTTATTATATATAAAAATGAATTGCTGTTCGTTAGTCTCGCTAAAACTCGGGAACGGCTGGACCGATTTGGCTAATTTTGGTCTTGAATTATTTGTGGAGGTCCAGAGGTTTAAAAGGTGAATAAATACGGTAGTTGTTATCGATTGAGGCAGTACGAAGTCTGCTGGGTCAGCTAGTATAATTTAAAAAAAAACATTATTATGTTACTTGCTGCTATGGAACCCTTAATGGGCGAGTTCGACTCGCACTTGGCCGCTTTTATCGTGGATGCGATTGTCAGAACGTTACCAAATTGAAATGGGACCACACCGGAAGCACTAGCTTTCAAATAAAAGAATCACCAAATCGGTTCATCCAGTCGAAAGTTCTGAGGTAACAAACATAAAAAAAAATATAGGTAGTTGAATTGAGTTGGGGTGTGTTTTGGGTAACCTCCTCGAGTGTCGCTCCGATTCCGATCCCGCTGCAGTCCGGGGGGAACGGAATCGGAGCGGCCGGTACACCCTGGGCGGCGGTCAATGGCTTCCCCTTCACCCCTTCATAGGGTTGGCATTGATCGTCGGCCAATAGCCAACGTGGCGGGAACACATCGCTCTCCGTACTCCTCTGCTTTCAGAGGAGACAGGATGAGCGATGCTGTTAGTGGTGAGATGGCCCAGGGTCAGCCGGGGTGCGAGGGATATGCTCTATGGGTAACCTTACACCCCGGCGTCTGAAGACCCGAGACGGCGTGCGGTTTTAGTCGGTGCAAGCCCGACATAACCGCCCCCGCTGGCCGGCGGGCGGTATCCGAAGGGATTTCCGCACGATAAAAAAAAAAAAAAAACAAGGTAGTTGAATTGAGACCTGAATTTTTTTGGAGTCAGTTAAAAAACACTATAGACCTTACCCGACTCCACATAATAAATAGTATTTTTGCTACTATGTTTTTTGACTTCCAACAGTTAAGTTGCATGCAGCAACACTATTCTTAGTTCTCAGCTTTATGCAACAAAAACACAGTACATATTTTTCTTTTTTATACAGAGCAGTGAATTCAGTGCAGAACCGTCATTGAGTTGGGTGCAAAGCGCAGTGGATGCTGCCCTATCTGCCGTAGGCGGAGCTCGGTGGAGACAGCTCCGACCGGCTTTGTGGACTGCTGTCGAGGAAGAAGTGACACTACCCGAGTGCCGCATATACAGCTACAATCCAGACTTAGCCAGTGACCCTTTTGGTGAACCAGGCTGTCTTTGGGCTTTTAATTACTTTTTCTACAACAGAAAGTTGAAGCGAATTGTCTTCTTCACTTGTAGAGCTATGAGGTGAGTGAATTTTAGTAATACACGGTGAATTTTCTACGTTCGTGTGGATGGCTAAATCCGAAAATATGCAGAATAGCGTATATAGAATAGATTTTGAAAAAAATAGATAGCACATTTAAATTTTGACAGTTTCGATAATAAATAAGGATCAAATTCTGGGAAGCAATGAATTACTGCAAGCTTAATTCAACATGGGTATGATCCCTGGCTAAAAATTTAGATTATTCATTGGTGGCGTCGGCATGTCCATTATGCTGCTCCTTGAGCGAGCACAGAGATCGGTCCTGAAGGTCCTGTACAGGAAGCCCTTCAGATTCTCCACAGAAGCTCTTATAAAGAATCCTCCACACTTAATGTTCGGCAATTGTACATCCTTAAAATGGTTCAAAAACAACACAAGATAGTCACACAGTCACAAAATTATCCCCAACTCCTTGAGCGTAGAGTTTACAAAAGCGTACCGGTTCAAGTGAGGACTAGTTTTGCACAGCATATGCAGGAATTTATGCTTTGTTATATATATAATTATAATCGTAAAAGTATGCAACATTAAGCACTGCAGAACCAGTCAGGTCAAAATTATTGTTCTTAAATACCTTTTATCATTATCGTATTCTGAATCGGAATCTGTAGTAACAGTAGTCTCATAAAACAAACACATACATAAACACACATACACACGCTCACACACATACAAACACACACTCACACACACACACACACACACACACACACACACACACACACACACAATACCAGTTCTATTATGTATTCTGTGCGTAGACTGATAGTCAAATTCTGTGCCCGTAACCTGCGTTTGTGATGTCTGCGTACAAGACTTTCACCCATTAATCTATTATGTATGTATTACATATTACATGTATTATGTATTTTTATTTGTTTTACTCTTTGCATGGAATAAGCTACTTAGTAATCGTAGCACAATAATCAGCCGTACGCTAATGGGTAAAACTCATTTGGAAATTCTACATAAAAACCCCACGAGACAGGCTAGCCCTAGTGTGGGGTTGATAGTTTAACTTCTCTGTTTTTCTGTTATAAATCTTAGTAATGTATATATATTAGAACTAAGAGAATGTAAATTGTAATTTTCTTTCTTGGTAAATAAACGATTATTATTATTATCTCTTTATTTACTTTAAAATTACTTATAAATTACATTTTTAAATACATATTAAAAAAAAAAAAAATATTTAAAAATATAAAAAATAGTGCTCCACCGGCAGCGTGGCAGGGCCCAAGCTACCGGCGGTCGGGGTCACAGAGAGAGAAACCTCCGGACAATGCGTGCCGTGTCGAGGATGACCGCCTTCTGCATCTGACCCTTGACCCAACCATCTAGCGAGAGTCTCTTGAGGTGTTGGTCGAGGCTCTTCGCTATCAGCCCGTTCGCCGAAATGACTATCGGGACAATGATCGTTGAATCGACATCCCACATGGCGGTAACCTCGTGAGCCAAGTCAAGGTACTTGCTGATTTTGTCCTTCTCAGCCCTCACGAGGTTTTCGTCATGCGGGATGGTGATGTCAACGATCATTGCCCGGCGCTGGGGCCGGTCGACTACCACGATATCAGGCTTATTGCAAGCAATAGTCCTGTCCGTGATAATAGAGCGGTCCCAGTAGAGCAATGCATGACTATTTTCAAGAACCGACACCGGTGTGTACCGATAGTACGGCACCTCAGACTCAACATGGCCATATCGAAGAGCAAGTTGCTGGTGGATGATCCTGGCCACTAGGTTATGCCTGTGCAAGTACTCGCCGTTGGCCAGATGAGAACAACCCGAAATAATATGCCTGAGTGACTCTCCGGGACGACGGCATGCCCGACAGATGTCGACCGTACCGTCCTTCAGGATATATTTCCGATAGTTGTTCGTCATCATGACCTCGTCAGCAATTGCACAGGCAAACCCTTCCGTTTCCCCAAAGAGGTCCCCGAAGCGTAGCCAGTTCACCGAGGCCAGAAGGTCCACATCGGGCCCTGTTAAGGCTCGATAGAACCTCCCGTGCAGCTCCTTGCCCTCCCATACGGTCTTGCGGTCCGTGACGCTCAATACCGTCGGTCTGCGCCAGTTCTCGTTCGCCAAGGAGAGCGGAGTGAGACCCTTGTCTACTTCCACCACATCACGATGCATCCCGCATTCGTTGCTCTGGAAATAATCCCTAAGTCTGCACACCTCACGGTTGTGGAGGTTCTTGGCATTTAAAAAGCCTCGGCCCCCCCACCTCCGTGGGATGTACAGTCTCATAACAGACGAGCGCGGGTGTAGCATGCGATGAGTGGTGAGCAGTTGACGGACCTTTCTATCCAGGGCGTCCAGCTCAGTCTGAGTCCATCTTAGTATGCCAAAGGAGTAGGTCAGTAGAGGCATCACCCAACCGTTGAAGGCTCGCACCTTGTTGCCGCCCGACAAAAGGCTGTTGAGTACTTTTGTGAAGCGGCAGAAGAAGCGTTCCTTCACCGATTTCTTGATATCCACTACTGAGATACCCAAAGACTCTGCCATACCGAGATACTTATAGGTTTCGGTTTCAGAGAGAGATCTGAGAGTCATAGTATCAGAAAGTTGCAAATTCGTAGAATTCACAACTTTCCCCCGCTGCACATGTAAGACCGCACACTTATCTACACCGAATTCCATCCCAATGGCGTTGCTGGCGTTATTATTATCAAAATGCAATGATACAGTTTTAGTTATCATCACAATTGGCCATGAAACCTTACACTACACCACATAGCTTCAGATTTGGCCACCTACGCCCACTTGAAATCTTACACTGTATACCTTTTTTTTACTGATATAGTCACTGTTAATGTTCTTGAATTTGTTTTTAGTCCTGTCTGTGCTGTTGACTCAGGTGTGGATTTTGCGATGGATGAAGATGAAGAATACAACTAAACAGTTTAAATAATAAATAGGTTTCATGGTTCCATCAAACTGTAGCACAGAAAATATGATGTGGGGTGATTATTAGCATGAACTTATAATTTATGTATCTTGATTACTGTAATTCACCCAGATTATTAAGAAAAAATATACTATCATTTTGTGTTCTTTATGACTCAGTATCAGTTTCTATTATCAGCTCATAAATCTTAAATTATTCACAATCTGTTTAAATGACTTGTTAGAAATAATATGTAAATATGTTTAATGACAAAAATAGCCGTAGCTCATTCTAATTATGTATGTTAAATATTGAAAAACCAATCACAATATCAGAGATTTCCTATGTACGTATTATTATATCTATTTTATCTTTAGGAATAACAATTTTTGTGTTCTGTGTAGGAGATACTAACCCAATAAGCAGTTAAGGTTCAACTATGATGGCAGTTTCTGTTTTTTTTTCTATTCATTCCATTAATTGACTGCATCCCGCTGTATAAGTACTGTAGAAGCTAGGATGAAGTCCAGAAGATATGGGCCACCATCTCAGATGCTGACAATCCTAAAATTCCTACCTATATACATATATACTGCCAGTGGGGACGCCGTTTGACCAGACGGGTGATCAGCCCTTCTATGTGGGGCCATTTCACCCATTTCCCCTATAACGACTGTCATACATATTCGTATGGCAATCGGGACCGAAATCTTAACGTGCTCTCCGAGGCACGACCAGACCAATGCAAATACTCATATTCATGCATACAAATATTTGCACTGAGCGGGGATCGGACCCGCGCCTCCTGCGTAGCGGCCGCTTTCAATACCGCCACGCCACGGAGGCTGACAAGTCGCTTACTGTTTACTTTGGTGTGACGTCACAGAGCGTTTATAAGCACGTGATCAAATCTGAAAAAAGTGAGATTTTAATCTTGATTTTTTAACAAAAAAGAAACTTATTTTATATTGAAAATTAATAAAATATGTTTTTTACGGTACATTTTATTAGGATGACAACAATTCGTACAATATTTTAAATATAGTCAGAATGCGTATTGATTACCTACCTACCATCAAGCTTATCCGTGAATAACTTCATTTTGATGAGACTCCCAACTGTTAATTCATTTTTATAAATATTAACTAACCAACAGTAAAATGGATTGTGTGGTTTTATGAAACCACGGTAAAAGTGAAACTATTTTTCACATTATAGACATTTAACTTAAAAATAACAACATTTACATTAAACACTGACAAACAACATTTACATTAAACACTGACAAAAACAAACAAAATAGCGTGGAGCACTGGCACAAATGAGTAAAAGTCTATAAACTACACGGTCAGCTGCTCCGAACTCTAGGCGCCGCCATATTGGCCTTGGCTGCTATGACGAGCGCCTTTCACTTTATGCCTACTCCGCGGCCGCCCGGACGCGACATGCAACACATAGACGAAATAGTTTGAGACGATGTAATAAAAGTTTCACTTTAAAAAAATTGGTTTGTAATAAAAATTATTACAAACCAGGTTTGTTATCGATACATGTGTGAAGGAGGGGATTCTTTGATCAAACCAAACATTTTGTAGGACAATTAAAAAAAAAATTAACATTATTATTATTAAATTTATTTAATTATTATTAATTTTTATTATCATATATGATAGATCACCAGAAAGGTCTTCGAAGCGAAGTACCGTATATGTTTTGATTACCTCGCGATTGTTTAAATATGCTGCATAAACGGCTGTACCTTTGGGTTGTGTGGACTTACTATGCGTCTGCTTCGAGTTTGACGTTACCTCCCGCCGCGCTTCCCCATACCGCACCTCAAGCCAGACCCCGTGAGAGTATTGCTATTGGTACTAATTGGGTCTGGCTTGAGGTGCGGGGAAGCGCGGCGGGAGGTAACGGCAAACTCGAAGCAGACGCGTACAAGTAGTTTCAACTTGATACGTTCAGACGTTCCTGAGAAAAAGGTCTTAACATACAGATTGCATACAACGAAGTGTGAAGTGAAGTGATCCCATAAAGGTTTCAATTTTTTCCTTTTAAGGTAATGAACCCTAAAAATAAAAATAACTATCACACAAGTTACCGTCAACAGCGATGGTGTCCGACTGACGCACCCATCAGCAGTCCTGCCAATAAAAAAAAACTTCTTAAAAACCACGTTTTCAACACTAAAAAACGTGGGGCAGGCGCTTTGAAATTTTTAAATTATTGAATATCTAAGGAAAACGATACATTAAAGGATTAAAGCGCCCGCCCCACGTTTTTAGGGTTCCGTTGCCAAATGGCAAAAAACGGAACCCTTATAGATTCGTCATGTCTGTCTGTCTGTCTGTCTTTCCGTATGTCACAGTCACTTTTCTCCGAAACTATAAGAACTATGCTGTTGAAACTTGGTAAGTAGATGTATTCTGTGAACCGCATTAAGATTTTCACAAAAATAGAAAAAATCCAATAAATTTTGGGGGTTCCCCATACTTAGAGTGGTAGAGTCAAGCAACAGTCATTTTGGCCGTTGCATGAATGGGCCGACTCGACCGGGGAAGCACCACCCTCTCACAGAATATCGACGCCAAGTAACAGTATTTGAACTGTTGCGTTCCGTTTGGTGAGTGAGAGTGCCGGAGCCCAAACTCCTTTCCCATCCCCTCCCAAACTCCTTTACAGGGTCGGCAGCGCGAGTGTGACGCCACTGGTGTTGCAGACGTCCATAGGCCGCGGTAACCGCTTCTCATCAGGTGGGCCGTGTGCTTGTCTGCCACCTTAGTGGTATAAAAAAAAAAACTTGAACTGAAAATCAAAAAAAAATCAATGGATACTTTGCGCGAGAGACACTTCCAAAGTGGTAAAATGTGTGCCCCCCCCCCCCCCTGTAACTTCTAAAATAAGAGAGTGATAAAACTAAAAAAATATATGATGTACATTGCCATGTAAACTTCCACCGATAATTGGTTTGAACCAGATCTAGTGAGTAGTTTTTTTTAATACGTCTTAAATCGTAAACTGCAATTTACCTTTCATTTAAACAACTCAAATATATAAATTTTACTTGCTGCTATGGAACCCTTCATGGGCGAGTCCGACTCGCACTTGGTCGGTTTTTTTAGTGTTAAGTGGTTTTTAAAAAGTTTTTTTATTAACTACTGACTATTTCTGATGATTAAATATGAAAATGTAAGGTGGCATTAGCCTACATAAAAAAATTCAGAGCTTTAGGGTGATCAGAAGTGGTCGAAAATTGTTTGTCAATTTTTGGCTTCAGAGGGAAAGAAACACAGACACGAAGTGAAACTAAGAAAAACGTGGTAAAAATATAAAAATTTACAATAGTGTCGAGCTGTATCTGCCATGTCCGAATGTGATTTTTAAAATTGTAAGTATTTCCCGACATTAAATAGTTTGAGCCCATTGAAATAAATCAATAATATAAATCATGTAAGAGAAAAAATTTGGCGTCTCATCAAAATGAAGCTTCACACGAAAATATCGGAAAATTTCGAATATCTGGGACATGTCTGTCGCTCAGTTGGTCATTAACTTGTACAATATATAGGGGAGCTGGGGGCAAAACCGCCCCAATAACAATCAGTCTATTAAAATATAAAGAAATTAAAGCAATTTAAACGACTTTATTAAGTAATAATACTATTAGGTCACACATTTAAATTACTTTTTATGCACAACAACAACAAAAAAAGGTAGTAACCTCTAAATTGAATTAATATAGAAAAACGGTTTTGCCCCTACAGTGAGGCACAATCGACCCGGCAATTTTTATTGGGGGCACAACCGTTTTTGCCGTTATTGGCAAAATCGCAGATATACTCGAAATCGTCTTCTTCATCTATGCCTGCACAGGCAGCATGAGCCCAACCAGGACACTTTGTACATTTAATCCAACCATCTGTTGACTTAGATTTAGAGAATATCTCTAAGCAAAATATGCATTCATTATCTTCACTATCGCGTTTAATTTTCTTGATTGACCTTTTCACTGTTTGTGTCTTCTTTCGCTTTAATTTGTTATCTGTAGTAGTTTCAAGCGTCTTCTTTTCCTTTAATTCCGTTGTTGTTAGTATGGTCTTCTTGCCTTTTCCTTTGCCTTTTGTAACACTTGGGGTCTTTGTTTTAGATTCTTTCTCAGTAAAAGCAGCTTCCAGTTCTGATTTGTACGGAGAACTTGTTAAAATCGCAGTCTTTCCTTTTCGTTTGGTGGGACGTTACCGGTCTTCCTTTATCAGGCAATTTAAAGAGGTCTCTGAGAGACGTAAATTTAAATGTGGATGTTGATGGTTGTGGTGAATGTGCTTGGTTGGAAGACTGTATCTGATTGGTTGTTTGTGGAATTGATTTCTGGTGAATAAATGTGGATATTGATGGTTGTGGTGAAAGTGCTTGGTTGGAAGAATGTGCTTGATTGGTTGATTGTTTATCTGGTTCACTATGAGTTGATTCGTGACCGTCATTGCTGAATATGGCGTTTAACTGAAGGGTTGTTGATATAGCAAAATTATGCTCGGATGGGATTGGTTCCATCTGGTGCATTGACGGTGGAGGAGAGGTGCGTGTTATTTCATCATCGTGTGAAATAGCTTCCAAATTATCCAAAACGAAAGGTGGCAAGATCGAATCTGATGCATTTGTTTCCTGGGAATCACTGTCATGATTATCTTCTACTAGGGTAAGTCTAGAAGTTCAGTGAAAGCAGCATTTTCTACTGTTGCTTGTAGCTCAGGAGCAACCGGCCTGTTCGTGGTTTCCGCGGGTTCAAAGGTCCAATCTTCAAAAACGACAGGATTCAAAGGATTATAAGTGCCCGGTTAATGGCAATAGGCTCGCCACCTATTACATTGGGACCTAAACATAAACTGGCGAAATGTGGGTGCTAGCACCTCTGCCTACCCCTTCGGGGATATAGGCGTGAGTTTATGTTTTTGTTATGTTTTTTTCAAAGGATAAATGCCTGTCGCTCTGAAACTGTTAACAGCCGTCAACATTACAGCCGCTTTCATATATGCCATTCCAAATAATTCTGGGACCTGAAGCTCAGTCACCATCCTTGGATAATTTTTGCGCAACCATTTTTCACTTCTGTTGAATAATATTGACTCAGTGGTGACATAAAGCCAACGTCCAGTGGCTGGAGTTTGTGAGAACAGTGGGGCGGAAAGCAAATCACAATGACGTAGTTGTCTCGAGCCTTGTTAATGAAAGACAAATTTTTGGTATGCGTAGAGTGGCCATCTAATAATAATAATATCGGCTGTTCCTTTGATGGTTTTGTGTGAGACAAAATGATCAAACCACGTCAAAAATATGTCCGTTTGCATCCAGCCACTTGGATGATAAGTTGCAACTGAACCTGGTGGAGCCCTTTCCAAAATGTTGAGATTTTTGGGTGCTCTGACCTTTGGAAAAACGAATAGAGGTGGGATATAGTGACCTGATGCACTCATACAAATTTCAATTGTGATTGTTTTACCACGTTCAGCCGATGTAAGAGAGCCAACTTGAGCTTTCCTTTTCTGGCCAGGACTTTTGATTCTTTTTTTGGTTCGGTTGAAATTCCCGTTTCATCAACGTTATAAATTTGGTCAGGGGTTAACTTATGTTTCAGTTAGCAAACCAAAAAAATTACCGACTGCTACCCTGTTGAAACCCATTGCCCGAGCTCCTGAAGTTCCTTCTTTCTGGTTTACGCAGGGTTATGATTGGATTCCTTTTCAGAAATTTTTCGACCCATGTGTACCCAGCCATCCCAGTTTCTTTATCAAAATCATGTTGTAAGTTATTTTTTTCTGCTAAATTGAAAGCAATTTCTCGCAAATCCTTGACAGTAATGGGAAACAGACGGCTTTCTAGCTGCAGAATGTGATCCACCATTTCTTTTTCTTGGTCTTTTGTAAAAACAGTTTTGAAGTTCCCGAGCCCTTTAGCTCCACTGTTCAGTTCAATATCCAACCCATTCTTAACTTTTTTTACTCTGTCCCTAAGAGTACTAATAGGCACATTAAAATTATTGGACGCTTTTTTGTAGCCCATTTCTTTATTAATTACAGCCTCACCGCCCTTTTCATGGCAGATTCATCCCACGACTGCCGCGTTGTGCGTCGCACGTAGTTCCGTACCATTATCAGAAACGATTTCCTGCTTTTGTACCTAGAAATACAATAGATTCGATTAAAAAACCCCCGAAGTCATAGTATAGCATTCTACTAGTCAAGCCCTTTCATTTGATAGGTACCCCTATTGAGGGAGTTGTGAAAAAATTTGTAATCTTTTGTCGCGGCGATCTTGGACCGATTTTCATTAAACAAACATAGCTAACCGACCGATTTTCATTAGACACACACACACACACACAGAGAGAGAGAGAGAGACAAGTCAAACTTAAAACATCCCGTCGTTTTAAAAAAATATTATACAGAAATATTTTAGGGGCATAACCGCACCCTATGTGGTTGTGCCCCTATGTGGTTTTGTCCCAGGTACACATTTTGAAACTAGACGTTAGCTGTGTCTAGTACTTTGAGGTTAGGTTACGGGCAAATGATGTAAACAAAGCACAATAAAGTGCTTACCAGTTTAGTAAATCACTCAATCATAAAAGTACTAATCGCTGTACCTATCGCATGTATAAAATTGTAACGTAATTATAACAAACTTACCAAACTTAATAAAAATGCCAATAACTTTTTCTTCGCTCAACCAACGACACTGACACAACATGACAAGAGAGCGGCCATTGATAAGGTGTGACCACTACGAAAAAAATGTTGCTATTCAACAAAAAAAACACCCGAAATGTTAGAAAACGGTTGTGCCCCATATGTGGTTATGCCCCCACCTTCCCTACTTAGAGCTTCTTATTGACATCACCAGCTAAGCTAAATTGTTTATTAGAAATCCGATCAGATAAGTGGAGTTTTGCTATGGTATTTTTACATTGTGCCATTGATAAAGAAAAACGAACGCATACGTAAAATTTTAATTCATTATCGTATATAGCAAGAAATAATGTCTATCGGTATCGTCTCATCATTATTTTATGTATCGCTTGCACTCAACTCACCTTCAGTATCCGAAGCTTTCTTCTCCTGATGTGTTTTATTTGGAAAGTATCGGTTTTAAAACATAACCCTACCTTGGCAGTCGGGTTAAAATATCAGTAAATAACGTGTACCGTAAAATGAGGCCACTTTGCTCCGTTTTTTGCTCCAAATTTTGAAAAATGTGATTGAAGTAAAATCCCTTTTTGTTAAGGCTTTGGTCAATATTTCCACAGCTTATATAACGTTCTGGCTCTAATTTCTCAATGACAAAAATATTTGTTTATTTTGATTTTCATTATTTTTTTAAAATTTAATAATGGAGCAATGTTATCCACCCTTTCGGAAACATTGCTCCTACATTTAACTTGTACTAAAAAAGGCACATTTTTGAGAAAGTAGCAGAGTTAACAGCCTCAGCTGTTAATATGCTCCAAACATAATAATAAGACAGCAAATTTTGTGTTTCTCGTCTTATTTATATGGTTTGAACAAAATAAAACTCTAAATTTATAATGAAGGAACTTGTTTAATTGTACATACTATCAGTTAAATCAGTCTCAGAATCATTTTCTCTTAGTAATCTAATAAACTATTAAAACCACCAAAGGCAACATCTATCAAGAATCATATAAACTTTTAGAAAACAAAAATATTTGGCTTGTTACCACTAAGCAATTACAGCCATGACAAATCACATTAAAAAAATACTAAAAATACCTTGTAAAACTTAAAATAGGTAAGTAATCGTATACATTTTTCTTTATGTTACTAATAAATAGTGATATTTCTAAGAAAATTATTATTGAGATCTTAGATACCCCAAATTTGATCGAGTTCAGGAACAGTATAAAACTCACGACGACCAATTTTTTTTGGTGCAGATATACATCCCAGAACTTCTTTCCAATTATATTGGATCTCATCCTTTGGTTTTGGCCATTTCCAATATTTGAGAGATCTTTTCATAGAGGATATGTAAGGTCCTTGTTCATTCATTTTCGTTATAACACCTGGGAAAATCTCCCCTTCGTACGTGAAAGCTACATATTCTCCTTCGGTCTTAATGAGTGGTTTTAGATTTTTCGTTTTAGAACTTTCGGTGACATTATCCAAGTTTGTCTCTTCTAACATCGCCTCCAGCATATCGTTCATTGTACCGTCGTTTGAAGAGTCATGAAGAGATATTTCACTCTCGGCATATGTACTGTCACTGTGTATTCTCGTATGACGAGGTTCTGAAGTTGAGGCCTGGGCTTCAACTTCAAAACATGGTTCCTCGTTTTCCTTGTCGGCCTGTGGAGTATCTATCAGTTCAGTGACACTTCTTCCCGGAACTATGTTGAGTTTTGTACGTCGTCTTTTCGGGTTAACGCCTCCAGTCCATTCCACTCTCTTCGCTTGCAGTGTTTCCAGAAAAGAATCTTCTGCTGCTGTCTTATCAACAGGTTTAGGCAATCTCTCCAACAAGGCATTTGCATCGATCGGATATATCCCACATTTCCTGAAACCGGATTTCAAGTTTTCTTTTCTATTTTCTTCTAAATCGTCAACAAGTCTTTTTAGTAAGATTGGGAAACTGCTCTTTTGAACAGTTTTTTCCCGTATGCCTTGTTCGCAATTTTTCCATGTCGTTAGAATTTTCCGCCATGCAACTTGGATTGGATGAAAGAAAGCGACATCAAGTGGCTGCGTCAAGTGGGTGCTGTTCGGAGGAAGGCACACGAACCTTATGTTATTTTCTTTACAGGCCTTAAGAACATCCACCGAAATATGTGACGATAGATTGTCGCCTATGAGGACTTGAGGGCCTTCCTGTTTTTTGAGCTTTGGCAAGACAAGTGAGAAAAACCAGTCATTGAAAATATTCATGTCGAACCAACCGGAAGGGCTACAATTGTAGCGAGTATTTTTCGGCCCATTTTCTGTCCAAGTATTCCATAGCTGCTTAGATCTGTACACAACGTATGGAGGAAGTAATTCTCCAACAGCACTTCCAGTAAACATGATCGATGTAGAACTTTTGGATGTATCTCTTATAACTTCGGGGTATTTGGTGCCTCTCCTCGTCAGAATCTTTTTTTGCCCAGGGTCATCACACAAATTCGTTTCGTCATAATTCCATATGTTCTCTGGCGGAACATCTATTACCACCTCTGCCAAATTTTGGATATAATCTGTGAGGGTGTCCCGATCAATGCCAGCTCTACTGCGCTTTATATTAGCAGCAAGCCGCTGCGACAATTCGGCATTCCTTTTCAAAAAACTCGACACCCATTCCGATCCTGGGCAATTATTTTTGAACTTGGAAACTCTCCTCCCAATTCTGTCCAGATAAGATTTTATGACCATGCGCAAATCCAAACTTGTAAGAGGAAAACCATGCTCGCTTAATTTTTTTATGCATGATACGAATATTTTTTCTTCTTCAACTGTAAATGTAGTAGGTGCTCCTGGTGGCCTTGGTGTTTCATTGCGTCTTAAATGTCTTAGTTGATTTATTATAGTCCTTCTTGGAATCCCATATATTTCACTGGCCTTTCTTTGACTAAATTCTTTGTTTTCTATTACTGCTAGACAATCTCGAAGTGTCTCTTCTGAATAATTTTTATAATTTCTTGTAGGTACTTTCTTGACATATTTATGTGGCATATTTCCTATAAAAAAAACTATTTGAATTCACTATGCGCTATGTAGCAGTTAAAATATTAAATATTCAAAAATATAATTTGTAACTTTGCTCCAGGAGCAAAATATCCCCAATCGTGGTGCAAAGTAGGAACGTGAAAGTAAAAGAGGTTAGAATCTCAAATAAATCTACACATCAACTAAATATTACCTGATAACGTTAGCTAATTACATACCCGATTACATTAAACCCACCTTACCTCAAATATCCAAGTAGATTCGTCGATGAAAGTGGCTTTTGCGGACTATTATTTTTTTAACAAAACACTAACTACAAAACAATGGCTGCTATCAAAGAAAAGAAATGGCGGAAACCGGAAGTTCATATTTAGTGTTGCCAATCTTATAAAACGTTTATCGGATACGTTCAAAAATATTTCAATTTCCTTGGAGTTTTAGAGATTTGATCGAAATAATCTTTTTTTTAATTTGGTGCATATTTACCTTCACGGAGCAAAGTAGCCTCATTTTACGGTATTAGAAAAATATTTTTATTTTATATCTAGTATTTTAAATACTACAACTACCGAACCAACAGCATGCATCTGATATTATGCCAAATACATCGGTTCAAAGTATCTAGTATTCGTTAAATACTTTTTACGTAGTATCGGTTTATTCTCTGTTTGTTAGGGTGTCCACTGAAGCGTAAACGCGTAGAGCGGAGTAGAGTCGTGCAGAAATTAATCAGGACAATTAAATATGAATCGTGGATTACAATGTAATTTTTTATTCTATTTCTGCACGTACCTATCTCTGTTTTCTACTACTCTCATCCACATCGTGCTATTTATTTGACTACACGCAACACTATTGAGGTAGGTATATGGTTAATTAAAGTCAAATTAGTTTACATTTACATTGAAAAATGTTTTTAAGACACGTATAACTATTGTATCAAGAATTTTAATATGTACGGAAGAAAACACTTGAAGGTAGGTACGCTAATAACGCAATGGTTCTCTGGAATTCGTATTCATTTTTATTGTTGAAATCCTGCTCTCGTAATCCAGTGTTAAATACCTATCCACAGGATTTATAAGTTTTTATTTTCTAGTGACCAAATTAAAAAAATTGTTATATTTTATTGTAAAACAAAAATATAGATTTAAGATTCCGAAGGTTTACCGGTTATAGGTAGGTAGGTATGGACCTGTCTTTATGTGAGGAATTTGCACCGTTGTTTAGAAGTATGCATACCTAGTTTGTACATCTCATTAATAAAAATAACTTTAAGTTAAGTGTAATCATATTTTAAGTAACAATTACCTACATAAAGAAATAAAATATCAAATGGTTTTTTTTGTTTTTTTTTTTGAACCTACCTACCAAGTTTGTGTTCATCACACAATTTTTTGAAGAAGTATCTAAGTAGCAAAACGTCTAACTATTGCAATCAAGTAACTCCATACATTACATAGAGCAGCTTACCTACACATCCGGAAATTCAGGTTCTGTATTTTTATTATATTACTAAAGCGAAAAGGAGTGATTAGGTCAATTCCTACTCCATAAAAATATATAGTATTTACGAAAAAACAGTATATAAGTATGTTTATCCGCATTCTGGAACCCATAACACAAGCTAGTTAAACTATGCTTACTTTGGGTCTAGAAAGCGCTGTGTAGAATGTCGTAGAATATTTATTTATAAATGCTTCGAAATTTTTTATTGTCAAGAAGCCAAATTACTTTTGACTTTTTCTGTGAAAAAGCCAAATTGTGTTTTAAATATTTCAAGAATAGAAAGAGGCAAACATCTTGACTATATTGTCAAGATTTTTGCCTAGATGCGTAGTTACGAGTTTGTAGGTCTCTTTGCTGGTAAGCGCGGGGCACGAAGATGGAGGTGTATATAAAATTAATCACGGGTTCAGAGTTCGCGCCATTGATTGATCAGTAGGCCAGTCGAATTGACTCGAAAAAGGGGCAGACCTGGAAAAAATTAGAAGTAGCAGTTTTCGTATGGAATTCGTTGGCCCATTTAATTCAAAGGACATTGTTTAAAACAGTTTTTCATGTAAAATTGAAAATAAACGAGTTAAGGTGGTTGCTCAAACCGGCCTTTCCATACATTTTACTCAACATCTTTTTTCTAAACATAGACACTTTTTTCCATATGACTATTCATTTTATCACTTTCCTACAATAGATAGGCGCGCAAGTTGAAGTTTTTGGTAACAACTGGCAGGATTTATTGAGAAAAACAATTGTAAAAATCGAGCTAAATTTGAGATATTGCTTCGTGTTGTGAGTGTGTTTTGACAGCATCATGGCGCCGCGGACCACGCCACTTAGCAACTTAGTGAAATGGTGACATTCACCCGAGTATATAGTATATGTAAGAAAACCAAACATTGAACAAAGCTTCGCAGCAACGCCTGCAATTGGTTCGACAAACACAAAACAAGGTACCATACAAGACTGGCACAGAAAACTTGGGCACATGAATTACAAAGATCTCCAACTGGCTCTCAACAACGAGACAGTGACTGGAATGAGATTTAATCGTTGCCAGACTGAAATTTGCATTCAAGCAAAAATGACTCGAGTACCGAGCCCTCCACAACGAACTACTCCTCGAACTACTGAACGTCTAGAAATCGTACACAGCGACGTGTGCAGCCCAATCAGAACACCTACCCATGCCTAAAACAGATACTTCGTTACTTTTATTGACGATTACAGTAGGTATGGACGGGTCTACTTCATGAATAATAAATCTGAAGTATTAGACAAGCTCCAAGAGTACAAACAAGAAATGGAGAAATTTACGGGCAATAAAATTAAACATTTGCAAACGGATAATGGATCAGAAAACGTCAATGCCAAATTCCAAGCCTACTTAAAAGAACACGGGATTGCACGACGCTTATCCGCACCCTATACCCCACACCAGAATGGTATCGCTGAACGCAAGAATCGGACACTTGTGGAGAAGGCTAGAGCTATGCTGATTACCGGAGATGTTTGTTGGATATTCTGACACCAGCAAAGCATACAGGGTTTACGTTCCGAACAAGACTTTTATGTCCGCAGATGTGAAAGTAGTCAAGGCTGATTACTACAAAAGCCCAACTAATGTTAACAACTTTAAATACAATACAAACACTAACTGTGATTCAGTTTCAGAAACAATGAAAACACAAATAGAAATCGATGATGCTGACGACACTCGGCAAGATCTTTCTATTGACAACATTGAAACGCAAGAAGGTAATTTTATTGAATATGTTGAAAATCAACAAAATGATAGTATTACTGAAAACGTCACAGCAGATTCTACTCTACAATATGAAAGTGTTGACGAAAATGTTGATGATGAACAAGATTTATGTCGGCAAGGACATAAAATTAAACATATGGTAAGTTAAATGATTATAATGGTATGATAAAAATTGTACAAGGTAAATGGATGGTGAAAATAAGCGCACGCAGAGCGCGCGTGCTAGGACGCGGAGGACGAGCGCCGGGCGAAAGTGCCGTGACCGGCCGTGGCTGCGGCGGAGCGGCGCTGGCGGCGCACGAAGGTAGCCCCTCCCGCGTCCCGCGCGTCGGGGGACGGGATCACGTAGGCGCGAACATCCTGGGGGCCCTTGAAATAGTAATTTCAAGAGTCGTCGAAGAGAAGACAGATTCGATTCAGGGCACGTCTGATGACCCCCTTCGATGTAGTAATATCAGCAACACGTGGGACTCCATCAGCACCGGGATGCAACTTGGATATTCTTCCTAAGTGCCATAGAAGTGGGGGCAAGGCTTCATCCTTTATAATTACAAGGTCTCCCTCTTGTAGGTCCTTGCATCTCGTTTTCCATTTATGACGATGCTGAAGTTCAGAGACATATTCTGCTTGCCACCTCTGCCAAAAATGTTGCCTCATTTGATCGAGAAGTTTGAATCGGTCCAGCCGCCGAGGGTTGATGTCTAGAAGCGTCGGTCCCGGAAGCGATGTCAGCGATCTGCCGAGCAGAAAGTGTCCAGGTCATTGGGAGAGGAGGAGAGGGGTGAGATAGGTCTACTGTTGAGGATAGCCTCAATTTGATAAAACAAGGTCGACAGCTCCTCAAAGGTGAGATGCGTGTTACCTAGGATGCGCTTAATATGAAATTTCGCTGACTTAATGCCAGCCTCTACGTAACCGTTGAAGTGTGGAGCGTAAGCCGGTGAAAAAATGAAGTTAATCGATTGATCAGCTGCAAACCCTACAATAGAATCAGCGTATTGCTTAAAGAAGTCGTTGATCTCTCTTGCAGCTGCCACAAAATTTCGACCATTGTCACAGAAGATTTCCTTCGGCTTGCCCCGGCGCGAGATGAAGCGTCTTAAGGAAAGTATAAAGGAGTCTTTAGATAACTCGCTTATCGCCTCTAAGTGGACACATTTGTATTTGAGACATATGAAGAGGCAGAGATAACACTTGGTTATCTTGCAGCCGCGCCCACGACGATCCGTGATAGAAAATGGACCACCGAAGTCTACAGCCACGGTAGAAAACGGAAAGTCTGGTACTAGACGCTGAGTGGGTAGGTCCCCCATTATATTAGACATGGCCTTAGCATTGATGCGTCTACATTTGACACAGTTACGTGCCGTTCGTCGCGCCAGGTCTCTACCCCCGATGACCCAAAACTGCTCGCGCACAGACGACAACATAAGCTGCGGTCCTGCATGTAAGAGGCGTACATGTGCGTCTATGAATATGAGTTTTGCAATTGTGTTTTTTGCTTATAGTAATATGGGGTGTTTTTTATTGTAATCGAAATTACATTTACGTATCCTCCCCCCTACTCTCAGGATTCCCTGAGAGTCGAGAAAAGGTGATAAAGAGGTAAGTGTTGATTTAGGGTTCAATGGTTTGTTATGACCTAGTAAAGAAATTTCATTGAAGAAAGATTGTTGTTGAGATTGTTTTGATAGTATGGTCATCGATTGTTCAAGTTCCATTGCACTAAGTGGACCTGACAGTTTTTGTTTTCTACTGTTATTTACGAAGCGCAATACATATGCCATAATAATTAGCAATTTTTTAAGAGATGAGTATTTATCGAAATCTATTACAGGACTGGGTTCAATGTTTACAAGAAGAGAGGAACAAGACTTTAATTTCAGGTAGGTTATGATTATCAATTAGATTAGGAAGACTAGGCCAGTTTTTTTCTGGTTCTAGTAAATAGCTAGGGCCATGCCACCATTTTGTGTTAGATTGTACATGGTGTGGATCCACGCCGCGTGAGGCAAGGTCGGCGGGGTTGTGAGCTGTAGGTACATAGCGCCAAGCTGAACCTGAGGTTAATTCTCGTATGGTTGATACACGATTAGCAACGTATGTTTTTAAATTTGTAGGGGATGTCTTCAGCCACGCCAGGACAACGCTAGAGTCGGACCAGAGTATGTTCCGAACAACAGGTTTACGAAGAGCTGAATTTACAGAAGCACACAGACGAGCTCCCAGCAAGGCTGCGCACAGCTCTAGACGGGGTATCGTGGTAGTTTTTATAGGTGCAACACGGGATTTCGCACAAAGAAGAAAACAGCTTTGTTTACCTGATGCGACAGTGTTTCTGGGAATATCAAGATGCCTAAGGGAATTTATATTATCTATGAAGTGGGCCCAAGTTTGCCTTATTTCGGCAGGCACGGGGTCGTCCCAACCAATCTTGAGAGTCCACAACCGTTGAAGAAGAATTTTGGGCTTGACAGTACACAAAGTCAAAAGTCCTAAGGGGTCAAAGATTTTAAAAGTTGTAGATAGTATTGAACGCTTAGTTACAGTATTTGGAATATTTGTATCAATATTAAAGTGAAGTGTGTCCTTGGAAGGATGCCAGACTAGACCTAGAGTGTGGTGAGATGAACTGAGAATTAAATCATTAGTTTCCGTGTTATGAAGTTCTGAACGTATGATGACTGTTGAGTTTGAGCGAAATTTTCGTAGATTAAAGCAGCCCTGTGCTAATGATTTGACTACAGAATCCTTAATAAACATTAATTCAGACTCTGAATCTGCACCACACAGTAGGTCATCGCAATAAAAATCGCTTTGAATGATCTGTCTAATGAGGGGGTGAGGAGAGTCCTCCCCCAGTTGCCACAAACATCTAGCGGCCAAGAAGCTAGCACTGGCGAAGCCGTATGTAACAGTGTTAAGCCTGAGTGAACGGAGTGGAAGATTGTCATCTTCACGCCATAGTATTATCTGCAAATCTCTATCCAGCTCATTCAAAACAACTTGGCGGTATTGTTTTTCAATATCACCTGATAAGATGTATGTATAGTGCCGAAATCGCAGTAAAATATTAAATAGCGAGTCCTGAATATTAGGGCCTATCATCTGTAAATCGTTAATTGAGAAGCCAGACGACGTTTGAGCAGAGGCGTCGAAGACTACACGCAATTTTGTTGACTCACTCTTTTCTTTGAACACAGCATGATGTGGAAGGAAGTAATAAATAGGTGGATTTTGCACTGGTGCTTCAGAAAGATGGCCTAGGTCACAATACTCCTTGATGAAGTTTGAATATTTTTCCTTTAATTGAGGATTACCATGAAGTCGTTTTTCTAAATTGAAGAACCGCTTTTTAGCAAGATGATAAGAATTCCCCAGACAGTCTGGAGAATCCATGAGTGGAAGACGGACACAAAATCTACCTCCTTCCAATCGATATGTATTTGCAACAAAGTGAGTTTCAGATTCAGAAGAAAATAATTTAGGTTGATCAGCATCAGGAAAATCCTCGTAATCCCAAAATTTAGTGAGATTAGTGTGGATATCCATATCAGTTGCAACGTTACATTTGATGACTTGACTTTTCCTACAGTTGGGAATAATGAAAGGCCCCGCTAGCACCCAACCCAGCTTCGAACTATGTAGGATAGGCAAATTAGGCCCTAGATGGCGCTGTTCGGAGCCAAGAAGCTGCCAGAATATATCAGCTCCCAAGAGCACATCAACGTGCGATGGACAATTAAAGGTTGGATCGGCTAATTTAATGAACGATGGAATGTTTAAGACGGACATGTCAATATGTTGCTTAGGAAGGCACCCAGTTATGTGAGGCAGTGTTAAGAAGTCATGAGTACAGGTAAATGTACCATGTTTAGATTTAATCTGTGCTGAGCATCGCACAGGAATGATGCCGAGGGAGGTGTCTCCTATACCTAAGATGCTTGTGATACCTGCAGACTGGGACTGGGGTAGCTTTAAGCCGTTAGTGATGAAAGAAGACTGACTTCCCGAATCAAGTAGGGCACGAACAGTTTCTAACTTGTTCGTATGAGGGTTAACGATGTCAATCATGGCAGTGGAGAGAAGCGTTTCAGGGGAACATACTACAGACATGACAGTACTTGTTTGCCCTTCTGCACCATTATCGGTGCCTGCAGGACTAGAGGATGTAGGTGGTTGAGTCGTGTGTGTGGTGTGTTTGTGCAGTGCTGTGTTGTGTCGCCTCTTACATACACGACAGCCACCCAAGCGGCAGCGAGGGGCATCATGGTCTGGGCGCAAGCAGTTGATGCAAAGCTTCAGCTTCCAGACGCGCGCCCACTTCTCGTCGATGGACATGGCCTTGAAGGCGTTGCAATCAAAGATACGATGTTTCCCCTGGCACACGACGCACGGCCAGGTTTTATTGTTATCTGAAACCACAAATGATTTAGTATGTGTCTCGAATCTAGGCTGATTGTTCTGTATGACTAGGGTTAAGTTCTTAGGCGGGTGTTTATCCCTTTTTGATTTATATAACATTTCTAATACATTTGCACGTGATGTCAAAAAGCGTTTAAAATCATCAAGTGAGGGTAGCTCAGCTGACTCATTACTGAATTCTTCCCACTTTATGCGTGTGGCTTGGTCCAACTTAGTGACGGCTAAGTGAGTAACAATTGCATCCCACTGATCGGTGGGCTGGCCCAATGCCTTGAATGCACGAAGATTTTTGGATATATGATCACCTAAAAAGCGCAGTGCTTTGTCGGACTCACGCTGCAGGGGCTCAATGGTAAACAAAGAGTTCATGTGATTATAAATGAGTTGACGTTTATTATGGTATCTGTCGCACAAAAGCTTCCATGCCACACTGTAATTTTCGTTTGAAACCTCTAAGTTCTGAAGGACTCGAGCGGCTTCACCTTCGAGGTATGAAGATAGATAATAGAACTTATGAATTGGTTTAATTTTATGATTTGTATGAATCAAAGACGAGAATGTGTCATGGAATTCAAGCCACTTAAAATATGCGCCATCGAAATTACTTATTTTAATCTGTGGTAACTTAAACCCCATACCATCATGATGGTCACCGCAACATGTCTGGTTTGCAGTTATAACAGTCTGATTAGAATGTTCGTCATCGTCAGCCCTAGTTTCCGACAACTTTAAGATGTTTTGAGCAGTTGCAATGCATGGCTTATCTTCAATTAGAGCTCTCTCTTCTAATTCAACTAATAAATTTTCTTCATTTAAAACCTCTATGTGAGATTGCAGCTGATCAAATGTGGACAGGTACTCCGAAAATTTATTCAGTTTCAAAGTTAATTTATTAAATTCTACTGCATCTATTGGTGTTTTTTCGTATAACTGATTTAAATAATTATAAAAGGTAGTTGCTTGGCCCTTAATTGAGCTTCGCTTAATTTTAGCAGCGCTTAGGCTACTAGAAAGCTGGTCAGTAGCAGCTGACTTGGGTTCCGACATTTTAATTCTAATACAAGTAATGAATTTAACGAAATTATAAAGAGGTCAACGACCCAAGTGTAAATACTAACAAAATAAATCAATGAACACAAAATGTAAACAAACTTTCGGAGTTAAATAAAATTATAAAGTGGACAACTATGTAATGAATGAGTTAAAATTGCGAACGGCTTACGCTCCTTAGCAACAGCGCGACTCGATGCAGCGCAGCGCGCGGTTGCTAGGCGCCACGAGGGGCCCGACGGGCAGACGGGGTGATAAGTACGTCACAGCGCGCGCGGCGCGCGGGATCTCAAATCACTGGAATGCGCAAATAAGGAGTGCATAAGCAAGCGTGCAATAAAATAAAGCAATGTTAATGACGACTACCTACCTATATGGGGCACCTATTAACGAAGTAAAAGAAGTATAGACGCGCGAACGGCAGATAGGTAGGTACGCATGCGGTAAGGTAAGCCGGCAAGTTGCTAAAGTGTAAAGCGGGAAAAAGATGCACATAAAAATAACGATGTAGCTATCTGTATGAAGCGCTGACGGCATATGATACGATGCTGAACAGCGTATGAAGAAGACAGCTTTAAGATAAAATAATGAAAACAATATTAGGATGCACTTCTAGAGATATGTAGGTATATCTCAGAATGTTAGGATGTTATACCTAAGTAGGTAGTTAGCACACGGAATGAGGAGCTAATCGCCCCAAATTATGCAAATTGAGGGGGGTTAAAAGGTAAGAAATATGATCGGGCTCACGACACTCTCCTCGGACAGATGAAGTATGATGCACGACAGCGATGTCCTCGGTCAAGGTCGGTTGAGGCACGTGGCGGAGGTCTTCTCGAAGCACAGCATGGTCTCGTTCGACGAAACTGCGATGTCGTCTGCTTGATCCTTGATGCTGGATGATGCCCGCAGACTTGCTTCCATCTCCACGTGATGGCCAAGCGAGCGCATTTTTCCGATAGCGTGGTGATGGTGATGCACGTGATCGTTGGCGAATCGTGCCCACCCGGGGGCGCCAATTTATGTCGGCAAGGACATAAAATTAAACATATGGTAAGTTAAATGATTATAATGGTATGATAAAAATTGTACAAGGTAAATGGATGGTGAAAATAAGCGCACGCAGAGCGCGCGTGCTAGCTCGCGGACGAGCGCCGGGCGAAAGTGCCGTGACCGGCCGTGGCTGCGGCGGAGCGGCGCTGGCGGCGCACGAAGGTAGCTCCCCCGCGTCCCGCGCGTCGGGGGACGCGATCACGTAGGCGCGAACAATTCTTTTTACGAAACTTCTATTCAAGAAAGTCTTAGTCATGAACATGTTGACACGGAGCCTGAACCTGAGCCGAATAGCTACAGTCTACGAGACAGATCAGCAATACAAAAACCACAACGGTATGATGATTTTGTACTAGCTGCTGTTGCTGAGGTTCAAAATTTACCTAAAGATCCTATCACTTACAAACAAGCATTGGAATCTCCTAATAAAGAACAATGGATTAAAGCCATGATGAGCGAGATAAACTCTCTAAATGAAAACAAAACATGGGACTTGAGTCAGTTTGCCTGATGGAAGAAAAGCACTACCATGCAAATGGATATTCAAATTAAAGACAAATCCAGATGGCTCAATCGATAAATACAAAGCTAGACTAGTTTTAAAAGGTTATTCACAGCAAAAAGGAATCGATTATGACAAAACGTTTAGTCCTGTGGCTCGACTCAGTACTATACGAGCTATTATCGCAATTTCTTCTAAAGAAAATTTAAATCTACGCCAATTCGATGTAGCTACAGCCTATCTCAATGGCTCAGTTGAGGAAGAAATTTTTATGAAACAACCTGAAGGTTTCCAAGATGGGACAAAGCAGGTATGCAAACTTAATCGCAGCCTCTATGGTCTAAAGCAAGCACCGCGATGCTGGAACTCATGCATTGCCGAATTTTTGAAAATTACAGGCTTTCAACAAAGTGAAGCTGATCCTTGTCTGTACATTAGAACCAGAGGAAAGTCAAAAGTTTCGATTGGACTCTATGTTGACGACAGACTGGTGGCGTCCAATACGCCAACTGCGGGTGACGAGTTTATCAAGGAATTAAAAACAAGATTCAAGATAACTACCCGACCTGCTTCCTACTTTTTGGGTATAGAAATCAAAGCTGAAAAGGGCAAAATAACATTATGCCAACAAGCCTACATTAAGAGGGTTCTTGAAAAGTATAGTATGACTAATTGCAAACCAACACCGACGCCAATAATCAAAGAAAGTATCAACGATACAGAACCTGATGTTGGTACCATTTTTCCATATAGACAAGCCGTTGGAGCCCTTACGTACTTAGCCGTGGGTACAAGGCCCGACATAGCATACGCTGTGAGCGTTGCATCCAGAAACCTGGAGAAACCTAGCATGAAAGATATCATGCTAGTGAAACGGATCCTCCGTTACTTAAAAGGAACGACGGAAAAAGGTCTTGTATATAAGCAATCAAAAGAGTCAGACCAAAAGCTTTTATGTTACTCTGACTCAGACCTTGCTGGAGATCAAGCAACAGGCAGATCAACAACTGGAATGCTTGTTCTCAGGAGCTGCAATCAGCTGGAAAAGTCATCGACAAACAGTTGTTTCTGTTTCATCCACTGAAGCAGAAATCATTGCTGCTAGTGAAACAGCACAAGAAATTATATGGCTGAACAGCCTTATGAAAGGTTTGGTGGATTTGATGAAACCAATACTGTATTTGGATAACGAGTCTGCTATAAAGCTATCGCACAATCCGAAGCACGAATACCACAAACGTACAAAACATATCAAACTTAAGCATCTATTTGTGCGTGAATGTGTTATCAATGGTGAACTTGAAGTTAAGCAAGTACCGTCCGTGCGTCAGCTGGCTTATATGCTTACCAAGCCGCTCTTTGGTCCAAGATTGGAAGTTTTAAGCGGACAGATTGGTTTGAAGAGAATTTAAAAATTCTTAAAAGTTCCGAGGGTGTGAAGAGACTGTATGGATATCGTCTCTTTGGTATCACGACCCATGGTTTGGTTGCTATAGCGACTCTTGACTGTGATTTGGGTCTGTCAATATATTTCCATAACTATTGATTTGTATTTCTTAAAACTATAATAAAACAACGTTTTATTTGCTTTAACCAACCTGTTTACTATTCTTATCATATTAGAACTTTTCCACATTACAAAAGTTCATACAAATTCACAGCGTTAGGAATGTACTGAGATTCGCGGGTTCGATTCGTAGGTCATAGGTGTATACGCGCGACGCGATAAGTTTTACATCGATCCACAGACTCGGTGCAAGTGGCCCGGGGCGCGTATGCGCAGCGGGGACGTGTGTAGGCTCCGTTCAGAAATACGTAAAATATAGTGGGTACTTCTCTATTCAAATGCTATTTCTGGGAAGCGACTAACAACGTCAATCATTTAATAAATTATTAAATTAACAAACGAGCGTAACCATTTCCCCCGGTTTGAAAGGTCCTACTTTCGAAACACAAAAAAAGAGAAAAAAAATTAATAATAATAATTGCATATCATCATAACTCTACAATAGGGCTCTACATTATGTCTCTATGTTATGACTCTATACAGCGACTCTATCTAACCAGAAAAACCTAAATAACTTATAGGATAATAATATTGTCCTCCATGGAGACCACGACCATACCAGCTCGAACCGGGTTGGTTGGAGTGTTCTACTTCTGTTTAGATTGTAAGGTGTGCAAGTACTCTTGGCGCCACCGTTTCCAAAAAGATTGAACCAATGTATCCATTAGCTCATAGCGTGAGATGAGGTGTAGTCGCGTTTCATTGACTTCGCGCGAGGGAAGGAAGACGAGTGGTTTTGTATGTAAAAAGTGCGCCGGCGTTAATGCGGATGGTTCCGAAGGGTCGGAACTGAGCGAATAGAGGGGCCTCGAATTTAACAACGCTTCTACTTGAACCAACACAGTGTTGAGTTCATCAAACTTCAGAATTTGACTGCCTATAACCTTAAAAAGATGTGCCTTCATAACTTTAATTTGACTCTCCCAGCAGCCTCCGAAATGAGAAGCTCTACATGGCATGTTCTTCAGTGTGATGCGGTTCTGGGCGAGTTCTGACTCCCAATGAGGGCGATATTCATTAGCCAGGAATTGGTAGAGCTCGCGGAGATATGATCGTGCACCAATGAAGTTTGTAGCATTTTCGGTATATAGACATTCCACCGGACCTCTACGGGATAGGAATCGCTTAAATGCGGAAATAAAGCTCGCCGTGCTCAGGTCCGAAGCGACCTCAATGTGGACAGCACGCGTTCTGAGACATGTAAATAAGCATATATATGCTTTCCTAGCCCGTTGACCTCTACCACGCACGGAGGTGATAGGTAGAGGACCGGTGTAGTCACATCCAGTGTGAGCGAAGGCCTTGGCCGCAGTCTCCACCCGAAAGTGCGGTAGATCTGCCATGATGGGGAAGACAGGCCGTGGCTTCGCTCGGAAGCAAACGTTGCATTTGAAGACAATTTGACATGTAATACGACGCGCTGACAGGATCCAATAACGCTGTCTTAGTAATGAGAGAAGCAGATTGGGACCCGTGTGAAAATTCTTTATATGATAGTAGGTAACTAAGAGTTCTACTATGCGATCACGACGTGGAAGGAGTATCGGATGCCGCGAGTCAAAGTCTTACTCTGAGTTAGCTAGGCGCCCACCGATGCGAATGAGACCGTCATGCAGAAATGGACTCAAAATCTGCAAGGGCTTTGAGCATAGTTCATTTCTTGACAAGTGTTTTAAATCGGACTCGAAATGAGCTCGTTAAATCGATCGCAATACGGATAACTCAGCGTATTCTAAGTCCGATGCGGTAATAGGCCCTCTAGGAAGCCTTTCTATGAATTTGTTGACGAAACAAATCATTTTTAAATACTTCATCCAGGAAGAAAACCTGGAAGCGCGGTTGTAAAGAATGTTTTCGGTAGGCCGACTCTCCACCGTACATTCGCGTGATATACCAGGTAGAGCCACAGGTTTAAGTTCAAGTTCTGGTACTATATTGGGAACGAATGGTTTAACCGGCCATTCGGCGCGAGGCAGCTTGAGCCACGGCGGTCCTTTTAACCATAAAGGGTGATGGACTAGTTGGGCTCGGGTTAAGCCGCGAGAGAGACAATCACTAGGATTCTCAGATCCTTTGACGTGGAAGAAGTGTTCTTCCGATAAATTTTCGTGGATTTTAGCGATGCGATTGGCAACATAGGTATGCCAGCGATGAGGTGCGGAATGGATCCAACTCAATGTTACAGTCGAATCCGAAAAGGCTACAACAGCCTCAAGGGTATGCCGAGCTGCGTAGAGATCGACAACTCTTTTTATCAGTGTCGATAAAAGGAGCGCGGCGCACAACTCGAGGCGTGCTAACGACACGATCTTTAGTGGTGCGACTTTGGACTTTGCGCATACTAGTGAGACAACGATTTCACCGTTTGGTTTAACGACGTGAGCATAGACTACTCCCCCGTATGCTTTCTCACTGGCATCGGCGTAGCCAACGATAGACACTTTGCGTTGGATCCATACTTAGATCCACGCTCTGCGAGAGTCGTAAGGATTCAGGAATAGACTGAAGAACCTCGATACTATTACTTGAACATTTGGTTAGCTGAAAGTCACCTAGAGAGAATATTTTTATCAGTTCATGAGCAGAATCTATAGCTAGCGCAGTGCTAGGTACAGAACTGGCTATGTCATCCATGTAAATATCTCTTTTCAGGATTTCACTCGCAAGAGGAAATTGGTGACCTTCATCCTGACACAACTGCTGAACAGTAGCTCTACCATGTGTTTAATACGGCAGTAGTATACTGTAATGTATTTCTCAGTGGCATCGTTTTCGACGGCTGATCTACCATGAATTTTGTAAAACGATACTGTTTCCGACTGTAGTGTATCAAAACGGAACGGTTCTAATGTTTTCGGATACGATCCGTAGTATACTTGACAGTATAGCTCAATTTGCTACCATGAGTCCACAATTTGACATTTAGCGACAGGATAAACAATAGAATACTATTTATATGCTCTCGTGTCGCTCTCACTGTCTATTTTAGTGGTGAAACCAGTATCGTTAATGTAATATGGCGGCTTTCTTATAATCAGCTGTTGGGCGAATGCAATGTTTAAGGTTTACACATAGATTTTTTTGGTATTGATTTGATCCGTGTTTTGTTAAAAAGTAATAATTGATGATTAGTGACGATATACCTTATCTAATTTATAAAAGCAATCGAAATTGGTTGATTAAAAATATTTACTCATTGTTTTTCCTTGGTTATTTTCTAAGACAATAACCGAGGAATGCCTTTAACATATTGAACCAAGCATTTAATGTAGGTACTTGTATGTACTTAATCTGATCATCATGGATGACATATTGACATCATGATCACAGCATTAGGTCCGGTTACATCCAAAGCTGCATACCAACTTGATCCGTCCGACTCAGGTCAAAGACGGGCGCTGAGGATTGTCAACAATCCGTTACTTACAGGCAGTGTGGAATATCTCAGCCTTATGATATGATGTCCCTGGTGTTGTACACATCCATAGGCCACGGTAACCACTTCCCATCAGGTGGGCCGTGTGCTTGACTGCCACCTAAGTGATATAAAAAAATAATGGAGCCTGGGGTATGCTTTTCTCTTGGTGTTGACGGGTCAGGCGGCAGTCGCTCCCGCAAAAGCCCGAAATATCAATAGAAATAGTAGAAAAGAGGACCCCGGACTCCAAACTTCAAATTTTGGATACAACCGGGACTAAAATTGTGATGTTGACAATGAGTTTTAAACTAGACAGTGCTTTGAAGTATGTTCTAGAATATTATACACCTAACCCAAAATAACAAGACGTTTTTATTAAGGTATAGTGTTTTAATATAAAAACGGAGATGTCCACTTTTTGTATAATAATAATAATAATAATAGCCTTTAATTCAGACAGATAACATTTAGTTTACCATTATTTTATAGATTAACATAATAATAATTAAATATATCAATGTTTTTTTTTGTTAATTACATAATGTAATAGCATTATCAATTTTATTTAATTATCACTTTTCTTCTACACTCCGTCTATGTGCCTTTTATAGGCAAAGGCCTCCACCAATTCTTTCTACTTTTCTGTATTGTGAGCTATTGTAGACCATCGTACACCTGCTGCTTTTCTTAATTTATCAGCCCAATGTCTCAGTGGTCTACCTCTTTTTCTCTTCCTGTGCCCTGTGAACCAGGACATTATTAACCTGGACCATTATTCCTTACCTCTTATTGTATGGCCTGCACATTTCCATTTGAGCTTCCTCACTGTTGCTGTACTTTTTGTGTGCACGTGGTTTTTTATAAATTCAAATTCCTTATAAATTCCAATATGGCTCAAATTACCAGTGTATATATATTAGCCAAAATTATCGGGAATTAGCTGGAGCTGACTCATTATTTCTCAGCTTTGATATTCATCTTTTGACTAATTTATATTATCAACACAATGTTGGGGGATAGCATGTATCTGGTTCATTCAATATGAAATATATTTAGAGGTCCATCACATGAACCATGCTCATTTAAGTAATGTAAGATAATCTATGCTTCATTTGCTGTGCAAGATATAGTTATCACTAAATAGGACTCCTTACTAGGTCATTATAACTACAGGATTAGTCGTTAATTTGCATTTGTTGCAAGCCCATGTATTTTTTTGGTACTGCTCCGATTTCAGTAGCTTGTAGCTATTTAACTCTCAAATATATTCGTTCAACAGTTATACTTTGACAAGCAGTCAACATATTACAATTTTATTACGCCAAGAAGCTTTATAGGAGGAATACAATGATGGTGTTTAAGTCACGTAGTTTCAAAACACTATATGTGAACGATATCTGCATGTAGTTAAATAATGCACTTTATTCATAGATAAATCAATAGTAGGTAACGCATTTCGTCTGAATATGGCGTAGCCTATCACTATCATTTTCTCTTTATATTTGTAGAAATCTCTTATGTAAACAAAAAATGCAACAGAACAGTCATCCATCTGTCACATGTGACGCGTAAGTGACAATTGTCAAACTTTTTTTTTTTGTTGTTCAGAGGTAACAAAAGTTTTTTTCGTATTCAGCCTAAAAAATATAACGAAGCTAAAACGATGTTTTCTCAAAATTGCAGGAGTTTACAATTCCATTTCATAAATCATAATATAAGTCCTTAGGAAGTCTATTCAAAAATATTTGGTTCATAGCTACTGGAATTTTTCAAGAATTAAAAACTATTTCTGAACAACTCCTTGAAGTAAACTTTAAAGAAATCAAATAATAAATAATTCACCTACTTCTAAATAAAAATATGTAACTTTTTTTTCGTGCTGAAATCCCTTCGGATATAAATATTTCTATTTTATTCATTACTACTTGACCCGGCAAACTTCGTTTCCAATTACAATCAAGTTATGTTGGTTACCTTATCAGCTGATTTATTTCGTGAATGTCTCATACTTTTAATAATACTAATTGCTAGGCCAGGGTGCGAGGGACTTGTCTTATTTGGCCACTTTACACCCTGGCATTAGATATCCGAGACGGTGCGTGGTTTTGGTCGGTTCGAGTTCAACATAAATACTCCCACTGGCAAAAAAGAAAATTAACCACAAAGTGGCACAGTATATGCAGAGATAAATCTAAACATCCACCCGTTCTCGAGTTATAAATGGTATCACTTACCCGACTTTGTTTTATAGATATGGGTCACAATTTACATACCAAAAGAGATATTTTTTTATTAAAATGGGAGTTTTTAAAAATAAAACAATAAAAATAAAATAGAGACAATAATTATTGTTATTACACAGTTCTTTAGTAGTCAGATTAGATTAATGCAGTTGACAAAACAGTCTTGCTCGTGGTTCTTTATATCATTATTGGTATCGAAATTATTATTAATTTTCCTTCATGCGGCTTTTCATTTTATAAATCGCTCCAACTGTAAAGAATAGAAATAAATTTTATTACTTACATTTTCTTTAAACATTATTAATAAAATTATATTTTACTTAGATGTTATTACTATGTTTTATTAACTATAACCTAATGTTTACTTTTGATTTTAAAACTCAAATTATGTGAATACAAACATATATATTTTATACTTTCATATTACATTCTGTATTAACAGACTGCCTATTGGTTTCCCACTTATTTTGAGTTACCCAATATACATTATAGCTTTACCTATCAGTGCAGTGTAAATTAAGTACCCATAATGTGGTAACAACAATTAATTTACTTACTTGTCATGCCACTTTACTGTCCTTATAGTTTTGTTTCATTAAACTTGTACTGTAAGTATTATTGCAACTTGTAAGCACTTCACATCTCTTGTTTAGAGATTCTTATGTTTCAGACACTCCGAAAACAATCAACTCAACTGTAAAGAAAAATTTTTTTATGTCAATTTAATTACATTATAAAATTTATTTGTAGGTTAGGATACATAGAATTTAGTTATTCCTTTACATATATAGGTGTACCTATTTGTTATTAATATGACTTAACCATAACTTAATATTTACTTTTGATTGTACCTGTACATACATAACTTCATACATAACTTCACGCCTGTATCCCCGAAGGGGTAGGCAGAGGTGTACCTACTTTTATATTAGTAGCCTTTTCCACTTCTTTTCAATTACTCAAACATTCATCATCATCATCATCTTAGCGTTGTGTCCCGATGCATAGTGCATACTCGTGCGTACTCGCTTCGAGGTGAAATCTCGATTTCACCTCGAAGCCTATTATCCTTCTCCACTTCGCACGATGTTGAGCATCCGTTATTATTATTTTCAACGGGGACGCCGGCGATTGGGTGATCTACCCTTCGTGAGTGGGCCATTTCACCCATTTTCCCAAGCCAAACTGGTAGTGTGACCATTGTAACATATGTTATCCATTTCGACGTCAAATCAGCACGCAGCATGTACCTACATTGTATACTACTAATGCGACGTACAATAAAGTGTATAATATGTGGTAACAATAATAATTTCACTTACTTTGCACTACTTTTCAATTTCCAATTATATTTTGGTTATAATTTTTTTTTGCAATCCTGTTCTGAATGAGGAATTCACAGATTTTTCATTTTTATAGAATAAAACGTCAGTAAGGATACTGCAGTAGTATTCTTGAAACTTGTACCTAAGCACTTCACATTGTTTGTTTGGAGCTTTTAAGTTTTAAATCGATCACAAAATACTTGTAGTTCTGATTATTGTAATCATTATTAATAAATTTATTAAGTAATATTTTGCATTTTTTTGCATCCTCCGGCTACAGCCTTCGTAATTACCTATATAATAAAAAAAATATTCTCTAAACACCATTTATTCATAGAATTATTAATTTAGAATCATGATAAATACAACTGTACAGGTCATGAGAATGTTTATATTTTTTATATAAGTTTAACAAATTAGGGCAACCGTATACCTTTTTTTTTTTTTTTTCGTGCGGAAATCCCCTCGGATACCCCCCCGCCGGCCAGCGGGGGCGGTTATGTCGGGCTCGAACCGACTAAAACCGCACGCCGTCTTGGGTCTGCAGACGCCGGGGTGTAAGGTTGCCCATAGAGCATATCCCTCGCACCCCGACTGACCCTGGGCCATCTCCGGTTTCGAGATGGCCCCCTCGGGTTTGGGAACCACGGTGTCCCCGAGGGCAACCGTATACCTCTAGATTATTTATATTATAATTATTCAATATATTTTGTAACCAGGCCAGGGCGGCGAGAAGTGTCGTGTGGTGTTCCGCAGGGGTCGGTCCTAGGGCCACTCCTGTGGAACATCGGATACGACTGGGTGCTGCGCGGTACGTTGCTCGAGGGTGTCAGCATAGTGTGCTATGCTGACGACACCCTCGTTATGGCGCGGGTAGCAACGTACCGAAGCGCGACACTGAAGGCCACGGCAGGGGTTGCTCAAGTCGTGGGTCGAATACGGCGGCTGGGACTCGAGGTGGCACTCCACAAATCCGAGGCTATGTGTTTTCACGGGCCTCGGAGGGGGCCACCTGCGGGAACCAGCATAACCGTAGGGGCGTAAGCATCGGCATCGAGCCCACGATGAAGTACCTTGGGCTCGTACTCGATAGCCGATGGGACTTCGGACCTCATCTCCGAAGTCTGGTCCCGAAACTGAGGGGGGCTGCGGCCGCGCTATCGCGGCTGATGCCCAACGTTAAGGGACCCAACGCCCCCACTAGGAGACTGTACCTGGGGATCGTGCGAAGCATGGCCCTATACGGGGCCCCCGTATGGGCGGAAACTCTGGCGGCCCGCAACGTAGATGTTCTAAACAGCCCGTTAAAGGCGATGGCCGTCAGAGTCATCGGGGGGTATCGCACGATCTCCGGCGAGGCGGCATGTCTCCTAGCCGGGACCCCTCCATGGGACCTGGAAGCGAGAGCCCTTGCGCTGCTGTACCAGTGGCGCAAGGAGGCGCTGGAGCGGGGTCATAGGCCGGAGCCCCGAGAAATCAGGGCTCAGCGGTCCCTGCTCAATGCTGATGAAGGAGTGGTTGGAGAGGGACGATAGGGACATCTCCTACCGGATGTGCCAGATGGTTACCGGACACGGGTGTTTCGGTAAGTATCTGTGGCGCATCCACCGGGAGACAACGCCGCAGTGCCAGCACTGCGAGAATCCTGGCGAAGACACGGCGCTCCACACGTTGGTGGAGTGCCCTGCGTGGGCGAGTCAACGCCGGGATCTCGTTGCGGTCCTGGGCGTGGACGTTCTCTCGTTGGAGACCATGGTGAGGGCTGTGGTCTCCGACGGGAGCAAGTGGCACGCCGCCGCCTCTTTCTGCGAGCAGGTAATGCACGCGAAAGAGACGGCGGAGAGGGAGCGGGAGAGAACCCTGCCCCCCGAGTTTCGCAGTCCGCGGCGAGGACGCCGCAGACTCATCTACGCCCGGGACTACCGACCTCCATGATCGGGGCCTGAGGACGGCAGTTGGCCGACTCGCCGTCCTTACAGAAGCAGGCCGTGGCGGAGGCGTGTCGTGTGTGCCCAACACACGCCTGCCAACTCACCGAAGCGGGATAAAACCCGACGCCACCAGGCGAGGCTGCGGTGGCGGCCAAAGTCCGCCGGCAACCCTGGGGTTATCCTTTCGAGGGCTTACCTGGGGTGCCCGGCAACGGACACTTGGGGAGGACACCGTGCGGTTTTAGTCGAGACACGACATAACCACCCCCGCTGGCCAGCGGGGGGGTATCCGAAGGGATTTCCGCAAGTAAAAAAAAAAAAAACCATAAGACTTTTTCAACACCTTTGGTGTAAATACATTTATCTCTTAAAATATCTTCAAGCAAGTTCTGATGATTTGAATAAGGCACATTTCCTTCTCTCCAATATATTTTTCTATTACGCTCAATCCAGCATACTTGGCGTCTTTCTTGTTTTGACAAACCGTAAAATGGGAATGGTGGCTTTATTAGGAACACTTGTATTTTTTTATCACATATTACAGCGATTTCTTTGACTATAAATTCATTTGCTTCTGTTTTAAATCCCTGAACATCTACGAAGGCAATCATGACAGCCTGCGCACAATGTTACTTAAAGGTTTATATTCCACAACTCGGTCGTTTATAATTAAACAATAAGCAGTTGTTTTATCTGGTATTAATGTTGAACAGTCAAACTCTAGTCGTACATCTACAGCAGTGCTATTCTCTAAGGACCACAGCCTTGCGCGCAGCGCTGCGCTCGTCGACGAGCTCGCAAAATGCTGCTTTGGATTTATATTTTATTTTATTTTAATTTGGATTTTAATTTATGATTTAGAATTAGATTTAGATTTAGATTTAGATTTAGATTTAGATTTAGATTTAGATTTAGATTTAGATTTTATCCAAATCCAAATCCAAATCCAAATCTAAATCTAAATCTAAATCTAATTCTAAATCTAAATCTAAATCTAAATCTAAATCTAAATCTAAATCTTAATCTAAATCTAAATCTAATTCTAAATCATAAATTAAAATCAAAATTAAAATAAAATAAAATATAAATCCAAAGCAGCATTTTGCGAGCTCGTCGACGAGCGCAGCGCTGCGCGCAAGGCTGTGGTCCTTAGAGAATAGCACTGCTGGTCCGGTTTGAATACTATCGTTTTGCCTTGAACAATCTAAGATAAAAAGAGGAGCCTTTTCCTTAATTTTTTTTAAATCGAGCATGGGATCTGCTGGGCAGTTGTAATACGACTGACGAAATTTGACATACATTTCATATAATATACTATACTTGTCCTCAGAAAATTATAGGCCGAGAGCATTCCAAATTGTTTGTGCACGTTGGTACTCGGTATCGGTTATATGCTCTGATGACAAGCTATTAAAAAATGTAAATTTAGGTGGGAGCTCTTAATCGTCATATTTAGCCCACGAATCAATATAATCGTATGGAAATACACCCTTTTCTTTTAGTAACATAAATTGATCATAATTTTTGAATTCTCTACCAAGATGTACATTTTCTTTTTTAGTTAGAGTTTTTGATAACATGTCTAAACTACAACTTAAAAACTGAAAAGAGTCTATAAATTTAATTTGTATTATGTCGCTTACGTTTTTTGTAATGAATGTCTTTCGTTATCGACATATACTTTTCCTTCGATTTAGGTATAACTCGGATATTACCTTCATAATTACTTAGTTCCTTTATAAAAAGATTACTACCATATCCAGACAAATTGTGGAAAACAACTGGAATGAATGAACATACCTTGTATGTTAAATTACAATAGCTGTGCGCCGCGCCACGATACTCACCAGTTATATGATCGTGATCGAGGACCTTATCCCCCAATAAAGTCTGTTCACAGATATGACATATCGATACCCTAATCCGCAAACCAGGCAACTCCATTTTGCTAAAGTTTACAGGAGACACTTAAAACTTTCTAGTTTTTATTCTGAATAAAATAAATAGAAACTGAAAATCCCGTTGGTTCATTATATCATAAAGTTTAATATTTTACTATGTTTATTCCTTAATAACTCTCCATTGACAAATTAAAGCGTTTTTTTGGAGTTGCCCCATTTGCTAAACACCGAAACTAGAGCAAACAGTAGTTACCTGATTTTACTGCATTGGGTACGTAAAAAAATAATTTACTTTAAAACAATTTTTATTTAAATAATAATCAATGGCATAGTTTGACACAATATATAATAGGTCTAGGTATGATTAATCTTCAAAAGATAAATTGTCATAAAAGTTTCGGTAGTCTTCGGGCATCGTATTTTTTAGCTGTTGCAAATCTAAATACTTTTTTTTTGTTATTTTTCTGCGTTCATTATGTAGCTGTGGTATGTTCTCAAAAGGAGTTCTGTCTATGGCCTTATTTCGTCGCTGATTAAGTATTGTGAATTCATCGTGAAATCGAAGCTTATAGAACACTTGGCCAGCCGGATCATACATTAGAGACCTTATATCGGTCACCTGGAAAACGAAGAGAAGTAATTAGGTGAAACGAAAATAGGTTTATTCATAAAACGATAAGTAGGTAAAATGCACATAAAGTTCTACCCCACATGTCACCCATCTAGGTACCCACTTTTACAATAGCATTGTAGGCATAATTTGATCAGGAACTTGGTTTGGCATAGTTCGTCGTTAATATTACGAAATTGTCTTATATCATTTTTGTTAAAAATAAATGCTTACTTTTGGGTCTCCTTTTAGTTTTCCCGGTCTTATTGATTTGTAGAAATTGAGATCTTTAAAATTTTTGAAGTACGTGTGGGTTAAGTATTTCACATGATAAGCTTTTGTCTTCTTCGCTTTTTGACAGACAGTTATATACTCAGCGGGTACATTGATGGTTTGATTTTTTAATTTCTTTTCAATCATTGCGTGCATGCTATCGACCTCCATCTGCGTATGGCCTACTTCCAAATATTTTTGTGTAATTGTCACATTGTACAACATTGCTACATTAGAAAGGGCATTCGCTAAGACAGTATTCCTATTTTGGTAACAACAACCATCGGAGAATAAAATTATTTCCCGATTATTATTACCCATTTTGGGTATAACAGTTTCTATAAAAAATATGGCTATAATGGTGGCGAACTCATCGGAATTAAGACCGCCCTCGGTCTCGTTCCAAAGAAAACAATAGCCTTCACTAGTTTTCATATCGTACATACATAAGTTGTGTACACACAACTTAGTTTTGTAGTAGTGCGATGACACATTGGAACGAGGTGCCATCAACACCGCTTGCAGATCCACACTAAATACAAAGTCTTTCTGCTCTTTATCAAAATCTTTCTCTGTTCTAGCTTCCTCTTTCTTAGCAATATGAACATCGTATTCTTCTTTCCCTATATTTTTTAGCTTGTATCCATTGCAGATCTCACATAAGTCTTTTTTGGGTTTAAACAAAGATATTTTTTGGACTGCTAGGGCGTTGGAAAATGTAGCTATCGATAGTGAGTTAGTATTGTTATCCAAGCAGTATTGTTTATAGAGATTGTAGAGTTGCCGTTTGCTCTCAATGTCTGGCTGTAAATAAATCTGACTTGTCCTTTTCCTACAATAATGCGAAGGCATTTTCGGTAACTCGTCCAGAAAATGTTGCATTGTTTGAAGTTCAGTATTAAAAGGCGTCTTTTTAGGTTGTGTTGTCTTTGTTTCATCAGTTGTGGTTATAGCTTGCTTCTTCCAACTCCAGATACATGATTTACCTATTGACAAAGTATGCAAAAATAATGTTTTACAAACTCTAATCGGCTCATCTCCTTTTTTCAAGTAATATACAAAACTACACGATCGTTTTGATTCATCAGGGTTTTTTCTGTCCCTCTGTCTGTTAGTGGGAATAGCTTTTACTAAGTTTTCAATGTACACCCGTTTTTCATCCCAAGACATAGCCCAAAACTTATCAAATATCTTTTGTCTGTCCTCTTCCAATAAGAGGTGACACTGAATCATTCCTCTTCTTTTCTCACATGGGCATCGAAGTTTCATGATCCTATTGGGTCTCTTAATATCTTTTTTCCATTTACCTTCAATTTTTTTCTTACCTAAGTATTTTTTTCCATTTTCTCTGTTCTTCTTGTTAATTTCTTCCGCCCAATCTTCTTTCTTTACCTGACATCGTTTTTTCCTTTTTATTTTTGGTTCATCTGCTTCAGATTCAGTGTCACTGTAATCAACGAGTTTGTGTGTGTCTGGGGTAGGTGTATTGGGAGTTTGAGGTATTAAAGTACTTTCGTGTATATAATTTGAAGATGTTGAAGGAACTAAATCGTGTGAAAAGACAAAGTTATCAACGGCATAAAAAGAGTCATCTGTACCAGCAGAAGCTGCAATAATCGGTTCATCGTTGTTTGAGAACCTAGATTGGTCGAGGTGTGACAGTAAACTTGGGGATTTCTCTGGAGATATTGGTTCAAACACTTCTTCAATAATAACTCCATCAACAAAGCTATAAGTATCTGTATTGTTGAGTGCAAGGATCTGGTCAGCAGGTAAGTTTAAAGTCTTAGTGGGTACTTCAAGCGCGTAACATAATTCAGAACTGTTGTTGTTAGAAGAAGAAGCAGCTAAAGCAAAAGGATATTCATCATAGGCTGTAGGAAACTGGTTATTTACAAACAAAGCAGAGTCTGGGTTATCTAGTTCGGCTGTGCTTTCTTTTTGCATAATGTTAAATATTTTTTGCAAACGTGATTTTTGGGCCGCCATCTAACGTAATAAGTACATGAAACAAGAACAAAAAGGTTCACACACAAGAAAAAAAGAGTGCAAAGTGCATTATTCCGAAATAAAATGAAGTAGGTAAGATAAGCTAACTCCCACCACATTCACCAAAATCACAAGGCAAATCGGCCAACTCCAAGCAGAAAAATAAAAACATAAATTACCCAAAATTAACGGTGCATTTAGAAAAATACAAGTGATTACAACTTACCTTGAATCCTAATAATATTGTTTTGCACTCGTTTACAACCTTACACTCTGTTTTTATATCAATTTATGAAAATAATCTGTAGCTACAACATACTAGCGCTGAATCGCCGTACAAAATGGCCATTTGAATGGAGTTAGCTGTCAAAATTGGCGCGTTCCGAAACGCTTGGAGTTGTCTGATTTTCGTATGACAATTTACGAAGAAAATAGGCTTCAAATGGAGTTACTGTTTTTTCTAGACTACGCGGAGTTATGGTAGGAAAAAAACGGTATCATAATTTTTTTTATGACAAAAATGGAGTTAGCTGGTTTGCGGATTAAGGTATCGATATATTGGCGTTCTCATAGTCCTCTCTTTGAGTTTCAGTTAATTTAGATAAAGACTTTTTATTTAATAATATTCTACAGATTCGTTTCACATCTCTAATCAAGCTTTTAATAAATATTTTTATACAATCAGCACCTCTAAGCGAAACATATTTATTCAAGCTGAAATCATGAGAACAGCAAATGTAGTATCCGAAACTCGACAGTTGATGCAATTTTACGTTAATTGTATTATTACTTAATCTATTATCACAATGTAACAATAAGCTTTCGAAATCGGCATATATTATAAAATTGATCTTTAATTTTCTTTCATAATGCTAAAACTTTAATTTACTATTTTCGTCTGGTAGCACTGCTAATATTTCAGAACATTTATGTGAAATATATCGAGATTCGCTTGCAAAGAACTGTAAACATGAATCACAAAACTCTAGTTTTCCATTATGTTTAGTGATTTGACGTCTTACTAGACGCGGGAGATCTTTAATCAGACAGTAATGACCCTTTTGTTTTTTTTCTATAAACAATAAATTTATATGATTCACTTTCTTTAAACTAGTCAAATATAAAGGACCAGTAACATGTCATTTTTTATCAAGCCCGTAAACATTCAAACTTAATTCAACATTTTGTTTCTCTAAAAGTTTTAAATCTTTAGTAGTGGGTGGGAATGTCATCCCTTTTCGGTCTTGAGAACTTTTGAAAAATGAGGATACGAAGCTGTTCTACATACATTACTTTTAGCAGGATACAGCGACGCTACAATGCTCCACAACAAGCAGTATTTATCATTGTTTCGAATGTTTAGGCAACTTTTAGTATTTTTTATAACCGAAGGTAATTCTATATAACTACCTCCTCTCATAGGTGAATATTTATTAACATTGATTTCTAAATGACTTACTTTATAAAAAGACCAACCTGACTCACAATGTTCAAATGCATTCATTTTTTCTACTATAATATTTATTACTGTAATAATTATTGAGTTTATATCTGTATTAAAGCTTAAAATTTCATATTTAGTATTAAACGATTTAAGTTGTTGTTCATCCGACTTGGGTAAAATGAAATAGGCAAATAACTCGAAATTAACTTTGATACATTGATGTTTTGCTAAGGATAGTTCAATAATTCTACTTATATCATTCTGATGATAGCACAGGAACGTCTCTGGAGTGAGGTGCTCAACTTCATGTACAGCACTTAGTCTGTATGTCACTATTCGATTCTTAAATGCAGTAGCAATTATTTTAATATTTTCAAACTCAGTACTCAATAGACAGTTTGACTTATGTAAATTAGATCTCGTATGATTTTTGTATTTTCTTTTCTGTATTCTCAAATTGCATTTCTCACATAATATAAAATTTAATTTATCGGATTCATCGTCTCGAGGTAGAGTAACTGTGAACAATGAAAAAAAAATAGAAATATTAGAATATTTATTATTTATCTGCAACACGTCTTACAATCATCATTTTATCGATATTAAATTTAAATGTTAAGAGTATACAAAGTTACGAGAAAAATAATAGTTTCTTAAAATTACTTACAGGTAGATGAGTATTTGGGGTGTGTGTTGGGTAACCTCCTCGAGTGTCGCTCCGATTCCGATCCCGCTGCAGTCCGGGGGGAACGGAATCGGAGCGGCCGGTACACCCTGGGCGGCGGTCAATGGCTTCCCCTTCACCCCTTCATAGGGTTGGCATTGATCGTCGGCCAATACCCAACGTGGCGGGAACACATCGCTCTCCGTACTCGGCGTGCGGTTTTAGTCGGTGCAAGCCCGACATAACCGCCCCCGCTGGCCGGCGGGGGGGTATCCGAAAAAAAAAAAAAAGGTAGATGAGTATTTATTTACTAATAACTCACTACTCATATAACGTAGGGAATGAATACAGGTGGTAAATACTGACGATTAAAGTATATAATATGCATAATCATATATAAATATATATCTTATTGATTATGAGAATTAATAGTCATAGACGGGCAGTTTTTAAATTCATTTTTAACTGCACTCAAATAATTCAACATGTGAATCCAACTTTCGGCATCTATATCGCTTTTATTTTTTACTGTGACTATTGCATGGCTCCATCTATTCATCGGGGACACATTTTCTATTTCATCACACTTATAAATCTTTAACTCGATGAAATGTGCCCCCGATTTCAGTGGATTAGCTCATCGCGAATAGCCATTCGTAACATGTCTCATCACGTACGATACCAAAGGCGGCACATTTTTACCGTTAGCGGAGGGTGCTGAGACATCATCTTCACTATCCGAGCCCAAGAGATCTGCTGCGATAACCTTGTTTTCGGCCTTAGCCCGCTTGCCGTCGGAGCGTGCGCCGCCACCGGCTGACCGCGACCCGCCTCCTCACCCCACTGCATGACGGTGCCGACTGATGAGGTCTCTTCTTTTTTCCTTTTTTATCGACTGGCTTCTTTTCCAGTTCCTCAGCAGATGAGGTCTCGTCAGTGGGGTAAATATCTTCTATATGTTTCGGCCTGTAAAGAAGGAAATACACACATTAAAATGTAGTAAGTAAATCTAGTAGTAGTGTAGTAAATCTGGTTTAGTGTTATTTTTTATGTGCCCTGTTGGTCTAACGGTTAGTGAACCAGGCTGTGAAACGGACCTAATATGTTATACTACTTTAAGTTGATAGATGTTATAATAACCGTTTGTTTTAATATTGCAAACACTATATACACTCGCGTGTATAGTCACCCGACACGGTAGGCAGAGGCATACTATACGCCTATACTTTACTATTTGTATTCCGTGGCACGTAACAGGGGTATGAAACATTGAAAAAAGTACAACATTTATATGTATTTAAAAACACTAAAGAAATGTAAGTACAATATGAAAAATTAAATATCAGTACAAATTGATGGATGAGGCTCTGGTGCAGGCTTTCCTCTCGTTACAGGGTGGTCAGACGGTAGTCACTCCCATAAAAGCCAAAATAAACCAATACAAAGAAGATCAGAAGAGCGAACCTCGGCCTCCAAAGCGCGAACTTTGGATGCGACTGGGTTGGCACTCAAATGATCCCTACACACCCCGCTTACAAAAACCACACGAGTAAATAAGATGACAAAAATACTTACATAATGAATAAATGAAGTTATCAATTAGTTGTTTCACTCAAAAAACTGGATCCTTCTTGATGACCTGCACGGACCGCCACAAACTTAGAAATTTCACTAGCACCACAAATAAAACAATATATCCTACTAACTCTATGAAAGTCTGGAATACGTGTGTTATACGTTGCATACAATTGCGGTCAAACGTTGTCTCTAAAAAAATTGTCAATGCAGCAAATAATACACAATTCTATATACTATTATTGAAACCTGGCTTTACTTCACATTAAATGTTAAAAACATACGTTCATAAGAATATATTACTATGGGCAAACATTTGGACGGCATGTATTGATTTATTAGTAGACGATTTTGTAAACATAGGCTAGCTCAGCTCATATTGCATCCGACGCCTCTCTGTCGCTAGCAAATATATAAACAGAGTCTAAAAAGGAGCAAGTATATCCTTTTATGGAATCATATGCAATAATGAGAAACAACTATTAAAAATACGTTTCAAAATCAACCTTATGACATGAAATTGTAATAAAATTTAAGTTATTCTATTATAATATTCGGAACTCGTGTTCAATTCAAATCTGATTTCGGTAAGTGTTTTGTAATGATATTTTTAAATTACTTAAATATAATTATTGTGTTCATATATATTGTTATGTATTATGTATATTGTGTAATAGTATGTATATTAATGTAGTATGTAGTAATAGTTATGTATATTGGATAGTAAATTAACTAAAATAAAATAATTAGATCCCTTCAGTGTTCGAAACAGACCCTGTTATTTTAATTTATAATGCCCTTCGCATGGAATTTTTTTTTTCAATATATGTATATGTATATATATATATATATATATATATATATATATATATATCTATCATAAGAAACTATTGTGACGCATTCACTCACTGTTAAAATATTGTGTGTAATTGTAGCGTTATTTTACAGGATTCAGATGAACCGTTGTTCAACTTTATTCCTACGGAAGCAGCACGTTCAGCGAGAAATGACAATCAACCGAATAGAAAAAGACCACATTCTGAAGACCATAACCTAACGTCATATACCTTTATAAAAAAGCCAAACCTGGGGTCCAAGATTGTTCGCATTGAAATATACGATGCAAAAGATTTCATCGACCGTGAAACAGTATCTGCAAATGCAACGCGGAGTTGTGCGCGCAATACGTTGTAAAACATGTGTTATTTGATGATATTATATAAATCAACCAATGAATTAATTCAAAAAATTCAAGATAATTTATAAAAATAAACGTTAATTTATTTGTATGTAAATTTTGTTTTATTTAAAAGGTCTTCTAAATCACACAGTCTAAATTGTGGTTAATATATAAGACTATATTCTTATATTAACCATGAAAAAGTATCAATTAAAATAAAATTGTCAATGCAGCAAATAATACACAATTCTATATACTATTATTGAAACCTGGCTGATAATTTATAAAAATAAATGTTAATTTATTTGTATGTAAATTTTGTTTTATTTAAAAGGTCGTCTAAATCACACAGTCTAAATTGTGGTTAATATATAGGACTATATTCTTATATTAACCATGAAAAAGTATAATTCTCGACATGATAAGTTCTTATCAACCTAAATAAATTATAAAGAAGAATTTCTGCGTTGTGTATTATGCACTAGTAAACGTTTGAATAAACTGCACCATTATTAATTTACTAGAGTTTTAGAAAAGAATCATTAGGAAATCGGGAAATATAGGCGTGATGATCTCAAAAAAGCAAACATGTTTTATGTAAGAATTTATGATTTTACTTTAAATCGTTTACGTTTCTATGTAATTCATTCTAAGTTTACCTACGTTCGTCACCCTTCATAATAATAACAATTATTATTATTACCTATAGGTATGAATGTCAAAGTGTGTTTGTTAATTCTTCGTTTACATCAGGCTAGAGTAGCAGATTGACGTGATTTTTAACACATCCAATAGTTACAATGACATTGAATATTGGAGATCGAGTGCAGATAATTATAGTAGAGAAAAGAACAAGCGGACTTCATATTGTGGAAATGATAAATCATGAGCAGTATAGTGCTATTTTAATACCTCGCCACATAAAAAAAAATAAAGGCTTTAAAATACACTTTGAAGGTCTCATGTTATGGGCTAAAATAATCAGAATCTCCAACAATTTTATTGATTTAATAGAATTGTGAAAAGAAACTAAAGTCAGTTCTTAAAAAGAAAACAATAAAGCAGTTCTCTATAACTCAAAAATCAGTTCTCAAGAAGTATAATTATTGGCCTATCTGGGACTGGACTTTTCGAGAAGTAAATATTTTTTCGTATCGTAATTCAAGTATTAAAACACATAAAACGGTTCTCAAAAAGCAAAAGTACCACTTCTCTAGAAGTAATTGTGAATGATCGAAACAAAAAAGTTTGAATGATCATGTTATAGAGAAAACAAAAAACCAGTTCTTCAAAACTACTTTGAATAGATCAAGTTATTGAGAAAACAAAAAGTAGTTTACTATAACTCAAAATCAGTTCTCAAGAAGTATAATTCGGGGTATCCATATCTTCTCTAGAAGTATTTGTGAATGATCGAAACAAAAAAGTTTGAATGATCATGTTATAGAGAAAACAAAAACCAGTCCTTAAAAACTACTTTGAATAGATCAAGTTATTGAGAAAATAAAAAAGCAGTTTTATATAACTCAAAATCAGTTCTCAAGAAGTATAATTGGGGTATCTGGATCTCCTCTGATCCAGATAGCCCAATTATACACTACTTTCATAGCGACGTTTGTGGACCTTTTGAATGTGATACACTGGCAGGATCTTTTAGGATATATGGGAGAAGATTAAAAGAGTATATTTTCTTAATAGAAAACGTTCGTTTTATTGAGCATTGTATTACAGCAAAGGTACAGAGACAGACAAAATGACACTTTCGTTCACTTGTTTTTACATGAGCAGAGAGAAGGGCAAACTTTACATTCGGTGTTGTCTATATAATAAAAATAATCCTAACACCCCCCTTCAATCTATAATTTATTTTATAAATTTGAGATTGCAAAACAAAATAAAATTAATTTTAATAAAATACTTACCTACTCAAAGTAATTCTATGTAATTACAATATCAACTCTATATAATTCAACATCATGATAGTGTGACATGACAACTCTATGAAATTATTTAAATAACAGATAACAAAATATATATATGCATGTACTTGTCCAAACACTATTTCTTATTATTACTTACTAGGACAAGTTTTAGAAAAGTTAAATTTTAGGTACTGGCACCGGATGAGAACCACCCCGTGACTAGCTCCGGTAAGCAGAATTAATCAACTATCTACATAATGAGTGTACCTGTACCTGTGTTATGTTGTATCCTTCTGTGTAACTTATTCTATATATCTGTCTGTGTGCTGTGACCTATCACTACTCTCAAGCCTATCTCTGTGTACGTAAACTTATATTTGTTCCGTATCTTTATTTTCTATGTGTCTTTGTTTCCTCTGAATGTATGTATCTGTATTGTATCTATAACGTGGCTCCTAAATATATGTATGCCAACCTGTGAGTTTTCTTTCATTGGAGATCAGCTGACCCATGCACCAACTGTAACCTCTGAGACAAGGCGCCCTGGGATTGAGAACTCATCTGCCCACCTGGTCTTGCCGGTGAGTAACCAGTACAAGAAAACTGGCTACAAAGTGGCGACCAACTTTGTGCATAAGGTTTGCGGGTCTCTGATGAAACTAGTAACTCTGATATCCGTCTGCGACTCCCCAAGACGCTAATTGGTTGTGCTTGAGCAGCTAAGCACGTAATTACTTCTTTTCTTGTCTTTTTCCAGCTACCTACACCTTATGGCAAGGAAAAGATAAAATTCAAAATTCAAAAATATTTAAAACTAGCTGTCTGTTTTTGGTAAGTTTTTTTGGCTACACTTTTTGGCATAACTACCTACTTTTGTGTTTTTTTCTTCTGTGGTTTATTCTCTTCTAACTTCTTTCATCTAGCCTTCCTTTCATCTTTAATGTTGAGCATACAAGTATTTAGGACTATCTACTAATTATATGTGTAATAAGATTGTTAAATCTGTGCAGTTTAATTGTAATTTTTAATTTTGTTACACCTACCTCACAGGTTATAACTGGTATTTTTGAAAGTTTAGTCTTGTGTTAACAATAGAAACTTTTATTAAATACTCTGCTTGTAGTGGAGGTATAAGTAACAAATATCTTTGAGTTTGGTTATTATTATATTATATATTTAGGTGAACTTTTTAGTAACTTGCAATGTGAGGTACTTTTTTTAGGTTCTTTGAACTTTGATAAAATTTTAGTGGAACTTAGTGACTTGCATTGTTAGTTATTTAACTGATTTTAAAATATCTATAAATAATGGCACAAATTCTAAAGTGTATTAATTACTTAAGAAAGGATGAATTTGCTAACGAGCTCTCCCATATGGGAATTTCAGTTGACCCAGAGTCATCAGTGGTTGGGCTTCAGAGTCAGCTGCGCACAGCCCATCGGCTTATACGGCGTGGCAGCATAAAGGCCAACGTCGCGTTGCCTTTTGACGCCACGGCGGAACTTGCGATCTGCGAACCCAAAGTCCGGGAACTGGAGGATATTCTTCCATCAGGTGAATTCGCCTCTAATAACAATTGTCGCCTAAGAGTCGCTGTTGGGGCGAATTATCTTCTAACCAGATTAACTCGTTGTGGTCTGGACTGTCCGGAACTTGTTAACATTCGCCAGAGACTTATAAAGGTCGTGTCAGTGGCCGAACCCAGTGGCGATTCAGAATACGAAGGGTCGGATGATGATGATCCTTCGAATCGAGTCCAGATAGGGTATACTTCACCTGCAATGAGGGAGGATCGCTCGGCTGGGGGTAGTTCGAATAAAATTAGCTCAGCTTGTGAAAATATAGTATATAGGGACCGCCTCCTTGGGGTGTGTGTTGGGTAACCTCCTCGAGTGTCGCTCCGATTCCGATCCCGCTGCAGTCCGGGGGGAACGGAATCGGAGCGGCCGGTACACCCTGGGCGGCGGTCCATGGCTTCCCCTTCACCCCTTCATAGGGTTGGCATTGATCGTCGGCCAATACCCAACGTGGCGGGAACACATCGCTCTCCGTACTCCTCTGCTTTCAGAGGAGACAGGATGAGCGATGCTGTTAGTGGTGAGATGGCCCAGGGTCAGTCGAGGTGTGAGGGATATGCTCTATGGGTAACCTTACACCCCGGCGTCTGAAGACCCGAGACGGCGTGCGGTTTTAGTCGGTGCAAGCCCGACATAACCGCCCCCGCTGGCCGGCGGGGGGGTATCCGAAGGGATTTCCGCACGATAAAAAAAAAAAAAAAAGGGACCGCCTCCTTCATCTGTGTTCTTTTAATTTAAAGTATGATGGATCTACGTGTGTACGTGTATTCATTGAAAGGTTGGATGAACTTAGGTGTGCACGGGAAGTCACCAAGCCTAGGCTCCTTATGGCATTTTCTGATCTTTCGGACAGACCTGCTCTGTCTTGGTTCCGCACCAATAAAGCCTCCTTTAACACTTATAAGGACCTACTTGGTGAGCTTATCCCTAAGCTCACCAAGTAGGTCCTTATAAGAGTTAGTTTTGACATCCCCGACTACGATTATAGGCTCCGCAATGAAATAAGACAGCGTACACAAGCGCGGTCTGAGTCTTTGGTGAATTATATTTGCACAATGCAAGCCATGTTCTCTAGGTTGTCATGTAGAATGCCCAGTGAAGAACAACTGGACATCCTCATGCACAATATTAGACCTGACTACATGAAGAAATTAGCCCTCCATGAAGTCAACTCCATTGATGATCTGAGACGGTTGGTTAAGCGCTTGGAGCTGGCGCGTACAAGGGCTGAAGCATTCAATGAGCCTGTTCTTGACAAATTTGAGATATCTTCCGACTTACACCAGCGGAAGGATAAGAACGCACAAAAGCCGACGAAGCAGGTGTCTGCAGTGGAGACTCTGGCTGCCGTCCACGAACGCAAATGCTTTCGTTGCGGAGACAGCGGTCACACTGCATACGGCTGCACACGGTCCAAAGAAGTGGTGTGTTTCCGGTGTGGTCTCAAAGGAGTCAAGACCCCAGAATGCTCAGAATGCTCTGGCCATTCAAAAAACGCGTAGGCCAGGGCCTTCTTAGAAAATCTGAGTGTTACCCCATTTCTGAGTCCTCTTCTGATAAGGTCCTGTTTACTAAACGGGATAACGATGTTAGACCATACCTAGTTGTTAAGATCTTGAGTTTAAATGTCTTGGGCCTTCTTGATTCTGGTGCCTCCTGCTCTGTGCTAGGAAAAGGGGCGCACCGCACTTTTTTGGAACTCGGGTTTGATCTTAAGCATATCAACCCGAATTTTCGTATTACAACTGCAGACAGCACTTACTTGCAATGTCTGGGTTGTATTTCTCTGCCTATTGAATACAATTCGGTAATCCGAGTTGTTAAGTTTTATGTTGTTCCAGAAATAACCACTTCTATGATATTTGGTGTGGATTTTTGGCAACAGTTTAAGTTAGGTAATAAGTAAATTTCACAAAATATTAGTCTGGATAGCTTTAGTGACAATAATCCTATAGAGTCTGTGTCTCTTAATAGTGGCCTCGAGGACTACAAAAATTTGACCTCAAAGCAGAGGTATGTAATCAACGAGGTCATTACAAAATTTAAATATTGTACGACAAAGTACACAACGCCACCTAGACCCAAACTAAGCAGAGCTTGTCATATGGCTTCTAGAATGCGGATAAACATACTTAAATACTTTTTTTTTGTAAATAAATACATATTATACTTAGAAACACCCAGACCAATGCAAATATACATATTAGCACTGAGCGGGAATCGAACCCGCGACCTTTGGCTTAGCAGTCAAATGCACTACCGCTACGCCACAGAGGTCGCGAGCCGTGTCATGTTATGATTCTTTGTGAGTACCTACTCAAATTCCGATATTTAAACGGTTGTCTTGAACAAAACTTTCGTTATTTTCCCAGTAGATTATGCACAAAGCCTTCGTTTCTGGATATTACGCCATTTAGAAAATGTCAGGAGGTGACAACCTTTTTTGTTGCATTCACCAATTTAAATTACCGGAAATTTTGAATCTTCGAAATTCACCAAGACATTTACCAAGTTTAACCTGTAGAAGTACAATATTGTATGGGATGTAATGTTTTTAAATATACTTATTTATAGTTATTATATTATTACTAGGTTATTAGAGTTTAAATAGTGTCAGCTATCAGATACAAAAATATTTTTTCAAATCCGACAGTTAATTCAGTGATTAGCGCTTTCAAACAAACAAACAAACTCTTATGCTTTATAATTTTAGTATGGATCTAATATTATTGCTCTAAGAGGCAAAACTAGCTTAAAAGACAAACTAAAATGTGCGGTTCGCTCCTTAGACACGCTTACTGAACAAAGCGAAAATAAAAAGTTTGCAATAGTAAATTCGCTTTTTTTTGTTATCAAAATAATACATATTTACTGTTTTTAGATTTATTCCTATACATGTCATTATAAATTTTAACTTAATACCTTCACGCGTGCCTATAATCTAACTATAACAAAACGTAAAACAAAGTAAATAGTATAAAAGGTTTACAACATGCTTTGTAGTATTTATTTTTCGTCTTTATGAGTGACCTTGCTAGGCCCCACGTTGGGCGCCAAAAACTGTAACGAAACGGAATTACCTATGCGATGGCGTAAAGAACCCCGCCTCGTCCAGTCTTAGAAAATAAAGAAAACCCGGAAGATTTTGTATTAGACTTCTAATTAATTAAATAAACAGAATTTTGAAATAAAAAAAGATGGTAACACTGAATGAGAAGGAGATGTAGATCACGGAGATCGGCCCGAGTTCGAACTCGAGGACCGATGGAAGGTATGGCTACGCTGACCTTGCTGAACTGCCCGAGATAGGTCTCGAGAGCAGTGATCTTCGGCCGGCGTGTTTCAGACAATGAACATCGAATATTACAAATGAAGACCACTTATCGGCAGGATATTGAAAGATATAGAGTTATTTTCGTTACGTAATACTAAGGTGATGGATCTCTGGGGCGGTGTGTCGCCTCACGGAAGTCCTTCAGTTTTGGTTAATAAACCCATCAGAACGCCGGGTTTTCTTTATTTTCTAAGACTGGACGAGGCGGGGTTCTTTACGCCATCGCATAGGTAATTCCGTTTCGTTACAGTTTTTGGCGCCCTCCTTATTCGAATCCACTTCCCTGTTCTTCAAAATTCTAAAAGGTCAAAGATAAAGGACTCCAACTTATTTCGATAAAAAAAGTCAAAAAAAAAGAGGACATTTGTTTTAGAATTCATTTCGGCCCAAATAAATATCACTTTTGAATCAGACTTCTATTTAATTTTCAATTTACATTTAATAATTCTTTTTTTTTAAATCTAGGTGCTATTATTTGTTAGCATTGCTTAGAACATGTTTACTGTGCCTAACATTATCTTTCTTATTGGTAAGCCAATTCTATTCTTCCTTAATGAATGCGTGGACGATTAGCCTTTGAATCTTTGAGGTCAAACACTTCAGCGCTAAGAGGAATTAAGGTATGAGCTTTCTTTACTAAAATAAAGAATTAAAGTCTCATAGTAACTTTTATTGTGAAGAATTTTAATTTGGTTCCTTGTACTTTCTTTTTTTTCTTTCTTCAAGTTTAAAAATGGCTTCGATAATTAAATATTATTATCTTTTAAAACATAAACTTGAATATGAAGCAGGAATTCGTTCGATTGACACAAATGACACTGTTTGTCAATTTGAGAGACAAAATAAGCAATTCGAATATCTTACCTGAAGATATTTTATCTTCGAATATTCCTATTGCGATTGACCTCAATCAATCTGAATCAACTTTAAACTACATTGAGGACAATTTATTACTTGTACGTTCTCTAAATATTTTCTAATATTTCCTATTAAACGTACTATTACTTCTAATATTATATCTCACCTTGAGAACTCAGTTTTTCTTACTCACGGTGTTCTTCAAATCATTATTATGGATAATGGTTCACAGTTTCAATCTAACGAATTTAAAGGATTTTTGGAGAAATACAAGGTTCCATTTGTCTTCTATTCCCCTAGATACTTTCCTCAAGTGAATCCTACTGAGCGTTATAACAGAACTATTGTTACGGCTCTAGTTAATGACGATCATAGATCTTGGGATATATTCCTACCTAAAATTCAATTATCTATTAATAGTTCTATTAACGTTACAACGGGTTTTACTCCCTCGTATCTAGTATTTGGTAGAGAGATCATACCTGATGGCTCTTATTATACTAAAATTGAAAATTTAGATGAACATATTTTTCTTCCACGTGATCTATATGCTGAAAATTTGGGATTACTATTTTCTAGTTTTGAAAAAGTCCAATTGGCATTACATTTAGCCCATTTGAAGAATGCAAGTCATTATAATAAAATACATTCTTTTAAAGTTTTTAATACTGGTGACATTGTTTGGCGTAAGAACTATGTGCTAAGCAATGCAGGAGCCTACTTTTCTGCTAAATTGGCTCCTCGTTTTATAAAAGCAAAAGTTGTTAGGAAAATTTCACCTCTTGTTTACATACTTGAAGATTGTAATAATCCTAGAAACGTTGGAAAATGGCATGTAAAAGATTTTAAAACATATTTTTTTAAAATCTAAGTTGTTAATTTATTCTTCTATTATTAATTCTATTTTAGTCTAATTAGGTTAGTTTAGTTAAGTTATTATTGTATCTTTCATTTCATCTCATTATCTCGGAACTCTTATACCCAAATTTGAGTAAATTTTTCAATTTTATTTAGATTAAACTATGTTCAAAATTAATAGAACTCTACATAATCCTGAACTCTCTCGGTTTTATTATCTTCTTCTTCTTCTTCTTCTTCTTATATATAAAAATGAATTGCTGTTCGTTAGTCTCGCTAAAACTCGAGAACGGCTGGACCGATTTGGCTAATTTTGGTCTTGAATTATTTGTGGAGGTCCAGAGAAGGTTTAAAAGGTGAATAAATATGGAAGTTGTTGTCGATTGAGGCAGTACGAAGTCTGCGGGTCAGCTAGTTCCTAATAATTTTTATTTTATGCAACGAGCGGTGCATAACTCGTTAAATAAGCCATTATGTCGAGCGGTTAAAACTCGTTAAATAAGCCTCTATTAATAGCTGATCTTCTTGGGTCATCTCTTCATCTCCTTGATCCTTCTTGGGTCGTTCTTTTGATCCTTCTGGGGTCGTCTCTTTGATCTTTCTTGGATCATCTCTTAATCGAGTGGTGGCAGAACTCGTTAAATAAGCCCTTATGCAAACACTATTCTAATCTTTATCTATAAGTTGGGTTTTCATTGAGCGGGGTGCGGCTACGACACCCCCTAAACAAAAATAAGCCTTCGGTACATTATGCTCTTAGAGCAGGTTAATTTCTCTTGGAGTCTTGGTCATTTGAACTTATTAGTCATGAACCATTACCCCACCTTGTGACTGTGGTCTGTATGTGATTTGGGCCCTATGTTTGTGATTGTGTGAAAGTGTAAAGAGTATTAACCCTAACCTCTAAATTTATTAAGTTTCTTCAAACAAAAAAATTTTTCTAGTAAAAAATTTTTTTTTACCTGTTTTTGGGGGATAATGTAGTATTTATTTTTCGTCTTTATGAGTGACCTTGCTAGGTCCCACTATAAAGTCTATCTATAGCTACTAATTCTATGGAATCTTTAGCTGCCATTCTCTAAATACTGTATATTTTACCTATTCATACTACTAAGAATCATATTATCTAAGTACTTGCGTTTTTCTTTGTAAATATATAAACAAACTTATGTTTTGATCGTTTATTTTGTTTTAATTTTCTTTTCAAATGAATTCTTAATTTATTTCTTGTTAGTGGTTATGTGTTCCTTTAGAAGTTGCCCTGGTTTGCTTGGTTTACGGCGTCCTTTGCGGGATTGTCGTAGCCATGGGCCTTCTGCCTTTTCCTCAAGTTTTATTTTTGTTCTTCCTGTAAATATAGATTGTGTGCACGACACAAATAGACTATAGACACATGTGCCAGTGACATGTAGATTAGTAAGCGTGAATATAATGAATGAATTGTGAAAATGTTAGGTTTACGTAAATTAAAAACGTAATTATGTAATTACTTTGATATTAAGCTAAGATAAATAGCTTACTACTGTTATGAGTTAGTTTTCTGAGTAATTAAGTATGTTAGAGCCAAATTTAATAAAGAAAGTACACGCCCTGAAAAGCATAATTACAAATATAATTACGACAATGCATTACTCAGAATCTAACATAACTTCGTATAAATAGGAAATACGACTTTGTATACTAGTATGTAAGTTTAATTATACCCCGCGACTGCCTCCCACGCCGTAAGAAGCGAATATGCGCTCCCCCGGCTGGTGCCATTTTATTATATAGTAGCTCGCGGGAGGCAGGGCCCATATATAAGTCTGAGAGGTCAATCCGCCCGTCATTCAGTAGCCCGACGTCGCACGGTACAGGTGTAAGTACCTATTGTCGTGCAACTCTTATTGCTACCAATATACATATATGCTATGTGATTAATATGTATAACATGAGATTTATAAATAAATGGAAATGCGGAGGTGAGGTAGTTTGGATCGCGGGCCAGCACTACAAAAGACTATAAAGCAGGGACCATTTGGTAGGAAATTATGGACAATGGGGCAACAAGTAGACAACAAGAGTCTCTCACAGAACAAGGAAGCTCAACAGGAAGTAGTACATCAAGGGTAGTGCTGGGCCAAGTACATCCAATGCCTCACTGACGTCATACAAGCCACCCATCCAAGTGTTTCATTCTTCGACTCAACATCCTCAACATACAGTCCACTGAAGGCGACCGCGAAGTGGCAGTCTATTCGGAACCGTATAGGGATAGACTGGCATGAATAACGGTCCTTAACAGATTGATTAGTTTCATTTCTCGTTCCCTCTTTGTTTCATGGAAGAAGTTTTAGGACTGGTTTCTAAATTTTGTTCCAATATGTTAAACGTTACCTTGTGTTTTATATTATCGGATTTCTATTCGATAATATTTTTATTTATGTATTTTCTCGTATTAAAAACGTAAATTGTTTGTTTACATTAATTTCTTGACGTAGGCTGTCATTCCACTGTCCTCTCATGGACTACCAGAAATATCGTGAGTTTTGTTATGAATGATATTCAACCTTTTGATAATTGGCAGTCTATTATGGATTTTTCGTGTCATTTTAACGCGCAAATTTCCACGCGTTGAAAAAGTCAGAAAAGAATTGGGGAGAGCTGAGGCTGCTGGGGGAGAGTTTGGAGCCATTCTCTGGAGCGATATAGTTTCTTTGTTTCTGTGAAAAATGTTTCTTTGTTTCTGTGAAAAATGGTGATTGTGTTCTAACATCTTGAGAAAATCGGATATAATTATCTTCTTTGGTATAAAATATTAAAGTGTGGTGATTTGCGTTCTGATGGGTTTATTAACCAAAACTGAAGGACTTCCGTGAGGCGACACACCGCCCCAGAGATCCATCACCTTAGTATTACGTAACGAAAATATCTTTCAATATCCTGCAGATAAGTGGTCTTCATTTGTAATATTCGATATTCATTGTCTGAAACACGCCGGCCGAAGATCACTGCTCTCGAGACCTATCTCGGGCAGTTCAGCAAGGTCAGCGTAGCCATACCTTCCATCGGTCCTCGAGTTCGAACTCGGGCCGATCTCCGTGATCTACATCTCCTTCTCATTCAGTGTTACCATCTTTTTTTATTTCAAAATTCTGTTTATTTAATTAATTAGAAGTCTAATACAAAATCTTCCGGGTTTTCTTTATTTTCTAAGACTGGACGAGGCGGGGTTCTTTAAGCCATCGCATAGGTAATTCCGTTTCGTTACAACTTATGAAAAAATCACTCCCCTTCCATTTAGCTGAAACCACTTTGTTAGCCGCTTAAAATACCACTTCAAACAACGTATCCTTCCGTTCACAACCGATGTTTGAAGTCAACTAACTGAATCACGTCTCAACAAGTAAATTAAGATAGCTATACCAAATATAGATCGTATTGAACTTAATTTTGTAACAGGTGCGAATGTCTCGTTAAAGTCAACACCAGGACGCTGTGTGAAACCCCAGGCAACGAGACTTGCCTTATTGGTCACTCTGTTATGTGTATTTATTTTCTTTTTTAATATCATTTTATAATCAATTATTTTCATACCTTTCTCTTTCTTAATAACTTTCCATGTGCCGTTTTTGATATGTGATCTTATCTCGGCTTTAATAGCATCATGCCAGTATTCATCATCTTCATTTTCATCGGATATGTAGGATATTTCTGAGACTAGGTGACTTTCATTTCATCTGTCTGGTCCAGTATAAAATCTCTGGTCCACGCGGGCGGACGCCTCTCTCTTTGCGGCCTCCCATTTTCAGGTATTTCAACAACCTCTGATGCGTCATCGTAAAACTCCATTTCTTCTACCGAAGAAACTTCATCTTCTTGCTCGTTGTTTTTTTAATAAAATAGATGTGACAATACCGACTGTAGTCGTCTGTGAAAGTAACGTAGTACTTTGATCCTGTTAGGATTATTTTTATTATATAGACAACACCGAATGTAAAGTTTGCCCTTCTCTCTGCTCATGTAAAAACAAGTGAACGAAAGTGTCATTTTGTCTGTCTCTGTATCTTTGCTGTAATACAATGCTCAATAAAACGAACGTTTTCTATTAAGAAAATATACTCTTTTAATCTTCTCCCATATATCCTAAAAGGTTATGGGCTTACGAACAACCACTGTTCTACAATAAAAGTGACACGAAATATTACAAAGTGATAGAACGGCATTCAACAAGAAAATGTCGGCCGCGGCGTCTTCCTCTACAATTTATCCACAATTACGAGCCGACAATTTCAATAATTGGTTATTTAGAGTTAAATGCATCTTAGACGACAAACAGTTACTGCATACTCTAACCTCAACGATACCGACCGACGAGACGAAGAAATCGGAATTTATAAAGGAAAATGCGAAGGCCAAAAGCATTATAGTGCATTGTGTTCCGGACAAACATTTGAATGCTATAAAAGGATGTGAAACAGCGAAAAACATGATTGATACCCTAGAAGAGCTTTTTCAGCGTAAAAGTATAGTGTCAATTATCCATCTACGAAGAAAACTACTCAATCTCAAACAATCTGATACTGAATGTCTGGAAGACTATTTTCAGCGATTCGATTCCTTAGTGCGTGAGTTGGAAGGTGCCAAGGAAACTCTAAGCGACAGGGACAAAATTGCGTGCTTGCTTACAGGATTAAATCAAAAATACGATGCAGTCATCACGGCCATAGAATGTAACAGTGATTTATCAGTTACAAATAGTGATCTGAAACTAGATTTCGTCAAAGCGCGTTAATTTGATGAGGAGCTCAAAGTAAAAGAGAAGAATAGCTTGACCACCGAATCGGCATTCATCACATGTTATTATTGCAAAAAACCAGGACACTCGGCCAATGAATGTTACCTGAAAAATAGAGGTAGAGGCCGCTCACGTGGATACAATCGAGGGAGAAGAAGCTCAAGGACATCTCGTGGATCTCATAGGAATACAGAAGCAGGATGTTCAAACAACACATTTTATAAAGGTGATGAACACTTTGGCTTTCTATCTACATCAGCAAATACTGAAGATATTTGTGCAAATATATATGACAGCGTTAATCAGATTGAATGGGTTTTTGATTCTGGATGTACTCATCACTTAATAAATAAAAGATATGAAAAATACATGACTGAAGTCACCAAGCTACAAGCACCCATGAAAATATACACAGCAAATGGAGAATTTATTACAGCAGAAAAATCTGGTAAAATTAATTTGAACTATAAAGGTAATACAATTAGTTTTGAGGCTTTAATAGTTAAAAATTTAAGTTTCAACTTACTGTCAGTACCTACATAAAATGGTGAACAATGGTCATAAAATTGAATTTACAGAGCAAAATGTTAAAATCTTTAATAAACGAAAATCAGGTTACATAACAGGGAAAATTGTAGGTAAATATATATTTTAACAACAAAGATAACACAGGTATGCAACAATGTCTTAAACAATGTATCAGAGGCTAATGATATCTGGCACAAGCGTTTAGGTCACGCAGGGGCGGGGGTTGGCCAACCATGGAGGAGATCGGAACTTGGAGAGCGCAAGCTCGCGACGTTCTCTTCGAAAGGTGGTCGACCCGACTAGAGGGATCCGCGGTGGGGAAGGAACTGGTTTCGGCCATCCAACCCATTCTGCGGCCCTACGTCGAAAGGCGGCACGGGACTCTAACGTTCCACCTTACACAACTCTTAACGGGGCACGGTTGCTTCGGGAAGTACTTGTGGGAGGTGGTCGGCATCGAGCCGGAGCCTACGTGTCGCCACTGTAGCGGTGGGGCTGTGGACACGGCGGAGCATACGCGCGTCATGTGCACGGCTTGGAGCGGGGAGCGTTCGGCTCTAGTAGGTAGTATAGGACAAGACCTCTCGCTAACGGCCTTGGTTCGCGCCATGGTCTACAGCGAAGAGGGCTGGGCCGCCGTCGTCTCATTCGCTGAGACAGTCATGACGGCAAAACGAGAGACGCTCAGAGAGAGGGAACGTAGCGGTTTGACGCTTCCTCCTCGCCGGCCCACAGCGTCGGGGCGGCGGCGTATGCAGTAGGTACGCCAGCCGCCTGGCCTTGGAAGGAGGATCGGGGGATCCACCGACCTAATAATGGCCCCGCGATGTGGCGCCCCTAGTGTTCAGGGGGCGCTAACATGTGACGTTACAGGGGAAGGGCATTGGCCCAACCCCTGGGAGTCGAGCCCGCTCGTTGGGCAACGCCGGCCGGATCGCAGTGAGCAAACGCCTGCCTATCCTGTGATCTGACCTGAAGGCGATGAAGTGGACATCGTGAGGTTTAGTGGGTATGCCCCGAAGAGGTGAGTCCCACATACGGCCTCCAGATACCCCCCATATCGGAGGTAGCATGCCTAATAGCATTCCTCAAGTAAAAAAAAAAAAAAAAAAAAGCGTTTAGGTCACCTCAACCGAAACGGTCTTCGAGTGCTGAGCTTGCCATACTGTCAGAAGACATGTGATTCCTGTATGCAAGGTAAGTCCACTCGTTTACCTTTCAATCCAACAGAGAAGCCGAGATCTCATCATATAGGAGAACTGCTACACACCGACATTGCTGGACCCTGTAAAACACCTGGAATGAACGGTGAGATTTATTTTCAAGTAGTAATTGATGACTATTCACATTTTTGTACCACGTATCTACTGAAGAATAAAACTGAAGCCACTCCCAATCTGATAAAATATATAAGGAAGATTGCAAATGAAAAAGGAATAAAAGTAAAGAAAATTAGATGCGGTAACGGAGGAGAACTGAAAAATCATGTATTCGAAAACTTTTGTCAACAGAAGGGTATCGTTATACAGTATACCCAACCTCATTCACCTCAACAAAACGGCGTTTCGGAAAGAATGAATCGCACTCTATACAATAAAGCCAGAACTCAATTGCTAGCAGCAAACTTACCTAAACATCTATGGGGAGAAGCAATAATGTGCTCCACTCACCAATTAAACCGGTCTCCATCAGTGGCTATTAACTTCCGTACTCCAGCTGAAATATGGTATGGAAAGAATGATTTGAAAAATCTGCGAATATTCGGCAGCAAAGCATGGAGTGTAAAGATACCTAAAGGTGGAAAATTTGATCAAAGAGCTACGCGCATACGAATGATAGGGTACACACCAAATGGATACAGACTCTGGAATCCTGAAACAGACGAAATATTAATGACACGTGATGTAAGATTTGATGAAACAGACATAAAATACACTAAAAAGGAAAATGAAAAACAGTATACAGAAGAAATTTATGATGAAGAAGAAGATAAAAAACAAGAAAGGAAAGATAAGGAAGAACAAGAGAGAAAAGAAGAACAAGAAAGAAAATAAAAAGAACAAGAAAGAAAAGAAAAAGAAGAACAAGAGAGAAAAGAAAAAGAAGAACAAGAGAGAAAAGAAAAAGGAGAACAAGAGAGAACTGAAAGTGAAGAACCTAAAGAAGAGTATACAAGGAATAGACCAGAAAGAACAAAGAAAATTCCTCAGTATCTAAAAGACTATAATCTAGATGAAGAAGATCGCTAGAGGCAATAGAAGATGAAATAAGATCTTTAAAAAAATTTAATACATGGGAAGAAAGTGATCTACCAGAAGGAAAGAAAGCTATAGACACCAAATGGGTATTCAAAACAAAACAGGATGGAAGGAAAAAGGCTAGGCTGGTTGCTAAAGGATTTCAAACTGAAAGTAAATACAATGTATACTCTCCAGTACCTAGAACTTCAACTATTAAAATGGTGTTAAGTGAAGCAATTCAAGAGGATTTACCTATACAACAATTGGATGTTCCTACAGCTTTTTTGAACGGTTATTTGGACAAAGAAGTATATATCAAAGTACCAGATGGAGTAAAAACCAAAGAAGGGAAAGTACTGAAATTGAAGAAAGCTTTATATGGATTGCGAGAAGCACCTAAGGCTTGGAATGAAAGATTTCACAACTACATTACAAAGCAAGGATTTCAACAGTCTAAGTATGATTACTGTTTCTATAAAAGTAAAAATGAAAATACATGGATATTGATATGGGTTGACGATATACTTGTCATGGGAAAGAATACTAAAATAATAAATAAACTAAAAGAAGAATTTTCAGTAAGAGATCTAGGCCAAATAAAGGAGTACTTAGGAATGAAAATCACAAGAGAGAAAGATAAAATAAAAGTAAGTCAAAGAAAATTAATAAATAAAATTATAGAAAAATTTGGAACGACAAACTCAAATGGAGTTTCAACACCAATGGAACAAGGACTACCTTTTTTTTTTTTTTTTTTTTTTTATCGTGCGGAAATCCCTTCGGAGACCCCCCCGCCGGCCAGCGGGGGCGGTTATGTCGGGCTTGCACCGACTAAAACCGCACGCCGTCTCGGGTCTTCAGACGCCGGGGTGTAAGGTTACCCATAGAGCATATCCCTCGCACCCCGGCTGACCCTGGGCCATCTCACCACTAACAGCATCGCTCATCCTGTCTCCTCTGAAAGCAGAGGAGTACGGAGAGCGATGTGTTCCCGCCACGTTGGGTATTGGCCGACGATCAATGCCAACCCTATGAAGGGGTGAAGGGGAAGCCATTGACCGCCGCCCAGGGTGTACCGGCCGCTCCGATTCCGTTCCCCCCGGACTGCAGCGGGATCGGAATCGGAGCGACACTCGAGGAGAATACCCAACACACACCCCAGAACAAGGACTACCTGATACAGAACAGGAAATTATAAAGGATGTACCATATAGAGAACTAATAGGATGTTTAGTCTACATATCTAATACATCAAGACCTGATATTGCTTTTTCAACCTCCTACCTGAGTAAGTATCTGGACAAACCTACTAAGTCATTGTGGACTTCAGCCAAGCGAATCATAAGATATTTAAAACAAACTTCTCATAAATGTCTAGTGTACACCAAGTCTGAAGACACTGAAACCTCATCTTTATTGGCCTACACAGATGCAGATTGGTCAGGAGATAAACAGGACAGAAAGAGTGTTAGTGGGTGTGCCATATTTTACAGAAATAACTTGGTTTCATGGTTCTCGAAGAAACAAACTTCTGTTTCACTCTCAACCGCTGAAGCAGAATTTATTGCAGCAGCAAAGGTAGCACAGGAACTACTTTATTTACAAGGTATACTTGGAGACTTTAATTATAAAGACATTGATTCATATCTCTTAATAGACAATCAGAGTACAATAAAAATGATAGAATGTAATGAGAACAGCAAGCGCACCAAACAAATCGACATAAAATATCATTATATCAAAGATTGTTTGCAGAAAAACATGTTTAATATTTCATATGTACCTAGTAATGAAAATGTTGCTGATATTTTTACTAAACCTTTGAATACAATTAAACATACCTATCTTGTAAGAAAACTTAACATAGATATATAATAAATAACACAATTAGGTATATCATAATACATACAATAATAATACATTTACATAAAATACTTAAAGTGGAACTTTTTATTAGCTGCAGTAAAATGACGTTTTGTGGGTTACCGCTTTTTGAAGAAAAATAAATTGGGATGTAGCTAAGTGAGTAATAAGTGAATCATTCAATAAATGAATGATCAGTTTGGTTTTGTTTTAGAGATTTAATATTACGTTGTAATGTTTTTTTTATTCTATTATTATTACTATAGTAAAGGATTGATCTTTTTCAGTGGAAGTAAAGAGACGTACATCCAAAATGAAACAAATATGTCATTACAATTTTATATAATGAATCATTTACGGAATCACTATCGCTTTCGCTTTCGGTCACACTAATGAAAAATCTGTCTGTCACTTCATCTATAATATGATCGAGGTGGCACATTTTGTCTTCTTCTTTTATATTGTGAGACACACAGTCACTCCACTTAGCCAATGTCACTTTGTTGATTCCTTCTTGGAATAAAGTTTCCACTTCTTGCATTTGATACGTTTACTTTACCTGAGCCCAAACTAACTCGATGTGGTTCAATTCATAGTGATAAGGGGCAGTCTTCAAAAGTCTGATACCTTTTTGTGCAGCCATATCGTCCACGGCATATTTCTCGGTATGATTTTGTTGTTTCACAATATCTATGAGAGTGGCCTTCACCATATTTGGTTCAAATGTATTTAGTGGTCATCCACGACATCTTCGGGATTGTTTCGATCTTCCAAGAGTGATAGGGCGCGTTGTCCATTACGACTATTGCATTCGGCTTGAGTTTGGGTAGAATTCCGGTGAACCACTCCTCAAAACACTCTGCGTTCATTTCATCATGGTAATCTTCTGTACCTTTCTTTGCTTCAAACATAAGAAGTCCGTCGTCCAGGAAGCCTTCTTCTCCGCCTATGTGACTGATAATGAGTCGTTTGTCCTTTCCTGTGGGATTTTTTTATCCCGTAGTTAGGCCGTCTAAAAATGCCTGCCGAGAAGATTTTATACTTCCATCACTCCAGGTTTATTTTTGTAGTATGACCTGAAAAGAACAAAAAAGAATCATAAGTTTCGACAGCTTAATAAAAGGGGAACAAACATAGGAAACTAAGAGTTGACACTTACCAGCGGTGACCCAGATCTCGTCTTGATAATATATGTATCTTCCCTCCCTACGATATTGTTTAATTAAATGCAGGTAGCGCGGGCGCCATGATATGGTATCTTGTCTATCAATAAGTACGCTCTTGCGTGATCGAGAAGGGAATTTGAAATTAAGATGCTTCATGATTTTTCTCAATGTCTCTTTCGAGAAGTCAGGCAATTCTGAGTCATCATTTACAACTTGCAGCACCTAAAAATTATTAAAGTTATTACCTAATTGGTTAAAATTCCACATGGGGTGGAAGAAAACATATTATACCTTTTTTTTTTTTTTATCGTGCGGAAATCCCTTCGGATACCCCCCCGCCGGCCAGCGGGGGCGGTTATGTCGGGCTTGCACCGACTAAAACCGCACGCCGTCTCGGGTCTTCAGACGCCGGGGTGTAAGGTTACCCATAGAGCATATCCCTCGCACCCCGGCTGACCCTGGGCCATCTCACCACTAACAGCATCGCTCATCCTGTCTCCTCTGAAAGCAGAGGAGTACGGAGAGCGATGTGTTCCCGCCACGTTGGGTATTGGCCGACGATCAATGCCAACCCTATGAAGGGGTGAAGGGGAAGCCATTGACCGCCGCCCAGGGTGTACCGGCCGCTCTGATTCCGTTCCCCCCGGACTGCAGCGGGATCGGAATCGGAGCGACACTCGAGGAGGTTACCCAACACACACCCCAACATATTATACCTAACGCATATTAAAAATATTAGTGATGAGATGACAAGTAAACTAACCTTTGCGATGTTGGGTACTTCATTTCTATGAAAGAACTGATGTACAATTCGTCTAATAGCGGTGAATGTGAAATCATCAAGTTTTTCTTTAAATGTAAGTTTTGGGCATCTCCATCTTGTGATGTGCTCAACTGAGCATCCATGTCTTCGATGTAACAAACAAAAAAAGCTGACACGATTAACAAAAATAACAAAAGTAGGTAAAGAAAAACAAACACAACGTAACAAAAATTTAACAATAATGATAACTAAAACAACTCGCAGTGGGCAAAGCAAAGTTATTCGTGCACTCAAAACACAAGTTAGAAGCCGAAAGAGCGAATGACAAATGAAATAAAATGGCGGATAAGCGTCATCGTAGCACCGTAACTAAAAACCAGTACCAAGTTGAGATTTTATACAGCCTTTTATTTATATGAATAATAAATAGAATTAAGTATGATCATTATGAGTTAGTTATGGAACGATTAGATTTTCTGTGAACCTAATCACATCCCTATTGAAACTAGGCGGTCAACATTATTTTGCGGAATGACATTTTGAAACGTCATTGTACTGCAGCTAATAAAAAGTTTTACTAGTGGTCCCGCTCAGTATTGACAAATCAGCTTTGCGCCGGTCAGTAGTGATATAAAACAATTACAATAAAAGATTGCTTGACCTTATTTATCCCGAGTCTCCGCGGGGCCCCCAGTGGTTGTGCTCCAGCAGAACAGATCCCGGAGCGTCCCTTGAGATCTGCGTTCCCAATATATATATATATATCCAGGCCTCAGCTATTGACAACCTCAGAGTCACTGCCGTCTGAATCGATTTTAAAGGTTCGTTCCGAGACCAAACGACCCTGCGATCAAGATATACAACTTTTATCAATAACAAATCCCCATTATGAGAATACACTGACAGTAATGGAATAAAATAACTTACCAGTTCAAATCTAGGCACAAACACACACAAAAGTTAACCTCACTTTTCGATCGTCAAGGTAATTTAACACAATAGATATGGAATATGGACACTCTTAGTGACTTCTCAAACAACAAAATAAAAATGAATCATAGGGCCACTGCCAATATCCTTCACCGGCCTTATGAAATTAATTCTGGATCTTGCTAGAATCGTTCCCATACTGATAATCAACTCGAAAATTCTATCAATGAGTACAACTCACGCCACCTGACGTGGATTAGCCGAATCAAGACTAAAGTCAGCCACATCGAGGCATTCGCAGTAGTTGCTACTGTGTCCACAGATGGCGCTAACTACAATTACACCTTTTTTTTGTAATCTACTGTTATGTATCTACTGTGATGTACATCAACAAAAGGGGCCCCTTCTAGACCTACACTTGGGTCGCAAGTCCCAGGCACTGTCCCGAGTTCCCAACTCAGCAACGCGATGGACCCGGCACCCGCACGGAGAATCCATGAATTGCTAAGAATATCGGTCTCACAATTAGGTTATTTTTATTTAACGTATTTCGCCAAAGTTGACTTGCATAGATTTGGAGCTATTTACAATAAATACATAAGCAATGTTAAATAGGTTTCACACAGGTCTATCACAACTTTGCAGTTGGCCACATTGCCGATGTTGTCTCCTATAAGTGGGTAGTCACTGCTCACTTCGGACTTCCTTTTGAAATACGTGTTCACAACGATAAGGTCAGCAGCCGCCAACATATTGAGAATGTTTTCACCCTCCACGTTGCGATCACTATACCCAAAACCACTGTGGACACGCTTTAACTCCTTGCATCAATTCAGGTACATTCAGACAACGGGACACTCAGAAGCATTTTTAACCATTTTAAACTAACGAACAACTATAACCTTTATGCGTACTATATGTTCTAGGGCTATTTTCGCTCCACAGTGTGATTTGAAGATTATTAAGTTTCGTATATATAGTATATTTTTAATGTTTATTCAACTATTAGTAATTCTTCTTTTGGTGACGGATAGAAACATAGCAATAGGGTCTCGTTCGGGTATGGAACCCTAGGGACCAATATAAAATATGACATATAATACTAAATATGATCTATACTTACTATCATAAAATTATTATTTAATTATTAATTACAAATTAAGCACATTTCAAAACAAATATGTTATTTGTCCATTTGATCATAAAGATCATGTAACGTTTGCGTCCCCTCGAACAAACGTGCCCATTAGGCTGGCGGCGTTTCCCTGTTGAATGCATAGGGACACATTTTGGGTCAAATACTAAATTGAACGTGGCTCCCACCCCCTACATTGGCGATATTAAAAAAAAGAACTGGGGTTATGTTAAATGAGCGATCCTGAACACAAACATTTTTTTTTGGGAATTCTTGTCTGTTTGTTTGCGATGGACGCTAAAACTCCTGGACAGATATTGATGTGAGTTTTTTTATTAGAAAGGTCTTGGTCAGACTTCAAATCTATCTTATGTTTGATTGCAAGAGATATGACCAGAAAATGATAACCGACCTCCACGTTGACGTTTTATCAGCTTTAGCTTAGCAGTTCCTATGATCACCTATACATACATATACTTAGCACCAGGGTGTTTACTTAGACAAAACAAATGAGTTCAATCTCAATGGACTTATATTGTTTAGTTTAGGAGTTCCATGGTCTATTTCTGACTCCATCTTCAGACTCTGGATACCATGTAACACCAGAGTGTTTAGTAAGACCAAACAAATGAGTCAAAACTCGATAGACATACCTTGTTTATTATAGGAGTTCCTATGTGATATATACGTATGATTACTTTCTGACTACATCTTCAGACCCTGAATACTATATGTTTGCCGAGACAAAACAAATGAGCTCAAGCTCGATAAGTTTATTTTGTTTAGTTTAGGAGTTCCAATGGCCTTCTTCGTACTTCAACATCAGATCACCTCCATTGTAGCATATTATTACCTACATTGTGGATACATAAGTTTATTAAATTTCATCTCAAATAAACGCCGCAAAGTGGGTCAAATTAGGCTTGCCAGATTTGTACTTAACATACAAACATGTGAAAGTATTTATAGAAGCTCATAATAAGAGCTTAGATTCTTTTGATTCATTCAGAAGTTTTTTTTTTACTAAATCCTTATTATTTTCATCTTTTATACATCTCACGTGTCTTACATTGTTCGTTCTTTCTTCTTTCGCTAAGGTAAATTTCTTTTTGGCGTTTAACTCCATCAAGAGCATTATTCTTCAAGAGCTCTTATACCCGGCATGGCCGTTTGTTGGTGGCTGAACTCCTCCGTAACCACTCGCGCGATCTTGACCAAATTTACCACGGTGATAGTGTGGACACTAAGGAGTGTTTTGAAGCGAGATGGTCCATGTCCGATGTACCAATGAGGAATAATCACCGAAAAACAGTTTCATCAGTTGTATATATATAACTATAAAAACATTAACCGTTACATTGGCGCCTTCAAGGTATTATTCTGCCGTAGGTATTGTGTTTGGTCCGTAAGTACTTTATTTCTTCTTATTTTCCTCTTTACTTTGCCAGTGGTGATTTTTTTCACCAATTTTATTGTTATTTTTCATTTTTACGTAAATGACGGTATTTGAAAATAATTATTAGTTTCATTTTTTTTATTTTCAACTAAATAATGCATACTCATTTCCATTATATTAGTGAAATTACTCATCTATTTAACTAATTACCTGTGTTAAATATAACAACAGGGCTAATTAACATTACTTTTTACAATTATTTTGCATAACATCTAGACTGGTTTAATACCTCATATGGTCATTTTAACTGTATAGTATACTGTTATACCACTGGTAAAGTAAGGATCTATTTGCTTTTGTTTTCTTGGACTTGTTGATCTCAACCCAGTATCTACTTACTTTTTAATTCTATTTTTGTATAGGTGTCTGTCGCACACCCAGTCAGTGAATTTATACTTTTTATACTTGCTTACCTTTTATATGCATTATAATAACATATATTAAGTTATTATATCAACCTATTCCTGGTTGAAATTTATCTTTATTTTGATATATTAATACTATTTTGTTGTATTATACACAAATAGTTTATTCCTCACTGACAGGTTACATATATACTACTTGATTTTACTAGTACCTTATATTGAAGTAAATTACTTACTAAATTGTTTTGTCAATCTCGCTCATCGCACCATAGATTTTATTTTTACTTAACTTTGGGTTAATTTACCTTTTAAATTTAATACTTACTCAACTGTTTTGTAGTCAGTGTTGCTTGTTGTCGGATTTCTGTATCCAAATTAGCTTATGTATTTGAAAAAAAAAATATGAAAACATAATTCTTTGAAAAAAAAATACAAAGAATAAAAGATCTCCATACAACTAATAAAATCTTTGAAAAGAACAACAAAGATAATAAATACTTAAATTGTAGACCTCGTCTTGTTCTGCATATGGGATTGTTTTGTCTGGTATAGTTTAAAGTCAATAAAATCATTACCACTTGGTGTGAAATTTGGTGAACACGGGTAGGAAAAAACTCAGGACTCACCTGAAGTCTTCTCGCCTTCGATAGCTCCCACTAGTTCCTTGGTCACACCATATAACAAATTAACAGTTTGTTGTAAAGATTATGCGCGTGAATGACCCGGGTCTTACGAATGTAAATTAGCGGTATAATGTAGTATGCGAACAAACGAACACGAAAAACTGCGTGTTTGCACGGCGGGGAAAGCGGGCACACTGAGGGTATTTGAAAGTCCCAAAGACGTTGCTCGGCCCAGCTCGGTTCGGCTCGGTGCGCCATCTTCTTTTGTCCTGAGTTATAGGACAGGGACAGGAGAGGAATCGTGGAAATATATTAGTGTGCTAGATTAAAAAATGTGTATGTGTGAATGGCGTGAACATCATCCCCCGGGCTGAAGGGATATACCTTCGGAAAAGCAACAAAGTTTTTATAAACAAATAAGGAAATAAACGAAAGTATAATTAATTTAATAAATAGAATTAAAAACTAGAATTATAGCAGCGTTAATATAGCAAATTTATTGGAGCGGTAGAGGGCAAAGCCGAACTACAGGTCTGACGTAGGAACCTGTGCGCGTTTTAATTTTAGCGTAATGATTCCGTCTTTACCGGGGTAAACTTCTAGGACTATACCCAGAGGCCAGTTAAGAGGTGGAGAGTTATCCTCGCGAATTACCACAATACAACCAGTTGTAATTGGGTTAGATGGAGTGTTCCATTTCTGTCTACTTTGGAGCGAAGATAAGTACTCGCGACTCCATCTTTGCCAGTAGGATTGTACCAGCTTCGATAATAACTCGTACCGGTTGAGTCTATTTTGCGACACATCGGTAAAGTCTTCGGCCGGTAAGTATTTGAGCGGCGTAACATTTAAAAAATGAGAAGGTGTCAGCGCTGTAGGTTCGGACGGGTCGGAACTTAACACGCATAGGGGACGGCTATTCATGATTCCCTCTATTTGCACCAGTACAGTGTTAAACTCTTCATAAGTAAGCGTTTGCGTTCCTACTATCTTCGAGAGATGCGTTTTTACGGATTTTATGTTGCTTTCCCATATGCCACCAAAATGTGGCGCGTATGGCGGGTTTCTTCGAAACTGTATACGTAGATCTGCCAAGTTTTGGTCTAAATATTTGTCCTGCGACAATTGGTCATGAATTTCTTTTAGCATTCTATCAGCTCCGCGGAACCCTAACCCTCCATCGCTTACTATGGTACTAACGGGGCCACGGCGACTGATAAAGCGGCGGTACGCGTCTAGGAATTTTTGAGAGCTTAGTTCTGAGACTAACTCTAGATGAAGCGCTTTAGTCGTAAGACAAATAAACAAACAAAGATAAGCCTTCGTAGGCTTAACTCCGCGGCGGCGATAAGGTGTCACATAAAATGGACCTGCGTAGTCGACACCTGTGAATACGAAGCTTTTAACTTCGCTGACGCGATAGTACGGCAGATCGCCCATGATAGGAAAAGTGTTTTTCGGTTTTAATTTAAAACATCGGTTGCAACCTTGAACGCGTTGGCGTACAATATTGCGAGCGGCAATAATCCAATAGTTTTGGCGTAGCAAGGCGAGTAGCAAGAAAGGACCGGTGTGTGCGTTTTTTATATGAAAATAGTCCACCAAAAGATGAACTATGCGGTCTTTTGCGGGAAGCACAACTGGATGTATTTGCGAATAGCTTAACTGCGACTGCGACAATCGCCCTCCGACGCGTATGACATTATTTGCGTCCGTAAACGCATTTAACTTTCGCAGGGCAGGACTGCGCGTGTCGAAAGAATGTTTCTTTTGTATGATTCGCAAGATAAACATTTCAGTGGCTTCCAAATCAGCGACGGTTATCGCACCGTGTGATTTTAAAACCTTACCAAAGCGTAAGGCGTACACCCACGAGTGTAAAAACTTGTTCCAATTTGACATGCGATTTGCGGAATAGTATAATTCGTCATAATTATTTTCGCAACAGAGTTTAGCTGCTAAAGTGACAAGCCTTTTGCGTTCAGGCAGCTCGTCTATAGCGTGCGGTAGTGATGCGCTTAAGGACCAATCACAGAAAGGCTGCGTGACCCACGAGGGCCCTTGAAACCAAAGCACATTATTTAAAAGTTCAGAGGGCATAACTGGTCTCGATATTATGTCCGCGGGATTCTCTTTTCCCGAAACATGAAACCAGTTTTCAGCGGGAAGGTTATCGTTTATAGCGGCAATTCTATTTGCAACAAAAGTCTGAAACCTGTGAGGCGGCGCGCGGATCCACGACAGTGCAACCGTGGAATCAGAGAAAGCGATTATTTTATTTATTTTTACGCGTTCGCTAATTGAGTCTTTAACAGCAACCATTAAGTTCGATAACAAAAGGTTGGCACAAAGTTCAAGTCGCGGCAAGGATACGTTGCATTTAGGCGAGGCTACTCTTGACCTTGAACACAACAATGTGACATGAGCTTCGTCAGTGTCAGAGTTGCTGACGCGTAGGTAAATGACAGCACCATAACACTTTTCGCTGGCATCAGCGAACCCTATTAGCGAAATATTATTTGAGGTTTCTAAAATACCTATATGACGCGGAATTTCTAATTGTTCTAACAGATGAAGTTCGCGTTGTAACTGAAACCATTGACTTTCTATACTAGGTGGAGCGTCTTCGTCCCAATCTAGGTTAAGCTTCCAACATTCCTGTACTAGCAACTTTAACAAGGCAGTTACAGGGCCTAGAAGCGCGAGGGGATCGAATAGCCTAGCGGTAACCGAAAGAATAATTCGTTTCGTACATTTATGTTCGTTGGGTGCATTTACCTTAAAAGTAAACACATCTTCACTCGGCTTCCATTGCAGACCAACTATTTTTGTATTCGCGATAATAGAGTTTTCATCAAACTGTACGATACTCGGCGAGCGTAAGTCGAGAGGTATCTCTTGTAATAAGTGCGCACTGTTAGAAATCCATTTTGTTAGTTTAAAGCCGCCAGCTTTGAAAAGCCGAACGAGCTCTTTATGCAAATTTTTAGCGTCTTGTAACGAGGGTACAGAGGAGACATAGTCATCCATATAAAAATGGCGTTCAGCTGCCCAAGCTGCGGCGGGAAAGCGTGCGCGTTCGTCCTCAGCGAGCTGTTTGACCACGCGCATTAGAAACGCCGAACGAGACGCAGTTAAATTCGTAAGTATCGACGAGATCGTTGGAGTCGAACCTGAATAAAATGCGCTGATAACGGTGATCGCTGGGTGAAAGTTTTATTTGAAAATACATTTTCTCAATGTCGGCAGAAAGTGCGATTGAAAATAATCTTAAGTTTATCAACAAATCAAAAATGTTAGTCTGCAAGTTCGGTCCGGTATACAATATATCATTTAGCGAGCGGCTAGTATTATTATTACCCAAAGTCTTGCAACTCGCGTCCAGAACAATTCTAGTTCGCGATGAAGACTTTTCCGGGCGATATACCGCATGGTGGGGAATGTAGTAGCACGGACCTGGCTCAGGGTGTTTGATTAAGTTTAAATAACCGTTAGTTATGTATTCCAAAATGGTTTCATTATAATCTTTGCGTAGTTCTGGAATAGCGTTTAATTTTTTCTCTAGGTTTATTAAGCGGCGTTTAGCGATTTCATATGAGCGACCGAGAACGTCTGGATCATTTTTGAAAGGAAGCGATACAGTATAGCGTCCATTTTCATTGCGGGAGAACGTGTCTAAAAAGATACGTTCACAAGCGGAGTCATCGGAACTAATATGTTTTTTATTGGGAACGGATTCTAATTCCCAAAAGCGTTGCGTAATATCCTCTAAATTCGATTCAGTAGTTTTAGAGTAGTAAGCGTGAAAAGATTTTTCTTTTAAATGCGCAGGCGCGAGGCAATCTGCCTTTCCCATGAGTACGTAGCCGAGGGTCGTTTGTACACCGACTACGGACGAATCAGGAGATGTGATTTTGCGATTCCCCAAAAGAAACGGGAATAATTCGTTGCCAATCAAGCAATCAATATCTGTAGGTACATAATATTCTTCATCAGCGAGAGGTAAATTCTTTAAGTGATTTAAATTATTTACGTTTATAAAATCGTTTGGAATTTTGTCCGAAATCGTATCAATTATGCGTGCATCAATAGTGTATTTGCAGCGCTCGTCAAAGCGCGACTGAAGTGTGATGCGTGCCTGACCTTGAACTTGATGTTCTGAAAGGCCGATGCCTTGTAAGGATGACGTCACAGCATTAATTTTTAAGTTTAAGCGATCGCAAAATGATTTAGTTACGATGTGACACATAGAACCGCTGTCTAGGAGTACTCTCATCGTAAAACGTTCGCCTAGGTTATTATAGACATAGACTACTGCGCTAGGTAACAAAATAGTTGTTGCATTATTTAAATGCAATTGCGTGCGGGATTGCAGTGCGATATCGTTCGTCAAACATAGCGCCGACGGAGGAGGCGGGGCGTGCTCGGGCGCAACCGGTTTATGCGATAAGACGCGAGCGTCACTAGCGGCGGAGTGGTTAGAAGTGGACGCCGGGCGTTGGGTCGCGGGTTCGATTCCCGCGTAGATATGTAATTTTGAATGGTGAGATTTTCCACAGAAACATCTAATTTTCGACCTACAATTTTTTGTAAAATGAAAGCCCATACAGTTTACGCAGAGACTATTATTTCGGACAAATTGATTCCTAAAGGAGGATCGCGTTCTAAAAATTTTTCACATCTGAACAGTGGATGAATATCTTTACAATACGGACATTTCGGAGGATTTTTATCTAATGATGAAGCGGAGTTTACGGACGACATAATATTCGACTTGGTGTCGTTATTATCATTAATGTGAAATGAGCGTGTGGGTACATTACGTTTAGTTTGCGGCGAGTTATATTTATTGTTTTGTTTTGTAGGGATTGAAGATGTGGTATTGCGTAACATATAGATTTTACTTTGTTCTTTTACGAACTGAACAATCGAATCGAAAGAAGGCATTTTCTCGCTGCGGTGCGCTTGTTCGAATAACGTTACAGTTTCTTTATCCAGCTTAGTTAAAGCCAGATGAGTGAAAATAAAATCAGCTAAGTCATCAATTTCGAGACGTTTCAAAGCGGCTTGTGCGGAACAAAATTGTTCAATAAACAAATCTAGAGAACCTTGCGTGGACGTTTGACTGCCCTTAAAAGATAGAATTTGGTCGAGATACATTGAAGCCAAAGTTCTTTTATCTTCATATTTTTCAATTAATGCGTTCCAAATTAAGTCATAATTAGCGGCAACAGGCTGTATGCCCGAACAAACCAACAACGCTTTACCCGATAGCTTGCCTAAAAGGTATTGCACCTTCTCGGCGTTAGATAATTTAGAATTGTTGTGTATTAGCGAGCTAAAATTTTCGTAAAACGCTGTCCATGTATTTGGAGTGCCGTCGAAAGTTCTTAGCTCCAAAGCAGGCAGTTTTTTAAGTAAATCTAAATTTTGCGTAGTGCTTTTTGATAATTTGGCTAAGGCATCTGATTCTACTGATTTTATATGAGAATATAATTCATCAAACGATGCCAACGTATCAAAATTAATTAGGGCCTTTGGGTTAGCTTTCAAATTCGTTAAATTTAACTGTTCCGTAGTGGAAATAAATTCTTTTCGCCACGTATCTAACATCTTAACTCTAATGAGAAATTGTTTAAGAACTGAATCGTTAGATAGATTGCTAGTTTGATCGTATAAGTTTTGTACATGCTTATAGTAACTTTGTTGTTTAGCTTCTAGGAGGCGGATTTCAATTTGAAATTCGTTTTTGTCAGTCATTTCTACTGAAGTGAATGTGAGGGTGTAACTCGATACAATATAGCGGCGAAATATGTAGGTAGTATTATGTAGATGTATGTAATAAATTGTGTGTGAAATATAGCGGAATGTATGCGGATTTATGCGGAATGGATAATATACTTTAAGCGGGATATCCAGGAGAGGATTAAGAGATATCCAGGTGAGAAGGACCAAAAATATGGTGTGAAATTTGGTGAACACGGGTAGGAAAAAACTCAGGACTCACCTGAAGTCTTCTCGCCTTCGATAGCTCCCACTAGTTCCTTGTTCACACCATATAACAAATTAACAGTTTGTTGTAAAGATTATGCGCGTGAATGACCCGGGTCTTACGAATGTAAATTAGCGGTATAATGTAGTATGCGAACAAACGAACACGAAAAACTGCGTGTTTGCACGGCGGGGAAAGCGGGCACACTGAGGGTATAGGCTTGTTGAAAAAATATCGATACATCGATATATCGATCTTTTTCGAAATCGATATTTTTGCCGATATATTTTTATCCGATATATCGATATATCGATATAAAATATCCAATATCGAAAATTGCATCAAAAACGATATTTTTATTTTATGTATGGATCTTGGCTTGGAAGTGCCTCCACAGCCGACGCCGGCTATCAATTCTAAAGTCGCTAGAATCCAAAGCCGCAAAACAAACGGAAAAATAACTGTATAGTCTATGACTTGTAGGTTGCTTTGCGTCCGTCACTCACTTCACACCACACTTCACTTCAGTTGTTCTTTTGTTTCAAGGTTCGCGTCGCGAGTGATCAAAATAACCTAAATCTCTTATCTCGTGAATTATTTACTGTTTTCCAAATCAGAATTTATGTTTCACGACGTAAATCATGTCATCTTCCAGCAGCAGTGCTGTTTGGAACTTTTTTAAAAAGACCACTAAAGGTAACGTTATCTGCAATCTGTGTGGTAAAAACTATAAAACGAGTGGAAACACAACAAATTTAGCAGCACATTTGCGAAACAAGCATTACCATGCATTCTCAGAGTTTAAAAATGCTACTGGTGGCAAGTCGATCTTGGACTCGGAACCTAACTCGGAACCTAAAACAAAAAAATCCGCATTGGATCAACAACGAAGGCTGCCATTTACAACTAGTTCTCCTATGCCGTCAACTTCTTCAGCTGGTTTATCTCATCATGAAGTTGAAGTTGAAAATGTAGCGGATTTGTCTGAAACCAATCCCAAAAATTATGATGTAAGTATAACTAGACTAAAATAAATATCAGTAACGAGTGATGTGAAGTTGCCAAAAAGTATCGATATCGATAAATTCAAAATATCGTGTATATTTTTTTCAGTCTGAATTACCTACTTCCGTTCAAAATCAGCATAAACAAATAACAAAACAACCTACACTCATGGACATATTGGAAAGAAGTTCAAACTACGAAGGTATTTTTTTAATTTATGTCGCCTTAGTCTGATATTTTTTATGGCTCTTTATTCTCTAAATCTATTTTAAATTTGTTCTTATCTGTTATCACAGAAGGGGGTCAAAAAACGAATGAAATAAATCAAGCGTTGATTTACATGATTTGTAAAGACAACATGCCTTTTTCCTGCGTAGAAAAATCTGGATTGCGAAAATTCGTGCGCGTTATATGTCCACGCTACAAGCTTCCCTCGCGGGCTAAGGTAATTAAACAAAAATATTTTATTTATGTTTTATATTGTCTATATTAACATTATCATATTTGTTAATTATTCATTGTAGGTAACCAGCTTAGCAGATCAGCGATATACTACTACTAAAGCCATCTTAAAAAATAAACTCAGTGAGACTGAAAATATAGCATTGACAAGTGATATATTAACACTCACCAACTCGACAAGGAGTTTCATAGTTATGACAGCGCATTTTTTGAACGCCACAGAAGACTCTGTTCCAGAGCTAGAGTCGGTGACGCTAACAGCACAAAGAATGTATCAAGTAAGTAAACCATATAAACAAAATATTTTTTTAAATAATAAAAATATTAACATTAACACCGTATCCACAAAAAATATCGTGTGCTTAGCGCGTGTTTCATTTTTGTGGTGAAGTTAATAATTTCTTTTTTTTCTCTAGGCGCACACAGCTGATTACATACGGGAATGTTTTGAAGACATTATCAAAGAGTTTTCAATAGAAAAGACAAGTATCCATTCGATGACCACTGATGGTGGCAGTAATATGGTATCTGCAGTGAAGAAATTCTTGGGAGACAACAAGAGAATCCCTTGTATGGCGCATCTAATCAATTTAATAGTAGATGCCGCATTGACGAAAGATAATGCACCCGTTCTGGAAATTGCTAATCAAGTCAAATCTATTGTGACATATTTTAAGCAATCTGTCAACGCCATGGACGAATTAAGAGCAGAGCAACAAAGTCTTCAGAAAAAAGAAGGGGAAGTGTTAACACTCATTCAGTCGGTCAGCACTCGATGGAATTCGTGCCTAGATATGCTAGAAAGATTTAATAAGCTGTCAGCTATAGTGGCAAAAATTTTATCTGGCAGGAGAAATGCGCCAGATATGCTAACATCATCGCAGCTGAATATCATCCGAGAGCTAATAACACTGCTTAAACCATTTAAGCAGGCCACTGAAGACATCAGCGGTGATCATTATGTGAGTGCTAGTCTAGCAATACCAATTACTAATTTGCTGGCGCAAGGACTGGAACACGAAAAACCCTCAACAATATTAGGTATTGCCGTAAAAACCAGTTTGTTGGAAGGGGTTACTACACGACTAAGGCCCCTGGAGGAAAATGTATACTTGGCAAAAGCTACAATTTTAGATCCGCGTTTCAAGAGGATTCACTTCAGTTCCGCACTGGCCGTTTCAAAAGCAATAACTGAGCTTTCAGATGAAATACGCGCAGAACACAGGCGACGAGGACAGCTTTCGCCTAATCTTAATACTGACACAATGTCTGAAACACAAAATTCTTCAACGTCAGAATCATTATGGTCTCGACACGAAAAGCTCCTAGCTGCTGCAGCCAGCAACAATGCAGCTAATCTAGTCTCTCGAAGTAACAGAATGCCGGACGAGTTGAAGCAATTCCTAGATGCTCCAAATCTATCCCGTAAGGAAAACCCGATAAAGTTTTGGATAGACACGAGACATTATACCCCAGTTCTTTCGAATCTGGCACTTAAATACCTGACACCTACGGCTTCCTCTGTACCTTCAGAGAGAGTGGCGTCTGCTGTAAATCTTGCGGTTCCTAACAATAGAAGCCGGCAGACAGCGGAACATGTAAAGAGCAGAGTTTTTTTACTTTCACTACCGGACAAATACTGGTTTGCCTGATTTATTAAAAGTTAAAAGATAGCTTTTTTGTGTCTGATATGTTTGTTATTTTGTCTAATAAAAAAGAATAATTATAAAAATACCTTCGTTTCTATTGAGATATTTGTACATTAAAATAATTTACATTTTGTATAAAAATTACTATTGATATGATTGCGCTAGGCTAAGCTAAATACACTGTTATTTTAAAACCACAATAATTTATTTAAAATTTTGCCGATATATCGATATATCGATATTTTTTCCGCGATATATCAATGGCGATATTGATTTTTTTTTAAATATCGATGTATCGATATATCGATATTTTTTTTCACTTTCGACATCCCTATGAGGGTATTTGAAAGTCCCAAAGACGTTGCTCGGCCCAGCTCGGTTCGGCTCGGTGCGCCATCTTCTTTTGTCCTGAGTTATAGGACAGGGACAGGAGAGGAATCGTGGAAATATATTAGTGTGCTAGATTAAAAAATGTGTATGTGTGAATGGCGTGAACACCACTTATATAAATTGACCGTTCAAAGCCGTAGCCATTTCCCCCGAGTCCTTTTAAAATGACTTGTGTCATAACTATAAACTAAATATAGGTAAAATAATCAATATAATTCATATAAAACATTTTTAATCAAACATAATACAATACAAGGACCTAACCTAACCTAATTAATTTATTAATTAAATAGCAACCTAACTTCATAACTATGAACAACACTTGTTGGTCAATTATGTCTTCTTACTAAATAAGGTAATACTTTTCAATTGTTATTACATCCTTGGTTCGTATATTTGAACATTTTATTACTATCAAAAGTTGTTTTTTTTTTTTTTTTTTTTTTTCACCTTTTTGGCAAGTAATAAATGTATGCCAATGTCAAGTTAAAACGAGGAAACGTATTTTTGTACAATTAAAACGGAACGGAATTGAGGAAAACAAAAGGACAGGATCAGGTAGGTAAAAAAGACATTAAAACATTAAAATCTACAACTAAACACAAATACTTAAATACAAAAATAATCTACAATTTAATATCATTATGTTTTATAAATAAATCTATAGCTTCTAATACTTGTTTATTAAAGGGGTACATAAGTAATAAAGGAATATGAGTAGGTAAAGGAATACTAGGAAGAAGATCAAAAAATAGAATATCAAATTGACGGCAAGCCAGGAATAGGTGATTTAAGTCACCTACTCCTGCCCCGCAATCACAAATAGGGCTATCTCTAATTTTTATTCTTGCAAGATGAGCGGGAGTGCAAGCATGTCCCAGACGCATCCTTATTAAAGATGTTGTTAATCTTTTCTCTAAATTTAAAAAAGCAAACCAAGGCTTATTGGGAATGTTAGGTTGAATGTTATAGTAAAAAAGTCCCTTCGATCTACTGCTAAGATGCCAAGATTTATGCCATGTGTCGAATAGGTAGCGTTTCGCACCACTATAAACATCTTCACCAAATAATTTGTACGGGACCCTATCTCCACAGGAGACAGCTTCCTTAGCAATTTTGTCAGCAATTTCATTTCCTGCAATACCCGAGTGACTCGGAATCCAGGCGAATTCAACTACAAAATTTTCACAGTGGCATTCATGTAATAAGTTTTTAATGCCAAATATTATTGGATTATTTGCGTTTTTAAATGGATTCTTTTTTAATGATTCTAGAACAGCAAGAGCGTCAGTTAAAATGATAGAGTTTTTAAGTTTTGCAATTAAAATATATTCTAAAGCCTTGAGAAGTGCAAAACATTCGGCATTGTAGATAGAAGTCTCTGGAGGCAGTTTAATTTTTTGTACAATATTATAATTAATGTGATACACACCCACCCCCACTGGTTCAGGGAATGGATACTTGGAGGCATCAGTAAATAATTGATGTGAATTTGATTGGCTGTTAAAATCTGTATTAAAGTTTATTGTTCCATTAATGCTAGGAAACAACATCAAAGATTCATAATTGACACTATACAGAGGTAAAAAGGGAGACTGATGAATAGGGGATGAAAAGGATTTGAATTTTAAATAGCTTTCTACAATATATGGTTTACTTTTATGGCGCCAGTAAGAACTATTTTGAATATATTCTGAAAGATTGTGTAATTTTGTGTGAAGAGGATGATTTGAAATGAGAAGAGCTTTAAAAATAAATCTGTCTGACAAGAATTGTCTCCTCAAATTTAAAGGGGGCTCCGACACTTCCACTTGTAATGCATTGATTGGACTGGATTTCATAGCACCAGTAATAATTCTAAGAGCTTTAGCTTGTATGTTATCCATTAGTTTAAGACTTGATTTACTACACAAACTGAGCAAATATGTACCATAATCTAGCACACTTCTGATAATGGCATTATATACTAATTTTAATGAAAAAGGGTGAGCGCCCCACCATACGCCAGCAAGGCATCTAATAATATTAAGATGACGTTCACATTTATTAACAACAAACTTAGTATGAGCAAATCCATTCAAGCGAGAGTCAAGAATTAAACCTAAATACTTGGCGTGAGGTTCAACCGGCAGGGCAATGTTATCGTAATACACGCAAACAGAAGGGATGTATCTTTTTCTCGTAAATACTACTGTGGTACATTTAGAGGTTGATACCTCCAGGCCATTAGAATTAAACCATTGTTTTAAAGAAAAAAGAGATGCAGACAGCATCTCACAAGCTAACTCAGTATCATGGTTTGCATAATATAACAGTAAGTCATCGGCATATTGCAGCAAACGAACAGGATTACCCAGAGATCTATCTAAATCATAAGTGTAAATATTATACAACAAGGGGCTTAAAACAGATCCCTGTGGAAGTCCTTTATCCACTACTCTCAAAAAATGTTTATCTTCATGGGATACTTCAATTGTTCTGTTTATTAATAGATTACAAATAAAGTTCGTCAATAGCTCGGGTATCTTTAAAAGAATCAATTTCTGTTTAAGAATTGAAATAATAACGTTATCGTATGCAGATTTAATGTCTAGAAAAGTAGCGACTATAGATTGATTACATGAAAACGAAAGTTGGATGTCCGTTATAAATATGCTAAGACAGTCCATGGTCGACCTACCTTTTCGAAAGCCGAACTGACTATTTGAAAGAATATCACGGCTCTCTACAATCCACTCGTCTATTTTTAACTAGATGTTCGGCAATTTTTGTAATCACAGGCGAAAGAGCTATAGGTCTATAAGAATATGGATCATTTGGGTCCTTATCTTGTTTCAAAATGGGAATAATAATCTGAGATTTCCATGATGGGGGGATAATTCCTGAGACTAGAATAGAATTAACAAGGTCAAGATAATAGTGTAGGCTTACATCACCAAGGTTACATAAAAAAGAGTAAGGGATACCATCTTTCCCTGGAGAGGAATCTTTTAGTGTGCTTATCACAAATTTTAACTCTTGAAAAGAGAAGAGAGAAGATACCATTGATGGAGAATTGGGAATAGGAGAAGTTAAATATGTCATTTCAGAAACGGAAGGAGGGGCAAGAATATTTAAGAAATTATTTATTATTGAAGACGGTATTGTGTTTATAGATGGTTGTGTAAAAGCTGAGCGGAATCGCCTAATTCTATTCCAAACAACCGAAGGGCTAGAATTAGGGCAGAGAGAGGAACAGAAAGATTGCCAGGAAGACTGTTTCTTACTTTTAAATAAAGTTCTTGTATCAAGGATGGCCTGCGATAAAATCTCATAGTTTTCCCAAGACATAAGACGTTTGTAATTTACTTCAGCTTCTTTTCTTTTTTGGATGGCAAGTGAGCATTCTTTGTCCCACCAAGGAGGAGATGGTATGCCTCTACGCATACCATCTCCTCCTTTAGTGGGAAATGTATCGTTAGCTACATTTAATATTAAGTTTGAAAATGCTTCCGAGCAATCTTTTTCGTTTCCATAATATATTTGGGGAAGATCATAGATTTTGGATTCTATGGATAATTTAAAGGTGTCCCAATCGGAATCACGGGCAATCTTGTGTCTTAAGAGAGATCGGCGATTATTGTGAAATTTTATAGATAAAGGGACAGTTATAATTAGGGGGAAATGGTCACTGCCAGAAGAAGAAGATAAAGGCTGCCAGGATAGTAATGGAAATAAAGTTGGTGAGCATACGGATAAATCTATAGCACTTATACGTTGTCCTGGTTTTGATCTGCGGGTAGCGACACCTGTATTAAGAATGGATAGATTATTCTTGTCAAATAAGTCATACATTTCAGTTCCATTTGGATTCGTTTTAGAACTTCCCCATATCTCACTATGAGAATTAAAATCTCCTAAAAGTATTAAAGGTTGAGGAAGAGTTTGGATTATACAGTTTAGTTCTTGAAATATAGGTGAAGAAGGGTAAGGTATATAAATAGAAGCAAAACAAATGTTTTGAATTTGAACAGCAACTATTTCAAATTCGTCACTGTGAGAAGGGATTGAAACTATTGTATATGGTAAATTATAATTTACCAATATGGCAACACCACCGTGTGCGTCACCATCACTTCGGTCTTCACGAATACAAACATACTTTGAAATTCTAAATAATCGATTGGGTTTTAACCATGTTTCTGATAATGCAATTAAAAAAGGGTTATATTCATTAATGAGACCTATCAGTTCAGTTTTTTTGCTGACTGCACTCTGGCAATTCCATTGTATTACTACGGATTGATCCATTGTCAGTGTAAAGAATTTTAACAGCTTGATGTATGATAAGGGCAGCGTGGGACGGTGAAATATTTGACTTAGATAATGATTCTACTAATTGTGTAATAACTTGTAAAATACTGTGGTTCGTTGTGGAGGTATCAATATCAGCGGTCTTATTAAGAGCACAACCATTAGCTGGTTCAGGCAACATGTGCTCTTTAATAATAGCGTCATGGGAAGATCTATCATAACCATGTTGAGATTTTGTCAAGATGGAATGGAATGGATGAATGGATGGAATGGAGCCATAGAATTTACCCTTGATCATTCTAGAGGTTTGCCATAAGTCGTTCCAAGATTTGTCCAGGTTAGAGCTGGCTAAGGTGCGCAGGTCCCGGGCAAAAGCGCAATTGTATACAATGCATCCTAATTGAGCCGCTACTCTCGCGCAAGAATCCGCAGTCTCGTTGCCTGATATGCCAACGTGACTGGGGATCCATGCTAAGGCCACCTCAATACCAGACAAGTGACACCTGTGCAGAATGGCTTTTATTTTAAGAGTTAGTGGGAAATTATTCCTAGACTTGAATGGATTTTTCAGTAAATCAGTCAGGCAACTCAGGGAATCGGTTAGGATGAGACTTTTGTTAAGCCTATGTGCTTCTACATATGTGACAGCCTCTAGCAGAGCAATTGATTCTCCTGAAAAAATAGAGTTATAATGAGGGCTCTTGAAACTCAGAATGATCTTAAATTTGGGAATCCACACAGCAGAACCAACTGGAGCATCCGAAGATAATTTTGAAGAATCTGTGAAAAGTTTTATCCATTCCGACCAGTCACTGTCTATGATGTTTAAAAACCTTTGGTTGGCTGCCTGACATTTTTTGCTAATGCCGAAATTAGGGATGATTCTTGGTTGAAATATTAAAGATTGGTAGTCTTGATCAAAAAGGGGGTTTAGTGAGGATTGATGAATGGGGACTGAGAGGTTGACCAATTTTCTATAAGAATTTATAAGGAGAGGAGGAGACTTATTCTTCCAGTACTCAGAAGAAGAGACTAGATGAGTAAGTTGTTGGAGGATAGGGAGGACCAGATGAGAATTAATTTGGGATGCATTAAAGAGGAACCTATCGCATAAAAATTGTCGGCGGAGATGAAGGGGAGGTTCCCTACATTCAACTTGGAGAGCGTTGATGGGGGAGCATTTCATGGCGCCAGTAATGATACGGAGGCATTTTGATTGGATTTTTTCCAATTTGGTGAGTGGCAATATATTGCATGGCTCTAGCAGGAAAGCACCATAGTCAAAGTGACAACGCACAATGGCATTGTATATGAGTTTTTGGCAGAAGGGGTGCGAGCCCCAGCGGACCGCAGACAGTGACCGCATGACATTCACACCCCTTTCACACTTTTTCACAATGTAATTTAGATGGGGAGCACCAGACAATTTGGAGTCAAGTATAAGGCCTAAAAATCTTACATTATCCAAAATTGGGATCGATTCATCAGCAACAAAGAGGTTAATGACAGGTATGTTACGTTTGCGAGTGAAAACAACTGCACTACATTTAGGGACTGAGAGGGAGAGATTATGATTCAAAAGCCAATTGTTTAAATAATAAAGAGCGGAATTGAGATTGGCAGCAGCAACTGAAAAGGTAGGAGAAGTAGAATATAAAGCAACATCATCAGCGTACTGCAGAATCTTACAAAAAGAGTTGACAGAAAGTTCTAGATCCAGAGTATAGATATTATAGAGGATTGGACTGAGAACTGATCCTTGTGGGAGGCCTTTCCAAACAACGCGGGATGGAAGGAGGTTACCTTGGTATCGAACGGATATTGTACGACACATGAGCATATTGCAAATGATATGAACCAGTCTAACAGGGATACACAGCTGTAGCATTTTCTGCCTGAGAAGCGGAAGATGGACATTGTCATAGGCAGCAGATATATCTAAGAAAACTCCTATAGTATGCTCATTACGAGAAAACGCTAGACGTATTTCTGAGGTAAGGATACTTAGACTGTCCATAGTGCCCTTACCCTTTCTAAAACCATATTGGCTGGAAGCTAATAATTGTCTGTTTTCTAAAATCCATTCAAGACGGTTTTTAATAAGTATTTCCATAATTTTGGCAAGGACTGAGGATAAAGCAATGGGGCGATACGAGGAAGAAATTTTTGGGTCCTTCCCAGGTTTAAGGATTGGGATAACAATCTGGTTTTTCCAGGAGTCTGGGGTTTGACCAGAGAGGAAAACAGCATTAAGGATGCTGAGGAAGAAAGATTTGGAGGAGTCAGACAATTTACAGATGAAAGAATATGGGATGCCGTCAATGCCCGGTGATGAGTCATGGAGATGATCAAGGGCGCAAGATAATTCGGCAAACGTAAACGGGTTGTTCATAATATGATCTTGAGGCATGCTGACATCAATAGGGTGTAAGAGGGGAAAACAATCAAGTTCAGGTGCAAAAGGAGGAGCTAGGCTAGATAGGAAGTCATGTAAGAAAGTATTTGGGTCATTACTCGAGACTGATGTATCTACTACACTTCTTCTATATGCTTTGATCCTTTTCCAGACCATAGAAAGAGGAGTTCGGGGAGACAAGGATTCACAGAATTTACGCCATCCCAATGATTTCTTTTTGGCCAGAAACCTAGAGGTGGTAGCTGCAGTCTTCTTGAAATTGACGTAATCTGACATGGATAGGGTTTGTGCAAATTTATTCTCAGCCTCTGTGCGTTTCTGGACACTATCAGTGCACTCCGAATCCCACCAGGGCGGGGAAGGAGTGAGCAGTTTGGCTGGTTTTTTCATAGGAATGGAAGAGTCAGCGGCTGATTGTATTGCAGAGATCAAGCAATCATATGAAGAAAGGAAATTAGTGGAATTAATCTGAGGAAGAGAAGTCAATTCTGTATCCATTAATGATGCATACGCCTCCCAATTGGCTTTGGTAAGTTTGTATTTTAAAAGGGGTTCATAGGGTTTGGGAGCTGGAGTATATGCTGAGGCCTGATAGTAAGAGATTAAAATTGGAAAATGATCACTACCGAGGGAGTTTGGAAGGGTAGACCAAGACAAGAGTGGGGATAAGGAATCAGAAGAGAAGGTTAGATCTGGGACACTGATGTTTTGAGTTGGGGGGACCCTGCGGGTTGCAGACCCATCATTCAAAACACATAGATTTAAATCATCAAGTATGTCAAGAATGGATGAAGAAATAGAATCATTAAAGTGCGAACCCCATAAAGTATGCCTACAGTTAAAGTCACCTAGTACAATCATAGGAGAAGGAATTGATGAAAGGATAGAGTTTAATTCTGAAAGAATACTGAGGTCAGGATGGGGAATATATACTGATATCATAGATATATTCATTGTTCTAATGGCTACAATGTTTAAGCCAGGATCATGGCTAGGTAGTTGTAATTGGGTGAATGTGATATTTCTATTGATCAGCAAAGCACAACCTGCCCAGCCGTCAACTCTGTCATCCCGCAAGCAAAGGAAGCCTGAAACCCTAAAATGGGATCCAGGTGGTAGCAAAGTTTCCTGGATGGCAAGTATGGCAAGCTGATGATGGTTTAATAAATTAATTATATCTGGCTTTCTACGACGAATGCTTTTACAGTTCCATTGAAGGAGATTGAGACCCATAGTTTGTGTTATTTTTAGTAATAATCACCAGTAGTTGTTCTACAAGAACAGCAACGTCGTGCGGTAAAGCATCTGACATTTTAGTCAGCATATTAATAAGGGAGCAAAGTAGAAGCTGAACAAGATTGTCGTTAGGAGTGGCAAGGGGAGTTGGCTCAGTTGGAGGTTTAAGGCAGCACCCATCAGCTTGTGAGGATGATGGGGAATGCGTGATTAAATTGTGTGCATGAATGTCATACGATTTTCCCGGAACAAACCTGGGACGAGGGGGAAGGGTGACCGTTTTTTTATAGGAGATGGGAGAGGACGAGTCTGGAGCGGCATAAGGAGGAGGAGTTTGAGTGGAGTATGAAAGAGCTTGAGAACTGGCAGCAGCCTCCGAATAAAGCGGTCTATGACGTTGCGGGAACCTTGCCGAGACTTCGGCATAGCTGATATTATCTTGAGACATAATCATTTTAATAGATCTTTGCCTATTATGTTCCGGACATCTCCTATCCGTTGCAGAGTGATTAGTGCTAGAGCACAGAAGGCATGAAATTTCAGAATCCAGTACTGCACAGGAGTCACCTGAGTGGGACTGAGCACATTTATAGCAGCGTGGTTTGGATCTGCATTGCTTGGCAATGTGGCCAAAACGACAGCAGTTCCTGCATTGTATGGTAGGTAGCTGGTATAAAGTAACAGGAAGAGATGCATTAAAACAATATACTCTATCTGGTAGGACCTGGCCCAAGAAAGTTAATACAACCGAGTTAGATGGGGCCCACACAGTTACATTGTCCCTTCTAATTTTGGAATTAAGGCGTCTAGCCCTGACCACCTCGCCGGCAGGAGAGGAGATACCCCCAACTAATTCCTCCAAAGTCCAATCGGTGGGGATATCTCTCACTACTCCCATACGGAAAATATTGTAACTAGGTATGTTGGCTGTGTAATTATGCTCTAAGAGTAATCTCAAATTCATGAAGTTGTTAGCATCTTCAGCTGTAGCGAATTGGACGCATACTTTATTGCGTCCAATATTTTTGATCCCACCCTCCCTAATATTTAGAATGTTATTTTTGTATAGAAATTGGGCAAACCTCAAAGATTTCAGCGTTAGTCCGCTTGCTGGGTCCGGTTCAATTCTAGAAACATAAACTGTGTAAGGTCCGTTATCTGAGTTTGAATACTCAAGTTTAGAGTCGGAGTCGTAACCCGGTTTGGAGAAGATAGATTGAATTGATGCCGCTGGTGAGCGAATCTTCTTACCATCTAAATCCAGTGAATCCATTGTGGCTGGACGTTTTACAGCTTTCTTGGTTATATCTGGAGGCCTACCTCCGCCCCCATCTGGGGGTTCATCCGCGCTCATTTCCATAGAAATGAGCGCGGATACCTAATACGGATATCTAATAACCTTATGAGTTAAACCACGACCAAAACAACACAAACACTTATTATTCCCCGAGCACAAGCAAAGACAGTAGTGCAGGAAAAGCCAAATATGACCTCAAAACGCACAACTCTCAACCAAGTGGCGTAGGCGAGTCGTGTATTTTAGTAAAATTCAAGCGAAATATTTTCTTCCATCACTGTTTGTCAATCTGCTCCAAGAATATCGCATAGCACTTCGTTTATCCTAAAACAAATTAAAATACGAGAAAATTCCTTGATTTTCTCAACTAAATTTAACATCCAACAAGATGGCCGATGATGTCAAAATTTTATCCAGGTTATGTTTATTTGTATTGTATCAATCAACCAATTAGTTGTCAATCTCAAATTGTTATGTCAGTCAGTTGTCAATGTCAAATGCGTTTAGTTTGTATAAAAAAGGGGCATGTTACATATCTATGGCCTGATGCCCAGAGCCGTAAAAATTATATATTTTATCTATGCCCGACACACACATCGTCTTCCGATTCCGGCTGGACGGACTGCGCTCCAATTGTGCTTGTTAATATAAAATATATTTAAAATAAATAATTCAAGAAGACTCAAGACTTTCCTTTCATAACAGCTTCTTTGACTGAAACATAATAGTTAATTATTAAATATTTTTTTCAGGTTTTTGGCTGCAGGTGACTCTTTTACTTCTATGGGATATAGGTACAGAATGGAAATAAGTACAATATCTGGTATTGTTGAAGAAGTTTGCAACGCTTTATGGACTCATCTTCAACCATTGGTGTTAAGAGAGCCAACTACAGAGAACTGAAAAAATATTGCTGCTGATTTTAAAAATATAACCCAATTTGATCATTGCATAGGTGCAATTGATGGAAAGCACGTTATAATACAAGCACCTCCAAACTCTGGTACCGATTTTTACAATTACAAAAAAGCATTTTCAATTGTCTTATTGGCGGTGGCTGATGCAAACAACAGATTACTTTATATTGATGTTAGGTCTATGGGTCGTTTTAGTGATGGCGGGATTTTAAATGACAGTATTTTTGGACAAAAATTAAGAACTGACCAATTAAATTTACCTCTCGATGAGCCACTTTATAATGGAGGCCCAGAAATACCGTACGTTCTTGTGGGGGATGAAGCTTTCCCTCTTGAAAGACATATAATGCGTGCTTACCCAAAAAATAAAGTAACCGATTCAAGAAGAATTTTCAACTACCGGTTGTCAAGGGCACGCCAAGTAATAGAACACACATTTGGATTATTGGCAACTAAATGGAGAGTATATAGGCGTCCTTTTGAGTGCCGTGTTCAACTTGTTGACATAATTGTTAAAGCCACGTGCGTGTTACATAATTTTCTCATTGAAAACAAATACTATAACGGCACTACCAGAGAGCCACTTAATACCAACCAACTAATACCTTTGACTCACTGCGGTTTCACATATTCCAATGAAAATTTTTTCTTCCGGGAAGAATTTTGCCGATATTTTAATACTATTGGACGAGTCTCATGGCAAAACACACGTGTACAGGATCAATTATCACGTATGCAAAATAACTAAGTGTTTTAAATAAAATATTTACTCACTGTCGGGGAGATCACACTCTTGTTTTATTTTTCTCCACGCTGCATCCTTCAATTCATTATTTTTGTACTGTTCTGTTGTAGTGTTCCACAGGCATGGATATTTTCTTACACTCTCTATAAAGTGTTCCATGTTGTAATCCTAGATCCTAGATCTACAAAAGAGAAAAACTACGACAAAAACAATCTTTTGGCGCCAGTGCAAATCCGTCGCAGGAACACAAAGGATCGTGTCCAGACGTGTTGTGTCGCTGGTTTCGCTTGCGGGACGGCCGGGGGTGAGGGAGGAGGAAAAGGGCGGCGCGTGATATAGCAAGCACAGTTGTAGCACAGCATGAACCAGCAGTATACTTACTAGTCTATGGCATGAACTCAGCGCATCGCACCAATTTTATAGCGTATAGTAAGCCAATAATATATAGTACAGTACAGTGTGAACGTGTCCATAACAATGTATGGTGCGCGATATTGTTGTACTATGAGCTATATACTATTTGCTATTATATTATAGCGTAGTCTGAAAGCAGCTTTATTATTTGGGCTTTTTTGTTCCATTCATTATACTTTCTCTTTTTCACTTCTTTATCACTCATATTCCCTTTTTTCTTCTACCATTCCTTAAAAGCATTTTAAATTGTAAATTGTATAAAAGTCTGTGTGTTATATCTAATCAATCATCTTGATCTCTATAGCGATACACATATTTTTTATATGGTATTAGCGTGTTGACTTCATCACTTACTAAAAGTCACAACACTGCAACACTGCTTCATTTCAGTTCAGTTGTCATACAGTGATGGCGGCGCTTGGGGAGTTACGCTACTTTATTTTAACACACGACGCGGAGTTTTGTTAGTTTTGATAATAACATTTTCATTTATTTTGTGTAACTTTATAAGAGTATTAATTAAATATGTGTTATCATGTGTAACTATAGGATCGAAAGTGGTTTTTTACTTTCTTCACTTGGTGCTATCAATATTGTGATTCTAAGTAAAAAATATGCCTATTGGAACCTTATTAGGCCATAAATAGTTTTGTTAATGACAAACAATCACACTAAATCTAAGTTTTTAAAATTTTTACATATTTTAATTACATTTATTAAATTCGTGTATACCAAGTCAATATGAATGATGTTCGCGACAAAGTTGTCGCCGGTTCCTCAACGTGGGATACCAACGTTATTCAGAGCGACTCTTCGCCAGAAATTCAGTCATCACCAAGTGCTAGCGGGGAAACACCACAAACGCCTGGTGCGCCGGTGCCACTCGCGCCACATCTCGCTGCAGAACTACATCCAGATCTCATTCAACAAGGTTGGAGAAAGTATTGGTCTAAGCGGGAAAACAGGCCCTACTTTTGGAATAAATTATCTGGTGAATCAATGTGGGAATTACCAGCAGTAAAAAGGGATTTTGATCCCATAACAGACCCGCTAGGTATCTGCCACACTGGTCCTTCAAATGCTGGTAATTTGACTCCTGGGGCAAACAAAAGACGACCTTCAGAAGATAATGGACCTCCTGCCAAAAAATTTGTGCTAGCTGGCCCATGGGACATAGAAGTGCCAACAAATGTTGTAATATATGAGCGTCCACCAACAATTTGCCCACATCCACATCCTGAAATTGAAGGGTTCAGATTTACTTTGGCAAACAAACTAAGGCAATGCTATCAAGAACTATGTCACACTAGAGAAAGTATTGATGCTCCTAAAGACTCATTCAATAGATGGTTGATGGAAAGAAAAGTTAATGATCAAGGTGGTTCAGATCCGTTGCTTCCTAGCCATTGTTTCCCTGAAATTTCACACTCAATGTATGAAGAAATTATGAATGACATTCCTATTAAATTAACACATCCAAAATTTACTGGAGATGCTAGAAAGCAACTATCAAGATATGCAGAGGCAGCAAAAAAAATGATTGAATCTAGAAATGCTTCACCAGAAAGTCGTAAAGTGGTGAAATGGAATGCAGAGGATACTTTTCAATGGTTAAGGCGTACTGTTGGAGCTACCTATGATGATTTTCAAGATAGACTGGCACATTTGAGGGTTAGTGCATGGTTTATATGAAGAATCTCGAAAGCGAATATTATTCCATATAGTGACTTTTCTGGCTTATTAAATAATATCTGCCCTTATTCAGACATTATTATTAATTTTTGTCTGTTTGCCAGTCTTTTTTGACAATTTTGCACAGAACTTTGTTGACAATGATGTTTTGACACATACCTGATAAACATAATTTTTGTTGATTATAGAGACAATGTCAACCACATCTGGCTGAGACTGTAAAGGCGTCAGTGGAAGGAATCTGTCTTAAAATATACCATTTATCTGCTGAGTATGCTCGAAAAATACGGGAAAAGCATGGTGCTTTGCTGAAAGAAAATGGAATTCAGGTTTATATCTTTTAGGACTATAATACACTAATATAATATACAGGGTGTATGGGGCCCCACTAAGACCTTATTATTATTATTTCAAGCGGGGAAGCCAGAAGCTGGACAGACGATCCACCTACAAAGTTTGCAGGCCACTTCACCCATTTCCCCAACCCTCCCGGGAGAGCATAGGTTATGCCAGCTTTCACAGGGCCACAAACTGTTTTGTCCTTGCAGAATCTTGTGATCTGATCCAATTCTTCGTGTCTAAGTCCAGTGTGTCCGATCCCAGAAGTTCCCATCTAAGAAGTGAGTACATAGAACATTTTGCCATCAGGTAAAAACTGGTCGGCAATGTCCTGTTATTTCTATGACGAGCCTCATGTTCACTCTTAAGAGTTTAGTCAGTTGGCTCGGCTTTTTCTTACCAATGCCACTAATACCTTTGACAGACAATACTTTGGCACAGGTTTTCCTCTACCCATTGGGAGGTCAGACGGCAGTTGCTCCCATGAAAGCCATATAGCTCGACCCGGCTCTAAGGTGAAAGCCTCGAAACTAACCAGGAACAATGATGACTATACACAATGCAAGACATTTAATTTTTACACTATAATCGTTACTTTAAATTTGTCATATCAACTGGCAGTGTAATTCAATTAATCTTATCCATATCAAGATTTGCTTTTACAGCGCCTACCTACCAACATCATTGAAGCCCAAGCCAACCTCACCTGCAAGTTGGTGCACCTGCTAAACAACGGAAGATGTTTTGGCGCAGGCTGTTCTTTCAGGGTTAGGTGGTCTGACGCTCCTAGCAGTAGCTCCCGAAATGCCCACATTGCAACCAGAAACAACAAGCGGATCTTGGGCCCTAAAGTGCAAACTTTGGGCGCCGTCTAAGATTTGCCTTTCAAAAAATGCTGTCAGCCATTCCGCTATACTTATGTAAATCACAGTAAACATGCAATTTACTTGCAAAATCACCACCATCTGTATCTGACTAAAGGATAGTGCTATTCTTCATCTGTCTGTGCTCATGGTGCCCAAGAAAAGTTCCCTGTTGGCAATATGGCAATAGACTCGCCCCTATTATGTAGAATCATAAAACATGAATGGCAAAATATGAGAGACTAGGCCCCATCAAACCAACTTGGTTCTTTAAAGAATCGTAGTGAGATTCTGTAAAGAACAAGTATCTGTTAATAAACTACCACCTGGCCTACTCAAACCCTAGCAACATGAAAGGCATCACTTCATTTTGTGGTTCATTTTAGATACTACTGAATTAAACTGGGCATTCAGTCAAAGGTGCAACAATACTCCACACTGGAACAGCTGCTCAACCTCTATCAACCGTTAGTTCGGTCGTACATAGAGTACTGGTCGCACCTTTGTGATAGCTCAGCAAAATACCAACTCGAAGTTCCTGAAAAGATTGAGTAATGGGTCAAGAAGCTTATTAACATTGATGCACTGGTCAAGATTAAGCTTCAGACCTTTTATCAGGTGCATTTCTGACAGTGCAGTTAATTTCTTCAAGCCCCTTACATCATAGAATGACTAGAGGTACGACGACACACCACATGGTGTTTATTCCACTCATACAGAACAAACATTTTGCGAACACGTTCATTGTGCATGCTGCTAAAGAGTTGAACGAATCTGTTCCCAGAAAGCTATATCCTGAGAGTCATCAAGTCTAGAGTGAATACATTGTTTCCATTCCATCCTTGACTATATAATTACTTACCAAAGGTGAAATGTTGACAAAAGCAGGCCTATTAATAATAAAAATAAATTATTTAAGTTACACGGTTTTGCAGGCATTGCAAGGGGAATTTAATTCCTACATTCTTAAAATGGAAAGATGGAACACTTTAATTGTTGTCAATATATATGATATTTGTCATAGGAACTACCCGCACCACTGCAGCAGGCAGCGTTACGCAAGGTTTGGTGCTACCCGGTACAGTTCGCGGTGCCGGCACCAAGACCGCCACTTGTCGAGCATTTCCTAGACCGCGATCAGACGCTCCTGCGCTACCTTGGCGAAACACAGGTCATCAATGCCGTATATTTACAAAAATTGGTAAGTGTCATTATAATTTTCATAACATGTCGAAATGCTTTACCAGTTTAGGTGACACTCCGCGAACGACCACAGGCGGCATTGCCGTCGGCCACCGCGGGGACCGCTGCGACACTACTGGTCTCTATGTATTTCTATTGAACCTTTTCCAAGAGCGGCGACAGACGCTTACAGTTACGGTTCGCCGCCACCGAAGAACGCAATACCAGTGGTCTTGCATACCGCATCAACACGGCACAGAAGTCTTCTTGCGAAGTTGCCGTCTTATGGACTGTCCATGGGACTTTGCGAATAGATTGCCAGCTTTTTGTCCAACAGAAGCATCCAAACACAACGCTGGTGTTCCACAAGGCTTCGTGCTGTCAACGACCCTGTTCCTGCTGCATATGAATGATATGCTATCTGATGACTCAGTTCATTGCTATCCGGACGACAGTACCGGGGACGCATGTTACACGGGTCGTGCTAACATTCCTCGGTCTGCAGTGGAGGAATCTCGCGGACAACTAACGCCGGTGTTCCACAAGGCTTCGTGCTGTCAACGACCCTGTTCGCTGCATATCAATGATATGCTATCTGATGACTCAGTTCATTGCTATGCGGACGACAGTACCGGGGACGCATGTTACACGGGTCATGCTAACATTCCTCGGTCTGCAGTGGAGGAATCTCGCGGACAACTTGTGTCTGAAATGGAGACTACTCTCACCAGAGTGTCCGATTGGGGAAGACTAAACCTCGTCCAATTGAATCCAACTAAGAACTGTGCTTTCACCGCTAAGAAAACCCCATTCATTGTAGCGCCACAATTCCTGAACACACCACTAACTATCTCCAAAAGCCCGTTACTTTTGGAGTCCTCGGTATCGACATCTCCAGCGAAGTCTAGCACTGCAGTAATTTGGAAGACAAGGTTAAGTTGGCATCCAAAAAAACTCGGCGCGCTCAACAGGGCGAAGCACTACTTCAATGCGTGGCAAAGACTTCTCTTATATAAATCGCAAGTCCGGCGTCAAATGGAGTACCGCTGTCACCTTTTTGCCGTGGCACCTGCATAACAGCTTGACCCGTTTGACTCGGTGCAAAGACGGGCGCTGAGGATCGTCGACGATCCCGTGCTTTCAGATAGTGTGGAACCTCTTAACGATAGGAGAGATTTTGCCTACACGCATAGTTCGCGTGTTCTACCGCCTATATAAAGGTATGTTTTCTGAAGAATTGTTCGATATGATGCCCACAACCACATTCTATCATCGCACCGCTCGCCTCAATTCAAACTCACACGTTGCAACCGGCAACGGTGTGCACAGTAATATATGAAAGAAACTTCATTCTGCGCACGCTCAAACTGTGAAATGATCTTCCCTGCTGTGGTTTTCCCAAGCGACTACAATATGGGGTTCTTCAAGATGGCCATCAGAAGGTTTCTACAGGGTTGGCAGTGCAAATGTGACGCCCCTATTGTTGCACACGTCTATAGGCCACGGTAACCTCTTCCAACAAGTGAGTCGTGTGATTGTCTGCCACCTAAGTGGTATAAAAAATTCGCGATGCCTTGACGAATTCTAAACTGAGTTTTTGGAAGAAAATGAAGAAATTCCATCCCGGTTATTGGAATACTCTGGTTGAAGACTATATTTAGAACGCCATAGGACAGAAGCTAAATCTGGAACTATAATCACCTTCCTCTTCTGACAAAAGACAATAGTAAAATATCGGTAGCATTAAACACTTCCGACGTTCTGTCTCGCGCAAAGGCACAACTACTGAGTAATTTGCCACATGAGCGGCAACGCCGCTGTGGTCGGAATGCAAGTGTCCGGTTCCGCATGGGACGACGGCTAATCCGCCTGCGGTCTACGGTAAGGTTACCGCCACCACAGGTGGTATCGTAAAAAAATACAGAGAAACCAGTGGTGTTGCGGTCGGTCTCGGAATGGTACCTTAACTTCTTAAGTGGCCCCCGTCGACACGATGACGCTTTAATCAATATGTTACTAGTAATATTAAAGTTAATAAAGAGCTAACCAATTCGTTTTATTTTTTACTATTCGAATATTTTGTTTTGTGTTGAATTGGAAAAGTTGTTTATGCTTTTTAAATTATGCTAGTGCTATGATTAGCATCGTTCTAACAACTCTCATTGAGACCATTCTGATGAACCCCAACACGCTATATCTACTGTAATTTGCTAAGGAGTAGGATATCCCGCACACCAATTGATGCTGCAGCTTCAGGTCAAGGTTAATATGACATAGAATGTAACTATACCCCAAATTTCAAATCAATCGGACCTGTAGTAGTCGAAGTAAGTACGCCTCCTTCGTCAATTAAGAAAGAGCTGATAATCCTCAAACTCCTGAACAGACTTGTAACAAATTGGGAGCTAAAATGCCACAAACAGATACACAGACATACAAATACACAAACAAAAAGGTTAAACTTATAAAAGGAGGTTAAAGAACATTTAAAATTAATTATATATTCTTAAGCCGGATCCAGACGAGTGTAATCTATTGTGTCACAAATTCGGCGTCTTGACGGCACTGCGAGCATTACATACGTGTAGCGCTAGCACCATACATACTGTTGAAGCTAAATTATACGTAATCTTACGCGTTACAACTTTTTATAGTTGTGTATCAGATAGCGGGGACGCGTACTCCTGTAATACAGGTTCAATGTGGCTAAAATACCTACCAAAATGTTGTCTTAGCAAGACCGAATCCACGTTTGTGACACAAACACAAACGTGGATGATGCAAAAAACTTTATTATTTGCTTTATTACACGAAATACTATGTAAATTTAAGTTTTCCTTTTTAATGTAGTTTTTCATCCGAATGCACTGTTATGAATTTGTACAGGAATGTCTATACCGATACAGCTGCTTTGACGACAAAAAGTTCGAGCAGTTTCTGTCGCGTGTGTGGTGTGTGCTGCGGCGCTACGCGGCGTGGGTCGGCTCGGGCGCAGACGCGCATCTCACGCAGATGTCGCTGCCCGTACCCGTGCTCGAGTGCCTGCAACGCTGCTTCGGCGTCACGTTCGAGTGCTTTGCGAGCCCGTTAGACTGCTTCTTTAGACAATTTTGTTCTGCATTCGCTGATACAGACTCCTACTTTGGCTCTCGAGGGTAAGCAAGAATATGCGCTGCTACGACTCGTATAGATAGAGGTAAAAATCTTGACAATGTACTCTGTACTCTAGACACGCAGTAACGCGTTTTTAGGTCCCTTTGGTGGTAAGCGCGGGGCGCGACGGGCGGCCAATCAACTAATGATAGATATATTAAACTAATCACGGAGTCAAAGAGCTCGCGTCATTGATCGATCACTCTTTTTATTGGCAATTTGATTGGCCAGTTAGTGCACATGCGCTAATTTTAGACGTTTGTTCAAGATTTTTGCCTCGAGGTATACCGTGAAGCAACTAATGTGCTTTTTTCTGACAACGTTTGCATTTATGCCCAATAGACGGCACGACGGCAAAAACAGAGTTGTTGTATACTTTTGAAAAAAATAATAATAACTTTATTATGGTTATTTGTTAAGTTTAAGAAGAAACGTTTTATATGTAATATAAGCATTATTGCTTTGATTCGTTACTGTGTTTATAAGTTATACTTTTTATTAGCATCGTCATCTTCCCAACCCTTTACCGATTACATTGTCGACTTAAATATCAGTATTTACGTAAAGTGACTGCCATCAGACCTTCATAACCAGTACGATTTTAGTTAGACCAGCTGTTGGGAGACTTTTCTTAAATATCAGTATTTACGTAAAATGACTGCCATCAGACCTTCATAACCAGTACGATTTTAGTTAGACCAGCTGTTGGGAGACTTTTCTTAAATATCAGTATTTACGTAAAATGACTGCCATCAGACCTTCATAACCAGTACGATTTTAGTTAGACCAGCTGTTGGGAGACTTTTCTTAAATATCAGTATTTACGTAAAGTGACTGCCATCAGACCTTCATAACCAGTACGATTTTAGTTAGACCAGCTGTTGGGAGACTTTTCTTAAATATCAGTATTTACGTAAAATGACTGCCATCAGACCTTCATAACCAGTACGATTTTAGTTAGACCAGCTGTTGGGAGACTTTTCTTAAATATCAGTATTTACGTAAAGTGACTGCCATCAGACCTTCATAACCAGTACGATTTTAGTTAGACCAGCTGTTGGGAGACTTTTCTTAAATATCAGTATTTACGTAAAATGACTGCCATCAGACCTTCATAACCAGTACGATTTTAGTTAGACCAGCTGTTGGGAAACTTTTCTTAAATATCAGTATTTACGTAAAATGACTGCCATCAGACCTTCATAACCAGTACGATTTTAGTTAGACCAGCTGTTGGGAGACTTTTCTTAAATATCAGTATTTACGTAAAATGACTGCCATCAGACCTTCATAAACAGTACGATTTTAGTTAGACCAGCTGTTGGGAAACTTTTCTTAAATATCAGTATTTACGTAAAATGACTGCCATCAGACCTACATAACCAGTACGATTTTAGTTAGACCAGCTGTTGGGAGACTTTTCTTAAATATCAGTATTTACGTAAAATGACTGCCATCAGACCTTCATAACCAGTACGATTTTAGTTAGACCAGCTGTTGGGAAACTTTTCTTAAATATCAGTATTTACGTAAAATGACTGCCATCAGACCTTCATAACCAGTACGATTTTAGTTAGACCAGCTGTTGGGAGACTTTTCTTAAATATCAGTATTTACGTAAAATGACTGCCATCAGACCTTCATAACCAGTACGATTTTAGTTAGACCAGCTGTTGGGAGACTTTTCTTAGTGACTATCCTAATCCGTGGATAGTAACCCATCCACGTATCAAATGAAGCAAGCGTTGCTTAACCTTTGAATACATTTTTGTTACAATATAATCAGGTGAATAACAGGAGAAATAACAACGCTTTTTATTCAACCCATTTAGTACTGAAATCTAGAAACATAATGAGACTCTTCAATATAATAATTTAGGAGGTAATATCAACTCTATGTTACGTCCTTCCTCGAACTTTAGGTAAATCTATTCTACCTATTCCAATCTCTGGTGATAATAATATATAACCTTCCTAGATAAAGGGGCTGACACAAAAATATTTTTTCAAATCGTACCAGTAGTTCCTGAGATTAAAACGCGTTCAACCAAACAAAGAAAACTCTTCAGTTTCATAATATTAGTATCGATGTGCGTGGAGGTACAGATGCAGAATTTCGTGTGAGGCGTGGCAAATTTACCAGGGGGTTGTTAATGGGGGTTTCATTAAGTGATAACGAATATTAAAATTGATCGTAATAAAATGCTTCGGTTGTCAATTGCACCCGTTGCCACGCTGCCACGCATGTGTGCATATAAGTTCAATGGGTGCAATCAGTGAGGCATTCATCATTTATACGACCACTATAGATGCGTCATCCATTAAACATATACTTACTAATTACTCAACTTGTAGTTTCCAATTTAAAATATCAATTCTTACTTTACGCTATACAGACCGTTTTTGGAACTTCGTCCTGTCTCCGGTTCGATGGTTGCTCATCCGCCATATTGTGAAGAGTTATTAGAAGCAGCACTGCGTCACATGGAACGTTTGCTGCAAGATTCTGCCGAGCCACTCAGTTTCGTAGTGATACTGCCCGAATGGCCCGACAGACAAACACACGCGCTGCACAAACTTCAAGCCAGTCACTTCAAAAGAAAACAGGTATCGCAAGTTTTGATTTCCTGTGCATGGTGATGCTTATACAATTCACGTAAATTCACACATACAACGTTGCAATGATTTACGATGCTTTAGCATTTTTTAAACCCGGCTTGTTCGGCAGGCTTGACTCTTCAACTCAACATGAACTTAACTCGGGAGATGGTTTGTTACAACTCTAAAAAGTCACTCGCGAGATGGTTTGTGACAATTCCCTAGAACAACTTGACAATTGACCCAGGAGTGAGATGTTTCTGTAGTTCTTCAGCAAAACCTTACGGCCCTTTATGAAGCCCTGCTGAATGACGGAATGAAAGAGACTCGCTAGGTGTTTCACCTCCTCTGTAGTATTTCTGTTATCGCCACCTATTTTTCTTCAGCTGTTTTAAAGCCGCCACAATTTCATGAAATCATGTCAGGTTAGGTTAGGTGGCGTAATTATATTTGGTCAATATTATGCACCTGTATAGAATATACTATTTTATCTATGATAAATTTACACATACAATGCTGCAATGATACGCCGAGTTTCGAACTCTTAAGCTCACTCGCGAGATGGTTTGTGACAATTATCGAGAACAACTTATAAAAATTGGCTCGGGAGTGAGATGGGTCTGCAGCTCTTCAGCAAAATCTTATCGCTCTTTTTGAAGCCCTGCTGGATGACGGAATGAAAGGGACTCGCTAGCAGCTTCACCTCTGTAGTATTTCCGTTATCGCCACCCGTTTTTCTTCAGTTGTTTGAACAATTATTTTTGGTGAATATTATGCATATATTTTATCTATGGTATAATGATATGCATTAATTGTAATGGAAATTAATGTTAGTGTTTATTTTTTTTCAGGTGGTAATTCCAGCTTTTGAACACGAATACAGGCACGGGTTCCAGCATGTCTTACCCAAGTTAGTAATAAAATAATTATTTTTAAATAGTTCTGGTAAGAAATCTAGTGCACAGCATATATAAATGACACATGGGTGTAGAGGGCCTTTACCACCATCCTTGAGATCCAAGCCAATCACACCTGCTAGCTAATGCACCTACTGAACAACGGACGAGGCTCTGGTGCAGGCGCACCTCTCAGGGTTGGGAGGTCAGACGGCAGTCGCTCCCGGAAAAGCCGACATACCATTCAAATACAAGAAGCGGACCTTGAACTCCAAAGAACAAACTTTGGACGCAACTGGGAAATCGCTTTGATGTTGATTTGACCACATGCCTGACTCACCCACCATTTTCATTGTTGCCCATAAAGCGACCGGCTGCCCAGTCCGCCATCAGGGTGATTTCACTTTAATAAAAGGAACCAAGTAAACCAAGACATGAAGCACACCTGTCTTAAAGAGTATTAACCAGAAACAACGCCTATCACAAAGAAGCCCGGAGTTCACCACGAGATTTTCTAGCGCAATATACCGTAGTATTGCAACTCGTTCGAGCGTGCAAGCTGTTCGTGGTAAACCTGTGCCACGAACATCTTTCTTCTTCCCTTCGGAAAGGCACTGTTGATCCCGGCTTACGGCGGGAATGGCCCCTGTCTTAGTCATCTTGCCATCAGGACCTAAGTAGCAAATTGTGGTTGTGAAGGATACTAGAAGGCATGTATTTTTTACATATACTCACTCCTATATACCGAAGGAATAGCAGAGGTGTATCAATGCCCACATGAAGTTAATTATATTGTTCCATCCCACGTCATTAGGCTGTATCTACAACCACGGCAAGAGATGTGGTGGTGTGGCCTTAAAAAAGTTGCTCAACAATAACAAATTTACTAACCAATAAATAAAATTGATGTCTAAATATTTTCATAAGTTTTACTATTTTACTATCTGTTGCCAGCGGCACTGTCTGCGTGAAATTCTGATCCATTTTCCGCAACCCATGGGAGCCTATTCCAGGAATAAATAGTAGGCTATGTGTTATTCCAGACTAAAAGCTATCTCTGTATCAAATTTGCGACAGATCCGTTTAGCCGTTTGAATAACAAAAATCCAAACATCTTCACTAACTTTCACATTTATAATATCAGTCAGAACGGATAGGATAGGAGGATAAAAGGTTTTAGGAGCTAATGATTCGAAATGTGCACTTGCGAAGTACAGTAGTAACACTAAGTAATACAGTGTCGGTGGTTGCAGAAGCGACGTGTACTTCCGCTGGGGCGGGGGCACGGTGGTGGTGTGGTTGCAGAACGCGGCGGGCTTCGCGCGCTGGGGGCCCACGGAGGAGCGCGTGGAGGCGCTGCTGGACGCCTGGCGGCCGCGCGCCAAGCGCGACGCGCCCGCGCCGCCCGCGCCCGCGCCCGCGCCCGCCGCGCCGCCCGCGCACGCGCACGAGCCCGACGCGCCCGCCGACAAGCCGGACAAGCGCTAGCGCCCCGCACCCGCGCCCCCGCCTGGCCGCATCGACATTCTATTAGCGAAACCGCTTCGAAGCGAATCGGTTTCTATTCGTTATCAACGGATCACGTGACACCTCGATGATGATCTCGCCGGAAGTTTACGTGTTCACATATTGAAATGAAACTGTGATATTTACTGATTCCGACTCTCGAGACTCCGTGACCATGGCTGCTGCATAGAATCCGTTAAAAACAGTTTTATTTCAACATCGATGGACGAATGGATGTTATAATAATCTAGTAAAACATTTATTCCGTGTTACAGGGATTCGCTTACATTTCATAAAATGTTTGTAGTCACATTAATGATGAGGTCGATCCCATGCATTACTAAACATTTCTTCTGGCGTGATCGCTAATAGAATGTCACTTTGTCTAGAGTCCTGCACTCACTTTTTGTTAATGAACGACTCCAAACATTTTTTAGTGACTCACGTCCAGCGATATTAATTCTTAATAAATGTAGTTAGTAGTGTATATTTACGCACTAACGCGATATCTTTTTATATTCATATCATTTTTCTTTTCACTGGTTTTGCAACGGTTTCACTACACTTAATAATATATTTACATCTATCTACTTTCCTAACTTAATTGGTCGTGTATTAGACCAATTATGCCTACTCACCTGCGATATGGGAAATGCTATTTTTGTTGCTATATTCACTACTCTCTACTTTTGATAATAATTAATATCGCAAAAGTAATAATTCCGCTTTAGAAGCTGTTTTAAGGTTGATCAATATTGACTTACTATATTATATGTATGAACTTATTTTCCACTGAAATAAGAGTGAGCGACACTCAATTGTATTTATAAACCGAGACGTAATTTACAAACTACCGAGTCAAAATTAATTAATTATTAATCAAATTCGAATTACATATAAATTTTATACTATTTAAGTAATCCATTTTTGGGTTTTATAAAGCAATTTTTATATACAACGGCAAGTACTTACATCAATTTTTCGCCGTTTAGCACCAAATTTTGATTTAAAAATTAAAACATAATTACTATATGCAGTGACACGGTAACACCGCAGCTAACGTCAGCCGTAAGTTCAAATAGCTGCTAACAAAGTTTTGCAGTATCGTTAATGTACTGAATTTACGAGTATATGGACACATTGAGCTAACTAAAACAAGTGTCAGAAAACATTTCTAATTTAATTCTCATTATTCGGAGTGTTATTCAACAAAAAGATGAAATGCAAGACATCCTTACACATTTGTATATAGTGACAAATCATGTACATACTTATACATAGTTAGATTGAGGAATTAATGTAGGGTATATTTTTTTTATTTCCCTTCTCTGTTGTATAGTTCGGTAAACTTTATTATGTTTTGATTGTTTATTATATTTTCTGAAAAAATCTTAGTTTTATTTTTCATATACGACAAAGGTCATTAACATTTATGAAGAAGCTACTGAAAAATAATTTTATTAGAAGTCCAGACTGCTCTTCGTCGCATGAAGAATTGGAAAGTTGCGAGCCGATGGAGTCCTGATCGCGACCTAGAAGGCGATTGTTCCTCGAACCTCGAAAGTTCTCGTTGTGTGGGCTCTTCCTCACAAACCTTTTCAACCGCGGTCTCCTCACCGGGAATATCCCAAGCCAATGGAGGCTGAGTTACGTTACTCCAGTCTTCAAAGACCCTTGTCTTAGAAGACTGGTCGGTGCAGAAGTGTGGCAACTACCGCGGTATAAAGGTAATGTCCCACAGGATGAAGCTCTTCAAGAGGCTACTTGACTCTCGGATTCGACAGGAGTGCACACTCTCGGAGTGTCAATATGGGTTTCCCCCCGGTCACGGGACCATGGATCCTGTTTTTGCACTAAGGATCGTTGGACAGGACGAAAAATTGATACGCCTCTGCATTGGCCATTCCTGACGTGCAGCAGGCCTTGGGCTGTGTTCCTCGCGCGATGATCCTGTGGGCGCTGCAGTCCAAAGGGATTGCAGAATTTATTGCTATCGGGACACAACACTAAAATGATGATGACTAAAAAGTAAATAAAATTATTTGTTTACATTGTTATGTTATAACGTTGATATATATTATTCTTGAACGGCTCCGTGGCAGAACGCGCACTGCGCAAAACCCACTTTCAATAACCTTATATTACACCTTTTGCGAACTGCTCGTTTTGAGAAGTGCCCATTACGAGCAATGCACCAATTGTAGAGTGCACATTCTTCGCTGGAGCCTCTTGAACTACATTGAAGTGGTGGATTGTAGGTACTGTTCTCAATACCAGGGCCGCCTTCACCCGGGGTTACAAGGTGTGAGGCTTAGCCAGGCCCGCCGCTAGCTATTGAAACGCCCGTGTGCCATACCGATAATGCTAGTTTATTCCCATCCAGTAAAACTCAAACGAGTAACACTGTCACTGGTTGGGGAAAAAATCCCATCGCGTCATCTTACATGGTTTTTCCCAACGAGTAACACTGCTAAATATTGGTGTTACTGGATGGAAAAAAGTCGCATCGTGCCACAGTGTTCCTGGATGCAACTGTTACACTGCTGATACTGGTTGGGACAAAAAAAAACCATTGTGTCACACTCGTTACTCGGTGCCTACATTTTTTTTCCCCAACCAGTAACACTTTTTTTATTATTGAACACGTAAATATGACTTTACTTCGCCTGATGGTGAGCTAAAAGTAAAGTCTCAAGAATGGGATGGGGGTCACCGACAGTGGCCCTCAGCTTAATGGCCTCATCAGATGCTTTTTCACGCCCCGTTTGAAAGACCCTGGACTTTAGCAAGAAGGAAACACGTGAGCTCTTAAATAATTCCAAGGCTTGATGGTGCGGCAAAGAAAAAAGTTTCCGAACCGCTTGGTTCTTGATGGAATTGTTTGCACCGTGTTAGGGTGATAGCTCAGCCTTGCACGTGTTGTTGGAATTAATTGGATGAGCTCATCGGAACGGATCATTTCACTTGGAACCATAGTCTAGATCCATTTTGGTTCCAGTGAAACTTTTTTTTCTCCTTAGAACCAAATATGGAGTTGTCGGTTCTACTGGGAACTATAATAAGTAGCTGGATCCATTAATGGTTCTACCAAGAATGATTTCTTCTCATCAGGACCAATTTTTATATTTATACCTAGGCCTATTTTTCCCTTTTTTGGGAAAGTAGACATTTTAATACGACCGAGCGGTCGTATTGTCAGGTGCGTTGTCAGTTTTTGTCATGGTTTATGGTTTATTAGGAATAAAATACAGTTATTTGTTATATAAATCAAATATAATAAAAACTAGCACTTCTATTACAGGTAACTTCTATTTTGTTAAAACAATTTAATATCCAGAATAGACTTTTTTAGTAGTGAAAATACCTATTTTAATTTTTCAAGGAAATGACCAATGCTTATGAGCTGCATTTGCGCCAGCAAACTGCGGTCGTCGTTGTCCATAGTCGTTATACGGCAGGGATTTTTATTAAATCGTTCTAAACGGTTACAATTAAGAGAAGTTATCGATGACTCTTATTTTAATATTTGTAATATTTGACTAAATTGTACGTCATATTTGTTTATATTTGTATTAAGATTGTGGTTCCATCCTTCAATACAATTGTTAGTGCGATGACGTACACCAAACACGCACCAAATCTTAAAATATTCGTCTTTCATCCAATATTTTTCAAAATATCTCACAAATATGGAAAAATTCTCTACAGCATTGTAAAGCAAAATTTCATTTTTAGGGTTCCGTTGCCAAATGGCAAAAAACGGAACCCTTATAGATTCGTCATGTCTGTCTGTCTGACGTCCGTATAGTATGTATTCTGTGAACCGCATTAAGATTTTCATACAAAAATAGAAAAAAAACAATAAATTTTGGGGGTCCCCATACTTAGAACTGAAACTCAATAAAAAAAAAATTCATCAAACCTGATAATGTGATAGGTGATATTGAGGTTTCTAATATCATTTTTTTCTAAACTGAATAGTTTCCGCCAGAGACACTTCCAAAGTGGTAAAATGTGTCCCCCCCCCTGTAACTTCTAAAATAAGAGAATGATAAAACTAAAAAAAATATATGATGTACATTACCATGTAAACTTTCAACGATAATTGGTTTCAACGAGATCTAGTAAGTAGTTTTTTTTTAATACGTCATAAATCGTAAACTGCAATTTACCTGTCAGTCAATCAACTCAAATATAAAAATTAAAAAAGAAAACATTATAATGTTACTTGCTGCTACGGAACCCTTAATGAGCGAGTCTGACTCGCACTTGGCTGCTTTTTTTTTATATTGCCAGCCCTCTTCTATATTAGTATCGGGTAATGAAGTAAGGTTACCGCAAAGTTTAATTATTCGGTTATTGATTTTAGTTTTTTAGGTAGATTTCGATGAAATCGATATATCTACTACACTTATGAATAGAGTAGAATTGTGAGAAGTGTAGTGTATTGTAATGGATAGGATTTGTGTCTTGTATAGAAGACACCGCTGTTCGGGTGTGAATAACCGTTTCAAGTTGTTCAGAACTCATAGGTCACGCGAGGCCGTTTTGATGATTCTTTCGATGTACTTTTTGTTTTTCAGCTTACAGCGAACATCCATACCGAATATATTTAGATTTTCCTGCAGTAAGTGTGTCCCGAAGAGTAGGGAGGGGAAGGAAAGGAGAAACCTTTGCTATAAACGCACATGCTTGCGTCTTCTTGATATAGCCCGTGCAAGGTACTATCATCTGCATAGCAATGCATGCTGCCGGCAGAGAGCATGTCTTTGATATGTAGAAGAAAGAGAGTGGGTGACAAAACGGACCTCTGCGGTATGCCAGCATTTACCTGCAATGACTTGGAAGTTGATCCATCATAAAGGACTCGAATATGGCGCTCCTGCAGGAAGCTATCAACCCAGCTGTACAATCGAGGAAGGAGACCAAAGGCAGGCAGCTTGGAAAGAAGCGACCTGTGCCAGACTCTATCAAAAGCTTTGACGATGTCAAGACTAATAGCCAATGACTCACCATTTTTTTCCATAGCCTCAACCCAAAGATGAGTACCTAACGTACGCCAGAAGATCACCGGTTGATTGTTTTCGCATAACGCATGAGCTGTGCGTTAATGATATGCTCTGAGGTGACGGCTATGGGTCGATAGTTGCCCGGGTCTGAGCGATCCCCTTTCTTGGGAATCGGCTATACCTACAGTCGCCTTTTTCTTAACTTATAAAGAATCGTTATGGAAACAGAATAATAAATTTAATTAGGTTAACATTACTCCAATCAACATGCGTTGCTTAGATACATAGATATATATTTCTTAACCGATTCGTTGCGGATGACACGACAGGCGTGCCATGTAATATTTTACTGTGTGGCGTATGACACGCGAGTCGTGTCATGTTATGATTCGTTGTGAGTACTCAAATTCCGATATTTAAACGGTTGTCTTGAACAAAACTTTCGTTATTTTCCCAGTAGATTATGCACAAAGTGCATAATCGTTTCTGGATATTACGCCATTTAGAAAATGTCTTTTTAGCTTTTTTGTTGCATTCACATAGCAATTTAATTTACTGGAAATTTGAATCTTTGAAATTCACCAATACATTTACCAAGTTTAACCTGTAGAAGTCGAATATTATATGGGATTTAATTTTTTTAAATAAGTATACTTATTTAGTTATTATATTATTAACTAGGTTATTAGAGTTTAAATAGTGTCAGCTATCAGATACAAAAAGATTTTTTCAAATCCGACAGTTAATTCCGTGATGAGCGCTTTCAAACAAACAAACTCTTCTGCTTTATAATTTTAGTATAGATCTAATATTATTGCTCTAAGAAGCAAAAATAGCTTAATTTAAAAAATTTGGCGTTCGCTCCTTATACACGCTTACTGAACAAACCGAAAATAAAAAGTTTGCAATAGTAAATTCGCTTTTTTTGTTATCAAAATAATACATATTTACGATTTTCTGATTTATTCCTATACGTATGCTTATATACGTATACGTTATTTGATATAAATTTTAACTTAATACCTTCAAGCGTGCCTAAAAAAAGGGTCGTGACAGGCGGACCCCTATAATTTAACAAAACGTAAAACAAAGTAACTAGGTCTGCAAGGCGATTCGCTGCTTGCAATGTTGAGCTGAGTGAGACATCGTGATTCTTGTGCAATAGATTTGACCGCTATTGCGGAATCAGATTTTGAAAATTTTGAACAGTGATCATTCCTCCGTGGCAAGTCCGATTTTGAAAATTCTTTTTGATAAGTCACAACTCTGGACATGCTTTCTGAGCGTGTAAAGTTTGGTCACAGTGTCTCGAGCGGTTATTATGTAATTCCATCTGGAATTTTTTTAACGGTGATCATTCCTCTGTGGTAGCATTAATTTTTTCAATATATATCCATAAACCTTCCTCTGATTGACCTCTTTAATCATGCCAAATTTGGTTCTGATTGGATTAGTAGTTTAGGAGGAGACCTGTGACAAAGAAAATCCTGAAGTCTAGTATGAGGAGCTTTCGCTCGACTTCGTCTCACTCAGCTCAAATAGTACAAAAGGTTTACAACATGCGTATGAAAAAATCACTCCCCTTCCATTTCGCTAAAACCACTTTGTTAGCCGCTTAAAATACCACTTTAAACAGCGAATCCTTCCGTTCACAACCGATGTTTGAAGTCAACTAACTGAATCACGTCTCAACAAGTAAAAAAAAGCGGAAAGATATATATTTTCTTTACACGTGGCTGATGGCACTCTAGGCGTGTCATCAACTTCTATGGCGCTTGGCACGCCAGGCGTGTCACGAAATATTTGTTCGCCGCCATAGCTAGAAGTTTACGAAAACAGGAGTCGCAACGAATCGGTTAAGTCTATGCACACAAGGAGTATGCTATCCTTAACATCCACCACTATTGATGTCGACAATGCCAGCCAACTTTTAAGTCTGGGCCCATACAATGGTTTTGTTAACATGTCAGCAACTTGTCTGGCCGATGGCACGTGAGAAAATTGTAATGCTTCCATCTTGTATACATTCTCTGATAAAGAAAGATCTTATACGAACATGCTTGGTTTTCTGATGCAATTCAGTCAGATCTTTCATTACCCTTTTGTAGCCAAATAATCTCGCGTGCAGTTTCACGAGCTGCAACAATTTCGGCCTCAGTTGAAGAAATTGCAACACTGCTTTTCCGTTTACTATTCCAGGCAATCGGAGCTCCAGCGTACGTGCAAAGAATGCCTGAGGTTGAACGAGCAGGTTATATTAAATAAAAATTTCAATGTTACCTGTTTTTTGTTTTCAATGAAAGGTTTTACCATAGTAATAAATAAAACAAATTAAGGTTTAGTTATACATTATATTATCCAGAGTAATATTTCTTAACCAGAGCTGGGATCACATACTCTTCATAAAATTGCTTTGTTTTTGGTATTATCAATTTAACAATAACATCTTCATTCCTGGTAACTGATATAATTTTAAAGTCTTTTTTAGTCCAAATACAAAAATCACAATATTCTCTACTTGTTACATACATTTGTGTTTGAACCTGGTAGTAATAATTTGAACTCTGCTTGAGACTCAATATATTACCTTTTTGTTCTAAATAATCAAGTTTTTCTGCAGTGATGAATTGGTCCTTTATGGAATAGGGGCATTTCACTTCCAAAACAGTTAGATTGCCTACAAGGCCATCAGGTGAGCCACCTAAAAAACAATGATCAGGTGCCACAAAAAGCCCACATAAAATAACATCATTGGTTGTGGCTTTCTTGTATTCAGAAACAGCAATTTTTTCATGTAGTTTTCCCCATTCAGTAGATGAAGATTTGAATCTTTTTGGGTTTATTATAGATTCAGTAAATAAATTCTTGTTTTTCCTCTCTGTCATATGTACTATAACTCCCACATTGGATGCTGTGATGCGCATGGATCTTTCTATAAACCACATGGGGCTATTATATTGAGCTCTTGTTTTCTTCTCTATTGCCATGAGAATTTCTGTGGTACCCTGAAAAATAAAATATACCGTTAAAGAGAAATCATAGTTAGTTTTATATTATGAGTAAAAAAGAAGAATAAGTAAAATATTTACTTGGATGCGATTCCAGATAAATTGATGTGCTAGGGGCCTGGACAAATAATCATGGTCATTTATGAGACCTGGAAGAGATGCAACTGGAAATGATCCACTTAAAGCTAAAGTTCGGTTCTTTGTGCTATTATAATTTGCTACTGCATTTCGAACATTGTCATTGAATGACGGATTGTTTCGGTATTCCACTGGTCTTGGGTCATAACACATATTATTACATATTTCTTTTTTCTTCATACTATAAAGTGGTACTGAAAGATTAAGCTGTTCAGCTTTTTTTGGTGACAGTTCCACTTTTTTTCTTTTAGGCATGTGCCAACTTTGTTTCTGGTCTGTGCATGTCTTTCGTATGTACCAAGTTCCATGCTCTTTAAAGTGCATTATTGTGTAACATACTGTTGCAACATGTTTACACACTGATCTGATGCCCTTGCCAGCAATGCATTCGCAGCTTCCTTCAATAATAGTGCCGTCTAGATTAATAGCTAACTTAACAAAATATGTCAAGCTCTTTGTCATTTCACTATTAACCTGTGCTCTAAAGAAGCAATATTCTTCATTATTATACACAACCAAAGCTAGCAAAAAATATTCTTTCATCATATTATATCCCTTCCTATGAACTGCCGCATACATCGTCATTCCTTCTCGCTCATTGTAAACTTGAAGAAAGTATTGGTTCACATGAACGATATCTATTTGGGGCACTACAATCGACCCCAATACACTCCGAAATGATTCATCTGAGGGCCAAGCTATACCCACTATTTCATTTTCATCTTGAGTGATTATATCTAAATCGTTGATTTCCACAAAGTTGTTATTACGTTCATAAGCCGCCAATCTGGAAATAATGGTCAATGGGTAAAAATGCGTAAGCAACGTATAAAACATGTGAATAAAACGAATAACATGATTAATGTTTAGAATAGATACGTATAAGAATGAGGTTATGTTCCAACCACTTAGCTTTATTACCTCTCAATTAGAGCTTCCTTCTTGCCAACACATTTCGCATTTCTCTTCTTGAGTTCAGTTTTTAGCTCATTCACAGTCCAGCTACCATATTTATCAACCATTTTTATATTTTAGAATTAAAACCACACAGACAAATAGTAAACAGAGTTTGACAGGTCTACATCTACAACAGCGCCTCCAAGCGGGCAAAATTTGCTGCCTTCATGCCATTGAAAACAATACATAATTAGTAGACAAACAAATTGTACCCGTATTTCTACAGTCACAAGGTCTATTTTGGTGAATCTAGAGATAAAAGTAATTTTATGAAAAGTCTAAAAGAAAACAAAAATGGAAGAAAGTACCGTTTTTTTTTTCGTGCGGAAATCCATTCGGATACCCCCTCGCCGGCCAGCGGGGGCGGTTATATGTGTCTGTTTGCAGTGTGCAGTGCAGTGCAAAGAAACTTAAAGAAAGTGAAAGAGTACTTTGTAAATTTTGTAATATACGGAAGAAAGTTTTCGTGGTTTACAAATACTTTTGTTTCTAAATCTATTGGTAAGTTCTCTTTTTATTGTTTTAATCGATGTGCACAGACATTGAAAAACCAATTTTACTGATTGAATCATTATTCATTCATTATTTATAATCAGCGCCCTTCCCCAGCCTTTTGGGTACCTAGGATACGAATAAGACGCTTTTTAAGATTGCTCATAGAGTCCTAAGTTAATGCGCATGAAATCGACGAAAGGTACCTTTTTTTTTTCGCGCGGAAATCCCTTCGGATACCCTCCCGCCGGCCAGCGGGGGTGGTTATGTCGAGCATGAACCGACTAAAACCGCACGCCGTCTCGGGTCTTCAGACGCTGGGGTATAAGGTTGCCCATAGAGCATATCCCTCGCACCCTGACTGAGCCTGGGCCATCTCCGGTTTCGAAATGGCCCCCTCGGGTTTGGAAACCACGGTGTCCCCGCGTCTTGCCCCGGTTTGGGGGAGGGGCGCTAGTCGCCCCCCCGTCCCGGCCTGCTTCTGCTGGGGTGACAGGCGGCCTCACCTGCCACCCCCAGGCCTGCGCTCATGGAGGACGGAGGTCGTTAAGCGACCTCCGGTGACGAAAGGTACCTAAGTAGGTAATTTCAACTGCAAAGTGTTTTTGGTTGGTCTTCGAGGATTTCAATTTTGATTAACCAAAATGCAGAGCAATAAATAGTACCCAATAGGTATAGGTATATGGATAAATATTTTTATTTACATAAAAATAGTTTTTTTACAGATTTTTTCTAATGGCAACCTTTGGTTTCAGATGGCAACATTTGAACCTACAAATGGCAACCTGGGCTGATTAGGCTCTGGCAACACTGTTTCTATATCTATGATACTGCTACATATCGTATCCATTATGTCAGAATTTATAATAAATTTATTTGCTTAATAGCTAAAAATTTAGCTTCGCATAATAAAAAGTTAGCTAAACACTTAGCTATCTATCGTCGTAAAAAAATTGATAGTAAATAACTATCCAATGTCAAGATATAGTTTTGTAATACAATATGACAGTCAAATAATTGTATATTCCTACAATATGTAGTCAAGGTATGCATTTTTCTATTCAAATTATATCTAATTTCATTCTCCTTATGTGTGAAAGCTTTACTGTAAGGGAATGCACATAGTATTACTTGCTTTACTTGCAAGTTTGATAGTTGTTCATGAAACTTTATGACAGATTGAATATTTGCATTTTCTCTTCTACCTATAAGTAACACTAATGTTGATTGTGGGCAATGTATACCAGTTAATACTTTATCGATGATTTGAGAGTATGACGCCCCAGGAAATGAATGAGTTGTGACCGATTTACCTAGATGTTCGGCCAAGTGATAACCTAGACTTCTACCAATTTCATCACAATATATGACAACCTTTGAAGCTTGTGTTATTTTTGTTTCAGGGTGAGCACAGGAAGGCCTGTTAGATTTTACATTGATATTGTCACACATATTGCCCACATAGTCAACTGTTGGAGAAGTTAACTCAGGCTGGGGAGTTATCGACAATGAAGAACTTGGCAATGACTTTTCACAGTCTGATGTTTGACTGTATAATTTTTCAAGCAAGTAGAACCTTTGCTGTGACAAGTCTCCACCAGGCTATTCAAAGCCTCAATGTATTCCCCAATTTCAAATTTTATTATTTTAAGGTAATTGAGTCTAATGAGTCATTTAAATGCCTAATTTCAGTCTGCAGATATAGTGGTTTTTTTAGAGTGGGAGATTATGTCATTTAATTCAAATATAATTGTTATATCAATTTTATTAGATTGAATATCTTTATTATTTATAATATTTGTTTTTTTAATTTCTTCTGTTGTTTATTGATGAATATCAGTTTCATATTGGTCTGATTGGGTATCTAATTGTTTTCTACTTATTCGTATTAATTGTCTTAGTTGTAAATTCGATTTACTCAACCTACCATATTTGTTGACACCTATTTTAAGTTTTTTTGTGTCTTTGTGATTTGCAAATAAATTTATTTAGTTTTATATATTTTTTTAACTTATTCCTGCTAGTATTAACTAATCTTATTGATGAGTTTAATATGTGTTGGTCGTCACAGGTTGTATCTAATAATTTAACAGGAATATCTGGTGTTGAGATATCTATCAGGTCTGTGGTAATGGATGGCTCAAGACAAATCAGATCAGGCTCGGTACCCACCAACTCATCATAGAGACTGTTCGAGAGGGCAGTCTGATCTGCCAATTTGAGATTTTCCATGTGAGTGATAGAGTTGTGAACATCACTCAGCTCGCACTCCAGAATGCTGGTGCGTTTTAAAGCACGCTCATGAGTGTTGCTGCATTCTTCTAGACCTGACAATGTTGCCTGGAGGTGATCCCGTTGTAGTGTGAGCTCCCTAACCTGTGTATGTAGCTCAGCCAACTTGTGTTTGAGTTGGGTGTTTTTTTCTATTACATTTAATACTTCCTTCTCACTGTCTTCCCGTTCTTCTAACAACTGCTTGTTGAGATTTTTGCAAATCTCCAGTTCCTTTATTGTCAGATTGAACTTTTGTTGTAAGTCACGGGCTACAGCACTGCGGGTCATCATTATATTATGCTTCTTTTGTAGTAGATCAGTGAGGAATTAGTGGCACTGAAATGAAAGGGGTGGTGATAAGCAACTGTGTACAGAATTGATTAAGTTAATGTTATAACAGAGCTTCACAGTAGTACTAAGCGAAAACAGAAAAGAACAGATTACTCACGATTTTCAAATATCCAGGGAACTCACGAAAATAACTTTTGGTAGCAGAGCGTGGTTGTTATTGTTCACACACAGACACGATTAATTTATTACTTTCTACAAGTGACCTACCTAATAGTGCACTATATCTATTAAACGTTATTTTAATAAATATATTTTAATTATAGCTTATTTGAATTTTTCACGACAACATCATATCTTTTTTATAAGTCAACACTTTTCTTTATATTAAATATTGTCATTGATTGTCTATGGCTAGTGGCCAGTCACAACAGTTAAGGGAGTAAAGAAGCAATGATGAAAGAGATAAAATTATTATATGAAAGGAGGGTTAATTAAAAAAAACAAAAAGTTCTAATTTATAAGGAAGTAAATGTTAAATTTATAGGAAGTAATCTATATTACAAGGAAAGTAAGTATAGCTATTATTTTAGAGAATAAAAGGGCACAAAAAAGAAACACTTTGGAACAAGTGTTAAGCGAGGTAGGTAAGCAAATGACAGACAGGATGTGCAAGAACTATTAAATTGGATAACAGATTTATGTGAGTAGCTGTTAAGTGAGTGTGTTATAATTTGTCTGAGGCTATATTGTTGGTGTCATCGAGTTGGCTTCCAACTTGTCAAGGCAACTGAGACTGTAACAGAGCCTGCTGTGTGGAATGACGTTACTCACAGCCGTGTGAGCGTTTGTATAGTACTGTACTGTACGAAAAGTGCAAAAGAATAAATAAATCACAGAAATACTCCCCTGACAACAGAAGTCTTAGAGAAATTTCAAACTAGTCTGCTAACGAACTTTCCACTCCTTGTGAGTACCGCAATTTTTGAAGCACACAATATTTATAGAACACTTACTGTACTAAATATACTAATTACTTAACGTTACGGAGTCTAAATATAAGAAAAATACTTTATTTTATTTTAGACCGTTCAAGCCTGTGTTGCCAGACCAAAAAAAACTGGCTCTATTCCTTGTACCAAATGATTGCCTGAGAGCCTTTCCATACGCGCAGCCTTCGCAAATATCCGATTGCGTATTCTCCCTCCGGACTCGTGGTCCCCCTGTGATGTTACCCTAGGGGGACCACGAGTAAATCGCATTCCTCTATTTTTAATCCGAATTCCTTCTCGACAACCTAACGATGTCTTTTGTTCTGGTGTACTAGCCGTTCATGGTATACTTGTAAAGGATTTGCCAATAATTGATTAACTTCCTGGTTTTTAGGCGCCATAACTCTTAATTCCAGCTTATACAGTCCACCTTTAACCGTTCTAGTACCAATTGCTTTAACGTCCCCATTTACTTATATATAACATTTGTTCGGCGTTGACTCGAACGTACTTTTAGATGAGTTATCATGTACAGAAAGCGTAGAAAATAAGTTTCTTTTAATTTGTGGAACATACCAAACGTCTTTCAAAAGTATCTGGCCTACTTTTCCATTGACTCTGGCTTCTGCTCTAATGTTGCCCATGCCGATGGCTTCCATAGTTTGACCATTTGCCGTAGTCATTGTACTTGTACCTGCAAAGTGCTTAAAACTCTCGAATAGATCCTCTATTTGTAACATGGCTAGTAGCTCCGTTATCGACATACCAGTTGTTTTTATCAAATGCTAAGGTATTTTCCAAGGCTAACACTGTCAAGTTTATATTTGATATCTGACTATCATTTATTGGCTTTTGTCGTCTGCCATTGTTTATCCACTTTCGACATTTTCGTACATGTCCAGCTTCTCCACAATAATTGCATTTAAGAATTTTATCTTTTTTCATTTTCATATTTGCTTCTTGCAACTTTTAGGAATAATAATAATATAATGTATTTATTTATTTAAGAAACAATGTCTCATTTTGTTAGTTATAAAAGACTTATCCTACGTTAGTACAGTGAAAGTACAAGAAATACATTTGGCAGTATATTTATTACTCAGCCTTCACAACTCCAGCAGAAATCATGCAACAATGATTAATATAGCGGCAGTCTAACCTACTCGCTATCATTGACAGAATACTGTTGGAGCTGCCCCGCACCCTGCGCACCAGGAAGGCGCACCGCTTTCGCATAGTCGCGTAAAAGCAGTCCACCCGTGCTTCTGCAAACATCCCCGATGCACTGCAGTACCTGGGCAGCCCCATCAGCACCCTGAAGGCGTTGTTGTACTGGACCCGCAGCGCGCTGTACGATGTATGGGGACAGTCGGCCCACAGGCTGCACGTGTAAAAGTTCGTGCAATAAGCTCTGAAGAGAGTAATTTTTACATTTTTTGAGCAACGTGTAAACCTGCGAGCCAACATATTCGCCCTAACCGACAGCGCTCTGCGTTCCCTTTCAACATCATCACCATCCCTGAGATCGGGGGTTAACAAGTGGCCTAAATATTTAATTTTGTTCACTCGCTGTAATGCGCAACCATTTAAAAATATATCTGGCACCTTATTAGAAGTCCGGCGCCCCTCCTCAAAGATCATAAATTGACTCTTCTGAACGTTATACATCAGTCCATGAGATTCCGCATATGCCTCACATATTGCCATGAGTTTTCTCAGGCCACATACAGATGCACTTAGCAACACCATGTCGTCCGCGTAGCTTATATTGTTTACACAAACGCCATCGATGTGACATCCGACCCTGGTGTCACCAAGCTCACCTATCAGATCATTCATATAGAGGTTGAAGAGCGTTGGCGAGCTCAATCCCCCCTGCCTCACCCCACACTCCAACCCATACGGTCTCGACATACACCCGTCCCATCGAACATTATTGACCTGATTTCTGTACCAATACTTAAAGATATTTAAAAGCTCTCGTGGTAGTTGTGATTTTTCAAGTTTCTGCCACAGTAGATCGTACGAAACCAGGTCAAATGCCCTAGACAGGTCCAGGAAGCAACCCACCACTGGTGTCTTACGATTAATGTAGTAAGTGATAGCGTGCTTAACAGACAGAACAGCCACCTCAGTTGACATTCCCTGTCTGAACCCAAATTGGTTGTCGTGATGTTCGATGTACCTGTTTAGTTGTGCATTAAGCACGCCATCAAGTACCTTACCTATAACAGTTGCCAGCGAGATAGGCCTATAGTTAGCCTTATCAGAGAGATCTCCTGTTTTGTTTTTACTATAGGCACCACCACGGTTTGCAACATCTTGTCCGGTAAATGACCATGACCTATACAAAAATTATACAGCATATACAAGACCCTGGGCAAGTGTGGGCCAGCAAACTTTAAATGCTCAATACTGAGTCCATCGTGGCCAGGGGACTTCCCTCTAGACATCGAATTTATTATAAGAGAAATGTCTCTGGCTGTGATGTGGGTTTTATTTTCCACGAGTGATTCAGTATCCAGCATACCTTGGGAGGGTCCCAAAGGAAACCTGACAATAAAATGGTCTTTAAACATGTCAGCAATTTCATCTGACTCTGTTTTTCCTCCAACGCTCACGGGCAGACTAGGCCTACACTGCAATCCCCTTGTGTGTTTCCAAAAAGACCGGAAATCGTTTTGGGCATGATATGAGGCCAGTTTATCCATTTGTATTTGTGTCTCATGGTTCTGACACCATTTCAGTCGAGATTTAAAACGTCGCCTAGCCTCACACATGTCGTTATACACAGTACCTGTAGTGGGTTTACCATGCCACTCCCACTGACGAAACTTATGTCTAGCCTCGTCGTGAACCCCAGCCACGTGCCTGTTCCAGCCCACCACCTGTTTCCTTACAGGTCTCCTAGTTTGACGACCCAGTATAGCTGACTGACTTAACGCATCTACAATTTCATCATATAATTTATTAATCACAATTTTATGATTCGGATCACTACACATGTCATCGCAACAGTCACGCAGTTCACCTGGAAAGTCAATCAAACTTAACCTACTGTGACATTTCTTTTTATACGCGTCGATCTCATGTGGGTTTCTCTCACCCCATAAAATGCAATTTTTACCATTGTGTTTTATTTTTTTTTTTGGCAATACTACATCTAAACAACATTCTATAACTAAAGGGAAGTGATCCGACCACTGTACATCATATTTAACATATGTGTTTACTACAGAGTGAGCTGCTGCTTCGGTAGTTACACAATGGTCAAGCCAGGTCTTAGACCCCCACACCTCACATACAAACGTGTGCGTCTTTGACGATAGACCTAACAGTTCAGTGTCCCTACAACGCCATTCCTGATCTACACAAACGTTCAATAGTTCATTGTAAAATAAACTCGTCGGGTGGGCATTATAGTCGCCTAAGATATAAACACAGTCTACACTACAATTGTCTATGATTGCACTCACCGAACTCAGTACATCCGTGAACTCCGTCAGATTTTTCAGTTTATTCGTAGACATATACACATTAACCACTAACAAAGCTTTATCTTTTAAAGCTATTTTTACAGCACATATTCGGGTGTTATCACATTGAATAATACTGACATCATGAAAAACGGCACGTCTCCATAGTAGGGCTACCCCTCCGTAAGGCCTGCCTGATAGCATACCCGCTCCCGCATCCATTGCAGACACACCTGTGCAGCAAAACTCCTCGCTTATGCTATTAAGCAACGGCAATTCCTCCGTTAGCAACCAGGTTTCTTGTAAAGCAATCACATCCGCCGTCTTGCAAAGGTCACGTACAGCCTGAATAGATCGTTTGATGTTCTTACAGTTATAAGTAACAAATGTGTATAGGTTTTCACTCATGATTGTTTATTTTCTATTTCATTAACCAACCTGGTTGTTTCAGAGTTACGAGTGTATATATTAACAAAACGACGAAATATAATCCCTTTGGGCCATATTTTTTCATCTAGAAACAGGTGCATTTTAGATTGTGATACAAAAAACTTGGAAGCATTATAATCACATTGTCGCTTAATCGATATTTTTTCAAGCTTGACTGTTTCTAACGTTTTTCTTTGTATGTACTCAACGATATCTAGTTCTAACGTATTTTTATCTACATTCGTAATAAACATTGGCATTTTTCTATCTGCTGCCCTAAACTTTTCATGTGTATCTACTGGGACAGTACCCCTTTTACCTTCAAAAACGTTTTTCGTGCGTCGTCCTTTCCTTTGAACTAGCGTCCATTTCTTAGTCGTGTCTATGACCTGCGCATACGATCGTTTTTTCAATACGCGTTCGTCGCTTATCTGTTCGCTCGGCTTATCCATTACTACATTAGCGATAACGGGCCCAGGCCGTGACTCATCGTGATCAGCTGGTCGGTCGTCATCGACGCGGCAAGTTTTCTCTAGATACCCCCCGCCCGGTGTTTGAGTATCTATCGACGCCAGGTCAATCTCACCCTCAAACTGGTTATTATCAATTATACTTCTGTACCGTAATTGACTTTCACTATCAGGATTCACTTCTTTCTGTGATTTGTCTCTCTGTTCACTAAGCAATAGTGACTCATCCATATGCGACATACCTATGGGTCCACTATCCCTATATGCGCCTCTTTTCATATTAATTTTTGCCGCTGAAAAGGGAGGTGATGATGATAATGATGTATGTTTGGGCCCAAAGCATTCATTTCTGATAACCTCAAGTTGCTCAGTTGTCACGTAGGATGATTTAATTCTATTTACATCAGACTGTAATATCAGTAGATCCTTTAACAGCTTGGAAACGTCAAGGTGGTCAAACGTTATGGGAGGCAACTTATGCAAATCTCGGGCCACAAATACCGGTAACATATCGGGGTCGGTACCTTTAAAAAAGCTGATGACATCCAACAAAGCACGGTGCTCCTTTCCCTTCCCTTTGCGTATTTTTCTTCTTAACTCTGACGGCACAGAATCAAACAGTAACTTATTCGATTTTTCTATTTGTTCACTCGAAAAAGCGGAGACACAAATTCTCACTAAACTCTCTTCATCCGCGATCGACACTTTGTTTTGTACGTAAGCTAACAATTCGTCAATCACAATATTACAATTATTACATTTTAATGTCGACGACATTTTCACAAATTGAGACGCGACTAGATTCGCACTGATTCAATAAATACGCCCGCCGCTTGAGGGTGCGTGCACGCGACTCGATAGAGCTTCATTGGTGCAGTTATTTTCGCTTCTGTTCAGTAAGGTTTTCTCATGGGCACAGATTTGGGTAGGTAGTTAGATTGTCTACAGTTCTGTCTTTCTTTGTCATGTAACCAACTTGATTTAAAAGCGAAGAATTCTGGTGGTAAAGTGTCCAAAATCTTGCAGATCAGTAGAATGTCCGGTAATTTTGAATCTAACTGACCATTTAATTCATGCCAGATATTTGTCAATGCTGAAATATGATTCGCCATATCATGTTCTGGCTCTTTTTTATAACCAAAAAATTGAAGACATAGAACATAGCTTTTATCTTCACTACTTTCTCCATTTAATCTATTTAGTTCTTCCCATACCTCTTGTGAACTCGTAAGACGCATGACGTGATTCAGACCGTTTCCGACTCCGTGGCCCATAGAAAAATATAGCCTCAGCCTTGTGGGGGGCCACCTCGAGACTCAGCCCCGATTACGTCCAACGACTTAGGCAACTCCGGCCGTGGCCTTCTTAAGTACACTACACTCGGAAGTAGTCTCTTTAAAAACTTCATTCCACTGCTTATCACCATGAGAATATAGGTGCTTTAGAAAACGCTCATAAGAGTAGGTGCGTATTTCAGAATACGATGTAGTGAGAATAAAAGTGATTGGAGTTTTTTGTTAAGTTATTGGTGTATTTCCTATAGCACAACTGTTCACTCAGAAACGAAATATACGCCACACGAACCACACGAACTTGAACTTGGAAAATTATGTATACCTAATAATCTACTGGAATCATCTTTTGTCATTGCTAACGCCTTCAAAACCTTGCCCTAGAGCTGCATCAGAAAAGCACTCGTTTATCATGCAGCGCCTCTCTACCTCTGCCTCGTTATCGAGGCTTACATATCGGAGGGAATCGTTATCTTTCCAAGTAGGGCAGGGCTCGGTCAGCGTGAGATGGCGTGCGGTGTAAAGAATGGCGACCGCGAATCGGCAAATGGAAGGTAGGATGCCCCTCGGTCGTCGGATGGATTGGATGCTGAAGGTGGAGGACCGGGTAATATGGCGCACATTAGAAGAGTCGCAAGCGGATCCGGCGGCTGGGTCTCGAGGTGGCTCTGCATAAAACCGAGGCCCTGTTCTTTCATGGGCCCCAGAGCAAGCCACCCGAGGGATCCAGTGTCATTGTGGGAGGAAATCGCATCGGCATCAAGCCCCAAATGAAATATTTGGGGCTCGTGCACGACGGCCGATGGGACTTCGGAGAGCACATCCGAAGTCTGCCCCCCAAACTGAAGGGCACAGCTCTCGCACTGGCGCGGCTGCTGCCCAACATGAGGGGGCCCGATGACTCCTGCAGGAGACTCTATGCGGGGATCGTGCGGTCCATGGCCCTGTTTGGGTGCCCAATATGGGCGGAGGCCCTGAAGGCCAAAAGTGTGCGGATGATGCGCGCTACGCAGCGGGTGATGGCCATCAGGCTCATCCCCGGGTACCGCACGATCTCCTTCGAGGCGGCGAGTCTCTTTGCCGGAACTCCGTCATGGGACCTGGAGGCGAGAGCCCTTTCGCAACTGTACCAGTGGCGGAAGGAGGCGCGGGAGCAGGGACGGAACCCCGAGCCTCGAGAAATTGAGGCCGTGCAGTCCCAGCTCTGCCAGGCCATCGTGGTGGAGTGGAAGGAACGACTTGGGCGACCAAGCGCAGGGCACGCCGCAATAGCGGCGGTAAGGCCCATCATGGAGGATTGGCTAGAGAGGCGACACGGAAGCCTCTCGTACCGACTGACGCAGGTGGTCTCTGGGAAGGGGAACTTCGGGAACCACCTGCATCGGATCAGGAAGGAGCCAACGCCTGAGTGTCATCACTGCGACGCGAGCAAGGACTCAGGGCTGCACACGCAGGCGGACTGCCCGGTGTGGGAGGCGCCGAGGCGTGATCTCGTGGCAGCCATCGGGGTGGGAGTCCTCTCGCTCGGCAGCATGATTGCGGCAATGGTGTGGAGCGCGAGCGCATGGGCCGCCGTCACCTCCTTCTGCGAGCTTGTAATGCTTGCGAAGGAGATGGCGGAGCGGACCCGGGAGAGATTTAGAACTCTCCCGGCCCGCCGAGCCCGCAACGTGCTCGCCGCGCGCCGCAGGCGACTCAGGCGCCGGAGGTTGCTTAACGACCTCCGTCCTCCATGAGCGCAGGCCTGGGGGTGGCAGTTGAGGCCGCCTGTGACCCCAGCAGAAGCAGGCGAGGACGGTCGGGCGACTAGCGTCCCTCCCCCAAACCGGGGCAAGACGGTGACACCGTGGTTCCCATACCGGAAGGGGCCATCTCGAAACCGGAAGGGGCCATCTCGAAACCGGAGATGAAAGTCGGGGTGCGAGGGATATGCTCTGTGGGCTCTGTGGTATGGTAGGTACTCTTCGAAATTTTATACATACAAATGTTTGCACTGAACAGTTATCGAACCTGTGAATTAGGACCTAGCAGTCAAACACTCCTCCGCCACGCTACATAGTTATCATAATTACCCAATGTTTAATAACTTTTTGACCAAATCTTAAGTCCGTTTACTGCTTTAAGGCGCCAGCATCCACGGCGGTGTATGTCACAAACAAATCATATGAGGGACCACCGATCTAACGGAGTATTGCTCTATGTATTTGGACTTAACAGCTCCTAGCCAGTGGTCTAAGAAAACTGCTGGAGTGTTCCGGTAATTAGTAGATATGTCACCATAACCCTAAAATTATAGTAGTAGAAATGGAAGGAGCCTGTAATGATAAAATCAAATTTATATTAACTAGTATTTATTTTTTACAAATAACTTAATTCAATACTTGTGAAATAGATTTTCTTATCTCTTTAAAATCATCTTCTATTGAAGAAAATAAATTATTATTTAAGAATACTGCGTGTGTGTGAATGGATTCCATGACTTCTAGTATATTTTTTAAATCAAATTTTATTATATTCTTACCTAGAGAATATTTACCCAAACCAATTTTTGATTCACCTTGTAATTGGCCGAGCCTTTTTTTACCTATATAGCATAAAAACGTAATGAATCCTTCAAAATTCATGCCAAAAAGAGATTTCAATATTAGTTGACATTCTATAGGAAACTCTGGTGTATCTTTCAATTCTTCAATTTGGTGTTCTACCATGAGTAAAGAATTTTGTAAGGCTTTCCAAACAGTGTGTATATTACAAGCATTAATCCAGTTATGGTTTACTGAGATGGTATTAATTTCATTAACCACTTGGTGATGCCACCCAGATGGAACAAATATAGCATCTCCCTTTTCTTGTATAATTTCGAAATATTTTGTGTTTGTATATTTTTCTGGTTCAAATATTAAAGGAAGATTTCCAAGAGCATCTTTTAATTTATTTTCCTCTCCAGGAGGAAAAAGAATCCATTTCTTTTTACCAACTACATTCACAGACCAGCTGTATGAGCAGTAAACATCTTCATGCAATGGTGTCCTGTAAAAGAAAATCACTTATATTGAATTTCAAAGTCAAAAATACCTTTGAGGTTACATATACAGGCAAGCTGAAGACAGGGCGTTATGGTGCTACCTATGTCCAGCAGTGGACTAGCATAGGTTGATGATGATGATACAGATTTTTTGATACAATTCATCAAATAGGTATTTATCCAAAATAATAATGATATATTTAGCCTTACCAAGATCCTTGTGGTCCTATGTATACAAACATGAAGTCATCTTCTTTTTTATCTACTGCAAACTCATTAAGCCAGTCTAGAGCAAAATGTTGAGGTATTTCATAGAAATTGTCTGCAGGATTAGTTTGCCTCAAATGCCAGTCCTTTAAGTACAACAGTCTGCTGTAATTTTTAAGCTTCAAATATTCTATATAGTCTGACACTTTCATATCAATTTTACTATGAGAGTTATATTGTATATTATTACAGTCTGCAACCGGTGCATCAAAATCACCATAAGTTGAGTGGATATAATCATAATTAATGTTATCGTTTTCTATCCAATTTTTGGTACATTCCCAATCATAAGCTACATTTTTTATCAAACAAGGAAGATTGTTTCTCATAAAATTATTAAAGAAATCTAAAAAGTTCAGTGTTTTATAGTTAAAATTAGAATTGTCAATAGTCCAGTTATTATAGTCATATTTTGGAAGTTCATTTAAGTGGTCCTCAATTTCTATTTCCATCATAAAAATATTTTATTTCTATATATACACCACACCACTACGTAAAGAGAGAAAAGAAAGAAAATAAATACAATAGGTACCTACTAAAAGACGTTTTAGTCGGTTCAAGCCCGACATCATAACCGCCCCCGCTGGCCGGTGGGGGGGTATCCGACCTTGATCCGAAGGGATTTCCGCACGGAAAAAAAAAAAAACAGGTACTAAAAGACCGGGGTGTGTGTTGGGTAACTTCCTCGAGTGTCGCTCCGATTCCGATCCCGCTGCAGTCCGGGGGGAACGGAATCGGAGCGGCCGGTACACCCTGGGCGGCGGTCAATGGCTTCCCCTTCACCCCTTCATAGGGTTGGCATTGATCGTCGGCCAATACCCAACGTGGCTGGAACACATCGCTCTCCGTACTCCTCTGCTTTCAGAGGAGACAGGATGAGCGACGCTGTTAGTGGTGAGATGGCCCAGGGTCAGCCGGGGTGCGAGGGATATGCTCTATGGGTAACCTTACACCCCGGCGTCTGAAGACCCGAGACGGCGTGCGGTTTTAGTCGGTGCAAGCCCGACATAACCGTCCCCGCTGGCCGGCGGGGGGGTATCCGAAGGGATTTCCGCACGATAAAAAAAAAAAAAAAGGTACTAAAAGACCAATACATTACATACTATATAGACCATAGATTACTATTAATATAGACGATCAACAATTGCTTTTGACATTTCAATCTGTTTGACCTTTGACAGTGACAGCTAAAGCACAGTATAATAAATAATAATAGTATACAACATCAAATAGTGGGGCTCGTGTGTACTACGTGAGTTCGACAAATGGATGTGCGATTAACGATTGTGTGACAAAACTGTACTGCGACTCACCATAGTTCGAATGCACGCTAGTGCGACACACTGTAGGTCGACATTACTCTAGTGCGACAAACGATTGTGCGACAGTAGTTCGACACTACGGTACGCGGTAGTGCGACAAGTCATTGTCGCATTACCGGGAGTAACAACAAGGGATTGTTTTGATTTAATATGAATTTACATACCCTTAGTGGTTTTCTTACATCACTGAAATCGTCAGGGCTAGGTTAGGTTAGAACTGTGACCACAATTATAACCACAGATAAATAACACAAATAAAATGAAAAAAATAATGAAAACCCCCTTTACATTTGCAAAAAAATATGTTCTGTGGACTTTTAACGCCATCTAGTACAACACAAACGATTGTCGCACTAGAGTAATGTTGACCTACAGTGTGTCGCACTAGCGTGCATTCTAACTATGGTGAGTCGCAGTCAGTGGCGTAACCATAGGGTGGCAGGGCTGGCAAAATGCCACGGACCCCCGAACCAAGAGGGCCCCGGCCCAAGAGGCTACGAGCTCAGAAATAACCTAACATTTTTACCAAAATTTTGTACCTGAGTACTTAATTAAAAAAAATATATAAGTACTTAAAATCAATCAAAGTGGGGCACAACTAAAGACCATATGCAAATTCAAACTTATCATGATAATTTTAACACATTCAAAACAAAAAGAAGTCGATATTCGGAACGCATCCATTGGTTGCTTCATTTTTTGTCACGGTACATTGGTGACGCGGGTGAACTAGTGCCGGTCGGGGAATTCTGTTAATAAAAATAGGCTGACCCTGAAAGTCCTGTCATCGCGGATTTGAAAAAAATATTTAAATAATTTAAAAATATTGAAATAAAACTATTTTTAATGGTCACGGGGAGACCGTGGCCTTTGACCGTGACCATGGCTGCTGAAAAGCAACCGAAACTTAAGCAATGGTCACGGGGAGACCGTGACCATGGCTGCTGAAAAGCAACCGTAACGTCGGGATCAATGTAAAATATCAAAATAAATCGCGGTAGAATCCGTTAAAAATAGTTTTATTTCAATGTGTGACATTCGCGTAAACTTCCGAAAATTTAAAAATAATTTATATCAATAATTAACAATTATACGAATAAAATCAATCGGGTACGCGTTGACTTAGTAAGCCGAAAATATGTTAAATAAAATGTATCTTATTTTTATCGCAGATTTTGATGAATTTTAGTTCATTCGATAGGAAATTTCGCGATTTAACCGAAAATTTTGCTGACAAACTTCATTTAGCCGGAAGGGTATAACGTGCCTATTTGAACGGTGTGATAGTATTTTTCTTTTAAATCACGTAATTTTCTATTGAATGCACTAAAATTCATCAAAAGCTCCGGTAAATTAAAATTTGCAGATTTCCTGAAATATGTACTGAATTAATATTATTTCTTACAATTCCTGTGACTACAGCTAGTGCTGAACGATCATTTTCGAAACTAAAACCTATTTAAGAAACTGTATGGCACAAGACAGGCTACGTAACTTGGCTATTCTGTGTATTGAAAATTCTGTGGCCCGATCTTTAAACTTTGATGATGTTATAGATACTTTTGCAGAACAAAAAGGTCGGTGAAAAGAATTTAATTAATAAAAAAATCTTATTGAAATAATTGTTCTTGAAAATAAAACTTATTAGATATTTAACTAAAATGCACATAATCTTATTAATAGTTTTGGGTAACTACTAACATCAGTGGTTTATTAAACTTAAATTCTAACGGGACTATTTTTACTGGGACGCCGGAGGGCCCAAGCCAAAACAATTTGCCACGGGCCTCAGATGGTATAGTTACGCCACTGGTCGCAGTACAGTTTTGTCACACAATCGTTAATCGCACTTCCATTTGTCGAACTCACGTAGTACACTCGTGGGACTATAGGGCTGGTCGCCTACAGTATTTTAATTTCATCTTTGACGGCCTCTGTGGCGTAGCGGTAGTGCATTTGACTGCTACGACAGGGGGCGCGGGTTCGATTCCCGTTCAGTGCAAATTTGACTGGGTTGGACTGGGTGTTTCTATGTATAATATGTATGTATTTACAAAAAAAAAAGTAAATAAGTATGTTTATCCGCATTCTGGAACCCATAACACAAGCTAGTTAAACTATGCTTACTTTGGGTCTAGAAAGCGCTGTGTAGAATGTCGTAGAATATTTATTTATTATTTATTATCTACCTATAACTATATATATAATTTATACCTGAGTTTCTTTCCAGTTTAGTGATTGTAAAAATGAGACCGATATTCTTAGCAATCCATGGATTTTCCGTGTGGGTGCCGGGTCCATCGCGTTACTGAGTTGGGAACTCGGGACAGTGCCTGGGTCTTGCGACCCAAGTGTAGGTTTAGAAGGGGCCCCTTTTGTTGATTTACATCAACACTCACCTTCACTACCCAAATTCCCCTCCCTGCCTAACCAAATTTGATACGAACCTACTAGTGCCACTTTAGACATTCGTCCTAGTAATGAGCTTATTGTAGCTCTCGATAGGCCTAGATCTTTAAGTAGGTTATAGAGAGATTTTGCTGGTATACCTCTCGCTCCCACTTCCACTGCATACAAATTAACCACGTAACCGTTTTTGATTAATTCGTTTGTGAGATCATAGTATTTATTTTTCTTTATTGTGTGGTCCTTCGGTATATTTGTTTCCCACGGTACGGTAAGTTCCACAAAGACCACATGTTTTAACGTTTTTAGATTATAGATTATTCATGTCTGTCTGTCTGTCCGTCCGTGTGTCACAGTCACTTTTTCCGAAACTATAAGAACTATGCTGTTGAAACTTTGTATGTAGATGTATTCTGTGAACCGCATTAAGATTTTCACACAAAAATAGAAAAAAAAACAATAAATTTTGGAGGTCCCCATACTTAGAACTGAAACTCAAAAATGTTTTTTTCATCAAACCCATACGTGTATCTATGGAGAGGTCTTCAAAAATGATATTGAGGTTTCTAAAATCATTTTTTTCTAAACTGAATAGTTTGCGCGAGAGACACTTCCAAAGTGGTAAAATGTGTGTTCCCCCCTGTAACTTCTAAAATAAGAGAATGATAAAACTAAAAAAAATATATGATGTACATTACTATGTAAACTTCCACCGAAAATTGGTTTGAACGAGATCTAGTAAGTAGTTTCTTTAAATACGTCAAATATAAAATTTGAAAAAAAGCATTATTATGTTACTTGCTGCTACGGAACCCTTCATGGGCGAGTCCGATTCGCACTTGGCCCCTTTTTTTGAATAAAGGAATATGTCAGGTCTAGATGACGACACCCCAACATTCTACGGAATTTTGTAGTGCTTTTCATACGTGTCGATTAGGAGAGTCCAATCTTGGGCAGTATCTAGGATTGAATAAGGTTTGTTCCTGGATTTTATGGATGAACATTCAGACACAAAGTTGATAGAGTCTGGCACATGAAACATGAGCCTGGAAAATATTGGCAAATTCAAAAAATCTAGCTCTGGTATCACTGCGTATAGTAGGTAAAATACATTTTGATACTAGAAATACATCATGGATTATAGACAAATATTATTGTACTTTTACTTCATACAATTTTAGGTAGATTTCGATGAAATCGATCTACCTATTGGTTTCTTGACTACTGTCAAATTAAAAAAAAAATCTTCATAGAAAGTCTAGTTATGACCCCCTGAGTCCGAAATTACCACTGGTCAAAAGGTTTATATATATATATATATATGTATGTATGGTTCCACTACCCAAAATTTGCGGCACTCTCACGGTCGCATTTTTGCCCTTCTGCGGTCAAAAATTGCTTGGGTTTAAACTTAGTTTAAGTTCGTGAACGGATGGAATCCGGCCTAAGGGGACGGTAGGGCCTCACTTTTTGTCAAATCAGTTTTTCCTCAAAATTTCACGTTCCATGAAAGATATTCGAACCGTTCTAATTTTATCCCATAGTATACATGAATACCAACAACTTTTAATTATAAACCTATAAGATTAAAACTTTAACTAAAAGTGGAGGGGGGAAAAACCAAAATTTTTCGTGAAAAAAATCATAACTTCTAACCGGTGAACATTCTTGCCGTCGGAAATATTTTTAATCGATAGGCCATTTTTAAGTCTAAAATAAATGCCTGAAAAGTTTTTCGCTAAAAGTTACCGTTTTCGAGAAAAAAAAATTAAACATGTTAAAAATGCGCTCGACGTGGGTGATAGAAGAAGCATAGGTCATAGAGGGGCAAAAAAATATTTCTAACCGATAGGTTATCTTTTGCTCTAAAATAAATGTCCGAAACGTTTTTTGCTCAAATTTACCGTTTTCGAGAAAAAGAAAAAAAAATTAATTACTTCACGAAATATTTTTTAAAGTCCGTAGTTCTCTATTTGCTTCACGAAATCTACCTGTGCGTTCCCCCTGCGGGAACGGATTTTTTTTATTGATTTGATTTATGATACGACTTTAGACGTCGTCTTGACAGAGCGAGAACTTTCCCACAGAAACGCAATCCTCCAGGCCAGAGAAGCGGTTTGCGAGCTCGAGTTGAAAGCTCTCGGGGTTTTGTACCGCTAGCACGCTAGCCCATATGGGCTGCAGTAGGTCGGAGCGTGGACTTCATTAATCGAGACCTTTCCAGTTAGACATTGATATTCAAGGTGCCTCTAACCATTCTATGATCGCTTCCGGTTTTCACCCTGTGGATCACGGAGATGTCATTGAATATTCGTCTCTTTGTAGACATAATGAAGTCGATCTCATTCCTCGTGGAACCGTCGGGAGTCATCCAGGTCCATTTCCTATGAGGTGGCTTCTTGAAGAAGGAGTTCATCATAAAGAGTTCCTCCCTCTCCAGAAAGTCGTCCAATCTCTGGCCCCTGGGACTCCTCCACCCACATCCAAATTGCCCCACTCTCAACTCGCAATCGCCCCTCCTACCCAGTTTTGCATTAAAATCCCCCATAACAACGGTGAAGTTTGTTTCGGAAGTATGTATGACCCTACTGATGTCCTCATACATATCTTCCACTTCGTCGTCCGGGTGCGCCGAGGTCTGTGCGTACACCTGTATAACCTTCAACGAGTACCTCTTTGATAATCTGAGTATCAACCCTGCTCGACACACTCGTGATACAACGAACCCAACGAGGAACCCAACACCACCCTGGGACTGTAGGTCGCCCTCCCGGTGGTAGAACAAGTTGCCAGACTTTAAGGTTGTCGTGTCCTCGCCCTCTCTACGGACCTCCGATAAACCCACTATGTCCCAATGCAGCTTGTTCAGCTCCTCTTCCAGCTCAATGATCTTCTCGTCTGTCCTCAATGTGCGCGTATTATATGTCACCAGCGACAACCTACGTCGTATTCCTTTGTGCAATTGCCTGAGGTTGTTTGACGGTAGCATCTCGCCCGGAGATTCTTAGCACCCCTGACTCCAGTGCTCGACCAACGCCCGTCCACGTCAGTCTTGCAGCTGGAGCCCCCGGGCACTAGGGGCCGTGCTCCTCTGTCCATCGTCATTGGGGGGGGGGGGGTTGGACCATAACCCGCCCCGCTGGTCCACTGCGTGTAGGCGGGTCGCCAGTGCCTTCTCCGTTAATCAGCAGAGTGTACCGCGGGCAGGTGAGGTTGGCTTGGGTCCCAAAAAAATTTAGTAGGGACTCCATACACTCCCATTCTTTAATCAAATAAATTATTAAGATTATTGAGCTGAGCGACCGAAGGCGAGCGAAGCTCTTATACGCGGGATAGCCGCTTACAAACTCGGATACTCCTTTGCAACCACAAATCTGATTTCAACCAAATTTGGCATGGTCATAACGACAATCTAGGGGCATGTTTTGAGACCATAAAATAAAAAATCAGACATACCATTGAGGAATTATCACCGAAAAACAAATTTACCATTGAAACTAATGGAAAAAATAGCGCGAAAATTGAATGGACAATGCCCATGTCAGTATGGAAATCGGTTGCACACTTTTTTTTTGCTATGTCAAATAAGTATAAACGGCATTAAAAAGCCTGCATTAAGTATTATCTGAAATATAAACGCATATTGTAACAGAACTTGGGGTTATTGAGAAATTAAATGATTACAACGAGAAAAACAACAAGAACAACAAGAAAATATTGTGACACTGACTGTTGAACTGACGTTTGAGTTTTCTTTTGGAATGTTTTAAGACAGATACCATGTATAAATTAAGAGAAAACTACCACTGAAGCATACATTATTTTACAACTTTAACTGATTCTCACTAATAAACTACGAATACATACACGAAATATTAAGGTTACATAACTGCAATATATTTGAATGTCACATTGCGAGTTATTATCACGTATTATTATTTAACCATATTATTTTAAAAAGATTGGTATATTTGCATTCTACCACCAATGGTTTATTTTATAACATAACATAAAGTCACGCCAATATCCCCGAAGGGGTAGGCAGAGGTGCTAGCACCCACATTTCGCCACTTTATGTTTAGGTCCCAATGTAATAGGTGGCGAGCCTATTGCCATTAACCGGGCACTTAAAAACCTGCGATAAATACATACATAACTTCGAAAAGCATCGAAAAGTCATTGGTGTGCGCCATGGTAACCCGATCTCTACCCGAACATCGAACCCGAGACCTCGTCTCAGCAGTCCTTTACCCATACCACTAGGCTAGCGCACAGTTTACACAGTTTGGTTTATTTTATATAATGGTAACAATTAAATTAAAATGGAAACGATTAGTCATTCAAGATTTATATCTTTATAATTTAAATTCAAACCCCAAGTTCTATGGAAGCGATTTAGCGTTGAAAAGTCATACTATAATCAATATTATTTTTTAACATTTGAAATATTGACGCGAACGTCTAAAAACGCAACCAAGAATGGGCATTCTCCTTTCATATTCTGAAATAAAAAATAAATGCTCGCTCAGCTCAATTTTCTTGCGATCGGCTTACTGCATCGCATCCCTAGTTTTTAACATGCTCCTTGAATGTACGAGGTTTGAAGCTATAAAAGTCAAGGCACGAAAGTAGCTGCTTTGTACGAGGAAAATAAACTATGGTTGGCAACCCTGGGCTAAACCTAACATTGGCAACCAATGCTGAAATCATACATAAAGTACTCTGTGCCTAAAGTACAGTTTTATGCGTTTTTGCCAATCTTAATTTAGTTAATTTTAGTTGATTTACTTGCTGCTATCACACCGGCCGGCCGCGGCAAGCAGCGGCAAGGTTACCACAGAAAAAATATACTCTGCGAATCTGTGTTGTGTATCATTGTCCAATTGTCATTATTTCTGTTTTGTTGTACGAGTACGTCTCTACGGCGTTGTAGGTATTAACCAATCATTGACCAAAATTTATAATTTTGTCACAAGGAATATTATAGTGTTTAAGTGTTTTGCTTTTTCCATCACTACAAACTGTGTAAGGTTTTGTAAAAGGAAAAAAGCAGCCTCTGGAAATAGTGGAAATTTAACAACGTCATAACTAAAAATGTCTGTAGCGTTTGCTGCGCGAGGCAATCGTCCTCCCTTGAATCCAGCACAAATCCAAAAGATGTTGGATGAAAATGCTCATTTGATTCAAACGATTCAAGAATATCAAGCGAAGGGGCAATTAATTGAGTGTCATCAATATCAACAAGTATTACACCGCAATTTAGTATATTTAGCTTCCGTAGCAGATGCCAATCAAAATATCCAAAGCCTTCTACCAGTAAGTACCCATCATGTCTAAACACATTCGACATTGGTCGTTAAATGTTAAAAATGTTAACTTTCTGGTGAATTCAAATAAACCATAGCATACACCTAGAAGGTCACAATCAAAAGACTAAGATGATAGGACTTTATTATTTACCAGGGCCAATAGACAAAATTTCTCGACATATGTATAAAAAAGAATGTCCATCATTTAAATAACAATAATTTACATTACTCAAGGGTATTACAGTGTTAATTTTCTTATTGCAGCCTCCTCATCAGCTAGCTGGTAATGTGGCACAGGCACCACCTATCAATGCACCCTCTCCAAGTGGTGGTGATGTATCTGGTTCTGCTCAACAATCATATAGACCTGCCGGTGTCTCTACAACACCAACAAGACCAACTCAGTCATATGGTCAGAGACCATATCCACAGAATCAATATCAGGGACAATATCAAGGAGCACCTGCTGTTTATCCTCCACAACCAGGATATGGACCTCCTAGTCAAGGATATGGTCCACCTAATCCTCCACAACAACCACAGGGTTATCCTCCTAATTCTAACTACGGGCCACCCATAACTACTGCTCCAAGTAACTATCCACCATCAACACATCCAGGCCCAGGATACCCACCATCTTCTGCACAACAGCCCTATGCTCCCCCACCTGGTAGTCCTGCAGCGGCTGGTACCCCTTATCCTGTAAGAGGAGCAACACAACCAGCCTACACTGGTAATTCTGTTTATCCTCCATCACAAGCAGGCACTAATTACCCCAATGTTGGAGTTAGCACCTATAACAATTCTACTGGTTCTCAACCACAACCTTATCAGTCACAACCTTTCCCTAACACCACCCCCACATCAGCATACAGTTCTCCTACATCTCAGCCAAACCGTTCCCCACAACCTCCCAGTGGGTATTCCTCACAAAATCCTCCTAGTTCAGGATATGGTTCTCCTACTGCGCAATCACCTACTTATAACTCTAGTTCCCATGGAAATAATGCTCCTGCTGCGACAGTTGCCTCTGGAGCTAGTTCAGCTAGTGGGCCACCTGTTCAACAGTATCCTCCTCCTGGACAAGCCTCATCATATCCACCAGCTACACAGCCGCCATATTCTAATCCATCATCACAACCGGGAAGTCCAGCACCCTCTGTATCAACAGCCCCACCCCCACAAACTTCATATCCACAAAATCCCCAGAATTATCCTCCAACAGGAGGAGGTTATCCACCCCATGCATATCAACAAGGTTATCCTCCGGCCCAGTATCCTCCATCTCCTTACCCATATGCAAGAGCACCAACACCAGGAGCACCACCTGGTGCTCCTCAACCATACCCTGGTTATGGTTTCCAACCTCCTACTCAACAGTAAAGTAACAATTATAAGACAATAACTTACAACCATTAAAACAGCCTTGCTTTCTCATGTTTTATGCAAATGTGTATAATAGTGTTTTATTGAAGTTTTGCAAGATTGTGTAAGGTAGCACAAGGCTTGAACTAATTTTCCTTGATGTAGACACTTGTATCTTTAATTTTGACTGACAAAGAGTAAGCATGAGGAATCATTCAAGCAAATGTCTCAGTTCAAAATCATCTTGTTTACTCCTCAAAAATTAAAATGGTTATTCGTTTTTTTATACTTTTGTAGATATTAAGCTTTCGCGCGCGGCTTCACCCGCGTGGATTTCTGTTTCCATTCTCTCTTCCCATGGGAATCTATTCCAGGGATATAAAGTAGACTGTGTTATTCCAGACTATAATCTATCCCAATTCTAAATTTCAGCCAGATCCTTTCAGCCGTTTTTGCGTGAAAGAGTAACAAACATCCATACTCACGAACTTCCGCGTTTATGGTTATAGTAGGATTACTGTAGATCTACATAAATGTAAAAAAAAACTTCCCATAAGCAGTAACAAGATTATTGACTATCCTTGTAGCCTACATCATACAAAAACTCCTTTTTGTTTTGTTTTTAGATTTATAAACTGGTATATTAAAATTGCTATGATACTGTAGATATCCAAAACTGGTTGAAATGATGGTCAGTTTAAAGGTATGTCTACAATATGTGATGCATTTTGAGTCATATTTTCTGTTAACAACTATGTTAGCAAAAGAATTGTTATTTATATAGTCTAGTCAACAACATATTCAAAAATCGAGATAAAAATTTTTGTCTGTCGGATTATTATTCATTTATCCAAACTGTAGGCGCCTGAATTTTTCCAGTACTTAATTTTCATATTTAATGACTTTAAATAATATTTATTCATTATGGGCCCGAAGTGGGCGTGGAATATTATTTAAAATAATAAAATATGAAAATTAAAACTGAATAAAAAACAGGCGCCTACAGGATAGTTAAATGGACAATAATCAAACTACAAAAAAAAATTATCGGTACCTATTTTTGAATAAGTTATTCATTAGTTAATTATTTTTCGAGAGACCCTTTAACTTTTTCTAAATCGTCTCTATGCTATTGCGAATCGAATGACCTCAATCATATTTTTCGGAGATTTCGAAAAAGTTTTGTCGTAAAAAACACTTCAAAAGACTATAGTTATACATTTTTAATGAAAACCATGTGGTAAGCAAAAGAAATTATATTTTGAAATACGACTAATTCATAAAGGTTTCTTTGAACTTTACATTGTCTTTGTGTGAACCTAAACTTTACTTCATTTATAAAAAATATCATGATATACTGAGTAATCCTGAGCTTACTAACCATGTAAGCTCAGGAACTACTAACCAACCACCAACACTAATAACTGTAAATTGAACCTACTATCTAAGTAAATCAACTTATTTTTAATAGAATTGAGTGCATGTGTATGCATTTCCCAATGGGCAATATAAAAAACGACATCCACTGTCTGGCCACCAACCAGACCAGTGTCAGGGGATGCTGTTGATGAACATATATGTCAAAAATAAATGGGTACTTAATAGTGAATGGTATCGATTCTGTTGTGATTCTACTATCACTACTACATTATTGCTTCTTTGTGGTTTGAATTGTTGACAGTCCCAAAATGTACTTACTAATGTTACTTTAGTTATTGTATAATTATAGTTAAATATACCTGACACTTCAATAACGTGGGTTAAAAGAATTTAAATAAATTGTAAAAATCGAAGGTACACATAAACCACTCTTAACACGAAAACTAGCAATTCTGCTATTAATTACTAGGTACATAATTTAATAACATTTTATGGTATAAGCTTGTGAAGCAATTTGTTTGCTAATTACCGTTACTATAATGTAAATGATGTATTTGAATAAAACAATTTTCATTGATTATTACTTTTTAGTTCAACATCCTAAACAATACAGCCTAGACATTATATTTATATTCTCCTAAGCTTCATCATATGTGATAGAAGACTCATCAAATGGCTGCACAGACTCGTCATAATATTCTAATGGCAAATCTTCTATGAGGCATTGTGTAGGAAATGGTGGTGATGTCTTGTGCTTTTTCAAGGGTAAGATTGTGTCAAATAAATAACACATTGCACCTGTTTCTCCAGGTATAGCCACACCCAAAGTCCAGATAACATTGTGTTTTGTATTGATACGAAGAATTTTCACACCACGAATAGTCCTCCAGCTAAAAAGGAAATTTTTTTTTGTAGATCAAGGTATTAACATGAGATATACACATAGTTATATATATATACATGGGAACAAACTTGATTATGTACAGGAATATGTTTATTTAGGACAAACTATTAGTCTGAAAAATCTAATGTATAAAGAAGTTAATAAAAGAATTGCCAGTGGATGGAAAAAATATTGGTCGCTTAAAGAAATCATGAAAAGCAAGGACTTAAGCAACCATACCAAAAGTAAGACATTCAACACCTGCTTCCTCCCCTGTTTAACCTATGGATGTGAAACTTGGTCCCTTACAGAGAGACAAAGAGAGATGCTAGCCAAATGTCAGAGAGCAATGGAGAGAAGTATGCTGGGAATAAAGCTTAAGGACAAAATCAGCAATATAGAAATCAGAAAAAGAACTAAAGTTACAGACATACTTACTCGTATAGATCATTTAAAATGGGGTTGGACTGGACACATGTTACGTTGCAATTTGGAAAAATGGAGCAAGCAAGTTACTCTTTGGTATCCAAGAGACAGCATTCGAAGAAAAGGACGTCCAACAACAAGATGGGAAGACGACATTCATGTAACCTTGGGCCCTTTCTGGACTAGAGTTGCGGAGGACAGAACTCAGTGGAAAGCATTGGAGGAGGCCTATGCCAAGAGGCACACCGAACTTAGAGACATTTTTTAGTTTTTAAGATATTATAAGTAACATTGTAGTTTGGAAGAAATGGGCTATAAATAAATAAATAAATACACATAGTTGGATTATCATAACACAGACCTGTTACCCATATGACCAGGCATCTTAGTGCCCGGCCACACTCGGGCCTTTTCACCACCAGCTCCTATATTTCCTGGTCTCCTATGAGTTTTAGTTACACCATGAGATGCTGGCATACCTTTAAAGCCCCAACGCTTCATAACACCTTGGAAGCCTCGGTCCATACTGAAAGAGTAGTTTTATTAACAATATGATTTTTTTCAAGTCATCAATGAATGTGACCCTGCCTCATTTACAAGTAAATGTAAATTCAGGTGTTTAATAATAATAAGTAATTATATTATATATATTAAAGCTGATGCTAGCGGCTCCACCTGTGGAGGATGCTTATTGTTTTTTGGTCATATCTCCAGTTCTATTTAACTAATTGCAATCAAACATACTGCATATTTTAGGTCTAACCAGGACCTTCCCAATAGAAAAAAGCAGATCAAAATTCGTTCTGTAGTTTTTGCATCCATCGCAAACAAACAGACAAGAATACCAAACAAATTTTTTTTTTTCAGAATCATTCATTTAACATAACCCAAGTATTTTTTTTTTATATTTTCATTGTACAAAAACAACTAATTTTCAATTTTATAGTAGTATAGATTCACTGTTAAATTATATGCATTGCATTTACACAATATATTTTTAAAAGGATATGTAAGTGCTCTAGTTTTTACATGCCGAACCCTGGGATATCTAGCTCTATGATTATGAGAAGGCAACCCATCAAAAACAAAGTCACCTACTGAACTAGTGCTATAGATTATAGTATGTTTCGTTTTTTTTTATTTTACTATTGTATCTATTTTCACTCTCTGTTTACATTGTAAAGTTCAAACTGTCAGCGAAACAGAGAATGCTCTACAAAACTTAAGCTAGCTGATCTTAGCCGGAAACTCCAGTTCCCGATGTGCCAAACAATGTGGCATTTACTGTACTTACGTTTTAGCTCTGATATCTAGATGATCTCCAACCCTGAAATGTGTAGCAAACAATGGTGTTCCTGATGGTATATAAGCATTTGGGGAAACTAGAAATCTACAGAGATGTCGCTTTGGTAGCATTCCCACTTTGTCAAACAGACCACAGTACTCTCTTGTGACGGTACTAGGATCTACAGTCTCTGAACCTACTAACAGACACCCTAGTTTTTTCTTTTCTTTCCATTCAGGTTTCTTTGTTTTAAATGGGTAATATTCTTCTGGAGGAATATATTTTATAACATGATTGTCAACAACCTGAAATAGAATAAAATTTGGTTTGAGTATCTATTCTTATTATTGAAGGAGGCAGCATAAAGACAAAAATAAACCGATGTTAGTTTAAAACAATATCATGTAGGTATGTCAGTTTATAATTGTCATAACTTAAACACACCTGCAACAATGTTGTTTGCATTTTTTTCCCATCTTTGGACCAAAGTGGATAATTTCCAATTTTGCGGGCTATAACTCCAACACGACGAGTAAATTTATTCCATTGAGCTGTTTCAGTTTTGTCTATGTTAGCTAGAGGCGATTCTAATCCTGTCTGTATTTGCAATTTCTCTTGCTTAACTTCCTCAATAAATTGTTTGTTTTCGCGTGTTAGAAAATCCTCTGACCCCTGTAATTGTTCAATGTATTAATAAACCTTCATGACGAAGATATAACATTAAAGCAGAACGGAACGTACCACTCTTTCCTTAGGCATATACCAGTACGGAGGCCGATATTTAGGGTGTTGAATAATTGATCTTGACACAAAATGATCGATTCTGTAATTTGAAATCAAATAATCCAATTAGATGTATCTCACAAAGATCATAATAGCAAAAGTTTAAAATATAATAAAATAATAACCTCAAACTGTTTAGACTCTTCCGCAATATATTTAAATTACAGGTAGCCATGATATCGTATTCAAATTATACTTCATCAAATATTAAGAACCTATTATGTTTACTGCTATGTTGAAAATGTGTTTGTGAGTAAAAAGTTTTCAATAGAATCAACCATTACATTAGAACATTTACATACATAGAACACTTCTCTCACTTAGATTACTCTCATATTCTTTTTTAGATTTCAGTATAGATTAATATATATACTATTTAAAATAGAAAGACACATCTGACATGACATCACACAAGTCACAGGTAGTGGTGGCCATTATAATGAAAGCTAATTATTTATTGCAATATTTTTAAATAATTCATAATGCGATGGTCGATTCTCATAATCTGTTATCTGTTACACAAAGTAAGAGTAACAGAAATGTTGACAACAAAAAATACATTTTTTTTTTGGCTTCTATGCATCGCATTTGGCCACAGACAAGTTAGGGAAATAAGATTTTATTAAAAATAACTTAATAGGTCGGAATTTGGAAGGAGAGAAAAAAGGATTGAGTATTTAAGGAATATGTATATAAATTAAAGGTATACTTTAAATTCTAATATTATTTATTTCAATAAATGAGGCTATAAGACTATAAACATTATGATTACATAAATATAATAAACATTGGATGGATGTAGGAAGAGGTATTTGAATTCTAATTAAACTATTTAGGAAGTCAATGTGGTCATACAATGAACAAGAAAAGAAAATGTGGTTTGTATCTTCATAAAATCCACAAGAGCAAAGAGGACTGTCCACAATGCGAAATTTATGCAGCATTGCTGGAGTACAAACATGTCCCAAGCGCAGCCTGCAGATTATAGACGTTACTGTTTTGTTTAATTGTATTTTTGAAAACCAGGGTTTAACAGGAATGACTGGTTGTGTATATTGGTAGTATATTCCCTTGTTATTATCACTTCCCCAGTGCTGATGCCATGTCTCAATCAAAAAAGATTGGGGGAGAGACATCAAGTCATGCCAGTAATTCTTTTATGGAAAAACGTCTCCATCGACAACAGCTTCTTTAGCTAGTTGGTCAGCTCTTTCATTGCCAAAAATACCAGAATGACTTGGAACCCATGTAAAAGTTACGCTATAACCCAGGTCTGCACATTGGGACAAAAGGTGTCGTATTTCAAATATTGCAGGAGCAACTTTTTGTTAATTGAATGGAGACCGGGATATCGCTTGAAGTGCGCTGAGTGAATCAGTGAATATTATGGCATTTGTGATTTTTAAAAGAATAATATATTCGATGGCTTTTAAGATACCGGTACATTCACCAGTATACACTGAGGATTCCGGCGGCAATTTAATTTTTTGAATTATTTTGTACTGTGAGTGGTGGACTCCTACGCCCACGCAGCTATTATTGAATTTGGATGCATCTGTGAATATTTGGTGCCAAGTACTATGCGAATTATTATTTAGATTGACATTGTTATTAAATTGATTTAAACCTATTCTATAATCAATTATAGGGTCTATAACAAGAACGTTATACGGATATTGCTAAAGAGGAAGGCGGCTTCCCTGATGTACTGGAGATTCTAGACTTTTAAATCTCCCATAACTTTTTACAAGACAGGGAGCTTCTTTATGAGCCCAATAATCGGAGGATTCTACCATCTCTGAAAGTAATTCTACTTTTTTAAGTAATAGATGATCTTTGATTTGTATGGTGCGAAATAAGAATCTATCACATATGTACTGTCTTCTTAATTTAATAGGGGGGTCACTGCATTCAACCTGTAAGCAATTTATTGGACTAGATCTCATAGTGCCAGTAATGATTCGTAGGGCCTTGGATTGGATAACATCTAACTTTTTAAAAGCACCTACATTACCAGGCTCTAACAAGAAGGTTCCATAATCAAGGACACTCCTTAATAAGGCATTATATATTAGCCTCATGGTAAATGGATGGGCACCCCATCGAACGCCAGAAAGACATCTTAAAATATTAATGTTACGTTCGCATCTTGCTAAAATATATTCACAATGGGGAGCACCGGTGAGTTTGGAATCCAAAATTACTCCTAAAAATTTTACCTCAGTGTTTAGCGGTAGTGGTACGTCATTGTAACTAATATTGACCTCTGGTATTACTCGTTTTCTAGAAAATAAAACTACTGAACTCTTTTGGGGTGATAGAGTTAATCCGTTTTTGTCAAGCCAAATATTTAATGCTCTTAAAGCTGAGGATAAAGACTCCTTACATTCATTTATGCAGTGACCTTGAACATACAGGAGCAAATCATCTGCATACTGTGAGACACTAACATTAGCATACTCTCTAACAGAACATTCTAAATCCACTTTATAAACATTGTATAATAATGGGCTTAAGACCGATCCTTGGGGTAAACCCTTCCATACAGTTGTACTTATTTTATTTATTTTTTATTTATTTTATTATTATCAGGCGAATATTTTATAAACCTTTCTGATAGCATATTTATAATAAAGTTGGCTAATAGAAGTGGAACATTTAATAATGCTAATTTTTGTTTCAAAATTGATATAATAACATTATCATATGCTGCTGTAATGTCTAAAAAAGCTGCTAGGACAGATTCATTGTTTGTGAACGCAAGCCTGATGTCAGTGGTGAAAGTACTTATGCTATCCATAGTACTTTGACCTTTTCGGAATCCATGTTGGCTGTCTGATATTAAATTATTGAATTCCAAAAACCAATCTAATCTACTTTTAATGAGGTGTTCTGAAATTTTAGCTAACACAGTGGACAAAGCTATGGGACGACAGGAAGAAGGGTCTGAGCTGATTTTGTTTGGTTTTAGTAGCAATATCAAGTCTTGTGTTCTCCATTCACGAGGGATATGTCCTGAGAACATCACTTTTGTTTATTATAATGCAGATAATAATTAAGGCTATCATTATTAAGATTTGTTATAAATGAATATGGTATATTATCGCTACCTGGAGCAGAGTCCTTCAAATTTGGTAAAATATTATTTAGCTCTTTCAATGTAAATGGGGAATTTAAATCATTAAAATTATTGTTATTCTGTATATTAATAATGTAAGAGAGGCTAACGTGATAGTCGGGTACGGATGAAGGCGCCAATCTATCCATTATCTATTCTTATTAAGTTCAGGACACACCACTTGATTCTTAGTATTATTGAAGCATGATCTAAATTTCCTTATATTTTGCCAAACAATGGAAGGACTAACATCAGGACTTAAGGATTCACAAAAACGTTTCCAACCATCCTTTTTTCTCCCCCTAAGGAATGTCTGTGTTTCCTTGGCTATATGTTGATAACTATCAAAGTTTTCTTCCGTCATGAATGTACAGTACTGTCTTTCAGCATCTTTTCTTCTTTTCACTGCTTGTGTACATTCTTCATCCCACCATGGAGGAGATGGTATTTTATTAGGGCCTAGACTCTTAGGAGAGAAAACTTCATCCGCCACTTCTATCAACATTTTAGCGAATGACTCACAAAATGATGCACATTAGAAGAGGAAATGCAAGGTAGGTTCGATTTCCGCTGTTCTACTGTGTCTCTATACAGGTCCCAGTTTGCATTATTTAACTTATGTCTTATACGTGGATTTCTGTTCTGTTTCAGAGGTTTACTGAATGGTAAAGTAATCATGATTGGAAAATGGTCACTGCTAAATGTATAGTCTAAAGGTTCCCAAGCTAATGAAGATGCCAGATCAGGTGCCAGATAGTTAAATCCGGAGCAGTTGGGGGATTACAAAGACGAGTTAGGGTACCAGTATTTAATATACATAGGTTTAACTGATCAATCATTTCTAACAGTTGTATACCATAATATGTTGTCATGGGACAGCCCAAGCCTGGTGATGTGAATTAAAGTCTCCAAAACAAATGAATGGTTTTGGAAAATAATTAAACAATAATTCAGTTCATTAAAAACATGTAGAGAAGGACGAGAAAATGAATAGATACATAACAGATATTATTTACAATAATAGCAAAGACAGATAGTTCATTGCTATAGGAAGGGAGAGGAAGTACAAAATAAGATACAGAATTCTTAATGAGTATGGCAACTCCGCCATATTCATCAGGTCTGTCATTCCTTATGCAGGAGAAACCAGGAATCCTAAAAATGGACCTCTAATTGAGCCAAGTCTCCTGTAGACATATAATAAATGGATCATGTTTATTTACAATATCAAGTAATGAATGTTTTTTGGTGTTTTGCTACGACAGTTCCACTGAATTGCAGTTGACTTTTGAGCCATTGTCATTTGAAATTTTATATAAAGTATCTAATATTATGGCAACGTTGGACGGTGAGATTGTGGTGTTTGAATGTGAGAGCAATTGAAATTTTTCATTATTGGGGGATGTAGTTTAAGTGCTTCTAATATGAAATGCAAGTTTTGCTCATAGTTTCTTTAATTGCTTTTTGTCAAATTGAATTCTAAGCATTTTTTAGAGTTGGCTTAATGAGAGCCCTTACAGAGTATGCACCACAACTCATCCTCATCCACATCGCAAGTGTCTCCGAAATGTACTTTGCCACATTTGTAGCATCTGGGGTCTGAACGGCATTGAATTTTGACGTGTCCATATCTGCAGCAATTATAACATTGTACTGTTGGGTAAATATAAAGTTCCACAGGTAATCCTGTGAAACACATGTAGACTCTCTTAGGTAGTACCTGTCCATCGAAGGTTACTACCATGGTTCCAGTATTTTCGAACGTTTTTTCATTATTTATACTAACTTTTCTCTTAATGCGCCTAATCTTGACAATAGGTCCACAACCAAGTGGAACAGATAAGTTTGCTAACACTTCCTCGTCCGTCCAGTCAGTTGGAACTCCCCTTATAACACCCATACGGGTTATATTATAAGTTGGGATAAATACGGTAAATTCATCTTTTAAACATTGGTTAGAGAGGAAATTATTTGCGTCAGTAAAAGCAGTAAACGATAAACTTATTTTGTTTCGACCTATGCATTTGAGGCTACCATTCACAACCCCGTTTATATTATTCCTTTTTAAAAACCTGCCAGACTCGATTGGATGCAGAATAGTCCTACTATTTTCAGCTGTTGTCTGTTTTTGAACATTAACTACGAAAGGGGCAACATCAGAATGCTTATAGCAATAACGACCAATATTATGGTTATCCTTGCCATTAGCACCCTGAGGAGGCTTAGGTTGTACTACTTGTATTTGTAATGCCGCGGACAGTTCGCATTTGCACTCAATTCCTCCTTCCTTTTTGAACCCAAATTTACTTTTTTTCTTATTGCAGTTATTGCAAACCACCCGAGATGCTACTCGTTTGCGTTTGCTATTATCATGACTAGCGGACAGAGAGCAGTCTGTATCCATGGAAGACTCGACAGTTTCAGTTAATGGATTCAAATTGTTGGCGCCAGACCCCCCTCCAGGGTCGGCCGGCTCCTCCATGGTTTCTCCTATTTAATTAGATATATACAAAAATAGGTAGCCTAGTGGTATGGGTAATGGACTGCTGAGACGAGGTCTCGGGTTCGATCCCAGGTTTTATCATGGCACACACCAATGACTTTTCGATGCTTTTCGTAGTTATGTGTGTATTTATCGCAGGCTTATAAGTGCCCGGTTAATGGCAATAGGCTCGCCACCTATTACATTGGGACCTAAACATAAACTGGCGAAATGTGGGTGCTAGCACCTCTGCCTACCCCTTCGGGGATATAGGCGTGAGTTTATGTTATGTTATGTATACAAAAAACTTACCACTAAAACTCCTCTAACTAAATGAAAAACAAACTAAGTACTAATAAATCAACTAATTACTACTTTACACAATCCTTTTTACATAAAAAAAATATTTTTACAAATTTAAATAAAAAAGTGGCGCCTACTCCGCTTGAAGTTTCCCGCCCTTTCCCAGTTTCACAGTTAAGTTTTGGTTAAGTTGCTACATGTGACAGGTGACATGATGACAGTCCTTCTTAATTATCAAAATACATTTTAATCATGAATATTCATGACCACATGACCATAGATATTTTCATGGGTATGAAAGTTCCCTACATTTATGAAAATCCTTGACACTAGCTCCATCTTTAAAATCTGTAAGTAACTATTTTCATTTGTGAGTACATGTCTCCCCAACACATTCCCAGTTACATAAAAATATTTCTAATAAGTAGAATATACTTTGAAGTTATACCTTTTTATTTTAATATTAATGGGTACTGGTGAAATTAACTTTAGTATAAAAGTTAAATAAGTTAATAAAAATTTTTTTTAAAGATTAAGATCGGAAAAAGAGAACATCTAGGACGGGACTTGAACCCGCGACCAGTCCCTTACAGGGGGAATGAAACAATGAACAACTTTACAGTCATTTTTAAACATTGTTTTTTGATGACTCCGCCTAATTAATTCAATTAAATTTATTTTTGAATTAAATTTTAAAAAAATGAATGAAAATTATATTTGAATTAATTAGGCGGAGTCATCAAAAAACAATGTTTAAAAATGACTGTAAAGTTGTTCATTGTTTCCGTAGTTCGCAAGAATTACGGTAGATGGCTCCAACGTCGCCTTAAGACGTAATAATGTATCGGAGAATTTCGAATATCTGGGACGTGTCTAGGTGGCTCAGTTGGTCAGAGCATTCCCCCTGTAAGGGACTGGTCGCGGGTTTAAGTCCCTTCCTAGATGTTCTCTTTTTCCGATCTTAATCTTTAGAAAAAAGTAAGCATACAAAATGCATAAAAATTTAATTGATTTTTTTTTAAATTATTTTCATGAATTCTGAAATTATAATCATTTATTAAATTTCTTTGAGATAAAATTTCTTCTAAGTTTTGGTAGAAATAGAGCTTTATAGTTCTGGGATGTTTTTTTCAGTAATGTCAATATGATGTCAATCCAATGCTGTCATCTGTCATCACACAAAAATAACGGCTGCCGAGTGGTGGTCATTATAATGAAAGCTAATTATATAACGTAATATATTTAAATAATTCATAATGCGTTATGGCCGATTCTCATTATTTGTTACACACAACGGAGTTAAAATAAAATAAAAGTTTTGGTGCTTAAGCAGTGTGCTCCAGAGTTGTGCCCTGTTCTTACACAGCTTTTTGCGCTCTCTTACTCCACGAGACAAGTCCCAGCTTCGTGGAAGACTGCATTCGTACACCCTGTGCCTAAGAAAGGCGATAGAACAGACCCGTCCAATTACAGGCCTATCGCTATCACCTCCCTTTTCTCGAAGGTAATGGAGCGTGTCATTAACATACAGCTCCTGAGATACCTTGAAGGAAACGATCTATTGAGCGACCGACAGTACGGCTTTCGCCACAGTCGCTCTACCGGTGACCTTGTGTATCTAACACACCGCTGGGCGCAAGCCATCGAGAGTCAAGGTGAGGCACTAGCGGTCAGCCTCGATATAGCGAAGGCCTTCGATCGGGTCTGGCACAGAGGTCTTCTTTCAAAGTTGCCGTCTTATGGACTGCCCGAGGGACTTTGCGAATGTATCGCCAGCTTTTTGTCCAATAGAAGCATCCAAGCCGTCGTTGACGGCAGCTGCTCGGACCACATGGACATAAACGCTGGTGTTCCACAATGCTCCGTGCTGTCTCCGACCCTGTTCCTCCTGCATATCAATGACATGCTGTCTGATGACTCCATTCATTGCTATGCGGACGACAGTACCGGGGACGCATTTTACACAGGCCGAGCTAACATCCCTCGGTCCGCAGTGGAAGAAAGTCGCGAACAACTTGTGTCTGAAATCGAGACTACTCTCAGTGTCCGATTGGGGTGGACTAAACCTGGTCCAATTCAACCCCACTAAGACACAAGTATGTGCATTCACCGCTAAGAAAACCCCATTTATTGTAACGCCACAATTCACACCCATGGATGGACACACCACTTAATATCTCTAAAAGTATCGGGATCCTCGGTGTCGACATCTCCAGCGAGGTCCAGTACCGTAGTCACCTGGAAGACAAGGTCAAGTTGGTATCTAAGAAACTTGGAGTGTTCAACAGGGCAAAGCAGTACTTCACTGCGGAGCAAGGACTTCTTCTTTATAAGTCGCAAGTCCGGCCCCAGATGGAGTACTGCTGTCACCTTTTTGCCGGAGCACCTAGATACCAACTTGACCCGTTTGACTCGGTGCAAAGACGGGCGCTGAGGATCGTCGACGATCCCATACTTACAGGCAGTGTGGAACCGCTTAACCTTAGGAGAGATTTCGCCTCCCTGTGCGTTTTCTACCGCCTTTATAACATGGTGTGTTCAGAAGAATTGTTTGATATGTTGCCCACGGCCACATTCTATCATCGCACCGCTCGCCACAGACAGGGAATTCATCCTCACACGTTGCGACCGGAAACGGTGCGTACAGTTAGATATGAAAGGCACTTCATTCCGCGCACCCTCAGGCTGTGGAATGATCTCCCTGCTGTGGTTTTCCCAAGCGACTACAATATGGGGTTCTTCAAGAAGGGCATTAGAAGGTTTTTACAGGGTCGGCAGCGCGAGTGTGACGCCCCTGGTGTTGCACACATCCATAGGCCGCGGTAACCGCTTCCCATCAGGTGGGCCGTGAGCTTGTCTGCCACCTGAGTGGTATAAAAAAAAAAAATCTGTATGTCTGTAACCATCTGATTAGATTATAATATAACCGTTTATATTGATATTGTAATGAAAACCAAATGGAATATAACGATAAATGGCTGTATTGATTTGGACCTTTCACGCATAGAAATAAGATCGATGATACTTCAATACTAATTACGATAGCTAAATGTATCCCAATATTATTAGTAAAGTAAGTGTTAACTATGACTGTCAATTATATATTCACATAGGTTGACAGATCCATTATAATATTATAATTTAACGCAAACCAAACGGAATACCGGGTGTCTATAAAAGAACTCCGGGGTTTTAAAAATTCATATCTCATTAACTATAAAAGATAGCAAAATTTTGTCGATTTCTCTGAAAAGAGTAGCTCAAAAAGTTTTATTCATACCAATTGGGAATGTTTGTATCAACTGTTGGCGGCGCTGTAGGGCGTTGACCTTGAAATGACGTCGCGAAATTTGAAATGATGGCGACTCCGGAACAAAAGGCTCAATGTGTTATTTGGCTCATAGAAACGAAGTCTGTAGTTACTGTACAAAGAAACTTTTGACATAACTATGGTGTTAACCCGCCTTCTGACAAAACCATACGTCAATGGTTCAGTGCATTTAAGGAAACAGGAAGTGTTTTGAAGCAAAAGTCGCCGGGTAGGTCGAGTGTGTCTCAAGAGAAAGTGGACAGAATCCAAGCTTCATGCCTTCGAAGCCCTTAGAAATCCCCCAGAACCGTCTAACCGTCCCCCCAGACATGCTGGCCAGGACATGGGAAGAGGTAGAATACCGTTTTGACGTCTGCCGTGCCACTAACGGGGCTCATATAGAACTTTACTAAGTGTTAAAAAAAACTTGAAAATGTAAGCTTTTCAGTCATGTATAAAACATGTATGTATGTTTTTTATTTCATTAAAATATTTTGCCTCAAAACCCCGGAGTTCTTTTTCTGCAGGCACAAAAATGTCGTCCGTTCGTTCCCAGTGTTGCCAGGTTATTAAATAGATGTTTTCTTTTTTTTAATATGTATTTAAAAATGTAATTTATAAGTAATTTTAAAGTAAATAAAGAGATAATAATAATAATAATTTATTCCAGTAATCATTGTACAATAAAATTTACATAGTTCCTTAATCTAACATGCATTATTAAATTATAATTAGCGCATATGCATGCCTTAGATATATGTTTATATATATATCTATAAACTATATAATTATATATGAGTGTATACTTAGGTGTCTTATATAGGTATTTAAATATATTACCTTCTGTGCGCCTGAACTAGGTAGTCCTGTGCTTCAGGCGTCAAGTGCGTTTATAGTAATTCTAAAATAATCAAGTTTATATTACAGATATGACAATTTACGAAGAATAATACGCTGCAAAGCGAAGCAATACTAAATCAATGTCTCGCTTATACTACTTGTACTATTATTTATTCTGTGCTTATACTACTTAACACTATTTACTTTAAAACATTAATTAACTCCTCTCTGATCGTAGGACAAATTTTGGAGGGCCTTCTTCACAGCTTGCTTACAATGGATATAGTTAAGAGAATAAATGTTTTTTACAGCATTTATCCTATTATACAGAAGCGGTCCCAAGAATAAATAAAATTTGCCTGTATATTCGTGTTTTATAGCAATTCTTTCAGTGCATACAATATCTTTCCGTCTTTTATTAATGACCTCAGTGCTGTAGGGAAGTGCTACATGCTGTTTTAGTACTGTGCTCAATATAAATAGCTGGCGGACTGTTAGTACTTCACAGGATAGGTACTGTTAGTGGGAAATAGGAAAGAGCGGAACGTTGCTACCTCGAGGATCGCTCTCTGAGCTCTCTCGATGGGCAACAACAATGTTTTACTCCCTCCTCCCCATGATGTTATGCAGTATGTTAGTATTGACTGACAAAGGGCATAGTAGACTTGTTTAATTAATTTTGAACCAGTAATATATCTTATTTTTTTGAACACAAAAATCAACTTGCGAAGTCGCTTAGTTAGTGCCTCACTATGCTGTTTAAACGAAAGATTCTCATCTATTATAATACCCAGGTATTTTATTTTGTCTGTTATTTTTATATCTGAGCAGTTACAGTTGCGTTCTCTGTAATTAGGGTCTTTACAATAGTGAGCTTGCAGTGGGCCATTTCGGGTTGTAGTCGATCTTTTGCGCATCGAGAATGTAATATATTTAGATTTATCTGCATTTAGTGTTAGTAAATTGTACTGAAGCCATTTGTTTACGAGTTAAATCCACGCTGTGCACGCCCATACGCCTCTAATTCTGACCCAGCAGAAAAAAGGAGGGCAGTGTCGTCCGCGTATGATATGATCATTCCGTGTTCTAGACTTATATTACACAGTTCGTTTATATAAATTAAGAACAGTGTAATAACTACCAACTACTAACACTAAATAAACAAAAGCAAAATTGGATCTATGACAGCTGTAAAAGTAGTACACTGTGGCTATTGTTGTTGTTGTTGTTGTTATCATTCAAAAGTATATAGTTGTATGTAGTATTAGCATTTATATTCAAAATATCTATAGACTGCTATAGTGTTCAGGAAAAATATCTATGGTCATGTAGTCATGAATAGTCATGATTAAAATTAAAAGAGACCTTAGAAAAGTAAAAATAAACTTGTCTATGCACATTGTGGATAAAGCGAGAAAATCTAAAAAGTATGAAAGGATATTAATTAATCCTCATTATAACATCTTGCCGACTTAAAAATACGCTAGTCGTTAAGACATTTTTTTCCTTTGTTAACATTACTGATATGTTCTGTTTTTTTTTCGTTGTCAACATTACTGATCTGTTAGTCGGCAGTTCTGCTTCACACTTGCATACTTAAATTGTTTTGACGACTAGCGTATTTTTAACAAGACTTCTATTTATGTTTGAATATGTAATTTTTTTATACTAACTTGAGCTACATTTTTAATGATAAAAAACCTGATCATTAACTCTCAACGAATTAACTCATTAATTCCGGCTTGTTTTCGCTGTCCCCGTACATAGGTGTCGTGTTCGTGAACATCATAGATATATCTATGGTGAACATACCTATTCTTTCTCGTTTTTTTTATAGCAGGTGTACCAAATTATAACATTATAACTAATAGCAGTTTACAAAAACAGTTATTTTACCATAACGTAACAGGATAACCTACTATTGAAAAGTAGCAGATAATGCCACCACTAGATGCTTATTGTTGCGATGTTTTGGACATGTAATGTAACGTTTCGCTCCGGTGTGCGACCTCACTTAAAAGCTTATTGAAATAACAGCGATTATTAGTGATTTTCGTTGACGGACGAGTTTGCTTTGTTTGTTTTGTATTTTGTTTATTTTTATCTGTGATCTCGTTTTTTTTCGTAAGAATCATGATTTTAAAAATTGTGTCTCTTTTACTTTTTATTTCTGTTATTTCACAATCTCGAAAGGATGATGTAATACTATCAGGACCAGGATTAAATCCTTCAAATATCGTTATGCCAGCTAGATATTTTTTTATTAACTTTACCACTATCGATGACCAATCGTAAGTATAAGGTATATAGAATGGTTGATGTTAAATTGAACTTCAGAATAAAAAGACTACTTACTTATGCGATTAAAAGTAATTATATGGACATTAGTTTTCAATAAGTACCAAAATATTGAGCCATCTCTTGCCAACCTTTAAAAATATTTTATAACTAACATAATTATGTTTTAGGTATACACCAGAATTGGCCAATGACTTAATTGTAGAGATTAATGGTAAATCTATCTCAAGTCAACACTGCAGAGTCTGGGTCAATAAGCTAGACAAAAAAGATGGCACATTCATAATCCGCTACAAACTTTACGAAACTTGTTTAGATTTATCTATCCACGTGTATTATAAGAGAAAAGATGTAAACAAATCGCCTTTTGTATTCAGTGGTATGTAAAGTGGCAATACACATAAGCTTGCTAGTAACTTTGTAGGATTTGGCAATATTAACATCTTGGATCCTTAACAGAGCCAGTGTAAAATTTACAGCTTTTTGTCTACAAAGACAAGTAATTTTTTTTTAAATACCAACCATTTTGCAATTAGTAGTGTACATTATACTAAGTATACTATGATCTTCAATCTCTTACAGGACCAGTTCACCCTGATCAATGCAATTGCCCTCAGAAAAATTTTGAACAATGGTTACAAAACTATGACTGTCCAAATTCATATGATCAAATTGATAAAGATCTCAAACCATTTCAAAACTTGAATATGAGAAAACAAATTAATGAAATTATAAAAAAATATCATCAACCTGAAAGTACTAGTTTTTGTCACTATTCTATCAAAGGAAATGAAGTATATAGGAATTGTTTTGGGAAGCACATAGGCTTTAACATGTTTTCTGACAACATTTTCTTGTCACTAACAAGAAAAGTTAAGTTGCCTGATATAGAATTAGTAATTAATCTTGGAGATTGGCCCCTTGTGCATAAACAAGATGATGCTGTACCAATATTTTCTTGGTGTGGTAATGGTGATTATTATGATATTGTTATGCCAACATATGATTTGACTGAATCTGCATTAGAAAACATGGGAAGGTAATTTGAATACTAGCATGTAACAATAATCATTGTCATCAAATGAAACAATTCATGGACATTTAATATTACAGAGTGACTCTGGATACATTATCCGTACAGAGTGGTGCAGTTTTGGCATGGTCAAAGCGCGAGCGGCGCGCTGTATGGCGCGGCCGTGACTCTCGCGCAGAGCGGTTAAAACTCATAGACATTGCAAGAGCTAATCCAAATTTATTCAATGCCTCCCTCACAAATTTCTTCTTCTTCAGAGACAAAGAGGCTCAATATGGACCAAAAGAACCACATATATCATTTTTTAAATTCTTCGATGTAAGTAAATGATAGTATTTAAAGGGCAATAGGTATACTCAAACTGAAGAGTTACCTGGGCAGGACTCACTATAATTATTTGAAGCTACATATCTATTTCTTTTGGGTGTAACATATTTAAATTAAATGTTTAATAAATGCTGAATATGTGTAATACAAATTCAAGTTAATGAAATTTTGAACCAATTAGTATGCTGTCTTCATGTTCAATTTAAGGATGAATAATTTAAATAATAACACAAACATTGAGAATTAAATAAAATTGCATTTAATAATATTAAAAAATATATCTGCTAATAATAGTCTAGTACCTAATCAATGAATTGAAAATATAAATACTACGGCCAAATACAGTTCTAAAGTCACACTGTCTCGTTTTTCTCTCTTCTAATATAATATATTTTCTTTCAGTATAAATATCAAATAAACATTGATGGGACAGTTGCTGCATATCGTATGCCATATCTTTTAGCAGGGGGTGGAATGGTTTTAAAACAAGATTCCCCTTACTATGAACATTTTTATGGTCAACTTAATGCTTGGGAACATTTTGTGCCCTTTAAGCGTGATTTATCAGATTTAGTAGAACGTGTGAAATGGGCGCAACAAAATGACGATAAAGCCCAACAGATTGCTATCAATGCAAAATATTTTGCTAATAAACATTTATTACCCCAACACATTATCTGTTACCATGCTGTGTTATTCAAGGTAAGATTTTTACAGAGTTGTTCAAGAATGTCAAGCAGAGTTTGTATGTTCTTATTTTTAAATCTGTATTTTTTAGGAATGGAGTAAAAGAATCAACAGTGAAGTAGTTGTAGAAGAAGGTATGACTCATGTACCACAGCCAATAATCGACTGTACTTGTGAATCTCAAGCAAGACAAAATAAGGAAGATCTCTAAAAAATAGGAATCCAAAAACAATATACGTAATCTCAGTGACCTTAGTGATTAAAGAATGAGGAGTAGATATTAGATCAAATATATACCTAATTGAATATGCATAAGTAAGCATATAACATAAGTATGTAGCTGTTTTATTCTTTAGATGTGCAGCAGCTCATTAAAGCATTCAAACAATGTCCTATTATCTAACTAGACTGCAATGCTTTAGTACGGAAATGTTTTATTCTGGAAATGGCCAATGAGTCCGGAAAGGACTTAGCCTTGAAAGGACTTATTCTTAAAAAGGACTCTCCGAAAATTATCTATTCCGAATTGGACACAAAAAAGGTTATTGCGGAAATGGCTTGAATGTCGAAAGCTGGGTAAGGGAGGTATAAAAACGATTTTATTCACAAATGTAAGTAAACATCGGAAAACAATCAAAATACAACAAGACTGACACTGTGAGCTCATTCTGCGTAAATAGTAACACCAACAATTCAACATAGTTCGGGTACTTTGAGATAACTTACACTTCAAACTACAAGACAACAACCATCTTTAGTCTCCCCGTGACCATGGCTGCTGGAAAGCAACCGAAACGTTGGGATCAATGTAAAGTATAAAATAACATCAAAGAAATCGCGATAGAATCCGTTAAAAATAGTTTTGTCTCAATGTGTGACATTCGCGTAAACTTCTAACAGTATCAAAAAGATTGTTCTTCAAAACTTTAATTTGCCATTAAAATAATTTCAAATGTCTTTGGATGGAGGTAAACGCACGAGCTCTTGGCGCGCTTTTGTGTCGACACACTATCACTGCCTACGACTCGTAATGAGTTACGTGTACTGAGGGCTTACCATGAAGTATTTTAGCGTTCGTGTCCCAGGCGAAGAGGGATGGAGCTATACACCCTATACAGCTCCCCATCCCTCTTTCTCGCCCGGAACACGAACGCTTGACATAAGTCATACATTAAACTATAGCTTGTGTTACATATATTATTATATATTTCAAATATATTATAGTGAGTAGTATCCTTTACGATATTCCGATATAGAAAAATATACACATAGGTATATCTATAGCGCTTATTAAGCCGGTATGGTAGGTAGATACTTCACCGTTTCTGAAACGTGATTAATGTCACTGACTCACTTAAAACGATTTTCTTTCCACGAACCTTCGTCCTGTAAATCTCATTATCGCCTCCTGCACGATACAAAGTTCGACTGCTGTTTTGGTAGGAAATGATAAAAAATAGCTAGTTTAGTACTAGTGGGCGCTCGATAGGAAGGCGGCGGCCCCCCTACCGGTACATGGCGACGTCGGGGCTGCGGTAGAAGCACATGTAGGCGTCGGCGAGCAGTCGCTTGGCGTGCGGCGGCGCGGCGCCGGGCGCGCGGCCGCCCTCGTCGCTGAGCCACGCGCCCAGCCCCGGCATGCACACGATCTCCGGGATGTTGTAGCCGTTGCGTTCGCCTGCCGGCCAGACCACACAGGTACTCAATTTTGATATAGGTAATAGTCGGCGTACTCAGTGAACAAACGTCAGAAAGTTCACGCATGTGCACTAGGGTGTTCTACGTGAGTTCGACAAATGGAAGTGCGATTAACGATTGTGTGACAAAACTGTACTGCGACTCACCATAGTTCGAATGCATGCTAGTGCGACACACTGTAGGTCGACATTATTCTAGAGTGCGACAAACGATTGTGCGACAGTAGTTCGACATTATGGTAGTTCGACACTACGGTAGTGCGACAAATCATTGTAGCATTACCGTATAGGAGTAACAACAATGGTTTGATTTGATTTAATATGATTTTCTTACATCACTGAAATCGGCAGGGTTAGGTTAGGTTAGAACTGTGACCACAACAAGAGATAAATAACATGAAAAAATAATGAAAACCCCCTTTAATCGATGTGGAGTACTTACGCACTACCGTGCTTCGCGGTGGAAAACATTCGAAATTATGGGTATCGATGTGGCGCACTTTCGCACTACCGTGAGTCGCGTTTCGGTACTTTAGGGCTACAGTTCATCGCTATTTTGAACTTCGAAATTCAGTATGACAGACTGTGCACTATACAGACCAACCAAAATACCAATAAAGATGCTGATCAACCATTGAGCGATCATCGAGCCCTTTGAGCCCGTGATTGGTTTAATTTAATCTAAGATTGGTTGATAGGCCCGTGTTTACCATCATAGAGACCTAAAACGCGTTCTGCGCAGTTAGGAAGTTAGCCGGTCATTAATTCGATTCATGTTAGATGGTAGATGTTACGACTTAAAAAAAAACAATAATTTCGGTTGGAGACTCTAAAAGCAAAGTCGTATAAATCATACCTACCCTTTCTATCGGCCATTGAATCGAAGAAGCACCATGGCGCATCGTGTCCAACTCCAGCTTTGACGAAAGCTACGTAATGGCTGGTTTCGATGCACAGCACCGCGAACAACTCCATATAAACTCGTGGAACGGGGCACGATTCCAGGATGTTCACGAACTCTTCACACACCGTTAGAGGGATGGCCTGTTAATTAACACATTTATTACATTTATCTAAATTCTTTGTTAGTAAAAGTATTTTTTTCTTTTATTTGAGTCGTTATCATTACATCATTATCATTAGTCGTTAGTCCATAGGTTCGAGTTCGACATAACCACCCGCGCTGGCCTTGGTAATCGTGGGGATTACAGCAAAAAAAATTCACAGTATAGGCGGTGACACATCGAAAAACTCAGAGATCATGAAAATACCGTTCTTGAGTTCATCGCGGTCATCACTAACACGACTTTTTTTTACTACTTTTGTAGATAGACACTTTTACTGAAAGAAGACGCCATTATGATTACCAAAAAAATTTTAACTGCATTCATAGATTTTCGAAAACTCGAGTGCCACACTAGGTAATGGAACCGGCTAAAACCCGAAAAAATTACATCCTGTACTTTTATGCCATCAACGGATAGGGTCAATCTTAAGAATCAAATCTCTCGAATAAACATGGTTAATTAAATAAGAGGTCATTTTGGTCCACTGAAATGTTAATTTTTTTAATGCTTGGCGTGAACCGAGAACAGATTTTATTTTTTGGATATCAATAGAGGGTTAGTGTAAAGTTAAATCCATGTTCGCAATCCTTGTCCCACGGCCGCCAGCTTGAAAAACAGGTGACAATGGTTTTTTACGCTATATCGGGCCAACTATGCATTGCACAGAAAATTTGTAAAAATAGTTATGTTGGAAATTAAATTTTTTAGAATTTTGGCTGTGTTAGTTTTAGTCGTAGAACCAAAGTTAACAAAGTTATTAACGAAAAAAATAGATAGAACTTGGGGATAAAAAATTCTAACCCTAGATTTCATGGATTTCGTTTTATTTAATTTACCATGTTTATTAGAGAGATTTGATCCTTATGATTGACCCTATTGATTGATGCCAGAAACGTACAGGTGTTATTTTTTCGGACTTTAGCAGGTTAGATAACCGAATGTGGCAATCGAGTTTTTGAAAATCATTGAATGCAGTTTGAATTGCTTTTTAAATTAAAATGAAGTCTTCTAAACGTAAAATCGTAAAGTAAAATCGTAATCTACATTATTTAAGATAATTTCCCTCCATGTGCCATCGCTGTGGGAAGCTCTATATAGGCTATACTATTTTCATTTCTTTATTTCCTCGATGACAGCTCCTGTGGAAACTTGAACGAACGTCTTTTTTACATTATGTATACATTATTTAATAAAAATATGACGCTTACGCACGTACAAGGTCATAGCAGAGTCGGCGAAACTGATAGGGATAGAGCTATCGATAAACGTAACACGATAACCGAACCGATATTTTTTTACAAAATGTAAGAAACTAAACGGTTTTTTTAAAAAGAATATTAGTAACCGAAATTATAATATTCCCCTTAACCCCTCCAGCTAAGCTTAATTGCTTGTGTTAGAAGTGGGCTCACGTCGGTAGTGTAATGGCCAGGATTTAAACCCGGGTCGACTCCTTAACCACTAAGCTACCGACGCTTATTGATAACTATTACCGGATAATTTTGTTTTTGATTAACTAGTACCTATTACATTTTATTACAAGATGTAATTATATTACGTTTATTCTTTATTTATTTATTGTAATCAAAATCTGATGAATCGTCACTGTCAACTATCACTCGATGAGCTCTCCCCAATATTTATTATATGTTCTTGTACTTCTATATTATCGAATGCCACATGAATTTCCCAATCCGACGCTATAATGTTTTGGGTTCTTCTCACAATTTTTTCCCAGTGTTCGGCAGTTACTTCCGCACATGCATTTTTTAGTAAATCTAACATCTTGTTTGCCGTAAAAGGGGGATGGGTATTGTTTCGAGCGGCGTGTCCTTTGATTTGTGCCCATATTAATTCTATAGCATTGTACTGGCAATGAAACGGCGGAAGTCGAAGAACCCAATGACCATATAATATATCTTTTAGGGAGGCGTTTTTCGGTTTTAAAATATCCACTTATTGTACATACTACTTTTAATTAAGTATTATCCACATTTTCGCCATGACGTTGGAGCCAGTCAATTATCTCTTATTTTTTATTGGCCTGCGTCGGCATTTTATCAATTTGTCTGGAGTGATATGTAGCGTTGTCCATAATAATTATCGACGGTTCTTCCAGAGATTGCACCATTTCTTTAAACCATCCTTCGTAAATCTCCGCGTTCATTTCTTCGTGGTAGTCCACTGTTTTATTGGATTTAAAGGCCAGTAAAGCATCTGACACGAATCTTTTCGTAGACCCTGCATGGCATATGATAAGGTGTTCACCTTTACCCATTGGCACTGAACTAGTGGAAGCAGCGGTGTCGTCAGTCCAGTTCTTAGATACTGTGTGGTTTGCATTTAACCAAGTCTCTTCAGTGAAAACACATTTGACCACTCTGATATCTTTTTGGCTTCGCTCAAAAATTCGCAGCGAGCCATAGCAACGTCGTGCCGCTCCATCAATATTTTACGTTTGTCCGATTTTTTATAAGAAAATCCAATTTCTTTCAAAACCAAGATTAATGACGATTTTTGGCCATGGAACAAATCACATTCACGTAAAGAAACAACAATAAGTGTTGGAATTTCTTTGCGCAAGTAATAGTCATATGTATATGACGGCGAATAGCGTCAGCGTCGAAGTTGTCAACAGATGTCACACGACGTGGTTGGCGTTTTTTCTTCACCGTTCGCGTTCGCTTGTACCGTAAGCTTCGGTAGTAATTTTTGAAACAGTAGGTCCACTAATTACTAATGCAGCCGCAACACGCTCTCGCACTTGCGACAGTGGTAATAGCGGGCCACCATTTTGATACTCTGCTTCAAAGTAATTACGAACCTTGATCACCAGTTCTCTCGCCTGCCGTTTCAGAACAGATCCTTTAGGCATTTTGATATTTGACAGCTGGGCAGCAATCAACAAGGAGGAACACAAAATACATGCATGGATAATGTGAAAAAACTCAGCGAACAGAAATGTAGTGACTATATAGCACGACCGTCTCGTTGCGAGTGTCAGATTAAAACAAACACAACATGGCGGTGGGCCATTATGTGTTCCCACCTTGAAAAAATATATTTGAATGTTTTTGTTGTATTTGTCTTTGTTCAAAACATAATAAATATACGCGATCGATATCATTACTTATTTGGTCACAACACTACAACTATCAAATTAGAACTGTCATCGAGAAAATAAAGAAATCAAAATAGTATAATTAGGCATACCTATGAAAACACTCACACCGTGCACTAGCGCGGCACTGCAGCAACACTCATATCACACATAATATATACCTCCACCCCACAATCTCACGGTACTAGCTCACCTTGTGGTGCGGCCTGGAGGCGTGCGCGAGACGCAGACAGTTGTCACAGAGCGCGCCCGCCTCTAGCGCCGAGCCGCCGCAGGCGCTGCACTCCCAACGCGCCAGGCTCCCGCACACCGTGCACTGGCGCGGCACTGCAGCAACACTCACATTACACATATCGCACATAAATGAGCCACGTCACTTAATAACGGTTCTTATGAGCAGCAACGATATTGCAGCTCTATCTGAGCAAAAGTGCTCCACCCGAAAGTATAAGACGAAAATACAAAGGAAAGACATATTTTTATTTCGATTCGGCTTTCGCTTATAGAAGTACCGTTAGCTGTGTCGCTGGTGCGGTGAAGCCCGATAGGAATTTCTAAAGAAAACAAAAGAAAAAGGCTGTCGATTTTAGTTTGTATTGTTAAAAGCTGAACCATGTAGTTCCATAGATAATTAGCTATTTGTTCAACAAGTGAGCAAATTTTTAGTTGCTAGTGCCGTGCTTTAAATCACGAACTAGCGAAGTAGTCTAGAATATAATCACGAGCGTAATTACCCACAATAAATCAAACTTTAGGAAGGGGTATCAAAAAGATGTCGCCGACACAGAGTAATAGGTACTTACAGCCTTCAATTAAATCCGTTACGTCTAGAAGCGGTGAGGGCAAAACTCTTTGATATAATTTGTATTGTTTTCCGAATCGCGGCATTTGAATGATAAACGCTGCAGGTACCTGCAATGATATAATTTAAGTTATTAATGGTTCCGCAGGGGAGCATCGTTCTGTACGAAACTCCTTTGAAATAAAAATAAATAGCTAAAATTACCTCACTAAGTTTGACACCAGATGTTGTGAAGGATTGTTCTAGAAGCTGCTGCACGCTGGGTAATGAGACATGCTCATCTTTCTCTACAAATAGTTGGTAGCAGTAAGCTTCTTGTCCCGAGGATAATTTAAGAAACGGTTCGGCTCTTAAAAGCTGTGCTACTAAGCCGTTCAAAAATTCTTCTGGATCCTAAGAGTTTGATCAAAATAACACATTAAATTATAATATGTAACCTGATAACCTGAAAACAGATTTTGTAAATGACTTGAATAGAGGATATTCTTATTATAATTTTTATGGATAAATTTTTTAGGTCCTCGCTAAAATACGGACATGACGAGGGCTTTTTATGATCACCTATAATATAATATTCTTCTTATTTTAAACTAGACCGTCAGCTTTAACGTGTGCGACTCCGAAGCCTGTAGCCAGTATACATCTAGTTCCCTTTCAGCCAGCACAAAATTCTCCTCTGCCTCGTTGGAAATAGCATATAATCAGCTTCATTCGCTCTTCATTGAATACCACCTCTCAATTTACATGTTGTAAGAACTAAAGAATTACGAACAATCCTACTTGCTGGATAAAAGTGCAGTGGATTGATTATACCTACTTAGACTACATAATATATTAGGTATATACACACTTTTTCCTCAGACGTTAGGCCGGGTACATCAGATAGCCGCTCAAGCAAGGTGCGCAGCTTCATGACTCTGTCAGCGCGTACATAGCCATGCCTACGCAAGGGATTTACTATTTCCTCCCGTAGAACACGCTGCACTTCTGAATAGTGTGGAGAGTCCTAGACAGTTTGAATAAAACAACATTTGTAACAATGTTTTCTACATGCACGTCGGTAATATTAGTAATCGAAATTACTAATATTCCCCCTAACCCCTCCAGCTAAGCTACATGGCTTGTGTTAGGAGTGGGTTCACGTCGGTAGTGTAATGGCCAGGATTCGAACCTGGGACCTCTCGATTGTAAGGCCGACTCCTAAATCACTAAGCTACCGACTCTCTTTATCTGCCTTTTTCTTAAATCGTCCTCGATCTGATTAACATAATGTAGGTACGCCTAGCTCAAGCGTTACTGGGTAGCACATTCACCGTCGCGTCGCTTCATAAATCTATTTCGTCAATCTTCTTTCACCCATCCTTTCTACGTGTCCGAGCCATCTAAAATATTTTTCACGTAGCATGGGTACGGTGACGTTTGGGATTTGAAGTTACTAGAGATGTAGTCAAGATAAAATCGCATGAAATAAAATCGATTATATATCTTATCGAGATCATTTATTAATGAAGAAGAAATCGATTCTATTAACTAATAATTTTGAAGAAAAAAAGTAAAACAAAATTGATAACCTGTTTAATTATTTATTAAAAATCAAACATGTTCATCATCTTCATCATCATCATCATCATCATCATCGTCATCTGACTCGTCGACGTGAATAATTATTTGGGAATCAATTATGCAGTCTATTCTAATGTCTCGCTCCCAGTCATGTAAGATTAGATTTTTGGTTTTCTCCACTACTTTCTTCCAGTCATCGCCAGTGACATTTTTGCATCCCTCTTTCAATAACCCCATCATTTTTGTGGCTGTAAAAGGCGGAGCTGTATTTTTTCGTGCAGCGTATCCTGAAACAAGATAAAAAACAAATTGAGTCATAGAATTCAAGTAATAAACATAATCATATTTTTGTCAGTATGTAAATAGACTATGGTTAAACAAGTTACCTTTGATTTGGGCCCAAATTAATTCAATGGCATTGTACTGACAGTGGTACGGTGGAAGCCTCAGGACTTTGTGACCATATTCGTTTGCCATCATATCTAATTTGTATGTCGTTTGGGGCTTGTGCATTTTTACGAGCTTCACTAGCTCCACCTTTAATTTCGTCTCATCGGCTTCCACATTATTGGCTTGGAGCCACTCGATCAACTCGCTCTTCTTATTGGAAGAAGTCGGCGGTTTGTTCAATTGCACGGAGTGATATGGGGCATTGTCCATAATAATTGTGCTGGGTTCTTCTAAATTGCTAAGCATATTTTGAAACCACTCCGTGAATACTTCCGCATTCATATCTTCGTGATATTCTCCCGTCTTTTTCGATTTAAAAGCAAGTAGCCCATTTTCTACAAATCCTTTCGATGTGCCTGCGTGACAAATAATCAATCTCTCCCCTTTTCCTTCTGGCACTTTGGTCGAGGCATGAGGTGTATCGTCAGTCCACATTTTACCGACCGTATGATTGGCATTCAGCCAAGTTTCATCCAGGAAGACGACATTGCTCCAATCGGTAATCGCTTTAGCCTTTTTCAAAAAGGTAACCCGCGCAAGTGCTATATCGCCCCTCTCCATGACAATTTTTCTTTTGTTTACTTTTTTGAATTGGAAACCAATGTCCTTCAATACGCGCCACAAGGATGTAGGACTTCCAGTAAACAAATCAGCATCTTTTAAAGACTTGACCAGCTTTAGAAGCGTCGGTAATTCTTTATTCTGGTAATAGTTATAAATGTGGCTCCGTATAGCATCGGCCGCAAAACTGTCTACATCTGTTACAGATGCCTTTTTGGTTCGCTTTTTATTAGGGGTGGACAACTTATTTTCTTCTGTATCGTGAGCACCATATTTTTCTCGAGTGATTCGAGAAACCGTGTTCCGCCCAATGTCTAACGCATCTGCCACTCGATCCAAAACGTTGGACACAGGCAATAGCGTTCCGCCATTCTCACGTTCCCGCTCAAAGTAATCCCGCAATCGAACTACAAATTCACGGGCTTGACTACCAAGCACAGTCTTTTTCGTTCTTTTTGGCATTTTGCCAAAAAAAACAACAAAACAAAAGTCAATAACAAAAAACGGTAACGAAAACAACAAAGCACAACGATAGTCAATAACAAAAACAAGTAACAAAAACACCACGCAAGCTCAAAAAAAAGAAAACAGACCGCATACAAGGCAGACGCACTCGTACTGAGTTGATATAACAAGATGGCTGCCAGCTCATGCTTAAGCAGTGTTGCTATATTATAATAAAGCTCCACAAAGACAAAAGTGCTTTGTTTAAAGTTTATTATTACATAATTATATTTTATAATCGTATTTTAGTTAAAAATACAACTAACGATTTATGATACTTTATTCGACAATTTATCGATTATAACGATTTTACTATGTCAATCTCTAACGCAACCTGTTCCGATTCACGCATCAAGAATTATGTATTTGGAATGTTTATATTTAAAGTTTAAATAATTACGGAGAAATAAAAATAGTTTTAAGTTAAAAATGCAAAATAAAACAGTTTTCTTTTTATCTTCGTATTAAGTGTTGTTTCCTGTATTCCGCGTTAGGTAAATTGTTTCGAAATGAATCATGCATGAAATGGAATTAGTCAAATGTCACCGTACCCATGCTACGTGAAAAATATTATAAGCATCCCTTTCTCTATCTTGGTCAATACATCTTCAACCAAACTTTTGGCTCAAGGGAATACTAAGAATCTACTTAAGAATTTACTTATTTATTTAAAACAATTTATACATTTATTATTATTTAATTATAATATTTTATATTTATGTCTGATTACGATGAATTTTATATTTCTTGCTCTTCGTCTGATTCATCTGATGGAGAGTACGCCAGTGCAGGTAGTGATAACGAAGGGGATGCAGTCCGATTACACAGAGAACTGCTTACTATATTTGGTTCATTAGATAAATTCCTTAATGTTGTACATATTAATGCTCAAAGCTTTCACGCCCACTATCCTGATTTACTTACATACATCTTTCGATTCTCTTAACATCTATGCTGTGCTTATTTCCGAAACTTTCCTAAAACCTACACTTCCTTCAAAACAATATGCCTTACCAGGATATAAACTTATAAGAAATGATAGAGTGGGTAAGGGATATGGCGGAGTCGGGATTTACCTTCGTAACGATATCGTCTTCAAAGTGGTCCCCCAATGCCTATTCTGGTTTTACTGAGCATATTTTTCTCGAACTCGACTTTCATCATGTTAAATTTCTTCTAGGAGTTTATTACAGTCCTTCTCTTAACATTGACTATTTCTCTTCTTTCGAATCTAAGTTAGAAAACCTATCCGCTTTATGTCAACACTCACTCAGGGACGATGCGCGCAGTCGGAGACTCCAGTCTCTGGTCTCCTCTGTGAATATGCATATTCTTCCATTAAATGTGACACATCGCGCCCCTCACTGTACTCCTTCTCTCCTAGACCTTATAATTGTATCCGACCGTGAAAAAGTTATCACTCATGGTCAACTATCGGCTCCTTTCTCATATCACGATCTAATATATCTCTCCTACAAAATTCGCGCACCGAAACCGAAACCTAAGTTTTGCTTCCTCCGGAGTTTCAAAAACATTGACCTAGATATCTTAAAAGTCGATGTGAGGGAAACAGACATGTCTCTGGTGTACAACACCAATGACATCGACATAAAAGTAGACAGCTTTAATAAAATACTCTTGGATATTTATGACAAACATGCTTCTCTGAAAAAGGTAGAGTTAAACGGCTATGTCTAAACGAGACAAAGCCAAAAGACGATACAATCGTAATCCCTCTGATGAGAACGGGTCTACCTATAAGATCATTCGGAATCGCTGCAGTCGTCTGTGTAGGGATGCGAAAAGGCGCCACGTTCACGATCCGATTAATAACAGTAACACATCTCAGGTATGGCAATTTTTGAGGTCACTCGGTATTGGTAAAGCTCCCAGTGACTTTACTGATGATATTGATCTCAATGCACTGAACGCACATTTCTCCACGCCCCCGACCCTGGTAGATGACATAGATAAAGCTACTACTCTTAGTTATATTTCCAGTCTTCCCCTGCCTGAATGTGCCTCCTTTATATTCAACCCGGTTGCGGAGGACGATATAAGGAAGCAAATCGTTTCAATATCAACAAAAGCGATGGGTAACGATGGCATTCAACTTCAAATGCTGCTACCTATCCTAAGTGAACTCCTTCCAGCCATCACACATATAATTAATTTTTCGCTTGAGAATAGCTCTTTTCCATTGGCTTGGAAGAAAGCACTCGTCATTCCTTTGGCCAAAACCAGCAATCCCACCTCAGTATCCCAGCCTCGTTCTATTTCAATCCTGCCAATCCTTTCCAAAGTCCTCGAGAACACGGTGCGAAATCAATCCCCAAATCAATTGCGATCCCGCAAAATCCCAGGCACTCATTGTAGGTGGCAGATACTTCTACAATAATCTTGACCATGCCTCTCTTCCTCCGGTCTACTATAACAATATTGTGATACCGTATACTACGGTCGTAAAAAATCTAGGGATTTATATTGATTGCAATCTGTCGTGGACTAGTCATATCACCGAGGTCAGCAGAAAGGTTTTTGGTACGCACCACTCTCTTAAGCGTCTTCAGCATTTTCTTCCTCTTAAGACCAGAATCTGTCTTGCTCAATCTCTTCTCCTTCCACTTTTAGATTATGCTGATGTCAGCTTTCTCGACGCAACCGAAGAACCCTGGAACAAGCTGTAGCGGTTGCAAAACTTATTTATCCGGTTCATATTTGGTCTACGAAAGTATGATCACGTTTCGGAGTTCCGAAAGCAACTGAAATGGTTACCAATTCGGCGGCGTCGAGATGTTCACATTCTTTCCGTACTCTTTTCCATTCTTCATAATCCTCACTCTCCTATATATCTTCGTGAGCGTTTTAAATTTCTTGTCCCCAGGGGTAAACCCTGTCGCACTTTATCTTCTCTACTGCTTCGAACTCCCCCTCACAGTTCTAAGTCAAAGTCAAAGTCAAAAACCATTTATTCTGTATAGACCATTAATACGGCACTTACAAAACTTCATAAAAAAATGTAATCTAATGTTTGGCAAATGGACCACCGGTTCGAAACGCGGCCATGTCCTGAGAAGACTCCAGAAAGAAACTCAGCGTGCTGTTTTTTTTTTTGGTCTGTCTTCTTACTATGACAATTCCTTTACAGTTTCTGCTGTGCGGCTATGGAATTCTCTTCCTCATTCTATAGGCGCCAGCCCTTCTCTAAATATCTTTAAAAAACGAACGAGAGACTATTTTCTCTCTGAACAATAACAGACATAATATGTATCTATGTATTTGTATGTATGCTTATGTGTATGAACGTTTATATATTCTTATGTGTATTTTATGTATGTGTATGTAGGTTTATGATGGTAATATATGCATGTATTAGTAATGCCTTTTGTCAGGAGTATACATTTGGTATATCTCCTCATATTAATAAATTTTCAATATTAATGTGCACAAGACTTATCCTCTCATTGGACTGCAATTCCTCTGTGCTCTCCCGGGTTTGCTGGAAGAGAACTCAACCTTGAGATAAGCTCGCCTTTGTACATATTATCTCTCTTATTTGTTTAAATGCCATGTAAGTGTACAATAAAGAATAAAATAAAATTAATCTTTTAGAAGGTAAAGAGTGGGTAGTGATGTATGTTCTGTAGCACCTAACCTATTCCAGGGATATAAAGCTTATGTCCTATTCCAGACTATAATCTATCCCCGTTCCAAATTTCAGCCAGATCCGTGCAGCCGTTCTGGCGTGATTGAGTAACAAACATTCATCCATACATCCACGTATACATACATACTAGTGGCAAGGGACCCGGCTTCGCCCGGGAATGAATTCGTAAAATAATCCTATAACCCAATAGCACCGGCACCTACCGGGTCCAATTGTAAACAAAAATAAACTAGGGTAAAATTTTGGAAAACGTAAACTAACGTATACGTTTATTTCTAACCAGTTGCAGCTACGCGAAACTTCGTCCTTCTTACTTCTTAAAGGATGGACTTTCCATACACCCGTTCATCGCCTATATTACCCCATTTGTAGTATATTTTTGAAAAACGCTAATACAAGTGTACATTTATTTCTAACCAGAAGCAGCTATATCAAATTTCGTGCTTCTTACTTCAAATAAAACAGCTTTACGAAAACTTCGAGTTCTGAACAAGGTGAGACAGTTTTTCGCGCCGCCGGAGCAGCGGTGTCTTTTGTAAAAATTCGCCCCTGCGTGAAATACTGCTCTCATCGTTAGGATGGCTCCGCACAGTAGGTACTTATTAGACGTTCTCGACAGATTGCATCGGTGTGCCATTCGTATCATTGGGAATCCTGAGGTTAGTAAAAACTTAGAACCTCTGCAGTTGCGTAGAGACATTGCCTCTCTGGCTGTATTATACCGCCTCTATCACGGCGCCTTTTCTGATGAGCTTTTTCGACTAATCCCACCATCTCTGTAGGTGGTAGAGTCATTTTGGCCGTTGCATGAAAGGGCCGACTCGACCGGAGAAGCACCACCCTCTCACAGAATATCGACGCCAAGTAACAGTATTTGAACTGTTGCGTTCCGTTTGGTGAGTGAGAGTGCCGGAGCCCAAACTCCTTTCCATCCCCTCCCAAACTCCTTTCCCATCGCCTCCCAAACTCCTTTCCCATCCCCTCCCAAACTCCTTTCCCATCCCCTTTCCTTTACAGGGTCGGCAGCACGAGTGTGACGCCACTGGTGTTGCACACGTCCATAGGCCGCGATAACCGCTTCCCATCAGGTGGGCCGTGTGCTTGTCTTTTTTTTCTTTTTTTTTTATATTTAGGACACGTCAATTTGACTTCACCTCGCCTGATGGTAAGCTGAAGGTAAAGTCTCGGGAAAGAGGGTCACCATTACATACACGTACCATATTAACAATGGTGGCACTCAGCTTGACGGCCTCATCAGAAGAGGATTGTCGTCGCAGCACCGCGTGACACCCACCGGTCCCACTAGTGCTGCGACCAAAATCCCCCTGCCCGGCTATACACTTGCTGACCCCTGAACGCAATCAAACCGAAATTGGATTACTATGGAGGGTTTTTCGCAATCATGCACGGTGGTACCTACCCGGCCGAATTTTGTGACAAATTTGTGTCATAAAATTTCTACCACCAGTAGAATATCCACCTTAGTGGTATAAAAAAAAAATTAGGATCGTCGACATCTGGTTTGCTGGCCCATATCTAGCTTCTCATCATCCTATGGTGCAGTCAATTGCCGACGTGAAAAACAAAAAACTTTCCATAAAACCGTTCATCCCCTGTAGATGTAAGATTTTGAAAAACGCTGATACACGTGTTCATTTATATGAACAGGCTCTGCGTGATGAATCAGTCGCGACTAGTAATTATATATATATAGATTATCTTACCTCAAGCTCCGGTGGTCGATATAAAAGGGTATCGAAAACGCTGGTAAAGGTAAACATAGCGAAGAGCGTGGCGTCAAGGTAGCAAGAGTTGTGATGTCCTTGAATGCCGCGGTTCTTGCCAGCCAGCTCACCCAGGGAACTCAATGGCGCCACCACTCCAGGGACGACAGGACAGTCTGGCTAAAGTGAGTAAGACCAGAATAAAAGTATGTCTATTCCCATTCTAGAAACCACACAAATGCGTCAATATGCGAAAAAAATCCTAACCATTTTGGTCATTATGCGTCAGAAGGCACTACAGGCTATGGTAGATGTTGCTGTGTAAGTAATATTGCCTAGAATATTAAATTATTATGCTAAACAGGTATCCTAGTTAAACATGATATTTTTAAAGGCATTGTAAATTTTCCAGATATGATGCCGCCATAAACACCTGGCCCGATATACGCTCAAAAAACGCAATACAGTCAAGCCCACCCTCCACCCATAACACACCTGATCAAAGTGGTCAGCATCGTGGACATCGGCTCGGTCAGGAGGCGGTGTATCACGGAAGCGTGCGTCTCGGCGACAAAGCGGCAAAGGCACGAACAGTGCGCGTCCCGATGCGCACGAGAACAAGCGCGTGCCACCGCGGCTTCCATCGCCCAACCCACATACACTCTCTTCCAGCTCCACGCCAGCTGTAGCCGTGTCTGGTGACAATAATTATCTCTGATTTCATTGCTATCAGCAATACTATTATTTTGTGTTGTCCCTCCGTTCGGTGTCACACGGGTACGCACAGGAGTATGAACGGCTGGAAGTCGTACTCAGACTGCAGCCACTAGCAAATACCTAGTTTGGTGTACGTGTTTCTTTCCACGAAGAGAAAGTTAAAGTTCGTATAAAAACTAACTGATGCTATAATTACCATCAGTTAGTCTCTGTAGTCACTGTAATCAGTATGTCGCTCTCTACTTTGCTAAAATATATACATAATTAAATACTTACGAGATCGAAATAGAAATAATATGATGGCCTACAGTGGAGATTCGATTAACCGGACTAACTGTTCGAGAGTCATCCAGATAGTCGGAAATTCTTTCAAAATGCCTCTCAATGTCCCCAATAACCATTCTTACCAACCAAAGTTGCTCGCGGTTGACAATTCGGATAATACTGAATCATGATATCACTGACAACAATAAGTGAGGTCTGGATAATCGAATCTACACGGCACTTATTCACGGCCTAGATAATTATGATTTTAAAGTGTAAACTTTTTAAACACACAGGGTGCATGTACACAGTCAATATATAACTTTTTTTTTTTTTTTTTCGTGCGGAAATCCCCTCGGATACCCCCCCCGCCGGCCAGCGGATACCGGATATTTTTTTCTTCTTTCAGATACATATTTTGTCGATATCAAGTCATCTCACCAAATTCAGAGACCTAATTTTGTGACACCTTATATATTGATGTTATTGTTCATATTATGGCACAATATTGACGCGAAACAAGGATTCGTGCCTAAATTGAATAACGAATCTGGATCGCGATAGGGGATCACGGTATTGGATCGCAATATACTCACTGGCTGTTTATACGCATCCATTGAGCGCGATTAGACAGTCAATAAATATTGCGATCCAATATCGGGATCCGGTGAGTTCGAGGGCCTGATCGCGTTTGCACATCAATAATAACAATATATGATGTTGACTGGAGCGAACGGATCGCAATATATATTGACCGTCTAATCACTCTAATCGATTTTGCAATCTGTCTGTAGACCCGAGACGGCGTGCGGTTTTAGTCGGTTCAAGCCCGACATAACCGCCCCCGCTGGCACGCGGGGGGGTATCCGAAGGGATTTCCGCACGAAAAAAAAAAAAAAAAAAAAAAAAAAAGGTATTAATGCTAGCAGCCGGCTCCACCGCGCCGGCGCGGAGGTCGTTTATCGTTTTTTGGTCATATCTCCGGTTCTACTTAACCAATTGCAATCAAACATACGGCAGATTTTAAGTCTCACCAAGACCTTTCTAATAAAAAAGACTACATTAAAATCCGATCAGTAGTTTTTGCGTCCATCGCGAACAAACAGACAAATAGATACCTAATCAGACAAGAATTCCATAAAAATAATTTTATGTTCAGAATCGCTCATTTAACGTAACTCAAGTATTTTTTTTAAATATCCCCATGTACAGACAAAACTAATTTACAACTTTATAATAGTATATTAAAAATTAATATGCTTATGACCGATTAGAAGATACCTACTAATAACTGCATAGATTCATACCGTCAATTACTCCTATCCATCTAACGACACCATAATAATGCTGATCAACGTCAGTGGCAACCTCCACCAAAGAGCCGACACCAATATCTTCAGGAATGTGGACTGGGGATGATCTTGATGGCGGAGGTGCTGCACGAGGAGATCCCAGTGCTGGCGAATCATAGAGCTCCTCGGGACCCACAGTTTCACTGTTACATAGATCTAAAATAAAATATAATCATTTGACATAGCACTTTAATCAGTTAGTCAGAACAAATTTACGTTCACTGGGAATTATTATGATGAACACAATAGTTTTCACATGTGGTTCAGTTAAAAACAAAATACAATAGCTAACTTTCACTAAGTATCTAGTACATATTTATTTTATCATGTTAACGATTGTTGCTTGACCATTTGTCAGTTGTTGTTTTCAAACTTATTTTTTTTAGGTAAAGATAACTACATACACTCTTCACATTCAAGAACACAAAGTGGTATTTCATCTATAGGTAAATCACGTAGATAATACGACATTTTGATACAAAAGCTGAATAAACTAGTGACTTATCACATCAGCCGGCCGGCCGTCGACCGTTTCACTAATGACTAAAATTAGAAACTAGAGGAACAAAAATAAAACAACAGATAGACATGAGGTTAACGTACAGGATTCTAATAACTATTTGTGGTTGTTAATAAATTGGTGTGGAAATTTAAAGCACAACAAAAAAAAAATGAAGTACTTACCTACCTGCTTGGAAAGGAGAGGAATTGTAAATGTAAGCTTATTCAACTGAGTAGGTACCTAGTGTTTTAGGTAAGATTTGTATTTATAACAAAAATGCAGTACGTAAAACATTTACGGGATCTGCAGTACCTTATTGGCGAGCTTGGTACATCAAACATTTGAATACACATGGTGTTGAAGCACGACAGCCGTCGGTAAGAACTTCATCAGTCACTACGGATAGAGTTGACCCTCATACATCCCATGGTGAACCATCGTGTCAAAGTAACCAGGAGTCCATAAATATCCGGACACGTCTTAGCATTCCGAGCCTTCAAAACTCAACCTGGAAAGTGCACGACGACAATTTGGCCATTCTGCTAGAACATCCAGGCAAGAAACAAGATCTAAATAGCCAAGTAAACACTTTCCAAGATACAATTTATACGTATTTTAGTGAGCAATATCTACCTCCAAATTACCATGCTCCTAAAATTAAAGAAAACTCTTTTAAAACTAAATTGCGGAGAAAGAAAAGGGAGCTAAAGAAAAAACTTCGAGATGCCAAAGCCTTGGGCGATTATCATCTTAGTCACCAACTGTCTAGGGCATTAAGATCAATTCTTAAACTAATACAAGGTATATCGCAACAAATAGCAAACAATTGCGATAGTTACGATAGGGCAAGGCACGAAGTAAATTTTGATAAAAACCCTTTTCAGTACTCAAAAAACATCTTTAAAAGCCAAAATGGTAAACTTCTTCTGACCAAAGAACAAACTTACGAACATTACAAAAACACTTACGAAATACTTAAATGCAGAACACCATACAATCAACCGGAAACCCAAAGACCTCACGACCCTCTAGTACAATTCCAAGGGAATGCACCTACCATAGAGGAAATAGAGATACAAATAAAAAAGAAATCATCTAAATCGGCTCCCGGCCCTGATGGAACCCCATCAGGGCCGGATATATAGTGTATAAAAAATGTCCAACAGTTCGTAAACATCTCACAAATATATTCAGTAAAATCTGGTCAGAAAAGAATATACCAGTCGCATTTGGCGAAGCGGTTTTCGTTCTCATTCCAAAAAAACATGAAGTGACCCATCCTAAAGATACTAGACCGATAGCACTAACTGACACAATTTCAAAAATATTTTTCTCAATTCTACAAACAAAAATGTGTCATTTTATGATTAACAATAGGTATTTCGGACCTAACCACCAGAAAGGGTTTTCACCCGGCATTTCTGGTTGTCTGGAACACAATAGTCTGTTAGCGGAAAGCTTAAAAGATGCCAGAAAATACGAAAGACAGATAACGGTATGTTGGATAGACCTAGAAAATGCATTTGGCTCAATTCCACATTACCTTATGGTATACGCGTTGCAATGGTATAACTTTCCACCCGTGGTCATAGAGATAATCGAGTCGTATTACTCGCAGCTAAAATTTGCTATAAGCTTCCAAGAAGTACACACAGGACCATTACGGTATAATGTGGGACTGTTTCAGGGATGCTGCTTGTCACCAATAGCTTTTAACATAGTAATTAATATCTTAATTACCAAGTTAATACGTCACGAAAAGAAATGGGGTTATCAGTTTAAAGTAAATAACATATACTCAGAGTCCATCTTAGCTTTTGCTGACGATCTCGCAATACTGACGCGTAATCCAAAACAATGTCAGGAACTATTAAAGGAAGTCGATGAGTTCTGTTCGTGGACAAATGGACTGAGGACGAAGCCCAGTAAGTGTCACTGTCTGTGTCTGGGTAGACGGGACACCAAATTTACCTCCTACGACCCGGGACTCTTCATTGGGGGTAAACCAGTTTACATAGTCGCTGAATCGGTGCCATTTAAATTTCTTGGGAGAAAGATAGACTATAAAGGACGCACACCATCCTTAGATGAAGTTGTCGATACGTTTATAAATGACCTAAATAAGATAGATCAGATACCACTAAACAATATCAAAAAAGCTTGGATATATGACAACTACTTAACATTACGTCTGACTTGGCCTTTTCTGGTGTATGAATTCGGTAAAACCTTACTGGCGAAAATAGATGCAACTGTCATAAAATCGCTAAAATCGTGGCTTGGATAATAATCCATTTTCAAATTGTTCTAATTTTACTTTAAATTTTAACTGATAATCAATATACCTGTTTAATTAAATGTGTGTGTAGTATTTTAATTTCCTCACATAGTCAAAATGAAAAGTAGAGTGTTTACCTCGGGTGAATGTCACCATTTCACCCCCAGAAATATCTCGGGTGAAATGGCTGACTTTCAACCCTTGCGTAACAATCTACTATTTCAATTAAATTTTTTAAGCATTTTGTATACTTACTTTTTTCTAAAGATTTCGATCGGAAAAAGAGAACATCTAGGACGGGACTTGAACCCGCGACCAGTTCCTTACAGGGGGAATGCTCTGACCAACTGAGCCACCTAGACACGTCCCAGATATTCGAAATTCTCCGATATATCATATACGTCTTTAAGGCGACGTTGGAGCCATCTACCGTAATTCTTGCGAACTACGGAAACAATGAATAACTTTACAGTCATTTTTAAACATTGTTTTTTGATGACTCCGCCTAATTAATTCAATTAAATTTTTTAAGCATTTTGTATGCTTACTTTTTTCTAAAGATTTCGATCGGAAAAAGAGAACATCTAGGACGGGACTTGAACCCGCGACCAGTCCCTTACAGGGGAAATGCTCTGACCAACTGAGTCACCTAGACACGTCCCAGATATTCGAAATTCTCCGATATATCATATACGTCTTTAAGGCGACGTTGGAGCCATCTACCGTAATTCTTGCGAACTACGGAAACAATGAATAACTTTACAGTCATTTTTAAACATTGTTTTTTGATGACTCCGCCTAATTAATTCAATTAAATTTTTTAAGCATTTTGTATGCTTACTTTTTTCTAAAGATTTCGATCGGAAAAAGAGAACATCTAGGACGGGACTTGAACCCGCGACCAGTCCCTTACAGGGGGAATGCTCTGACCAACTGAGCCACCTAGACACGTCCCAGATATTCGAAATTCTCCGATATATCATATACGTCTTTAAGGCGACGTTGGAGCCATCTACCGTAATTCTTGCGAACTACGGAAACAATGAATAACTTTACAGTCATTTTTAAACATTGTTTTTTGATGACTCCGCCTAATTAATTCAATTAAATTTTTTAAGCATTTTGTATGCTTACTTTTTTCTAAAGATTTCGATCGGAAAAAGAGAACATCTAGGACGGGATTTGAACCTGCGACCAGTCCCTTACAGGGGGAATGCTCTGACCAACTGAGCCACCTAGACACGTCCCAGATATTCGAAATTCTCCGATATATCATATACGTCTTTAAGGCGACATTGGAGCCATCTACCGTAATTCTTGCGAACTACGGAAACAATGAATAACTTTACAGTCATTTTTAAACATTGTTTTTTGATGACTCCGCCTAATTAATTCAATTAAATTTTTTAAGCATTTTGTATGCTTACTTTTTTCTAAAGATTTCGATCGGAAAAAGAGAACATCTAGGACGGGACTTGAACCCGCGACCAGTCCCTTACAGGGGGAATGCTGTGACCAACTGAGCCACCTAGACAAATCCCAGATATTCGAAATTCTCCGATATATCATATACGTCTTGAAGGCGACGTTGGAGCCATCTACCGTAATTCTTGCGAACTACGGAAACAATGAATAACTTTACAGTCATTTTTAAACATTGTTTTTTGATGACTCCGCCTAATTAATTCAATTAAATTTTTTGAGCATTGGACGACTGTTTTGGCGCCAAAACTTGTCCAATAGATTTGACCGCTATTGCGGAATCAGATTTTGAAAATTTTGAACAGTGATTATTCCTCCGTGGCAAGTCAGATTTTGAAAATTCTTTTTGAAAGTCACAACTCTGGACATGTTTTCTGAGCGTGTAAAGTTTAGTCACAGTGTCTCGAGCGGTTATTATGTAATTCCATCTGGATTTTGTTTTAACGGTGATCATTCCTCTGTGGTAGCATTAATTTTTTCCAAATATATCCATAAACCTTCCTCTGATTGACCTCTTTAATCATGCCAAATTTGGTTCTGATTGGATTAGTAGTTTAGGAGGAGACCTGTGACAAAGAAAATCCTGAAGTCTGGTATGAGGAGCTTTCGCTCGACTTCGTCTCACTCAGCTCAATAAAAATGCGCATCAAAATCCTTTCAGTAGTTTTTGCGTCCCCCGCAAACAAACACACAAAAATTAAAAAAAAAAATGTGTTTAGAATCGTTCATTTCACTTAACCCATTTTTTTAAATATCTTGAATGTACAGAATGTTACAGAAAATTTTATAATAGGACTAGCCGATGCCCACGGCTCCGTTCGCGCGGAGGTCGGTTATCGTTTTTTGGTCATTTATCTCCGGTTCTACTTAACCAGTTGCAATTGAACATTATAGCAGATTTTAAGTGTGACCAAGACCTCTCTAATAGAAAAAAACAGCATGAAAATAAGATCAGTAGTTTTTGCGTCCATCGCAAACAAACAGACAAGAATTCCATTAAAAATATTTTTGATTCAGAATCGTTCATTTAACATTCAGTTTTTTTTTAAATATCTCCAATGTAGACACAACTAATTTACAATTTTATAGTAGTATCTACAGATAGAAGGCGGACAGTGGACGGAATCTCACTGAACAAAAAGAGAAGGATCATAGTTTATCCACACACTTGTACGCATGACATGAATATACACGCACACATTCACAATGGCGTAATGGGACTGCTATTACGCCTGGACATAGCTTGATAAAGCTATGTCCAGGGACCGCAATTCCGTATCTAATTTCGTTCGACAGCAGTCTTTAGTGTAGTGTTTCTTAACCCTGGGTCGCGACCCAAATCCGGGTCACGGGTGGTATTGTTTATTGTCACGGGAATTGTCTAAAAACATTAAGAGTATCGGAATGGATGCCTGTCCTGACCCGAGTATTGAGTATGCGGGCTGTATGATGGGTGTGAAAGATTTGCTTGAATTGCATGGTTGTTGAGTATTAAAAGAAACATTTGCCAGAATGGAACCCAAAGTATAAACTTCTGGGCGCCACGCCAGCCCAAAGGGTTAACATCCACTGCTTTAGTGGTTTTATATAATATGGCCGGCTTTCGTGGTAAAATATTGTACAACAAATCATACGTTCCTCCGACCATTGACTGCGGGCGAACCACGATGCCCTTTGGCAATTTAACTCAATTTAGCAGCGCTGAGGGAGAGTGATGGAGCTGTACACCGTGTATAGCTCCATCTCTCTCCCTCTGCTCCGCTGCCCAAAACTGAATTGTTATAAGCGCGCCATGGTTAGCACGCTGTTCTGTACCGGAATGCAGATGCCGAATGTAGCTCATCCGCAATCCGAGCAGAGGAAGTGACGGTTGTGGCACTGATCGTCAGCAAACTGGGATGAACTTCTGATGAGGCCGTCAAGCTGAGTGCCACCATTCTTTCCTGCGACTTTACCTTCGGCTTACCATCAGGCGAGGTGAAGTCAAATTGACGTGTCCTAAATAAGTATAAAAAATAAAAAAAACTGCGTGACTACTTTGACTGGATTGAACGTTTTTTAAGGTTAGGGATTGGAAAGTGCTAATACTATCGCTCAGAGATCCGAGATCATTCGGGTGGTGCGAGTGCGCAGACGCATTTTCACCAAAATATTATTCTGAACATTGACATTATTGTAATAATTTTCAATATTACTTTAGCTAAATAGTAATAATTATATAAATAAAAGTAAAAGACATTGTTTTATCGGTATATATCTTAACTGTACTCTACTTAATATTGTCTAAAATTATTGCATGTATTCTGTTTTATTTTATTGTTGGCTATTTAATTTTACATTTGCATGCTGGTAAAACGGCGAAACGTGCTGGACAATAATTTAACTGTACCTAACATCTATGTACTTAACCATGTTTCTGCAATAAATCAAAAAAGAAATAAATAAAAAACCGGTCAAGTGCGAGTCGGACTCGCCCATGAAGGGTTCCGTAGCAGCAAATAATTTTTTTATATGTGAGTTGATTGAATGAAAGGCCTCCATGCGCAGGCCTGGGGGTGGCAGGTGAGGCCGCCTGTCACCCCAGCAGAAGCAGGCCGGGAAGGTGGGGCGACTAGCGCCCCTCCCCCAAACCGGGGCAAGACGGGGACATCGTGGTTCCCAAATCCGAGGGGGCCATCTCGAAACCGGAGATGGCCCAGGGTCAGTCGGGGTGCGAGGGATATGCTCTATGGGCAACCTAACACCCCGGCGTCTGTAGACCCGAGACGGCGTGCGGGTTTAGTCGGTTCAAGCCCGACATAACCGCCCCCGCTGGGCGGCGGGGGGGTATCCGAAGGTATCCAAAGGTCCATTGCGGTTTACGATTACTAGATCTCGTTCAAAACAATTTACGGTGGAAATTTACATCATATTTTTTTTTTAGTTTTATCATTCTCTTATTTTGGAAGTTACAGGGGGCGATGGGACACATTTTACCACTTTGGAAGTGTCTCTTGCGCAAACTATTCGGTATCATTTTTTTAAGACCTATCCATAAATACCACACACGTATGGCGAAAAAAAATTTTTGAGTATGGGTAAGGGGAACCCCCAAAATTTTTTGTTCTTTTCTACTTTCGTGTGAAAATCTTAATGCGGTACACAGAATACATCTACTTACCACGTTTCAACAGCATAGTTCTTATACACATGACGAATCTATAAGGGTTCCGTTTTTAGCCATTTGGCTACGGAACCCTAAAAAGCAGTCGGCGTACCGAGCCGGGCACACATTATATGCGACCCGAACGTAGGCCGTTTTAAGGTAGCTTACAACAGCCAAAAAAGTTTGCAAAAGGGCTTACATCAGAGCGACTGCTCAGCGCATAGCACGGCTAGGTCAAGAACTTTTGACGGATCCCACCACATACGGGAAGTCAGTGGCCCCGATGGTATTAGCGGTGGTTTTACAAAAATGCGCAGTGGAGTTGTCTCCAATGCTTACGCGACTGTACCGTATGTGTCACATCTGTGGACATCGAAAGTCATGAGTCACTGACCATTGAACTCGGTGAGGTTTTAGAGCACACTAATATTTAAGTGAGACCTGAATTTACGATTAAACATCAGGATAGGATCTGCAGATGGGGGCTTGTTATGCTCCAAGGACTATTGTGTGGTTTTATCTATACTAATATACAATTGTAAATTACTTGTCTGTACAATGGAGATATTAAAAGAAGACACTTGGGTGATGTTAAATTAACGATTCTGTACAAATTTTTTTTTGTTTGTTTGACGCGATGGACGCAAAAGGTACTGAACGGATTTTGATGCGGTTTTTCTATTAAAAAGCTTTCGGTCAGACTTAAAATTGCCATATGTTTGATTGCAGTCAGTTAAGTAGAACCAGAGATATGACCAAAGAACAGACAACCGACCTCCACGCGGATGGAAAGCTGTTTGAAAGAATGTAGCATGAAACCTTCTTAGTGACAGAAACAAGTCGATAATAGATCTGCAGGGCTGACAAGTGGCAAACGTTTCCTAGGGTTTTCATTTCTCAAAACCGTTGGCGTGCCGTTTATAAGAAAAAGGTTGCAATTTTTTTTTTCATAACATACCAACTAAGATGCCAGTTTCAATCTTCTTTGTATCATGAACCATTTTCTGTCTTGAATCTTCACGGACAGTAGATGGCTGGTTAATAATTGTTGTTTTGACACGTCTTTTTTCTGGTGCTAGGTGAGCCAATAAATTCACAGACTTCACTCGTTCATTTTGGGCAGAGCGCTGCATAGTGGGTTTGTAATTGCGGGGTACTGATCCATAATCAGTGCGCTCTGGCTCACGTGGTGCTGGAGGCCAGCTTCCTCCAATAAGATTAAATAAGTCAATCTGCAAATGTAAAGCAGACAGTCATTTCTAGTATATTTAAATTCAAGACATTCAATTCAATCTTAAAGAGTAAATGCTAAGCAATGCAAGCAATTCAGAAATATTAATCAAAATTTAAATTAATAGACTAGATCTTACTATGCACTCCAACTTCTTAGAACAAATATAGCAATCCCTATGTTTAGATTTTTTTATATATTTATTAGATTATGGAATAATTACTACAAATAATAATAAAGAACTTGGATCAGCAGCAGAGACAGTTGACAAAGAGAAATACTGAAAACAGTGTTGATCTATAAATAATGTAATCAATATAATTTATGATAATTATAAATTCAATACATATAATGCAATAGTAATTTTGTATGTAATTTCTGATGATAACACATTAGCCATCACATTTTTTTTAAAACATTAATGTCTGACTGTTAAAGTATGTGAGTGCTTATCCAGTTTAAAATTTAATTTAAAAATAATTAAAACAACCATATTAACATGATTTGACAGTAAAAACAAAACAGTGTAACCTAAATATACAATTGATATAAGGAAGTGTATGATTAGCTAGGTAAGCAAACCATGATATCCACACGCAGACCACAAGACACGAGCACTGAGATAGATGTTAATTTGTTAGTTGTACAGTTTGGTGCCATGATCAGTTTCAATAATTTTGTGAACTTAGTGATAATATTCAAATATGAATGCATCAAAAACCTGTTGGGTGTCTCTGGGGCGATTAACATTATCATTTTCGGGTGAATTTTCAGTGGTGTGATAATTCATTCTTGATGGTGCACAATAATCAAAGTCACTACCAGCGACCTAATTTGTGTAGTTCACCAATATTTACTTGGTTATCTCAATAATGAGTTTATTAAGTTATCTGCGAATGACTAACCTGTTAATGAAAATATGAAACAAACTCAATAGATAAAAGTACTACACATTGATTGTTTTCATCATCATTACTCATACGTCTCTAAAGTTTCATAAGTTTTATTTTGTTGATAACGTTGATATTTATTCATATATGTCATATGTCAAAATCTTTTAGTAATTTTCAAAATGACAGTGACATATTAATGTTTACCATTCGTTACGGGAGCGTTTCTTTGGCAGCTTGAATAAAGTTCATAGAAGTCTTTTGTCAGGCGGTAATAAGGTGCGCGCCTATAACGGTTGCATCATATCGGTTTTAATGTACTCCTTCGGCATACTCAGACCGAATAAGACACCCTGAATAGGAGAGTCTGTACGCTTCTTACTGCATACCGAATGCATCATCCGCGTTCATCTGTGATGAGGTTGTACATACCGCGGAAATGCAGGGGACGTGGCTTACTAAATGCCAAATCCCTCCATAACCGTGAGGTGTGCAACCTCAGGGAATACTTCCTACACAATGAAGCTTATATGCATCGTGATGTTGCTAGCTTTGGCTAAAGAGAACTGGCGCAAATCGTGGTATTAAGTAATAATGACCGTATGGATGTATGGAAGAGCAAGGAGTTGCATGGACGTTTCTATCGGGCTCTCCATGGGCCTGATATAGACTTACCAGCATCGCATCTTGGCTACGATTCGGTGACCTAATTACCGAAGGTTTGTTTTTACAATGATGATGTTGCGATGACGAATAACTATCAGGTATATTCTAAAGGATGGTACCGTTGACATAATATCGGACGTGCCACCGTCCCGGAGAATCCCTTAGACATATAATAAATTTCTGGTTGTTCTCGTCTTGCAACGGCGAGTATTTGCATAGACATAACCAAGTAGCCAGGATTGTTCATCAACAGCTTGCTCTCTAAACAACAACAAGTACTAGGATCGATCTATCATCACTGACAGGATTATTGTAGCGAATAAGCCTGATATAGTGCTGATAGAAAAATCAGAGCGCCGCGCAAGAATTATCGATATCACCATTCCACATGACGAGAATCTTGTGAAAGCCAAAAAAGAAAACCAAATAAAATATTTGGATTTCGCTCACGAGCTTGTCGACATGTGGAGTGTGGATTCGGCGATTATTGTTCCGATAGTAGTATCTGTTCACGGACTGAATGACAAGAGCCTCGAGCAACATCTCAAGAGCGAGCCGCGTTAGACAGTTGGGTCAAGGGCTTGATGCAGAAGTCAGTGCTCCTCGACACAGCATGTATTGTGAGGAGATTCCTCTCTCTGGAGCCCTAACCACCGGTAGCTTGGTCCCTGTACCCGATGCCGGTGGGCCACTACTTTTTATTGCTTTTTTATTTCTTATACGCAGGATAACCGCTTACAAACTCGGATACTCCTTTGCAACCACAAATCTGATTTCAACCAAATTTGGCATGATCCTAACGACAATCTAGGGGCATGTTTTGAGACCATAAAATTAAAAATCGGACATACCATTGAGGAATTATCACCGAAAAGCAAATTAACCATTGAAAAAGTTTGCGCGCGCAAAAATTGGTTTCTTCAGATTTTGGAATAAAAATATAAATGCAAGCTCAGCTCAATTTTCTTGCGATCGGCTAACTGCATCGCATCCCTAGTATTTTTAAAAATATCTTATCATTATGAATGAACCGGTAAGGCTTCTACTTATAGTAATTACATAAAATATACCTACTATAGTAACTAGCCCAATGACACGAGTTTACTTCATCATAACAGTCAATAACGTTTGTATGCGCTGCTGAATGTGGCGCACACAAAACCTTATATTTGTATTGTTTGAAATGATAAGTCACTGATAGATAAAATGAGATGCGTTTATTGATCACTTAACTATCACGTAACTAATGCTAAATGGATTAATGAGTACTGCTTATTATGAGCTGTGAATGCGTACTGTCGCGAAAATGTACAATTTATGTGAGGCAACAGAAAAGTGCTGATGTGAATGATGCGCGCGTGCCATGTACGATATATGACTCGTACATATTCCCCAGCGCGAGATGAGAGTAACAAAATTAAAGGTTTAAGTACTAAACTTATGAATTTCATTCAATTACATGTCATGGCTTAATTCTATGCTTATACATTGAGTCTTAGTCACTTTCACTAGATACAGGCTTTGTAAAGACAGGTGGCATCTTCTTGTGACTTTTCATGCTGCTAAGGATGCTGGAGAAGTTTCTCAATTCAACGGCCTCCTCTCGAGATTGATGTGTGCTTCTGATGGCAGGCGTCGGTCGTCGGGATTTCTTCGATATTGATGGCTGCCCCTCGGAGTACGATCGCAAGATGGCGCTCCCCTGCCGGCGGCGGTAGGCCTACCGACAAACAAAAACTACCATTGTCAATATAGCGCCCGTGAACAGCAAGTAGATCGCTGAATATTGATGAATATCATGACTTGATATTCCGGTGTATAAGGTGTTTTCAGATTTCATCTGTTCAATTTGTTGCTTGATATGCTGCAGTGAGATTTGCTGGTCGGTGGTGTTGAGTTCTATTTGTGGCACAGAAACGTTAATGATATGATTGATAGGTGCGATTAACGGAGATTCAAACTCAGGAGATGTTTTCATTTCTGTTTATCGCAGTTTGTGTGAAAAAACTGTGAATTCTTCGCCTTTGATTATACATTCTGAGTCAAGAGCTATCACTCCGGCCTTAGTGACTCGTATAGCCGTAATCTGATGCTCACATATGATGCGGAGTGCACACTGCCCGCAACAATAAAATAGGTATGTATTAAGTTTGTTCAACTCGATCCAGTCGTTACGGCATTCTGCGATATTGGTAAGACATTTGTTTGTGCTGTTATCCTAACTGTCTGCAGACTTGAACTGAAAAATAGGCTTTTGGGAATGACAAGCGAGTAAATTCGTCGTATTGCACACACTGTTGTATGTCTCGGCCAATTCGTTCATAACTTCCTGATCTTGCACATTTTTGCTCAAGGTGTTAGTTGCCTTCGTCAGATTATTTAAATACCTATTGATTGTTTTATGTTGGCTGTTTATGGACTCTTCAGTTCTTTTTAAGAGATTGTATTCTGCTTCTACAACTGAGGTCTGATTTTTCCATAAAAGTGCCAAGTGATTTTGGTTTTGTTTTATCAGAGATATGTCCTTCTGGTATTGATCTACGAAACCTTGGTCTAAAACTTCAAATAAACTGTTAGCCACATAGCCAACCCCATTAATGAGACCTCGACGCTTACGTGTGCGTTCGAAACGTTGATTCATTAACATTTCATTGTAATAATTTAATTCGTCACAAGAGTTACGTAATTGTAGTAAGATGATATCGCACAGCGCTTTGTTTCTTGCTCTTTCACAAACATCGTTTATTTGCTTCAGATATTTTTCAAGCGTTGCTGAACCTTCCCAGTATGGGTTCATGTCGTAATACACGATGAGTTTCCATTCGTCGCGTATAAACTGCATGCTTGACATTCGGTCAAAGTATAATGCCTTGTGTATCGCTGTGATACTATATGGCGACGGTATCTGTTTGTCACCAAAGACTGACATCATAAAGAAGAATAATGTAACGAGAGTTGTTATTAAATTGGACATCGGGTCAGTTCGTCGTTTTGATTGTTTTTCCTTTGTCCTAATGCTCTGCTTGTTTGATGTATAATCACATGCTGTAGAAGATTTATTGTCAGATACAAGTACTGTCAAGTTGATCACTGGGCGCTTGATAGTTCCAATTTTTGTCTTCAGGGTAACAACCCGGACTAATCCATCTGAACCAGGATGTACCTCAATTACTCTGCCTAGGACCCATTTTCCTGCGGGAACGTTTGACTCGTGAATGATGACCACGTCATCAACTCTAATATTTTCGTGTGGGTTCTGCCATTTACTTCTTGTTGAAAGTTGAACAAGACATTCGGACTGCCATCTCTTCCAAATATCTTCGAAAATCTTCTGTGTCTTGTACCAACGTGTCCTTTCATCGTGTTCTGTGTTCAATATAGTAAGTATAGGGCCGCTGCTTAAAAAATGTGAAGGTGTTAGGTAATTTAAGTCATCCGGGTCCTCTGTAAGTGCGCACAGCGGTCGACTGTTGAGACATGCTTCCAGTTGTGATAGTAACGTATTGTATTCTTCGAACATAAGCTTTTGCTCACCAACGACACGTCGGAGATGGTGCTTGAGGCTTTTTACCGCTGCTTCCCATACGCCTCCTGCGCTCGGCCAAGCGGGGGCGTTAAAATGCCACTGAATTCCCAACTCATGGATCTCTGAATAGAATTCGTCACTAAATATTTTGTGAAATTTCTCAAATTCTTGCTGCAATACCTTATTGGCCCCAACAAAATTAGTGCCGTTATCGCTGTAAATATGCTGTGGCTTGCCTCGACGCGCTGACATGCGTTTCAATGCAGCCAAAAAAGCGGATGAAGTAAGATCTGATACGAGTTCGAGATCCACGGCCTTTGTCACCATGCACACGAACACCGCGATGTATCCTTTGCTTGTCTTAACACCCCGCCCTTTATTCAGTTTCACGTCAACATATCCAGTGAAGTCTACGCCAGTGTGCTGAAAAGGACGTGAGGGGTTACTCCGAGGTTCAGGGAGGTCACCCATCATTTGTTTTTGCTTGTTTGCTTTGTATTTCTTACATATGATGCATGTATGTAAGCGCTTCTTTACAGCTCTGTTTCCGCCCAATATCCAATAACACTTTCGGATGTGTGCGAGTGTTAACCGAGCTCCTGCATGAAACGAGCGGCGGTGAGCTTGGTCAATAATAAGGTCGTCAATGTGGCTACCGTGTGGTATAATAAGGGGGTGCTTCATCTCAGTGCTGATGTTTGCATGCTTGAGTCTGCCTCCAACTCTTAAAAGACCGTTCTCGTCTAAAATTGGGTTAAGATTCAAGATTTTGCTCTTGCTGTGCACTGGCTTGCTTAAACGTAGATTGCTTATTTCTTCTGCAAACTCTATTTCTTGAACATACTTTATAATCATTTGTTTTGATATAGTTAATTCATTGACATTCAAGTAAGCCGAACGCTCAGTCTTACGTCGCATGAAACGTAAAACCCATGCTAGTACGCGCTCGGCTCGTGTTAGGTTGCTGTTTCTACGTAATATGTTTTCTATGACGTCATTACTATAAGGTTGACTAATGGTCGTGACGTTGTTTTGTGCTATTTTTTTCACCTCTTGACTCGTGCTGTAGGTAGGTTTTGCTGTCATTGATGATCTTTCAAATCCCGAAAGGAAGTTAGGACCACTCCACCACAGCTGTTCTCGCTTCAAGTGTTCTACGGTAATACCACGACTAGCACAATCAGCTGGGTTTTCTGCAGATTTTATGTAGTACCACTTGTCCGACCTTATGACTTGTTTGATATGTTTGACTCTGTTCGCAACCAATGGTGTCCAACGGTTGATATCTCCTTGAATCCAGCCGAGAACCGCAGTAGAATCAGTCCAACCAAATACTTCAATTTCGCGTCCGGTGAAGGCTTGTTGTATTTTGTGTATAAGTGCTGACAACAAATGCGCCCCACTGAGTTCTAGACGTGGTAGAGTCAGCTTCTTTTTCTCCGGCACTAGTCTTGTTTTTCCGGCGACAAGTGTAATGTAGTTATTATATTTACAATATACTACACATGCATAAGCTTTTATTGAAGCATCGCAGAACCCGTGTAATTGAATGGGATCATTTTCTCCAATCTGGTACCATCTTGGTATTTTAAAGTCTCTTATGCCCTGTAGATCTTCTTTAATTTTGTGCCACTCTGTACTAATTTCAACCGGTAGCTGATCATCCCATTGAATGTTAGACAACCAAACTTGCTTGAATAAAAGTTTCAGTTTAATTGTAATTGGAGACAGCCAACCGAGGGGATCAAATATCTTAGATATATCTGATAGTAATGAACGTTTGGTATATATTGTGGTTGACTTTGCTTGATTTATTTTTAACTCAAATGTGAATGTATCTTGAAATGGTTGCCATTTTAATCCAAGGGTCTTTGTTGATTCCGCCTGCTTAAAGTTAAATGAAGATTGATTTGAGCACGCCCTGCTTACATCTTGAAGTAGTTCCTCATTGTTAGAGGACCACTTCCGTAAGTTGAAACCTCCCGAGTGCAATAATTGAACCAAATCGCGTTGCAATTGTTTGGCTTTTGATAATGTGAAGGCTCCACTTACAAGGTCATCCATATAGAATTCTTCTTGCAGTGCTTGAGCGGCTCTGCTGTTTTGATACTTGTGCCCCTCGTCCACTGCCAACTGTTTCAAAGTCATCATGGCCAAAAAAGGTGCTGCTTTCATGCCATATGTGACTGTAGTGAGCTGGTATTCACGCAGTAGTTGATCAGGAGAACTCCTCCACAGTATTTTCTGGTACTTTTGATGATCAGGACTGCATTGTATCTAGCGATACATTTTTTCAATGTCAGCAGTGTACGCGAATTGATATTGTCTCCACCGCAAGATTAATAGCATGAGATCTTGTTGTAAGTTCGGTCCACGTTCCATGAGATCATTCAATGTATAGCCCGTGGATGTTTTGGCCGATGCGTTAAAAACTACTCTTAACGCTGTAGTTGTCGAATCAGCACGTTGAACACAATGGTGAGGTAAATAGCAGCTCTGTCTCGGGTTACTAGTACACTCAACCATATGATTTAATGATTGATATTCTTGAATGAAGTTATTATATGCTTCTGCTAATTGTCGTCGTCTGCTAAACTTTCTTTCAAGTTGTCGAAATTGTGCCAAGGCCATTGGTTTCGAAGCTCCCATTTTCTCTTGAATGTTCGACTCGAACGGTATCTCGACAACGTAGCGACCTTCTTCGTTGCGAGTTGTTGTATTTTTATAGTGTTGTAAGCAATCCAAATCGTCCTGTGACATGTTTGAGTTCTCTTCTATATCTTCCACAGACCAAAATTTTTGGATATCTTCGATGTTGTTTATAACGACGTTGCAGTGGAATGTTTGCACGTTTCCACATAAGATCCACCCTAGGCGTGTAATCGTAAGATTTGTGCTGCTTTTTCTGTAATTAAGGATGTTTGTGAACTCTGATCCAGGAGTGCTCCCAAAGTGATTAGGGACCCGTCACAAGCTTGTACCTTAATCAATGCTGTTGTAAGGAGGGTTTCTGATAAGTTTTCTTGGGATACGTGATTACTATTCACGTTTGACGGTTTCTTGCTATCAGTGACAATATTATTTTGTTGCACTGATTTACTGTTCAATGTCTGTCCGCCCCCTTTACCGTAAGCGTCGTGAAGTAGTGTGTTATGATCCGAACTGCAAACGCGTCATATTTTTCTTGACATGCATTCACCGCCACGCGTATGAACATTTAAACAGTTTTTGCATAAATTGTATTTCGCAACTGCCTTCCGTTTCGCTTCGGGTTGCAATTCGGCAAACGCCTTGCACGCGAATAACTTATGATCTTGATTGCAATGTGGACATTTTGATGTGTCATCATAGGTTTTTGAGCTAGTTTTTGAATGTTTTGATTTGCACTGTACGCTTTGTACGAAGGATATCTCTTATTAGTAGATGCCGGTTCAAGCTGCGGTGTTTTTGATGCTTCTGGCTTGCGCCGAGATAATTCCCATGATACAAATTTTATTTCTAGAAAACTAAGAAAATCTTCGATGACTCTATGTAGTCATTGTGAGTTACTGTATCCAATTTTTGACAAAGTAAGTCTATTATTAATGGATCCCACGACGAAACATCCACGCCGAGATTCTTAATCGCGTTCAAACATTCCCTCGTTGTATCGTGAAGCTTTTTGACTGAGGCTGCAGATAAATGAATAGTGTTGGGTACATTAAACAATGACTTGATGTGTGACGAGAAGGAATTTGATCTGGAATTTCGATCTTCGGAGTTGATTTTTCTCGGTGAGAAACTGACCACATTTTGGAGTTGATTTTTCTTTTCATCTCGTTGTAAATGAGTTCACACGTGCTGTAAGACATCTCATATTGTTGGTCGGCTTTGTTGGGCAAGCTGTCAAGGTCCCAATAAAGCGAATCTACTGCATTCCACCTTGATTCTAATGCCTTTAATGCGTCTTCAAACTGCCATTTATCTTTAAGAAGATCCACGTTGATGTTCGATGCTGTTCTCTAGAACGCCTCGAAGTTGCTTCTCTGTTTGCGAAACATCTCGTCTGTTTTGCTATTACTGTTAGACTGTCCTGCCTCGGGCACCTTTATCGAAAGCGGCGATTGAACTCCAAGTTCAGCTTCACTTGTACTTTTCTTTTGATAATTTGGCTCTAATAATTTTGAGGTTGATGGAGCTGGATCGAATGTAAAGCTTGGTGACTTCACTACGGGAGAAGTTAGTTGTTGCTCTTTTTTGAAATATCCAGCTAGGAAATCCCTGGTACTTTCGTAAAATTTCCGTGTCTGTTGATAACTACCTTGCACCAAGTATGGGTGTGAGGAGTCTTCGCCGTGGCGAATTTTCTCATGATTTATCTGAAACTCAGCCCAATACTTATCCAGAAGATCTATTCTCTTCTGCACGTACTCGGGTGTCTTACGACCCGGCCCATCCTTTTTGAAGTTAGTCAAGATGCTATTAATTGCTTCCATGAGTTGATATTGAGTTTCCACAATGTCCTCCATAATAGAAAATTGAATAATAAATACCTCAAATCCCCAATTTTACTGCTGTGTTACTTGTTGTTGCTGGTCGTTTGTTTGATCTAAGCGTTCCGTGTCCTATGTACGTCTAATGCGCCTTCTCAATTGAACTGGTGAGACCCGCTTCTGGGAGGCCAGCTCAACCGATTCGCCACCGCACAAAGAAACCTCAGAACACTTAAAATCTTCACGCTCGAAGGACCAAAAGTAAGTATGCGCTGCTGAATGTGGCGCACACAAAACCTTATATTTGTATTGTTTGAAATGTTAAGTCACTGATAGATAAAATGAGATGCGTTTATTGATCACTTAACTATCACGTAACTAATGCTAAATGGATTAATGAGTACTGCTTATTATGAGCTGTGAATGCGTACTGTCGCGAAAATGTACAATTTATGTGGGGCAACAGAAAAGTGCTGATGTGAATGATGCGCGCGGGCCATGTACGATATATGACTCGTACATATAAAAAAATATTAATAGTTACAACAAGGTAAAATAGTTACGTTATAGAAGGAATTTTGGAATTTGTCCGTTTATCATCGATTCCTATTAGTCGATAATTTTATTATTTCACGAGTATTTCAAAAGTCATCATTTGTCGCGTCCCACACACTACTCATACTCTTCTATAACTCCGCACGCCGAATGATGATCCCTATGTCGTTTCAACTGACAGTTGTATTAGATGCGAAACAATTTCGATAAAATACTGTTTTTTCAGGCAAATGTCAAGTCATTCAGCCAGGTCATTCAACATAATAAGCAATATTTATTTATTTTGAAAAAAAGACTACGCGCATTGATGGACATAAAACACTAGATAAAAAGTAACAGCCTTATTATATTTTATTTTACTATACTTTAATTTTTATTCAAATTGCATAATTTAAAGAATTTAAAATTCTTTTTGAATTGAATTTTAAAGAATTCATAATTAGCTGGCAATTATGGATTACATGGAAAAGTATTTAAAAGGAGGCCATAGACCTACCGTATTTTTTTAATTCAGTCATGTCATGTCTTGGCAGTCTGTTTTGTCTTCTTGTCACACCGCATCACATCGCGTCATACGAGTGCTCTAACGCCTTGTATGCGCCACGTCTTTCTTTGTTAGCTGAGTTTTGTTTCTGTTTTCGCTGTTTTGTGTTATTTGTTGATTTTCTGTTACCTGTTTGTTGATTTTCGGTTTTGCAAAATGCCGAAAAGACAGCGGAAAACTGTTCTCAACAGTGAAGTTCGCGAGTTTGTAGTTCGTTTGCGAGACTATTTTGCTCGTGAACAACAAAATGGCGGACCCTTGTTACCGCTTGACAATGTTCGCGATCGTGTAGCCGATGCTCTAGGAATCGGAAAGGCTACTGTTTCTCGAATAACAAAGGAAAAATTTGGGGAGTCGTCCATGGAGGACAATAAACTATTAACACCAAAGAAGAAAAAGAAAAGGTTATGTCATATAACAGAACCTGATGATTTTGATTTAGATGCTATACGCAATCATATTTATGGTTACTACCTACGAGGTGAACTACCGACCTGCCAGAAGTTATTATCTTCATTAAAAGCTGTAGAACTCTTCAAAGGCGGTGCTACTTCTCTTAGAATTGTTTTGAAAAAATGTGGATTCCGCTATAAACAATGTGACAAGAGAAAAATATTAATGGAGCGTACTGACATAGCTTTACTACGATGCGATTTTCTTCGCAAAATCAAACAAATTGATAACTGGGAGAAGGTAGTATACCTTGATGAGACATGGCTGAACGCCAATCATACCTACTGTAGGTAAGGCATGGACGGATGACACAGCCAAATCCAGCACAAAAACTCCTGAAGGAAAGGGCCAGCGCTTAATCATTTGCCACGCTGGCACAGCTACAGGTTTTGTGCCGAATTGCCTGTGGGCTTTTAAGTCAGTGAAAACAACGGAGTACCACGAGGAAATGGATTTCGAAAACTTTAAGACATGGTTTATAAAACTATTAGAAAATTTGAATGAGCCTCACGATATTTTAATGGACAATGCTTCATATCACTCAGTTCAAATTAACAAACCCCCCAGCAGCAATAACAAAAAAGCTGAAATTATAGAGTGGTTACAACGCAATGGTGTGGAAACTGACAGTCAGATGTTAAAAAAGAGTTCGTTAGACTGTTGAACTTTCACAAACAACAGACGCACCCATCATATTTTTTGGATGAATTGGCCAAATCGAATGGACACACGGTAATTCGGTTACCGCCCTATCACTGCCAATATAATGCAATCGAGTTGATATGGGCGCAGATCAAAGGTATCTATATTTTTTATTTATATAATATTATGTATATGCACATATTTCTAAAAATAATTACTAAATGTAAAAATATTTTCAGGACATGCAGCTAGGCATAACACAACTCCGCCATTCACGGCAAATAAAATGATGGTTTTATTGGAAGAAGCTTCCGCTCAAGTGACAGCTGACGATTGGCGAAAAGTGGTCGAAAGAACGAAGAAAATTTGCTTACAAGTCTGGGATCGAGATGTACAATACGACAATATCATTGACCAACCGTTAATAATAAACGTCACTGATAGCTGTATCCGATTCAGATTGATATAAATAAAATACAAACTCAAAGCATTTGTTTTATTTTTCCAACAAATTATCGATATTTTGTTTATCGATGTGTCCCTTCTTAGTATATAACAGCTTGACGACATAACTTTCTAGTATATAATAATAATCTATGGACATAACTTTTGCAGCACGTACCATGTACATTTGCATTGAGTTTTTTTCTATTATTTCCGAACATTACGTAATAATTTCTTAATATTCATTCTTATAATTTACAATTGTACACAATTATGATTTTTTCGACTTAATGGACCTCTAAAGGATTTGATGTGATAGGACGTCAGTACAATGTTAAGCGCTAACGAACTGTCATAGGGATCATCATTCAGCGTGCGGATTTTAGTATATAATATAATAATCTATGCTCTTTGCACTACACTACACTCAACTCAATGTCAATTAGTGGTCAAAGAAATGAAAGTTGTACCCGGTTTATTTACTTCTCGTGCTAAATAATTTGTTCTGAATGTTTGTAAGGAGCACATGCAAACAGAGCGAACTTGAGCGTTTAATTTTGATAAACTCTTGGAACTTATTTATGTGTTGATGGTGTACAATGGGGATACTTTATTATTATACTTTAATTTAATTGTATTGTTATTCTCAGCTGATTAACGAAGGTAACTGAACTCACCATCAATGGAATAAATTATAGACACCAATATATCATAATCAGAATGTTTTAATTTTTACAGCCTAATCCAGACAGTATGATTCGTCAAGGCAGTATTGATGATATAAATTCACAACAATTTCTGAAGGTATCCAACTATGAAGACACTGTTCGTCAACTGGATATTTACTATGCCATTGGTTTGTATTGCTTAAACCTTTTACTGAATAATTCCAAAAGACAGTCAGAATAAAATATAGACAAGTGAACTCTGGTAACAGAAATTAGTTTTGTTTAGTAAAAGATGTTAGTAAAATTACATCAAAAATTACATAGAAACATTAAGACTAGAAATTTAATTAAGTTAATCAAATTTGATAAAATACCCTTTAAAAATATAAAATTGGGTAAAAATTATAACTAACATTTGTTTCTTGATTACTTTGGTTATTATTAGAGATGTACTGACTAGTCGGGCAAGCTGACTATCGGGACATATTTATAGTCGGACACTAGTTGATGATTAGTTGGCTAAAAGCAGCAACTAGTTGGTCCATTACTTTATTCATATTACTATTCTTTAAAAGAATAGGAGCTTAACATCAAAATTAGATTTCCATGGAATCACCATATGGGTCCAATATTTGTGAGAAATATCAATAACTAAAGGATTTATAAGTTGTAAGGTATTTATATGACTACCACTTTTAAAATTCTGAATGCAAGTTTCTTCAACTATGAACAAAGAATATAATGAGGTTATCTCCTGTCTAAACACATATTCATCATTAAATGAAGTTTTACCTACAAGCATGATGAATTGGCTGGTCAACCAATCAGTTGGCTAGTCTGCAAACTCATAGTCGGTCCGGTCCATCTCTAGTTACTATACCAAATTCATCATTAGTTAGCACCATTTCATTTATTTCCATTTCACTTTATCTCTTTTGAATCTTTTATTGGGTAACTTAATATATACAGGGTGGAAACATTCAGTGTGTTCAGCCAATAAAATGACACTCAAAAAATGAAAAAGTTAAAATAAAATTCGCCATGTATTCACAATTTGTAGTTTTGTCGTTCCATATATTTAATATGACATGCTTTATTCACTAGTCTGACACGTAAAAACGCCACAAAAATAAAATAAAACTAATAAGTGAAAAAACAATTACACATTACAAATTTTTTTTAAACTTTTCTATTTTTATGTCATTTTATGTCATTTATGTGATGCAAATTTCATACCAGTTTAAAGTTTTGAAATATCTTTAAAATAAAGAAATTCGGCTGACGCACTTAACGTTTTCACCCTAAATGTTTAACAAATATGTTAATAAAATAATAAATAGTTAGTAGTATCGTAAATTACCTAAATCAATAATTTTAAATTACTTGCTTAATAAAATGGTACAAAATATATGTTGCCTGAAACTGAGTAATGGTCTTATATTTGTTATACTAAAATAAGTCATGTTGAATGTATTTCAACTCAAAAACTTTAGTCGGAGAGCTGGCAACGAAAACGTGAACTGATAAGGTATATATATATATATATATAACCTCTACTTAGTAGTTTATAAGTACAGAGCGAGGCCCGTCAGAACTCTCTCCCGGGGCGGAAGGCGTGGGTGGGCGGTCAAAGTCCGTAAACCACAAGGTGCAGTTCTGACAAATGCATTTTTATATTATTTGTTGCTTATCGAACCTGTATATAAATTTTCAGAAGTCTTAATAATGGCTAAGTACATAAAAATTGATGATATCATCAATTTTTCGCGATAGTCGCTTCAGCAACTTCTGACTATATAGTCAGAAGTTGCTGAAGCGGCTATCGCGACGGAAAGCAACGTTTCGAATCTAGTTTGAGTTAAAATAACAAAGTGCAGTTCTGACAATTGCATTTTTATATTATTTATAGCTTACCTGTACATAAAAATGGATGATATGGCCAGAAGTTGCTGAAGCGGCTATCGCGATGAAAAGGAACGTTTCGAATCTAGTTTCAAAATTAAATAACAAGGTGCAGTTTTGGCTATTTACAGAGCCACTTGCTAAAAGTAGTAATATGATGATTGAAAGCGAGCACATTCATTCATAAATTTTTCGACTCTCTTGAAATATGCAAGCATTATATGAAAAAACCGCGGTAGCCTAGTGGTATGGGTAAAGGACTGCTGAGACGAGGTCTCGGGTTCGATCCAGGTATTACCATGGCACACACCAATGACTTTTCGATGCTTTTCGAAGTTATGTGTGTATTTATCGCAGGTTTATAAGTGCCCGGTTAATGGCAATAGGCTCGCCACCTATTACATTGGGACCTAAACATAAACTGGCGAAATGTGGGTGCTAGCACCTCTGCCTACCCCTTCGGGGATATAGGCGTGAGTTTATGTTATGTTATGTTATGTTATGAAAGTCGCCCATGTGTATAAATAAATTATTAAAGAGAGGTTTTTCCTCTGATTGTATTTGCATTGCTATTTTTGCAATAGCCAAATCGTAAGTGACTTGTATGGATGGTTGTTGACATTCGTGTGCAATTTGTTGACTTTGTCTCATGGTTTCGTAAACGACTGAAAAATCTGTCGATGAGGTAGGTATTGATCGGTGTCAAATATGATTTTTTTTGTTTTTTCAATTATTTTTTGTTTCTTCAATTATTTTACTATTAAATCCTACCCACATGGTGTCTCGGAGATTTTATAGTAGTGTGTTAATAACCACAAAATATCCAACTTCGTCATTGTTTGAAATGTATTTGAATTAATCAAACGTAAGTCACTGTCGACCGGTAATAATTGTTCACGTAATTTAGGCCTCTTACTGTACACAGGTAATTCGGCAGCGATGACATCAGACGTTCTTCTTCTTTTGACAGTAGGATATAAATTACTGTTGCTATCATCACTTTCAAAAAAAGGAACGCTTTCGCGAGGAATAATATTTTGAAATAAAATTCCTACCGTATCGTGAAGCGTGTCCTTACCGTTGCAAGTCTCAACAAATCTATCATAATTGTCGAAAGCGACACCTGTGCAATATTTCGGAGATAATATTGTGTCTTCTGGACAAACATTTGATTTTTCGGCAAAACTTATCGATTTTATTTCATTTTTCATATTATTTATTTACTTTCTATAATTTTTTTTAGTACGAATTATTTTTTTAAAGGTCGTCGTCTAAGTCAGCAATTACTCGGCATCACCGTTTTTATAAAAAAAATATCTCCCACCTTTTGTCATTGCATATTTATTGAAATAACAGTGTAAATAATAAAAACAATAAATAGCCAAAACTGCACCTTGTTATTTAATTTTGAAACTAGATTCGAAACGTTCCTTTTCATCGCGATAGCCGCTTCATCAACTTCTGGCCATATCATAATTTTTTCTGTACCTCGCCATTATTTAGTGTACGCGAACGTAGCGAGCGCAGTAATAAAAAAAAACAATTAACAGCTCTGCTACCAGTCTCCGGTAACCCGGGAACAAGGGTGAGGAGGGAGACCACGAGCAGGTAGTATTCAAGCCGTAGCCCCACCACTCACTTTTACGCAATCACTACTTCGTTCCGAAGCGTGATCTAAAGCCGACAGTGGAAACGCAAATAAAAACTAAAACTTAATATATAACTAAAATAAAGGGTCTAAAGATCCGGATCTACACAAAGGTGCTGTCAACATAGGTACAAAATCATTAATCAAACAACAATAACAAAATACCGCAATTTTATACAAACCGGTTAACGTTCGGTTAACCGCGGTTTACTAAAACCGCACGAAGCATCAAACACAGGAAGTCGGCACGAATATAAAACGGTTCAAACTGCAAACTACCGCAATTTTAGAATAACCGGTTAACGGAACCGACCAAAACCTCACGGATACAAGCAAATCAAATCATACATAACTTTCAATTTTATATCAAGTAAACACAAATAAATATTTATTCCGACCTCCCGGCGGGTCCAATCAAAATGAATAAACAACAATTCAAAGTTAAACAGATTTTTAGCACGTACTTGTTTCAATAGTCAAATTAAGCCGCAATTGACACCCGATCGAAATCGACCAGGAAATATTTTAATTACAATAACAATTTTACGTTTAAAGGTTAAAATAGTCCAATTCAATTGCTCCAATAGGCAGATAATACCGATAAATTAACACCCAACATGAGATTCTACCGCGTGTTAAGTTTCAACTTGCACACCAACATTAAATCAATCCGTTAATTATCATTAACAATACACAAAATATATTAATAAATGGGTCATTGACCTTCTATGGACCGGGATTCAGCCGGGAAAGTAGCAAAAATTGGAAGGTGTGCCTGTCTAATGTGTCTGGTTTGTCTAACTATATGTGACATGAATTTACGTGTAATTTGATATACAATAAACTAATTATGCAGTAAAATAAAATGTGATGTTTACTTTCCATAGTATGAGAGCTCCACCGCCGCAATGTTCCAAGTCCAACGAACGCGATGGGCGCATTAAATTAGTTTTTACAAAGAGATAACTATCTCGATTATTAATTTTTCAACAAACAAATCAAACAAGGTTATTTTCTACGCGCGTGGAATACCTAATCCACCACAATTGCGCGCGTACGAGTTTACGACGTGCGAACTAAAAAAAACATCCAAGACGATTTCTCGCTGTACTCCGCGCTCAACTCGCGATGCACCGGCGTCAAGCTCACGTACAATAATGCGCGGGTACGTAAAGAAAAACATGATTGATGTTGGTCCTATCAATACGCGGTACTAACATCAAACAAAATAAAACAAAGATTAAAACTAAACATTTAGCCTTCTGACAATATATGTACAGGTTCGGTAAGCTATAAATAATCATCATCATCATCATCATATCAGCCGTAGGAAGTCCACTGCTGAACATTGGCCTCCCCCATCGACTTCCATTTCGGCCGGTCTGTAGCGGCCTGCATCCACCGAGTCCCTGCGCTCTTTGTTAGGTCGTCTGTCCACCTTGCGTGGTCTCCACTCAAGAACCTTTCCACCCCACCGGCCATCGATTCTCACATGCCCTGCCCACTGCCACTTCAGCTTGCGGACTCGTTCTGCTATGTTGGTAACTTTAGTTCGTCTACGGATCTCCCCGTTTCTCGCTGTGTGACCCCGAGCTTCCTTATGAGGCCCATAGTGAGAGACCACGTCTCGGCACCGTAGGTCATCACTGGCAACATGCACTGATTAAAGACCTTTGTCTTCAAGGACTGCGGTATAGGGTATTTGACTACTGCTAAAAATTAGTTCTGTATTATGTATTACAACATAAAAATGCAGATTGCATCAATAGTTTTTTGAGAACTGTTTTATTTACGATAAAAATCGATATTAAAGTTTGATTTAAAAAAATACGCGCCATAACGGATTCCGTAACTTGTGACGTCACACTAAAGTAAACAGTAAGCGACTTAAAGCACGTTTATATAATTATTGAAATTAGTTGCAAAAATAATGGTTTATTTTGAGATATCTTCTTTATATATAAAAATGAATTGCTGTTCGTTAGTCTCGCTAAAACTCGGGAACGGCTGGACCGATTTGGCTAATTTTGGTCTTTAATTATTTGTGGAGGTCCAGAGAAGGTTTAAAAGGTGAATAAATATGGAAGTTGTTATCGATTAAGACAGTACGAAGTCTGCCGGGTCAGCTAGTATAAGATAAAAGTGAAACATTATTAGTAATTAATAATTGAACCAGTCGATTAACACTAGGAAATGCATACAGCCTGTATTGAAAAACTCTGTTTACTTATGTGTGACGTCACAGAGCGTTTATAAGCACGTGATCAAATCTCAAAAAAGTGAGATTTTAATCTTGATTTTTTAACAAAAAAGAAACTTATTTTATATTGACAATTAATAAAATATGTTTTACGGTACATTTTATTAGGATGACAACAATTCGTACAATATTTTAAATATAGTCAAAATGCCTATTTTGGACGAGAAGACGCTGCGCAGTTTGCGCAGTCAATCAACGAATCCAACGCAGCCCAGCCGAGTTGGATTCGTTGATTGACTTCCTGCTCGAAGTTGGATTTGCCTAGTTGGACGGTTTGTCCCAGATAGATATACATAATGATCAACAACTTCGAGAGGTGAGCCTCCCAATAATACGGGGGTGGGCGACACATGGACATTTGACATGACTTTCGTCTTGTCCATGTTCATTTTCAGGCCCACCCGCTGGGACACTCTGTTGAGGCCTCCGAGCATAGTGCTGAGCTCCTCTAAGGACTTTGCCATGACTACGATGTCGTCAGCAAATCGAAGGTGAGTGATGTATTCGCCATTGATATTGATGCCGAATCCTTTCCAATCTAGAAGCTTGAAGGCGTCTTCCATTGCATTGGTAAAGAGTTTCTTCGAGATGACATCCCCTGCCTAACTCCCCTCTGTAACGGAATAGCCTCTGTGCTCTGATCCTGTACTCGGACCGACATGGTGGCGTTTTTATACAAGCACTTCAGCACTTCGATATACCGATAGTCAATGTGGCACCTCTGAAGAGACTGTAGCACCGCCCAAGTCTCGATCTAATCGAAAGCTTTCTCATAGTCCACGAACGCCAAGCATAGTGGCAAATTATACTCCTCGGTCTTCTGTATAATCTGCCGCAGCGTATGGATGTGGTCTATGGCCTTTACGGAAACCGGCTTGTTCGGGAGGCTGGAAGTCAGCAAACCTGCGTGCGAGACGATTCGTGATCACCCTCGAAAACAGCTTGTAAACATGGCACAGAAGCGAGATGGGCCTGTAGTTCTTCAATAAGGTTTTATCACCTTTCTTGAAGAAGAGAACCACCACACTTCTTTTCCACGCTTCGGGCGTAGTACCTTCGAGCAGGACGGAATTAAAGAGCCTCTGTAGAGCTTTTAGTATCGGTTTTCCACCTGCACTCAGAAGCTCCGATGTCATTCCGTCTTCACCCGCCGCCTTGTTGCTCTTGAGCTGTTTGAGGGCCATCCTATTCTCATACAGGCTGATGTCCGGAAATAATATAAAAATGCAATTGTCAGTACTGCACCTTGTTATTTTAACTCAAAACTAGATTTGATACGTTGCTTTCCGTCGCGATAGCAGCTTCAGCAACTTCTGACTATATCATCAATTTTTATGTACTTAGCCATTATTAACACTTCTGACAATTTATATACAGGTTCGATAAGCAACAAATAATATAAAATAGCATTGGTCAGAACTGCACGTTGTGGTTTAAATTTAAACAATTTCTTTACAACTTTGTCGACTTCTGACAGTCTTTAAGCCCCGACCTAGACTTCTGACAATAATTTTCCTAAATTCCTACAGTTAAAAACTATAACTCTACCAAATTTCAGAACTGCACCTAATCATTTTTTTCTTGTTGAAAATTTACGACTTTGACCGCCCACCCACGCTTTCCGTCCCGGGAGAGAGTTCTGACGGGCCTCGCTCTGTACTTATAAACTACCAAGGAGAGGTTTTTTTTTTTTTTTTTTTTCTTAAAAAGGTTATATATATAATTCGTTACTACTACATTATATTGAATAAAATCATCCAAAAAAATTTGAACAATTAAGGATCGTAAGGCTGCAAGGATACGCAAGTATAATTTTTATGTAGTCGTTGTTAAGGGCTGTAGGTGCTAACAAGTACTCGTATATGAATTTAGAATGTTATAATTTGATACTGAATGGAGAAAATATATAAAATAGATTTTCTCCCATAAATTTTTTAAGATGTAAAGGAGACATTTTATAGAAGAGTCGCAGTAATAAATATTAATCGTTGGTGGAGCGCTGATATATGTATAATATATTATTTACATTAATCTAAATTAAATAAAGTGGATCGCTACTGTTGTAATTGTAATTGTTGCCTAGCGCTTGATTTGTGTTATTAAGTACTAGCAGTTTCTACGAGATGGCTCTGGCAACCCGAACGAATGTACATGCACTATTACATTCGTCTTGAAAAATCATTCATTGCATTTTTGCACTTTTTTGTCAACCCCGTGCGACATCGCACACGCGCGCGTAAAGAATACCTCTTTCGCTCCAGAATCAGCGATATTCTTGGAAAACGCTGTATTTCTTCAGTCCTGAACGCAGGACTCGCCAAAACCATCAGAACAATAAAGTTTGTGTTTGTGAAATTCGCCACCGGCCGGTGGAAGTCATCGCCTGCATCGAGTTGGCACGCGCCCATCACCCACGACTCTGGTGCGAGATGATAGCAGGTCAGTGCTGGTGAACAATCTCCTTTTGCAGCAGAAGCGATTTTACAGAAATTTTATTTTATTTTATTTTTATTTGTTGCGCAAGCACACCCTGGTCAGGGCTATTTACACGCCCTCCCATACCTTGGTCCTTCGAGCCGGATAGTCCAGTAAAATAATTATTGGTGAATTCTATTTTTTTTCTATTCATAACGCATAATTTAACAACAAGATTCACGTAATTTTGGTGAATTCTTGGCACCATTTTATCGCTTATAGATTTACGTAAATAATTTGGTAAATTCTGTAACTAAACGCCAAATATCTACGTATTAATTGGTAGATATGAGTAGGTAAATATTGTTTATTGATATAGTTGGTGATTTACGTATTAATTGGTAATATCATCCATTATATTCAAAGTAGTTGAACTTTTTCACATACGCGCAGATAATAAATACCTACCCACTTATTTTCATTTTCGCTTCGCCAAGTACTGTGCTATTTATTAGCCGTACCGTAGTACATTTTATAAAGATATTAAGTTGTGTATTTTACACTACTATATATACTTAAGTACATAATATATATTTCGCTCCGCTAGGTACCTACTGTGCTATTTATTATAAGCCGTAGTACATTTTATAATAATATTAACTTGTGTTTTTTGCACTACTATAGTATTACACAATATATTTTGTCGTTATTGTGATATTACGTTGTAAACATGCCGGATTCCCCAGCTGCAGTGCTATTCTCTAAGGACCACAGCCGTGCGCGCAGCGCTGCGCTCGTCGACGAGCTCGCAAAATGCTGCTTTGGATTTATATTTTATTTTATTTTAATTTTGATTTTAATTTATGATTTAGAATTAGATTTAGATTTAGATTTAGATTTAGATTTCATCATCAATCAAAAATCTAATCTAGATTTAGATTTAGATTTAGATTTCATCATCAATCAAAAATCTAATCTAGATTTAGATTTAGATTTAGATTTCATCATCAATCAAAAATCTAATCTAGATTTAGATTTAGATTTAGATTTCATCATCAATCAAAAATCTAATCTAAATCTAAATCTAAATCTAAATCTAAATCTAGATTAGATTTTTGATTGATGATGAAATCTAAATCTAAATCTAAATCATAAATTAAAATCAAAATTAAAATAAAATAAAATATAAATCCAAAGCAGCATTTTGCGAGCTCGTCGACGAGCGCAGCGCTGCGCGCAAGGCTGTGGTCCTTAGAGAATAGCACTGCTGATCACGAAGTCAAGATGACTATGTGGCAACAAAAGAAAGAATTATTATTCGCACGCATTAATCGTTTATATACGTCCTCGAAAAGTATTATTTCTTTTGATGCATCGACACGATTTAATGAGAATTTTCTGGCTGAAACGGAGATCATAGACGATTTACGCAATAAATTTGAATCCATTGTTGATCAAATAAATAACATAAATTTGTCATCGAAAGTCACAGTGAGTGCAGACTATTCTAGCCTCGATTCATTTGATGAGTTATATTCGAGAATCAAACGCGTTAGGAATAAGATGTCTGTGCCCACGGTGACGCGCTCACCCGATTTGAGTAACTTGAACAAGTCCGCAGTGAAATTAGAATCATTAGTAATTCCGAGTTTTGACGGACGCCCTGAAAACTGGAATACATTTTATCAGTCATTTAAGGCGAATGTTCATTTAAATGAACAATTGTCTGACTCGCAACGCGTACAATACCTATTTTCTAAACTCACCCATGACGCAGTGAAGTACACTGCCGGTATTGTTCCGTCAGATGAAACTTATAAAATATTGTGGGATAGTTAAGTTAAGAAATACCAAGATAAACGCTCATTAGGTGTACACTATCTCAATAACATATTAGACTTGAAAACTTGTTCCCATAACGCTCACTCGCTTGATACTTTTATAAGTAAATATTCCGCTTCTATATGCGCTCTTAAAGAATTAGACATAACAAATCTGACTGACTTTATGTTTCTTCAATGTGCTTTGAGGAAGATGGATCCTCAAACCATTCAAGCCTTTGAACTTTCTAGTAGAGGTGTAGAAATACCTACGACCCAACAGCTGATCGCCTTTGTGCAAGATCAAGTAAGATTTTAGAACGCTCAAACCCGCGCGTTTCGACTTATGCGAAATCGCCCGCTGCTGTCACGTCGTCGTCACGTGATCGGCGCGTTGCATCGAAGTCATTTGTTGTCAGTGAGCCGATTAATAACAATAATTCGAATATTCCCGCTCGCTCGGCACCTGCTGCAATGAACGCGTGTTGTTGCTTATGCGGCGGTGAACACCGACACTTATATGATTGCGCTCAGTTTAAAAATATGCGAAATGCAAAAGCTAGATATGAGTTTATAAAATCGAAACAAGGTTGCGTCAATTGTTTAAGCACATTCCATAAACTCCCGGATTGTAAAAGTACATCAGTTTGTTTTTGTCATAAAAAACATCACAAGTTATTGCACTTTGATAATAATAGTAATAATTCGCACTCGCATGCGGCAACAGTGAGTGCTGCTGTCGCGTGCCCGGTCCCGCCCGCCTGCGCCTGCTCGCCTCGTACGTCCGAGCCTTCTCTTGATACGGAAGTCGTTACGCAAACGCACTCGTGTTCTTCTAGCCATAAGGGTGATATTCTTTTGGCAACCGCTCAGGTGTACGCGCGTCCTAAAGGTAGCACTGGTAATAAATCTGTGGTCAGATGTTTAATTGATAATGGCTCACAGAATAATTTAATAACATTGTCTTGTTCTCGCCTATTAAATTTGCCAATAATACCGTTAGATAATTCCTTTGTCAAAGGTGTTGGTTCCGCTTCGCTACCGATAATCGGTTATGTTCATTTAGACATTGAATCCCGTATTTACACAGACAAGAAGTACACTATACTCGCGTTAGTTATGGAATGTCTTACGGGTCATTTGCCTTCGCAATTTATTGATTGTGATCGCGAATTACATTTTCGCGATCTTCCACTCGCTGATTTAAGCTGGAATATTCCAGGAAATATTGATATAGTGTTGGGTGCCCAGCTCTTCCCGTATATTTATTTAGGAAATAGGGTCGAGTGTGGTCCAAACGCACCTTGTGCATTATCAACAACATTTGGGTATGTACTTATGGGAGACTGTCCCCGTAAAGATATTATGCCTGCCGCCGCTTCGTTCTCTGCGTTAGCATTGAATGATTTAGTTCAAAAATTCTGGGAACTTGAAGAAGTACCTACGAAGCGCCTATTGTCACCGGAAGAGACAGAGTGCGAAAATATTTTCACATCTACTGTGACCCGTGATGACGTAGGTCGTTACACTGTTGCATTACCGTTCTGCAGGGATCCCTCTGAACTAGGTAATTCACACGCCGCCGCCTACCGCCGTTTTATGTCGCTCGAGCGTAAGCTTCGTACCTCACCGATTGTACGCGAAAGTTACAATAAGGTCATTCAGGACTATATAGATCACGATTACCTCAGTCTTGTTGACAAGTCTAAGTTGTCTTTAGATGGTTATTATATACCACATCACGCAGTAGTCCGACCTGACAAACCGATGCCGCGTATTGTATTGGACGCGAGCGCTAAAACGCACACTGGGCTTTCGCTCAATGATATATTACATATCGGACCCAATTTACAGGCCGATTTGTTCTTATTATTATTAAATTTTAGATTGTTTCCTGTCTCGATGAACGCTGATATTAAACAACATTATTTACGTATTGGTGTACCAGTAGATCAGCGTAAATACCTACGCATTTTATTTAGATTCAACGAATCTGATGAAATTCACACGTATGCCTTCAATAGGCAAGCGTTCGGTCTCAAGTCGAGCCCTTATATAGCTATGCGCACTGTGCGTCAGCTGGCTACTGACATGAGTCCTCACTACCCTGATGCCGCGAAAGTGGCAGAGACCTGTTTGTATACAGATGACCTGGTTCATTCCGCACCTGATGAGTGTACTGCCAAGCAGTTAGCTCACAACTTGATAAAGCTTTTCAGAGCTGGTGACTTTGACTTAGTGAAGTGGTCTAGCAACTCGCCTACGCTGCTGGACTCACTTCCCGATACGCACCGCAGGTCACTTGACTTTGATGTTGGCAGTCATGTCTCGAAGGTTTTAGGTCTCTCATGGGAACCATGTGAAGATAATTTTCAGTTCACATCCACCGCGATTAATGAGAAGTGCACTAAGAGAAATATACTCTCGATAGTCGCACGACTATTTGACGTGCTCGGATTAGTAGCACCTGTGATACTCTACGCCAAGTTGTTAATTAAGGAACTGTGGCTTAATAAGAGTGATTGGGACGATCCTGCTCCGGAGCACATACGCTCACGTTTTTTCGCTCTCACACAAGAATTGCAGTTGCTTGACACTTTAAGGATTCCACGACATATAGGTGTCGAAGTTGTCTGTAAATTGCGGCTTGTCGCATTTCGTGATGCTAGTATGAATGGTCTGGGATGTGTCATTTATGCCCATTGTACCTACCCATCTAGCATTCAAACTCGCATTTTGTGTGCCAAATCAAAGGTCTCACCGACAAAAATTACTACGCTCGCTCGCTTAGAGTTATGTGCTCTATTACTTATGTCAAAATTAATAAAAACCGTACGTGATACTTATGCATTGCGCATTCCCGTTACTGACATATACGCATTTTCTGATTCCACGATTGCCTTATCATGGGTACATTCGTCGCAACATCGGTGGTCGATTTTCGTTAGCAACCGGGTCGCTCAGTGCCAAGAAAACTTGAACGCTAAACACTTTTATCACGTCGCCGGAGCTATCAACCCGAGTCTTTCACGCGGTATGCTCCCCTCGCAACTTTTGACCCACGATTTGTGGTGGAACGGTCCCTCGTGGATCCGCGGCCCCCCTGAGGAGTGGCCTATTAAATTGTTCTCGCTCTCTAATTGCTCTGATTTGCCTGAACATAAAGCAAATGTGTTGACTGTAACAACTACTCACACAGAGCCGCCATTGCTGTGTACGTTAGCACAACGTGTCTCTTCTTGGCAGAAGTTGCTACGTAGTAGTAGCATATGTTTTGAAATTCGCACGACCTAAATCTAAGGTCGAACCTCGTACTGTATCAGGATTGATGATCGCTGAGAAGTCGCTGATTCTCGCAGTTCAATCTGTCCACTTCGCTGAGGACATAAAACTGATAAAGGCCGGGAAGTTACCTTCCAAGAAACTGCAGAGTCTTGCAGTCTTCTTAGATAAAGAAGGGATTTTACGCATAGGAGGAAGACTATCTGGATCGATGCTTCCCTTTGAAGCTAAACATCCTGTTCTTCTCCCTAAACGCGATCACATTGTTGATCTAATAATACAACATTTTCACGTTGTCAATTGTCACACTGGACCTGGAATTCTCATGTCTATCATACGACAACGCTTCTGGATACTAGATGCCAGAACTGTCATCAGGTCTAAGTTGCGAAAGTGCAACACTTGCTTTAAATGCAATCCAACGCATCCAACTCCGATAATGGCTGATCTGCCTGACTATCGTGTGTCAGCAGCCAAAGCTTTTTGTCACACTGGTGTTGATTATGCTGTTCCGATAAAGACAATACTTTCTCGACGCAGAGGTCAACATGCGCAAAAGGCATACATTATATTGTTTGTTTGCATGGCCACGAGAGGTCTGCATATCGAAGTGACCAGTGATTTAACAACTGATAATTTTTTAGCCGCATTTAAACGCTTTATTTCTCGTCGTGGACCCGTTTCATGTCTTTATTCTGACAACGGATCAACTTTCATTGGTGCAAAGGCACATTTAGATGAGTTATATAGTTTCCTATTGAACTCTAACTTTAAAACCGTGCTGTCAAATGAGCTGTTGTCTCGACGCATAGAATGGAAGATGATTCCTCCAAGATCACCAAATTTTGGTGGGATATGGGAAGGAAATATAAAAAGCATGAAAACGCATCTATACAGAGTGATAGGTAGTCAGTTACTTACTTACGAAGAACTGCAAACTGTTCTTACGCAAATAGAGTGCATTCTGAACTCTCGTCCTTTGGGTTTACTATCCTCGGATCCGTATCCTGAGGTGTTGACTCCCGCACATTTTTTAATGTCTACTCCGTTGCAATACCTACCCGCTGCTGATCTGTCAGATCAGCACATTAGTTTACGAGATCGTAAAAAATTGCTTGATAACATTATCCAATCCTTTTGGAAGAAATGGCATTTGGAGTATCTGCACACGTTGCAGGTCAGACAAAAATGGGCTACTCCAGACAAACCCGTGGATATCGGAACCTTCGTTCTTCTTGAGCAGGAAAAATCTGCTCCGTTGAATTGGCCACTGGGAGTAATTACGGACGTGTTCAGGGGCTCTGATAACGTTGTCCGCGTGGCAATAGTTAAAACGCGAACTGGGACTTACAAACGCGCTGTAACGAAGCTATACCCTATCCCAACGCAATAAATTTAATATGTTATGTTTAAGCAATTTAATAAGTCTTAGCTATATATTTTAATAAAATAATTAGATTTTATTTGTATAAATCCGCTATGTGCTCTAATCAGTCAATTCGTTTGTTTTGTAACATCTTGCGACGTTCCAAGGCGGGGTGCATGGTGGAGCGCTGATATATGTATAATATATTATTTACATTAATCTAAATTAAATAAAGTGGATCGCTACTGTTGTAATTGTAATTGTTGCCTAGCGCTTGATTTGTGTTATTAAGTACTAGCAGTTTCTACGAGATGGCTCTGGCAACCCGAACGAATGTACATGCACTATTACATTCGTCTTGAAAAATCATTCATTGCATTTTTGCACTTTTTTGTCAACCCCGTGCGACATCGCACACGCGCGCGTAAAGAATACCTCTTTCGCTCCAGAATCAGCGATATTCTTGGAAAACGCTGTATTTCTTCAGTCCTGAACGCAGGACTCGCCAAAACCATCAGAACAATAAAGTTTGTGTTTGTGAAATTCGCCACCGGCCAGGTGGAAGTCATCGCCTGCATCGAGTTGGCACGCGCCCATCACCCACGACTCTGGTGCGAAATGATAGCAGGTCAGTGCTGGTGAACAATCTCCTTTTGCAGCAGAAGCGATTTTACAGAAATTTTATTTTATTTTATTTTTATTTGTTGCGCAAGCACACCCTGGTCAGGGCTATTTACACGCCCTCCCAATCGTCATCAAATTTTCCATCCAATTACTTCCTAAGTGGAATTGGCATCTTTGATCCTATGTCCAATTTTTTTTAAAATCTGGACCACTGTGCGTCGACCAGCGGGGGTGATTTTGTTGGATTCGAACCGACCAATACCTCACGCCGTCTCGGGTCTCTAAGGGTGCAAGGAGACTTTCACGAAATAAATTCAGCTAATAAGGTCACCACCACAACTGGTTTCTAAGGCGGAAAGAAGTTTGCCGGGTCAGCTATACATAATAATTCATTTATAGTTTCGGCCAAATTGTTTATACCAATTACCACTGATATAAAAACTATATACCATTAGTGTTAACTGCAAACGTTGAAATTGGGCACCCACCTTAATAAGACAGATAACATTTTAAGATAGGATTAGTGATTTTAATTACTTACAGTGTCCAATATGTGTAACTTATGAAATATGTTTGTGTTTTCAGTAAAACGACAGTTATTGAGGTTCCAAAGTCCAATTACAGGACTTTTTCCAGTCCTGTCATCTGATCTGCACATTGGCAGTGTTCGAGATAGCATTTATTGTGCATCGGCGGTATGGGGACTGTATCAGGCTTACAGGTATACTTATATTATAGAGAGGCTTAATTTTTCGAGTTTGTTTATATTGTTACAACGATCATCGATATCTCGAAAACTACTGATCGAATCTTCTAGAAATTAAAACGCATTGTTAATGTCGAAGTACTCTATCGATCCGTTGAGAAAAATCCAGAAAAGTCAATACAAAATCACAAGCCCTTTAAATACCTATACCTACTTTACCTACAAATCGCGATAATACCTATTCACCTCTATCGTCGGCACGACTGTGTAGGTACTTGTTTTCTCGAATGCTCCAGTAAATACCTACTCTTCCCGAACGCTCTAGTGCCTTATCTCTAGATGATTCCGGAACATTCTACCCTCTTTATTAAGAGCTAAAAGGGCGCCCGGCGATTGACACGAGTCAGTTTATTTTTCGAAACGAAAGCGAACACATCTTACCGAAGTGAACCAAGAGACTTATACCTGCGACTTAAGCAACGACTGTGGACTACTGTGAACTGCTGAGCGGCTTGAACTGTTGAAGAGTACTGTGTGTGCTAGTTATTTAGTTGTCTAGTTTGTGGTGAGCGAATAAACCTCTTTCTTGTGTAAAAGGCATTTAATTTGTACCCCGCGCACGTAACAACTGGTGTCAGAAGTGCGATGCCGTTATTACCACGTGAAGACGAACGGTGTACTCCACGGACCAGACGTCAAGTGGAAATGGATGCTGCACGTCAACGGAGCCTCGAAGATGAAGGGCGTCAGGCCGATGCTGCTGTCTCAGCGGGAACTACGGCACCACCAGATGGAACCTCGTCAGATACCAACATGATGACGCTGCTGGCTTCTATGCAGCAGATGATGCAGGCCTCCTTGCAAGAAATGCAGGCCAATCAAGAGGCTAGTCGACAGACGATGCAGGCTTCCATGCAAGAGATGATACAGGCCAACCAAGAGGCTAGCCGACAGATGATACAGGGCAACCAGGAAGCTGTCATGGGTAAAATCGATGCAGGCATCCATGCACTGGGAGATAAAGTGAAGAACCTGGAAGACGGCTTGCAAATGCTGAGTAAGGAAGTGGCTTCGAAGACTGGGACCATTGACGACTGCTTGCAAATGCTCAGTAAGGAATTGGCTTCAAAGACTGGGACCATAGACGACTGCTTGCAAATGCTGAGTAAGGAAGTGGCTTTGAAGACTGGGACCATGGACGGCCGCTTACAAAGCTTGAAAAAAAGATTGTCAGACTAAAAACCTGCGGACCTGTTACCGCGACCTCACCATCATCAGCGAAGTTCGACCTACCACACATCGATGGAACTTCCTCGTGGACAGCCTTCAAGTACCAATTTGAGATATTGGCAAAAACCAAAGTCTGGAGCAACGAGGAGTCCTTTATGGCCTTGACACTTGCATTACGAGGAGATGCCTTAAATATACTGGAAAACCTGCCACCTGAAGGAAGGACACTGGAGTCCCTGATGGAAGCATTAGACACACGCTACGGTGACAAGCACCTGGAGAATATCTACCGAGCGCAGCTTAGCGAGAGGAAACAAAAAGCTGGTGAAAGCCTCCAGGAATGGGCTGTTGAGGTTGAAAGTCGTTCGTCGGGTCTACTCATCGACACCCGTGATGATCGAGACCACTCTTCTGGAGGCCTTCCTAAACGGTATACGGGACGCAGAAGTGAAAACTAGTGTACAGTTGCGTCACCACCAGACCTTAAAAGAAGCACTGGCTTATGCCCTTGAGGTGGAAACCGTACGGCAGAATGCCGGGATAAGTAAGGTCAGGGAGGTCAAGGAGGTAGTTGCGGAGGAGAGGAAGCCGCGGTATGTCCCAACGTGTTATTCCTGTAGAGGAAGGGGCCATATCCAGTCAGAGTGTCCTTCGAGGAAACGGAGGAGGGTCACGGACTCCGGGACCCAAGTCGATCAAGATGTTCCGTTAAACTAAATGTCGCCAGGGCCGCGGGGCGGGCACTGGCTAGTCGACATGAGGCCCCAACCATCACAATAACTCAAGTTGGCAATGGAAATAGTCTGATCATCGAGGCCATCTTAGACAATCAACCTTGCAGTTTAACAGTGGATACTGGAGCTTCACGTACAGTTGTAAGGCCGGAATTGCTGAAACGCACCATACGGTGGGAAAAACGATCTCCGAGGTGCCAGCTTCAGACAGCTACTGGCCAGCCAGTGACCGTCCTCGGTGAAACAGATGTGGAGGTAAGAATTGGCCACCAAATATATCACCAGTCAGTATTAATTGCTAATATTACTGATGATTGCATTTTGGGACTCAGTGACGAAATGGTTTTCCTGAAGAAGAATAGTGTGGTCGGAAAATGTGAGGAAGTAAAGTACCTGAGACGGTTGGCTAACACTTAGCACTTAACTAACAAGGCGGTACACAAATCCCCGAAGATCACATTCAGCAACTTCTCGAAAATTCCAAGGAAAACTTATCGGCATCAGAATTGCATCAACCCAGAGACCTCTTGCTACGATTTAGAGACATCTTTGCAACCGGAAATGACTGTGGAAGGACTGGGCTCGTGAAACACCGGATTGACACAGGTGACTCCAGGCCTATAAAACAAAGACCTCGACGTTTACCATGGGCAAGAGAAGAGGAGGTAGCAGTTATGATTAAAGACATGGCCTATAACAAGGTGATTGAACCTTCTACGAGTCCGTGGTCATCACCTGTGGTACTAGTAAAAAAGAACGATGGCAGTACAAGGTTTTGTGTGGATTACCGAATGTTGAATAATGTCACAAAGAAATACAGTTATCCTTTGCCTAGAATCGACGATACCCTGGACATGCTTAGTGGTATGAAATGGTTTTCAACCATCGATTTAAAAATTTAAAAAGTGGCTACTGGCAGGTGGAGATCAGTCCGGACGATAAAGAGAAGACAGCCTTTAGTACAGGAATTGGAAACGGTTTATGGCATTTTAATGTCATGCCATTTGGTTTATGTAATGCACCGGCCACGTTTGAACGCCTCATGGAAAGAGTAATGGTGGGTCTACTCGGAGACGTCTGTCTGGTTTACCTGGACGATGTTATAGTTATGGGACGCAACTTCAAAGAAAACCTGAAGAACCTGGAAAACGTTTTTACTCGGATTCGTGAGGCTAACCTTAAACTGAGTCCAAAGAAGTGCGCTCTATTTAAAAAGGAGGTCAGCTATCTTGGACATGTGATCTCAAAGGAAGGAGTTAAAACCGACTCCGAGAAGATTAAAGCTGTTCAAGAATGGCCTGTTCCAAAGAAAAAAATCGGAGGTTCGCGCGTTTCTGGGACTATGCGCGTATTACAGACGCTTCATCAAGCATTTCTCGGATATTGCAAAACCACTACACCGACTGACGGAAGATAAACGAGACTTCGTTTGGGACCTGGATTGCGAGCAAGCTTTCAGTATGCTTAAACAACGATTGTCTGAAGCCCCTATATTGGGTTATCCTACTAGGGAAGGTAGATTCATTGTGGACACGGACGCCAGTAGAACCGGTATAGGTGGAGTGTTGACACAAGTACAGGGAGATCGCCATGTTGTAATAGCATACTTCAGTAAATCGCTATCTAAACCGAAAAGAAATTACTGTGTAACTCGTCGTGAACTTCTCGCTGTGGTGAAGTCTTCACAGCATTTTAATAAGTACCTTATAGGACGAGAGTTTACACTAAGGACAGATCATGCTGCGCTACAATGGTTGCTGCTCAAGAATCCGGAAGGCCAAGTAGCAAGATGGATCGAGCAACTACAGGAATTTCCCTTTGTGATAGAACACCGAAGTGGAAAAGGGCACGGCAATGCTGATGCTTTGTCACAAAGGCCGTGTGTCGAAGATTGCAAGCATTGTCAGAGGAACGAAGCCCGAGAAAAGATTAAAGTCATAAAGGTGAATGGACTTGACGACGAATGGAGTGGAAGCAGTATGAAGAAGGCGCAAGAAGATGATGATGATCTACAACCTATACTGCACTGGAAACAACTTGGAAGCAAACCCCGTTGGAGTGATGTATCTGCTTACAGTTCAACTACCAAAAGCTATTGGGCCCAGTGGGACAGCTTAGCTCTGGTAGAAGATGTCCTGTATAGGAAATGGGAGTCTAACGATGGTAAGGAAGTAACCATGCAAGTAGTGGTACCACGAAGCAAGGTGGCCCCACTCTTACGGCACATCCACGATGGTGTTTCTGGCGGGCATCTTGGGAGTCAAGAAAACCCTGGTTAAAGTGCGACAGCGGTTTTACTGGCTTCGTTGTCGGCAAGATGTCGAGGATTGGTGCCGTAAATGCACTGCATGTGCTTCGGTTAAAGGACCGCCGACAAGAAGCAAAGGAAAATTGAAGCTGTACAACGTTGGAGCACCGTGGGAACGTATCGCCATTGATGTTGCTGGACCTTTTCCAACAACTGATGAGGGTAACAAATACATCATAGTAGTGCAAGAATACTTCACGAAGTGGCCGGAAGTATTTGCGACACCCAACCAGGAAGCAGTCACTGTAGCCAAGAAACTGGTTCAGGAAGTGGTCAGTCGATACGGTGCACCTATACGGTGCACCTACAGATCCACTCCGACCAAGGACGGAACTTCGAGTCTGCTCTGTTTCAAGAAATGTGCAAACTCCTCGGTATAAACAAGACCCGTACGACTCCAGCGCACCCGCAGTCAGACGGAATGGTTGAGAGGTTTAACCAGACGTTGGAAAATCACTTGGCTAAAGTTGTCGACGAACACCAAAAAGATTGGGACCAGTACATCCCACTGTTCCTGATGTCCTATCGATCAGCGGTGCATGACAGTACGGGACACACTCCAGCTAAAGTAAATTTTGGTCGAGAGATAAGGCTACTAGTGGATGCAATAATCGGCACGCCACCCGATAGTCCTAAGCCCGTGACGGACTACGTGAGTGAACTTCAAAACCGGCTGGACGAGCTGCACAGAATGGTACGGGAAAACAATTTGAAGACAGGTATAAGGATGAAAACCCGGTACGATAGAAATGCAAACACCAACGGTTTTGATGAAGGAACACTGGTATGGTTTCACAATCCGCTACGCAGAAAAGGAAAATCTCCAAAACTTCAAGCTCGCTGGGAAGGACCCTATACGGTTGTTACAAAAATCAATGACATCACCTACCGCATTAACAAGGGGCTTAGGGGAAAACCAAAGGTAGTCCATGTGGACAGGTTGACGCGATATCATGGAACAAATGATGCTCGGTACGAGCATGACTAAGAGGGGGGTAATGTTACAACGATCATCGATATCTCGAAAACTACTGATCGAATCTTCTAGAAATTAAAACGCATTGTTAATGTCAAAGTACTCTATCGATCCGTTTAGAAAAATCCAGAAAAGTCAGTACAAAATCACAAGCCCTTTAAATACCTATACCTACTTTACAAATCGCGATAACAAGGGCATTCACCTCTATCGTCGGCACGACTGTATAGGTACTTGTTTTCTCGAAAGCCCTACTCTTCCCGAACGCTCTAGTGCCTTATCTCTAGATGATTCCGGAACATTCTACCCTCTTTATTAAGAACTATAAAAGGGCGCCCGGCGATCGACACGAGTCAGTTTATTTTTCGAAACGAAAGCGAACACATCTTACCGAAGTGAACCAAGAGAGTTATACCTTTTTTTTTTTTATCGTGCGGAAATCCCTTCGGATACCCCCCTGCCGGGCAGCGGGGGCGGTTATGTCGGGCTTGCACCGACTAAAACCGCACGCCGTCTCGGGTCTTCAGACGCCGGGGTGTAAGGTTACCCATAGAGCATATCCCTCGCACCCCGGCTGACCCTGGGCCATCTCACCACTAACAGCATCGCTCATCCTGTCTCCTCTGAAAGCAGAGGAGTACGGAGAGCGATGTGTTCCCGCCACGTTGGGTATTGGCCGACGATCAATGCCAACCCTATGAAGGGGTGAAGGGGAAGCCATTGACCGCCGCCCAGGGTGTACCGGCCGCTCCGATTCCGTTCCCCCCGGACTGCAGCGGGATCGGAATCGGAGCGACACTCGAGGAGGTTACCCAACACACACCCCAAGAGAGTTATACCTGCGACTAAAGCAACGACTGTGGACTACTGTGAACTGCTGAGCGGCTTGAACTGTTGAAGAGTACTGTGTGTGCTAGTTATTTAGTTGTCTAGTTTGTGGTGAGCGAATAAACCTCTTTGTTGTGTAAAAGGCATTTAATTTTTACCCCGCGCACGTAACAATATGTTGAGGGTAAGCTTCGGAACCATTGCACTTAACTATTGGAAAAATTATTTCACCATTTGAAAGATACATTATCCCTCGTGAAAATTACGGTGGTTTGTGTTACAAAAACTCATATAAACCGAAGCAAAGCGAGGGCGGGTTGCAAGTATTGGCTAAAAATTAACTTAAGCATGTATTGTGAAATTTCAAGCTGCATATTAATATCGACCTCTCATACTATTATCATCATACAATAATCATATTTTAACTTTTATTAAATAATACCCAATTTATTTGTAGGCGTATTGATGACGACCGTGGCAAGTCTCATGAACTTGGCCAAAGCACAGTAAAGTGTATGCGTGGGATTCTTGAGTGCTGGGTGAAACAGTCAGCGCGAGTGGAGGCTTTTAAGACGCGTCAGAGTGCAGCCCACGCGCTTCATGTTAAATTCCACCTGACCACAGGTGAACCTGTTCTCACTGACGAGCAATATCATCACTTACAAATAGATGTCGTGTCACTTTATCTCCTATTCCTGGTTCAAATGATCACTTCCGGACTACAAATTGTTTATACACAGGTATCACATTATTTTAATAAAATTATTTGTATTTACGTTACAAGTGAGTAAAATGAGTCCACTATTACTGATTTTTTCATTGTTTACATATCGGACATACCGTTACCATCTGAAAGGAACTGTTTTTTTTTGTATACTGAGCTTGATTTGAGAAGTCACAAACACAACTGAGTAGGTTAGCACATTACCAAGTTAAGCACTAAGCCAGGTCAGTCTTAGAATGGGTGACCATTCTTACCATATTGAAACCCTACCATGCCTCCGAGAGCACGCTAAGCTGTCGGTCCCGGTTACCATACGAACATATGTGGTCTCGTAGACCTACAGAACTTCGATTCCGCTAGTGGGTTGTGGAGGTCAGATGGCAGTCGCGGTCACCGAAAATATCGAAGTTCGGCCGTTTCGTAGTTAAACTGAAAGCCGACCACCCACAACTGAGTTGGGAAAAGGCTCGGAGGATGATGACTAACACCAGGCTAACACGCTTTACGTATGAAAATGGTCTTGCGTCCCGGAGCATGAATATAGCATATTGGTCAGGGTATCTTACAAGTGAGTGAAACAACCATGAAGGTTATCCTTATTTCTGAGAGTCACTGTTTCTTCGAATGTTAGTGATGAAGAATCTTCTGTATGAAATCTTATTACTGATTCTATGTCGATATTAGTTACTTCTCAACAAGCAAAAAAATTTGAGATATAATTAAACAAAAACAGTTTATAAATCTTAAGTTAAAACAGTTTAGCTATTCAGACAAGACATACCTAACAGACAAAGTATAGATATATAGGTACAGTTTTGTAAAAGATACAAATCTGCATTAAAAGATTTTCGGAAACTGGATTGCCACACTCGGTAATCGAACCAGCTATAGATACATTTGTTTCTTTTTAAAAATAAAGTAAAATTTGTCATTTGCTGTATTTAGAGTACTTTCACTCCAGGTGGTATTAAAAAAATCCATCCTGTATATAGTCCGCGAAACAATATTTGTTATTTACATATTATTACAATCGTAGCCATATACCTACTTACATTGGTTTTCTTTCAGGATGAGGTGGCATTTGTTCAAAATCTTGTGTATTACGTAGAACGTGCTTACAGAACGCCCGACTATGGCATGTGGGAACGAGGCTCTAAATACAATGATGGAAAACCTGAAATTCACGCGTCATCTATTGGTATGATATAATTATAAAACTAACAATGGTGACAAACGTACGTACATTGCCACGCAGCACAATAACTTTTGATTTCAAGATGTTTCGATCGAATTGAAGCGATCTTAGTCGGGGATTTTAATGTTGAGTGATAAGATTGACAAGCGCTTCGTGGGAGGTTCGGCAATTACTCGCAGTTGATCTTTATTGGCCTGTATTTTCATTAGTACTTATTTATGCAAAGACACTACAATGATGAAGTACAGTCAGCAACGAAGCTGCATTCGAAGATACAGATTACCAAAACTATTGAGCACTTAAAGTGACCTTATATCAATTAAGTCTTCTTCATCCGAGTGGTAATGCTGGTTACATCCAAAGGTTGCACGGTGAAGCTCGGGCCCGCTTTCGTACTCCTCCTTTCCGTATTAGTTTGTATGGTAGCAACTGCTGTTGTCCTGCTACCTACCGGCTTGGGCTCCGAAGCTCTTAGTACTAGTTTAATACTTAGTACCGCGGGCAACAGCTAGTCTTCCATTTATATACACGCTGACTTTATAGTCGTTTTGGACCCGAAGGGGGGTTACTCGGAATAATGTATGGTAGCATTTTGAGATGTCCAAATTGCTATACCGTTTATAATAAAAAAGTTGGCTTTTCCGTAATCTTTTTCACTCGTTCGAGTAGAAACATTATTAGCGCTTCGGTAATTCATTGACAGTTTTTAATGAATGAAGGTTCGTCCTTGTTCATAACTGCGTAGGTACCTATTAGGCGGTCGGGGTGCGAGGGATATGCTCTATGGGCAACCTTACACCCTGGCGTCTGTAGCCCCGAGACGGCGTGCGGTTTTAGTCGGTTCAAGCCCGACATAACCGCCCCCGCTGGGCGGCGGGGGGGTATCCGAGGGGATTTCCGCACGAAATAATAATAAAACAGATACCCATTAGGGGAAACAGGCCGCGAAACATTGACCACTTTAGGTACCTACTCCACTATTCGCTGATACTTTATGACAAAGGATATAGGACCGTCAGAAATACTTTATTAGGATATGATTTAACGACGAATGACTTTATGGTTTATGTAATGATAATAAAAAAAAAACACAACAACAAAAGTAATTATAGCTGTTTACAATATAATCAACTTACATAGGTAAGGTGCCCGTTCGATTCACATCGAACGGGCCTCCACGTTCGTTTCACAACGGGCACTTTTATGGTTTTATGCTATTGTCTTTTAACGTAGGTATGTAATGTGTGTCTGTCTCTATCACTTTTCACGAATTCGAAGACGAACGACTACCTCTGCATAACTCATCACAAGTTTCGTATTCATGAGTACAAACAAGTCGTTTTATCACAAATAAAAGTCTAGGGTGCACTATATTCTATATTTAGAGATTCACGCACTGCGTATGCATAATAAGCCAGAAGAACGACGTCGTAGGTACACTAGGTACCTACTAATAACGGCATATCTGCTAATAATTCTGATATTACTGTACCTACATAACGTTACTAGATACGACCTCAACAGACGGGCCACACGTTCCACAAGTTCTCATAAATTTTGGCCTTTGTATAAATTTTTTTTTTGTTTTTCAAATAAATACTTCCAGGCATACATGTTACTGAAACTGTGCCCAAAATATTTTGTTCCAAAACGACTATAAACTCAAGCTGTATAAAACAAGCTGTTGTCCGCGGCTCCGCCCGCGTAGAATTCTGATTCCGCTTCCCATGGGAACCTATTCCAGGAATGAAATGTAGCCTATGTGTTAGTCCAGACTATAATCTATCCCTATACCAAATCTCAGCCTGATCCGTTAAGCCGTTAATATCTAGGGGTACCACCTGGATAGCAAGCTTACCTTCTAGACTCACATAAGCAACACATGCTTAAAGGCCAAAATGCAGTGCAAAAGTGCAATAGGAAGAACCTAGGAGATGAAACCAGCGATAGTGCTGTGGACCTATAAAGCCATTATCCTGCCAAGAATCCTACATGGTGCCCTAGTATGGTGGACTGGATAAAGGCCATGCCAGTATCAGTAAGAACTACAAAGAGAGGCTGTCTCTCAAACAATGACCTAATAAGGAAAGAGAATTTTCGACAAAAAGTATAAAGTACACATAGGACCAAGAGACGACTGGAGGACAGACCTCAGTGGTACTGTCTGCTACACGGACGGCTCAAGGAAAGAAATAACAAAGCTCTCTGGATCTGAAGTGCACATGAAGTGCGAAGACGAATCAGAGATAAATAGATCAATGCCTTTAGGCAGATATGCAAGAATCTTTCAAGCGGAAGTCTTCGCCATAATGGAATGTGCTAAGTTGGTCGAACACCTAAACAACATCAACAGGGTGATCATCTATAGAGACAGCCAGGCGGTGCTGAAGGCACTAAGCAAAGTGGAAACATACTCAGCAATTGTAAAGGAAAGCAAAGAGTTGCTAGAAAAACTGGCCAAGGAAGTCGACTCAACGGTCGCCTGGGTGCCCGGACACGAGGGCAACATGGGTAACGAGACAGCTGACAAACTAGCCAGAAACGGCGCCGATAAAAACTTGGTGGGTCCGGTGCCCTGGCTCCCGATATCGCACAGAATCACCAAGGGAGTTACCAGCTGCAGTATTACAGCAACCAAAGGGCCATCTTCATCAAGGGCATCGATAAGAAAAAGACGCGCCATCGGACAAAACTTTCAAGAGGGAATATGAGGCTCGTCATAGAAGTAATAACAGGTCATTGCAGACTAAACAGACACCTAAGAGTGATCGGAGTGAAGACTGACCCCAATTGCCCGGAGTACATGGAAACAGAAGAGACCAACTGCCACCTGCTGGCCGAATGTCCCATATACTCACTTATCAGATTGGAACTTCTGGGATCGGATACACTGAACTCGGAGGAATTGAAGGTGAAGCAGATTGCAAGATTCTGCAAGGACACAAAAAGGTTTGAAGGATCGTTGTGAAAGCTAGATTAACATACGCTCTCCGCAACGGGAGGGCTGAGGAAATTGATGAAGTGGCCCGCAAACTTCGTGGATGGATCGTCCGTCCGGCTTTTGGCGTCCCCGCTTGAAGTAATAAAATAAAGCTCAAATTTTGACACGATATACAACCTTCAAAGATGGTTTTTATCTAATTTTTTTTCGCGCCAATCGGGCTATAAGATTTTTTTACGAATGCTTTCCCGGGGGAAGCCGGGGGCTGGGCGAGATTTTATAGTCGTTTTGGAATGAAATATTTTGGGCACAGTTTCGATAACATGTAAGCCTGGAAGTATACATTTGAAAAACAATTTTATTTAATAACGAAGTCAAAATTGATGTTGTGCAAATGAAAACTCGTGGTGACTCCTTTAAATTTCACGTAACATGCTAACTACGTTTTACTACGATTATTTTCATTTGACATTTCTGCATTCGGTATCCATCCAATTAGAAGCCCATTCTCAGTGGAGACATGCTACGTCTCGAACTGCTGGCGGCGACGTAGCGCCATCCTTCTCGCCCGGCGCCCTCTTCGTTGCGCGGTTTTCGCTCGAGCGTCTTTGCGGTTTGTGCCGGTATCATTAACGATCAATTGTTAGGGCCCGTCTGTTGAGGTCATCTCACTGGTGAACTACCAGTGAGATGACCTCAACAATTGATCGTCAATGATACCTAGTAATGCTATGTAGGTACAGTAATATCAGAATTATTAGAGGATATGCCTCTATTAGGACGTACCTACGAGGTCATCCATCTGGCTTATTATGCATACGCAGTGCGTGAATATCTAAATAATGAATTTGGTGCACGGCGGATACGCCGCGGTAGCCCCATGACTTGACCCTAGCCTTTATTGTAATACGTCTGAAATCCGCTACTCGCAGTCCGTTGTTGTGTTTATTTTATTATCACTACATAGACCATAAAGTCATTTCGTTAAATGATATCCTAATAAAGTATTTCTGACGATCCTATGTATTTGGTCATAAAGTATGAGCGAATAGTAGAGTACCTAAAGTGGTCAATATCCTCGTATAAACACCTGTTTCGCCGCGCCAGGCGGTGCGTCTTATACCTATTCCCGCGCAGTTATGAACAGGGACGAACCTTCATTCATTAAAAACTGACAATGATTTACCGAAGCGCTAATAATGTTTCTACTCGAACGAGTGAAAAAGATTATAGAAAAGTCAACTTTTTTATTATAACCGGTATAGCAATTTGGACATCTCAAAATGCTATCATAGATTATTCCGAGTAACCCCCTTTCGGATCCAAAACAACTAAAAAGTCAACTTGTATGTCTACTTCGTCGGTTGCTGCGTGCAATTATGTATCTTATTCTGTCATAAGGTTTTTATTATTTCGCAGCTGCCTGCACATATAGAAAATACTTTGAAGCTAGGGCTACCACATAGTAATGATAGCTGTTGCCCGCGGCTCCAACCGCGTGTAATTTTGAACTCGTTCCCGCTTTCCCTGGGAACCTATTCCAGTGATGAAAAGTAGCCTGTGTTATTCCAGATAATCTATTCCTGTACCAAATTTCAGCCAGATCCGTTCAGCCGTTTTTGCGTGAAAGAGTAACAAACATTCATCCATCTAAACTTTCCCATTCATAATATTAGTATGATACTTATGTTAATATTGTACTGGACTGTCTATTTTAATTACAGGCATGGCTAAATCAGCACTAGAAGCAATTAATGGCTGCAATTTATTTGGGGACAAAGGAGCGTCTTGGAGCGTAGTGTACGTAGACATCGATGCCCATAATCGCAATAGAAGCATTTTCGAAACAATGCTACCACGTGAATCTAGTTCCAAGGTAATTTAATTATAATATCGGGTTCTTGTAATGTAGTTGGAACGAACCTTTATGTTTATGCTATAATGTAATGTCTTCATACTCTTCATAGTTCAGTAATTCATGGGATCTAGAACGAACACGATGTATTCATGATTTGAACTTGTGAACAAGATTTCAGACTTCAGTATAGTAAACCACCCCTCTGCCCAGCTCAGAACTCTTTAGGCTTTCTGGATGAATACTTTCATGATTACCTTTGCAACCAGTTCGTTTTGTAATCCTAATATCTGCATGGAGTCAACCCATAAGATGTCAGTGTACTGTGTATTGTATTAAAAAGTAGCCTATCTAAGGTCGCGCCAAATGGCAAGAACGTTATGTGTTGGTCAAGTCTGTCGCCGTCGCTGTACAACTTTCTATTACTACCGAAGGGTGCGATATGTCAAATTTTATTTCGAATTTTTGACAAGGATCTTTAACGACAGAACTTGTATAGTTATACTTATTATAGGTCAACTTGAAGTGACTTTAACCAAAAACTATATCATTGAAAAAACGTAAAATGACTACAAAGTTACCTCTGTTTGATGTCTTTATTTCGTTGTGGAAGGCAGCAGTGACCGGAGTAAACCTCTTAATTTAAGTTCTCACTAGTTCTGTTTCTGATTTCAGGGTGTTGACGCTGCCTTATTACCAACAATATCATTCCCCGCATTTGCGACCCACGAAGAACACTTAGTTCAGCTAACTAAATCTAATATTTTAAGACGTTTACAAGGAAAGTGTGGCTTTAAAAGATTTAGTCGTGATGGGTACAAATGTATTTTAGAAGATCCTCACAGAAGGTTTTATCGCGAGGGAGAATTAAAGGAATTTGATGGCATTGAATCAGAATGGCCTCTGTTTTATGTGATGATGATTATTGATGGTGTATTCCGCACACTACCCGATCAGGTTGAAGAGTACCAGAAACTTCTTAAAGCTAGAATTTACATGGATGAGCATGGTGGTATGCACTTCTTGCAAATACTTACCTACACAAAATTATACAACATCCAGCAGTTAAAAACTTGTTGTATATTTTATTTGCATTTTTGTAGATCCTGTGATACCCTGGTACTATTACGTACCGCGGGAGGGTATAGATGCTGAGCGCAGTGAACCTAACTCGGTGCGTAGGCTGCCTGCAAGTGAGTCAAGTAGGATTTAAAAGTAAAATTAATATTGGCGATAACAAATCATCAGGGTGTTCGTAATCTTGATTTGAATAATTATAACCATTAAAATTTATTTGAATTATCTTTTCTTTTAATAGATATAGTATCAAACTTTCAATAATACATAATTATATTTACAGACCACCCCGGTGACATAAACGAAAAAGGTAACAACGTAATCGCATTGAGAATGCTGCTGTTTTCTTGTTATAACATTTTTCGTGTTTCTAAATAACCATTAACAAAATACTAGCTTAGGCAAAATTTTTTAACTGTTCTGAAATATAGAAAGAATTTTTGATTTTCTAAAGCATAGTGTTCGGTTTCTAGCATTAGTCTCGGCAACAAGGTTAGCTAGCCTTATTAGCTAGCTAAGGGTTAGCCCAACATATTGCTTGCCATTTTTTTTTCTTCCTTTAAATAGTGACTAATATTGCTTTCACGTTACGCAATTAACCTATTTGTGTTTTTAAATAGTCAACATTTTTACTTGAATTGTGGCACCCGTTTTACAAGCTTATACAACTTATTAGAGTTAGAACTGGAACAAATTGTAGTTGTGTGGTTTGCTCAATGGTTTCTAGGAGTCATAAATTAAACAAAACGTTGCAAAATCAAAGATAGCTCTTAATATTGACATCCCTTATGACATAGTGACTTTGATTTTAATAAGATAATATTAATTTGGTGGTGTTGGTGGCGGACAGTTAGGTTTTCCGTAGGTATTCAATTCCAAACAAACCTTTGCCACCTTTTGAACGACATAATATCTTAAAAAAGTGCAACTAGCTCCGATGGAAGCATGTGACTCGCATCGTGACTCAATCTCGGACTTGCTAGGGCACAGTTTGTTCACAGGTTATTTGTAGGTAAAATTTCATTGCCTTCGTTCGAAGAAGTTTTTTTTTTGTATCGGTGAAGGTAAATCAGGTCTTGAGTCGTTGAATAAATAGAATGAGCAAAACGTTGATAATTATACCTTGCGTTCTTCCAAATCCAAAGGCGTAAGTAATCCGTATCTAATAAGTACTATCTACCTACTAACTTAAATTGAAAGTATAATGAGGTACTTGTTACATATCATAGTATTTTATAAAAGCTTTATGGTTAAGGAGCCGGCGCGCAGCGTTGCAATCGAGAAGTACCGGGCTCGAATCCTAGCCACAGTAGCCACTACCGACGTGAACCTACTCCTAACATAAACAATTTAGCTTAACTGGAGGTACTAGAAATTAGAAGATAAGAAACTTACATGAAATTACTAGTGTCTATTCCATAGAACAGTTTACATTACATACCTAAGTTTATTCAACAGTAGACTGCTCTAGGGTGATTGATTAATTTTCACTATATGCAGACACAGGTGGTTTGTTCCTGTGGGCACAATCCCTGTTCGTACTGGCGCAACTACTGACGGGAGGATTGCTGCACGTGAACGAGTTGGACCCTATTAGAAGATATTTGCCGTCGTATAATCGTCCGAGACGCGCTGGACGTTACTCCGCGTTTCAGGTAATTGAATCATTTTTGTTACGACTACCATTTAATTCTAAAACACATACAAATTCTACACACAAATAAATCATACACTCATGCTAGTTAGGACCCAAGTATACTTGCTACTTTTAACACAAGCGCCCTACAATTTTGTCGCTGTTCAACACTCACATTACACATATCGCACATAAATGAGCCGCGTCACTTAATAACGGTTCTATATAAGAGCAGCAACAATGTTGCAGCTCAATCTGAGCAAAAGTGCTAAAGTATAAGACCCGAAAGTATAAGACGAAAATACGAAGGAAAGAAAGGTTTTTATTATAATAAAAGTTATCATTAGGTATAATTAACGTAGGGGTGTGTGTTGGGTAACCTCCTCGAGTGTCGCTCCGATTCCGATCCCGCTGCAGTCCGGGGGGAACGGAATCGGAGCGGCCGGTACACCCTGGGCGGCGGTCAATGGCTTCCCCTTCATAGGGTTGGCATTGATCGTCGGCCAATACCCAACGTGGCGGGAACACATCGCTCTCCGTACTCCTCTGCTTTCAGAGGAGACAGGATGAGCGATGCTGTTAGTGGTGAGATGGCCCAGGGTCAGTCGGGGTGCGAGGGATATGCTCTATGGGTAACCTTACACCCCGGCGTCTGAAGACCCGAGACGGCGTGCGGTTTTAGTCGGTGCAAGCCCGACATAACCGCCCCCGCTGGCCGGCGGGGGGGTATCCGAAGGGATTTCCGCACGAAAAAAAAAAAAAAAGGTATAATTAACGTAGGCTCATGGATCATGGAAGTACCGTTGGCTATATCACCGGTGAGGTGAAGCCCGATAGGAGTTAGCTGGATGCCGAGTCTGAACGCAGTATACGGTACACATACAAATCCCAGCGGCGATCAAATCGCTTTTTAGTCACTCTACAGATGCAACCACTGAACGCTACACATTCGGATGCTAGTCGCAGCTAGTGTATATCCACGCATCGATGCATCATCGACGCAGTTTGCTGATCCCCGCGACAGTTTGCGGTCTTTCTGGATTTCTGGTCGTGTGTTCCTAAGTTCCTACGGAAACGGGCAATGTTAAATGTTTCAACTTTAACGTAATTTTAACATGCGAAGCCGGGACGGGTGAGCTAGTATATTCTTATCTAATATGAGAAAGGAAGGAAAGAGGTATTTCTGTTACTTCTGTCACTGATGTTGGTAGGGCCCTGTACACCCTGTAAACTGTACCTAACTGTACTTAATTTATTGTAAATTTTTCATAATATTTTCAAATTACATTTAAATTTGTTTTATTTTCATGCAGGCCAAACCCACATTTGTAAGTACCGTGATTAGAAAATGTTAGCATGCTAAAGTCGAAACGCAATGGTCTCCGTGCAAAATGTTACTATTCGCATGAATAGAATACTTATTGTACTGTTATATATTTACTTCGTATGTGTCTACTAATCTATTTTTAAAATTATTGTGAGAGAATCGAGTCGTATAGTAGTAATAGAGCATTTGCATGTGATTCTTATTGATTACATACGCACGTACGACGGTTACGTTCTTGGTATGGTATATTGTACTAGACAAGGGACTACAAAGCTACCTGTAAGAAGTAGGAAAAGTTATTTTTCTCTCTCTATGACCTATTATTTATATAATAAAATCGTCATGTGTCTTTGGTATTGGAAACTGACTAGCAGCTAGCTTGAGAAAAAGGGATATCAGTAGATAGCAGAGCAAAGACAGAAGCTCTTCAGTCTTTGTTATGCTGTCTGCGTTTTTGTTATTGGTGGGCGGCGGCTAATGACGTTAAGTACTGCCTCTGTCCCATTTAAAACTTCAGTTTATTTCGGTGTGGCGGCTGTACAATAGTTTACACATTATTTGATTGAGTTGCTTTATAATTTGTTAGCAGGATGCGTCACGTGCCTTACAGTAAAAAGTACTGTACTTGTGCGCCATCTGTATCGGTATCTCGAAGATGCAATGATTAATCATGATTCCGGATTGTTTATTATCTCTTTTAGGTTTGAAAAGATCTAAACTCCATAGCTCTAAAAATATAGTGACTAGAAGATCATCAGTCATTTTTAGAAACAAAATTGTATAAACTAAAATATTTATATCCTAAAAAAGAATATGTACAAAGTAAAAATTTAGGTTTCAAAGAATTCCTCCCCATCGATGTCGACTGGTAACGTACCCTAAACATATATCACAAATATACACATTGTTTTCCAACCGTTTTAATTCATCGAAACTTAAATGTCGGCTTCCCGTTTCAAAATGATTATGTTTTGCCACTGCCACATACTTTACTGATACCACATTTTTATGAAATATGTTTTTATCGCAGGGTATAGCCACCGATCTTGTAGTTCAAGTTGTTTTGATAGCAGAGTCTATGCGACTGCAAGCAATGATGGGCACTTATGGGATACAAACCCAAACGCCTCATGAAGTGGAACCCGTGCAGGTAATACTTAAACTTCCCGTAGAGTAGCTTACATAAATTATTGCCTACTTATTGCCTACTAAATTGAATGTTTTGTACCTTATTATATAATTAGTTAGGTCGGAAGCCTACCTAATTTACTACAATAATTACAATATCTTTATTAGGTATGCAGCTCCACACAGCTAGTCCATGTATACAGGGAACTAGGTGTTTGTCCAAAATTGAAACTCACTGGACGTCCTATAAGACCTGTTGGATCCCTCGGCACAAGCAAGGTAAAATATTTAGATAAGTAGAACACGGCACACAGTTTTGTTCTTTTTGTGTTGTTGTACATACTTATTATGAAAACTATCTTATACAGGGTGTTATAGCCTAACACTTTTCAAGAAGAAAACCAAGACAGGCGATAGTACTGAAGATAAAAAAATGAGCATTCTTTTTCCTGTCGGTTTAATTTTTATTTAAAATGAATTTAGAATTTATTCATATTTAGATTTTATTTATTTTATTGAATTTGTTATTAGCATTATTCACACTCCATCGTGTAAATACAGCCATATAAAACGAGAATTAAAAAAATACGTCACTTTACTTAAAAAAAAGGAAGCGGCAATGAATATTGCTATGACGTCGCCGGACGTTGACACCGCGCGTCGCACCTCGTCAACGACCGGTTTCATTTTGTTGTACTAACACATTGGACCGTAAATAATGTTAATAAAACTTTCTAAAAATCATGATTAAGAAAAAAAAGTTACACGATCGGATGGCTCGATCGTGGTCTGTCTTGGTTTTTGGGAGCGTTTCCCTAACACCCTGTAAAGGTATCTGCATGAAAAAGAGCAGAGTATAGCGTGAGTGCCACTGTTAGTACTGTTAACTCAACTGATTTTAAGACATAATAAATTACCTACTTCCAAGTCTTAAATATCCTAAGTGTATTCTGTGTTACACTTACCTATCCCGCTTCGGTGAGTTGGCAGGCGTGTGTAGGGCACACACGACACGCCTCCGCCACGGCCTGCTTCTGTAAGGACGGCGAGTCGGCCAACTGCCGTCCTCAGGCCCCGATCATGGAGGTCGGTAGTCGCGGGCGTAGATGAGTCTGCGGCGTCCTCGCCGCAGACTGCGAAACTCGGGGGGCAGGGTTCTCTCCCGCTCCCTCTCCGCCGTCTCTTTCGCGCGCATTACCTGCTCGCAGAAAGAGGCGGCGGCGTGCCACTTGCTCCCGTCGGAGACCACGGCCCTCACCATGGTCTCCAACGAGAGAACGTCCACGCCCAGGACCGCAACGAGATCCCGGCGTTGACTCGCCCACGCAGGGCACTCCACCAACGTGTGGAGCGCCGTGTCTTCGCCAGGATCCTCGCAGTGCTGGCACTGCGGCGTTGTCTCCCGGTGGATGCGCCACAGATACTTACCGAAACACCCGTGTCCGGTAACCATCTGGCACATCCGGTAGGAGAGGTCCCCATGGTCCCTCTCCAACCACTCCTTCATGATCGGTCTCACCGCCGCAATGGTGGATTCCCCCCACCTTGGGTGCTCAAGTCGCACCCTCCATGTCTCCATGAGTTCCCGGTGGAGCCGGAACCGTTGAGCCCTGATTTCTCGGGGCTCCGGCCTATGGCCCCGTTCCAGCGCCTCCTTGCGCCACTGGTACAGCAGCGCAAGGGCTCTCGCTTCCAGGTCCCATGGAGGGGTCCCGGCTAGGAGACATGCCGCCTCGACGGAGATCGTGCGATACCCCCTGATGACTCTGACGGCCATCGCTTTTAACGGGCTGTTTAATACAGCCACGTTGCGGGCCGCCAGAGTCTCCGCCCATACGGGGGCCCCGTATAGGGCCATGCTTCGCACGATCCCCAGGTACAGTCTCCTAGTGGGGGCGTTGGGTCCCTTAACGTTGGGCATCAGCCGCGATAGCGCGGCCGCAGCCCCCCTCAGTCGTTTGCATCCCTAGTTAAAGTACGGCCGCTGAGTTATTACCGATTTGACAGATTATTCTTAAATTAATCGATATAACCTTGCACGAGCGACACATTTGCCGAATGATTTAGAATACCTCTTTAATATAAAACTTTATGTCAAAATGTCAGAATCAAGTAATTTTCCAATAAACTCTGTTTCAAAACTTAAAATAGTTTGTAAATAATATGAAAACATTTATTTTTTGTTCTTTGGCGCACTTGTTCAAAGTTACATCGTGCGTCTAGTTTTCATAGTGATGTGCTTGATAGTATTCGGTCCGAATTCATTGGAATAGATTTGATATTTATTTTATTTGGATATTTTTATTTTACTTATTCCTTCGAGCAACTAGACTAAATATAATGCTACCATTTTTTTGCGTCTCTTAATTGCACTGTGTTGCCAGTATCTTATGATTTTTAAGATTTATGTGTGATCCAAAGACAGAAATACTGTTTTCTATGATTTAAAAAAAATACAATTAAAATGATTATGTATAATTTTTAACATTTATAATATATAAAACAACATTTAATAAATATAATTTCCTCCCTCAATAATCAATGTTATAGGTGTATTTTTTTAAGTAATTGGCGATACTATTCTGGCAACATCCTTACCACCGCTATTTTAATCTGTTTAGTCGTCTTCTGTACTCTCGTGCGCACAGACTACGTTCTCTTGTGTAACCGTTGTTATTTAACTCGGCTTTCTCCTGTTTATCGTTGCGCTTTATTGGACTAATTTTGTTTGTGTTTGGTAATTTTGTTGAAAATGCCGAAACGAGGAAAAACATTGAATAGTCAATGTCGTGAACATGTACTAAAGCTACAGGATTACTTTGAGCGTGAGTCACAAAATGGCGGCCCTTTGATTCCTGTCACTCAAGTGAAAGATCGGGTTTCACAAGCTCTTGGAATTGGTGCAAAAACACTATATAATATAAATAAAGAAAAATTTGGTGCTTCTGGAAGTGAAGATAATATTTTACGCACTCCTAAGAAAAAACGAAGACAAAAGCCCGTGACAGGTGTTGATGTTTTTGATGCAGATGCAATAAGAAACCACATATATGGTTATTATACTAGGAACGAGTTTCCAACTAGACGTTTGCTTTTGGTCTCTTTAAAAGAAGCTGGCTTGTTTAAAGGCGGTAAAACGGCGTTGTCAAAACTATTGCACGAAATTGGGTTTGAATATAAAAAAACGAATAAAAGGAAAATATTAATGGAAAGATTTGATTTAATAATTAAAAGGAGTGACTTTTTAAGAGAAGCCAGAAAAATCGAGTCTTGGGACAAGGTCGTTTTTGTTGACGAAACATGGTTAAATGCGAACCACACTGTGTCACGCTCTTGGACTGACGAAACAAAAGCATCAACCTCAAAGGTTCCAATTGGAAAAGGATCGCGACTGCTAATTTGTCACGCCGGTTCTGCTGGAAGTGGTTTCTTTGAAAATGGACTGCTGGCTTTCGCGTCAAAAAGTACTTCCGATTACCACGAGGAGATGGATACAGACACTTTTACGAATTGGTTCGAAAATCAATTATAACCCAGCCTGCCAGAGCCTTCTATCATATTAATGGACAACGCTTCATATCACTCGAAACAAGTGAATAAAGCGCCTACTCAGGCCTACAAGAAAGCTGATCTCCTAGCATGGCTACACCAAAATGGAATTGAAACTACTGCCGAATTGCTAAAGTCTGACTTAGTAAAGTTGGTACGCGAAAATAAATCATCAAGAGTCCGTTATGAAGTAGATGAGATAGCTCTGGCACATGGACATCGGGTACTTCGAATTCCTCCTTATCACTGCCAGTACAATGCCATTGAGCTAATATGGGCACAAATCAAAGGTATTGTTTTTTATCGCATAAGTTATGAATATGAATAATTTGTACTATTATAACATCCAATATTCAGCATATAAGTAAAAAGATACATAACTAAGAAATAAATATCTCATGTCCCTTACATGTAGGTAATTGTGTAACATTTCATTTATTTAATGTAATAAATTAACGTTATTTAATGTTTACATTGCAGGTTACGCAGCTCGTAATAATACGACTCCGCCATTCAGTACTAATAAAATGATGGGTCTATTAAAAGATGCTTGCAGCAAAATAACGAAAGAAGATTGGGTCAAGGTCGACGAAAAGACTCGAAAACTAATAACAGAAGATTATGAACGCGATATAAGAGTGGACACCATTATAGACAATGAAATTGTCATACAACTGACTGATAGCGATGACAGCTCTGGCGAATCTGGTTCAGAGTCTGAATAATTGTTTTAATAAATGATAGGTAGTCATTTATTAAAACATCTTGTACCTACTCTATTCATTAAAATGTGTAACAGTGTTTACAAATTTGTATTATTTTGATATGTCCTCGACCAATTATCTACGCCCATCAAGGATACTCCACCTAATAAAGAACCTGTGTCTTTAACTATTATTTGTTTTGATTTTATTTAATTACACACTATACTAGAATATTTAAAAACAAACTGTTCCCAAATGATATTAGGGTTACTGGTTCAGTCACTTCACTAGTATTGTCAATTCGTCATGTGTCAAATCGGTAATAACTCAGCGGCCATACTATAGTGATTGGTATCTTGTTACCTTTATCATGTTTCTAAGTAACATAACAAGTGGTTCACTTGTTTTTGCTACAGATATACAGAGTATGCGGCATGACAGTATTGTGTTACCCACTTATATTCGAAGTGTCAGAGTTCTACCTGTACAGAGATATGGCGCTTCTAATTGATGACATAAAGACCGAGCTCCAGTTTGTTGGAAAGTAAGACTTTTTAATTTATACCTACTTAAAGAACTGTATACACACATTGTAAGAAATACTTTTGCGGCACCTACCTTTTTTTTTTTTTTTATCGTGCGGAAATCCCTTCGGATACCCCCCCGCCGGCCAGCGGGGGCGGTTATGTCGGGCTTGCACCGACCAAAACCGCACGCCGTCTCGGGTCTTCAGACGCCGGGGTGTAAGGTTACCCATAGAGCATATCCCTCGCACCCCGGCTGACCCTGGGCCATCTCACCACTAACAGCATCGCTCATCCTGTCTCCTCTGAAAGCAGAGGAGTACGGAGAGCGATGTGTTCCCGCCACGTTGGGTATTGGCCGACGATCAATGCCAGCCCTATGAAGGGGTGAAGGGGAAGCCATTGACCGCCGCCCAGGGTGTACCGGCCGCTCCGATTCCGTTCCCCCCGGACTGCAGCGGGATCGGAATCGGAGCGACACTCGAGGAGGTTACCCAACAGACACCCCTGCGGCACCTACCTAAGTGGTAAACCTAAGTGGTTTCGTCCACGGCATTCTCAACGGTTTTTATGACTGATATTTACATGACATCCGCAGATACTGGCGGTTATCTGGCCGGCCGACAGTGTGTCTGCTGGTGCGCGAAGAGCACATGCGTGATCCGCAATTCAAACACATGTTAGATCTGTTCGCGTTGCTCAAGAAGGGACATTGCGACGGCGTCAAAGTGCGTCTTGGCCGATTGCAGAATTTGATTTCTAGTTCTTGCATGGGTAAGCACACTTGTGGTAGCCTATAAAAAAACACTATCATTATTACTAGGCAAAAAGTTGTCAAGCTAAACAGACTGCGTCAAAACTGCTATAATAATAGGAATGAAATTGCCGAAATTTTCTTACAAATTCATGAGTTCGTTATTCCTGTAATTTAATAGCTATTTCCATTATTTGTATTTTGTTTGAAAGTTGATTTCAAGATTTTACAACTCTATATTAAATTTTGTTTTTATTGGCCGCTTGATAAATTAATTCGATCTTCATAAACAGTACTTCCTAAATGCTATCCATTTTGATGATAAATTTCGTATTACTTAACAGCTGTCACTTTTCAAAAATGTAATAAAAGTTGCTGTTTGTTAGCTTAATGCTGTCTCATTCATACACAAAAAAAAACCATAAAATTTGGATTGGTCATTCCTAAAAAAAATGCAAAAATGTTAGTACTGAAAATTGGGTTTCCTCCAATTTCTTTAAGAAAAACGGCAATTTCATATGTAACGACCTATCCTACACTTCTAAATATCCCCGAGCTGCTGGCCTAAACACTACATAATAAATAGGCACATAAAAAGGTTGTCAAAATACGAGCAAAATTGCACTATGTTCACGTTGTAAGGAATATCCTGAGCTGTAAAAGACCCGAGGTATTTTCCAAAAAAGTCATAGTAATATACGTTTCATAGTAATATCATAAATCAGGTGTTACCATAGACCAATGGTATTACTGACTAATATAACTGGATCAGTAATTTACTGGGTCAAGGATCCAGTTCATACGTTTTTATTGTTATTTCAGCAGCTTTTAAATGTTGAATATTGTCCGCAGAACACTTAGACTTCATGAGTCAAGGCGATTTTCCTACAGAAATGTTCTCCCAATTTCGCCAATTGGAACACGAGTATATCGGTTACCAATCCTTGACGGACGTACCCCGCACACTCACGTATCGCGAAGATAGCCTCTGCTACGATTCATACAAACACCGATCCACACCAGATGTGGTCACCGCCTTAAGATCGACGGACAATATATTTGCTCAGTGCCAGCTTTGGGGAATATTGCTGGAACGAGAGGGACCTTTATTTGAGGTACAATATTAAGTTCTTTTATATTTATATATTTGTAATAACGAATTTTTATATGATGTTAAAGTTTGTCAGGGCGGGCATAAAATATTTTCAATAATTTCTCATGGTCATGCACACTTATTAATTGATCCTCTGTCACCGTCATCTCTAAATGGTGACGCAAGCTATTTCTATTCTACTATCATGATTCGTGAGTGAGTGCTGCTAATCATTGATAGTGTCAATCAAAAAAAAGCGTGGGGTGCATGGGTCAATAGATATACATATTTTATTGACAGACATGAGTAGAGTGATTATTTATTTTGATGATATCTTAAAAAGCACCCACGCTTTTTTTTAAATATTTTATTTTTTTAATTACACTATTATTAATTTATACTTATTGCAATTTTTAACACTATTCTTAATTTAAATTTATTAAAACTTATTTTCAATTTTTTTAGTTTGATTTTCTATAAAAAGCGTGTTTTTTTAGTTTTTAGTTTCTTTTTATTTTATTATAATTTTATCAAATTAGTGTATTGTCATCGGTCCTCCATAAATCTACAAAGTTTGAACGAAATCTGGCCGTTTAAAGTGGGTCAAAATCACAACCAAAGGAGTCGGTTACAAACATACAAACATACAGGTGAAGCTAATAAAAAGCGTATAATAATATACCAGGCCACTCAGAAAGTATTGCGAAAAAAAGTTTTTATATATGAGAGACTGGTCAGTTATAATCTATTTCTAAAATATGATTATTTATGAGTAAAAATAAGTACGTTCCAGTTTCAAAATTTCTCTCTGCATTTTTTGCAAGATAATTTCAATTGTCTCATTGAAAAATGGATCTGCGTCGGGAACATTTTCGCGCTATGATTTTCTACGATTTCAAGTGTCGCCTGAAACCAGACGAATCGTACGAAAGACTTCAAATGGCTTTCATGGATGAAGGCCCTTCCAAGGCGACCGTGTATCGTTGGTATAACGAATTTAAGCGCGGTCGACTGACTTTGGAGGATGAAGAAAGAAGTGGTTGCCCTTTGACGGCTGTTACGGAAGAAAACGTGCTAGCAGTGAAAAATTTAATCCAAGATAATAGACGAGTCACATATCGAGAGATTCAGCACATTCTTCAGATTGGATCGGGAAGCCTTCACGAGATTCTACACGTGCATCTTCGTGTGAGAAGGATAGTTTCACGCTGGGTGCCGCACAATCTCACCGATGCTCAGAAGCAGGCCCGGGTGGAATGGTGTCGTGATATGATAAACAAGTTTGAAGCAGGCGCGTCTCGGCGTGTTTATGACATCATTACAGGTGATGAGTCGTGGATTTATCAGTATGATCCAGAAACAAAACGCCAGTCGACGGTTTGGGTGTTTCAAAACGAATCAACACCTACCAAAGTGAAGCGATCTAGAAGCGGAGGGAAGATTTTGATCGCGAGTTTTTTCAATTTGTCTGGCTACTTGTTATCAATCCCTTTACGAAATCAAAGAAGCATCAACGCTGAATGGTACACTACCAAATGCTTGGCAGAAGTTTTGTCTGTAGTGAGCTACAAGCGACCAAACACAGGGCTCCGCGGGATACTACTCCACCATGACAACGCGCCCGCACACACCGCGCTTAAAACGAGGGACTTCCTGGACAGCACTCCGGTTAAACTCCTAGGTCACCCTCCTTACAGCCCTGACCTTGCACCGTGCCACTTCTTTTTATTCCCGAAAATAAAAAATCAGCTCAAATGGATACAATTTTCGTCGCCGGAAGATGCGCTGTCAACGTTTGAGCAGGCTGTAAACGAGGTATCTGCGGCGGATTGGAAAAAGTGTTTTGAAAACTGGTTCAGACGCATGAAACTTTGTATAGAGGCTGGTGGAGAGTACTTTGAAAAGATTTAATAAAAAAATATTTACCTATAGAACACTTTTTTTTTATTTTCGCAAAACTTTCTGAGTGTTCCACGTATTTAATACATACGCCTAACAGGTTATAATAAATTATGTATGCGAGCCATTTGTTTATCTATCCTTTTCTCTCACACATAGACTGTCTTAGGCGAGTTTCTTTACATACTTCATCTCGGCGCACTGGCATTGCTATACTTGACATCACCATCACAGCATAAGCCCCGGTTACGTCCAAAGTTCGCACTTAGGGAGTCCGGAGTCCGCTCAACCTACTGATTGATAGACAAGGCTTTGATGCAAGTTTTTCCTTCGGGGTTGGGGTGCTAAAAGTCGTCACCATAAAACTCAAGGAATCCAAATTATGGAAATGAGGAGTAGTAGAGCGAACCCCGGGCTTCAAAGTGCAAGCTTTAGGCGCAACCAGGGCTAACACTATGCGGATGATAATAGCTTACTTGCTATACTTTACGATATGAACGGAACAGGTGAACGGCACGAACGCACTGGACTCGCTGAAGAGCCTATACCACAGCGCGGGCGTGCTGCGCCATTGGCGTGCTGTGCGGTACTGCTCGTCGCTGCTCAACCACACTGTCGACTCCATCAGCCCGTTCATCACCACCGTTCTGGTCAACGGTAAACAGGTACCTTTATCGGTTTACCACTAATTCTTTACTCATTAGTAAAGGATTAGTGTTTGTGGAAGTGCGCTTTTCATTTTAGTTTGCACAATACTGAATGCAGTGCAGTTCAAACCTTGAGACTTTAAAATCCAGGTATGTATTGAGAACAAGGACCATAATTTTGAACAATTAATCAGTTAAGGTAGGTAACATACGCAAAATAAAAAGTGTTTTTTTTTAGAAATGAGATATTTCTTTAGTTTATCGTATTTCATTACTTCCCAGAATTTGTTCCTTAGTAGCGATAATGTCAAAGTAATGGTGCACCTACCTTGTAATAAAATGTCTTCAATATTCGATTGAGGGTTCGATTCTTAGCTAGGAATATTGATTTTTCAAAAATCCAATGATGCTGTTTTAGTTTTTATCAAAATCGGGCCCGAGACTCCTGAGTACCTTTCGCTATTCCTCATAGTTTCGGATTTGGCCCTCCACGCCCACTTGAAAAATCATCCTGTGTAGTTTTCATTTATGATATCCATTTTAAAATGATTTAATAAAAAGGATATTATAATATTATAAGGATAATGCTTATAGCAATCTAAACGCTAGAATACAATCATAAATAATGTCTATGAATTGCAGTTGACAGTAGGAGTTATCGGCCAAAAGGAGACCGTATTCGATAAGCCCATGACTCCAAGCGAGATTCAGTCCGTGATGTACTCCACCATTCAACCGTATGACGTCATAGGCGCGGTATTACAACAAGTAAGTGATTTAAACTTATATTACTATTTTATGGTGACTGCTGATAATTCGATCATTGTCAGAATTCATCTTGTGGGTCTACAAGGTAACACTGCAGTGAGCAATGAAATATATTATATCTTATGAGAAAAGAGTGAAACTTCAAAAAGTTAGTTTCTTTTCTGTTCACTAAGTTAATGGTTTACCAATACATTTATTATCAAAATAGCATATTAACTCTACTGTAAATAAAGGTAAAATCAGATTAATTTCCTGTCTTCATAAATACTTACTTAAATTTAGCAAATAAGTTAGTATCAACGAACTTATGTGAAGTTACTACCACATGATCTATCTTTAGGCGTATGTTAACGAGTGGTCCCATGATGGTCCTGTAATCAATGACTTTGAAGTATAGTGATAATGAACCGACGCGTCCCAAGTATAATATACTAGCTGTTGCTCGCGGCTCTGCTCACGTGAAGTACTGGTCCCGTTTCAAATATACCTATTCCCGGGATAAAAAGTAGCGTATGTCCTATTCCAAACTAAAATCTATCATTTAAGTGTCGCGTTTATAATATTATTGTAACTTTGTACTCAGGAAATAGTGTTATACAGCGGTCGTCTGATAGCGACTAACCCGGACATGTTCCGCGGCATCTTGAAGATTCGCGTGGGCTGGGTGCTGGAGGCTATCCGTGTCTATTTGCACCTGTTCCCTGAAGAGAAGCGAGGCGATGGCACCATCGAGAGCTTATCGCCATACAAGCTTCGCACATTGTTACAAAAAGTGCTCACCGTTTCTGATTGGGCCGATGAACGAGGGTAACGACATTTTATGCTATTTACAATATTTTTTGAAGGCCGAAAAAAGTTTAAAAAAATCTTGAAATCAAACGTGTAGGTATGTAGTTAGTTTTACTTCGACTTGCAATTTAATTTTATTATAGACTAGCTTACCCGCCCCGGCTTCGCACGGGTGCAATATTGATACCAAATATACTACAGAATGTCTTAAGCGCCGCCCGTCCCCCGACCGGTACCGCTAGACCCCTGCATTTTAAATCTGTAATATCTTCGAAAATATTCATTTAAATTACATGCTGTAAAAACCATGTTGCCATATTATCTATATTAAATGCACAATGTATTTAAGGTACTTAATTGGATAAGGATTAATGCTGTATTGCTTAAAATCGCTTGGTAAATAAGCATTATTTCTCTTAAAAAGTAAAGGATAAAAATGGCTATTGTGGGTTATCCCTAAGAGATATACCATCGCAGACTTTTTTGTCGGCCTTTTTAAGGTGTTCAATACTGTAGTACATTCTTTTGATCTATCTCGTAGGGTTCAGCCAGCGTTGGTTTGCAATGTAAGCACAAAAATGTGTTTATTTACGACATCACAGCAGATATTTATGATTGATCAATGTGTGATTCCAATTAAGGCCATTTAATTGGAATCGTATTAGGAAAATAATATGGGTCATACTGAAAATCGTAAAATGGTCACACATTGATCAGTCATAATAAAATTATGAACTACGCTCAATTCAAATGTCGCAATTCTTGTGGTTGACAGTTTTGTATGGAAATTCGTAAAATGGTCCACAAAGTAGGAATTCGTTAAACGTCAGTTCGCAGAATCAAAAGATGTTACCCAAGAGCAACATCTGCAATTCCTTTTGCACATTTTCTAACAAATGCAATATAATATAAAGAAAGTAAGAAACAATTAACGTTTTGTGATATGTTTTATTCGTAAATTATTTATTATTTCTTAACTTAAGGTGAATGCTCCGACCGGCTCTCCCGTACATTTTACTCAACATCATTATTCTAAACATAGACACTTTTTTTCATATGACTATTTATTTTATCACTTTTTGACAATAGATAGGCGCGCAAGTTGAAGTTTTAAGTAACAACTTGCATGATTTATTGAGAAAAACGATTGTAAAAATCGAATAAATTTGAGCTTTTGTTTCTTTGTGTGAGTGAGCTTTGACAGCCATCATGGCGCTGCGTAGCACGCCATCTGGCAGTACCAGCTGTTACCACCTAGTTTTTTAAACATCTAGTTATGTAACATTAGACATTTTACCGTAGATGGCGTGCAAGCGATATAATAAATTTATAAAAAGCATTATATGTACCAATTATATACAACAATGGGATTCGATAAAAAAAAACATTATAATACAATTAAACATTACATAAAAAACTCGTACAATGCACTCGTTATTTACGTTATCGCCGGGCGGCGGACCGAGTTCACAAAAAATGTTTTATTTACGTTGTAAGCGGAGTGGGAAGCTCGAGTGCTGTTTTTATTGAAGTTTATGAGTCATTCTTTCTAGTGTTGTCAAGTGTTTGTTTCTGTTTATCGCCTGATTTATTATAATCGGCTGTAAACATTGAATATAGTTGAAAACATTGATATTTCAACATTGGTTACGTTTATTTTAAACAGTACATGTTTAATCTACTTATTTTATTGTTTTAAATAGTCTAGAGGTTCTAACTAGACACAATAAAAATAAAAAAAAACATGTGATAGTAATAAAATATTTATTTACAGGCATATGACTGGCAGGGGTGTGTGTTGGGTAACCTCCTCGAGTGTCGTTCCGATTCCGATCCCGCTGCAGTCCGGGGGGAGCGGAATCGGAGCGGCCGGTACACCCTGGGCGGCGGTCAATGGCTTCCCCCTTCATGGGGTTGGCATTGATCGTCGGCTAATACCCAACGTGGCGGGAACACATCGCTCTCCGTACTCCTCTGCTTTCAGAGGAGACAGGATGAGCGATGGTGTTTGTGGCTGAGGCCACCATAGTGTCCTGGGGGATCCAGGGGCGGGTTGGCCCACTGCTAACGCAGGGGCCGACGGGCACTTGTGCCGCCGCCGGTGAGAGAGGACTAGCCATCCTCTCGCGTTCCGTAATCGGCAGGTGATCAGCAACGACCTGACTGGTGGCTCCAGAAGGGTACGCTGTGAACTTGCTGACCGGAGGGCTTGCCTTTATTGGCCGGCCCACGACAAGGAAAAGTCTATAACACCCGACAGCAAAGTCGTAAAAACCTATGGATACCAGCCGACCTCCATAGTATATAGGCTTATCCAGGTGCAGGGGGCTCCGCCTGGATGGACCACCTTTCCCCCATACTCGTGGGATATGCTATGAATAAAAATCATTATATCACAAATAATACGGACAGGAACACTAATAAAAACAACGGACTCGGCAAGAAACAGGACAACGATAATGACGGAGTCTGCGCGGAGATCGCGCAGCAGTCATGCGTGGAGGTGACGCTAAATACCTCGGCGGTGTCGGAGAGTTTCGACACCGCCAACGAGCGAAGTCGGGCGAGTAGCCCGTTGGGTCTGGGGGTACAGAGGACCCGAAAGCGGAGGAGGCGAGCAAAGGCTCGGGCGGCGGAGGACGTCTCGGATGAGGATTATACCCTCACCGGGACGACCTCCTCCTCCTCCAGCAGTGACGAGACGTCGAAGCCGGCGTCCAAGGTCGCTGCAGGCCGCCGAGGTGCGCGAGGGGGAACGAGGGCTGGGCCATCCAGCCGAGCGCCCTCAGCCCCTGGGGGGGGTTATGCGAGAGTCACCGTCGAGGCCTTCCACCTCGGCGGTGCCGGAGCCGAGCGGTGGGACGCGGTCTCTCTTGGAGAAACTCCAGAGGGTGACCGCGTCCTTCCGGGGGTCCCCAAGCCCCGAACAGGAGGCGATGTTGAATATAGTGTTCAACATCGCCTCCGAGAATGAGGCCCTCGCGGAACAGCTGGCCGAGTCCCGGCGGGAGACGGCCCGGCTCGCTGCAGCCCTAGAGGAGCTGAAGAGGGTGGTGGCGAGTTCGGCGCAACCGGTGCCACCAGCGCAATTGGCGCAGCCGGAGCAGCCGGCGCGGGTGACGCGATCGGTGCGGCTGCCGGCCCAACCACCGGAGGAGCCCTGGGTGACGGCTACTCGTGCGCTGGAGGAGCGGATGATGAGTCGAATGGAGGCCTTAGTGGACTCCATCCGTCGTCCGCCTCTGGCGCCGCCGGTAGCCGGCTATGCGGCTGCAACCCAGAAGGGCCCCACCCGCCCGGCTGCAGGTGCATCCCTGCCGGAGCCAGCTCCTCGGCTCCCTCCCACTCAGAAGAAGGGGAAAGGCAAAGGCAAGGGGAAGGGCAAGGGGAAGACGTCCCCAGCCCTGGCCCCAGCCCCAGCCCCAGCCGTGGCTCCGGCTACCTCCACCCCGTTGGAAGGGGGCTGGGAGGTGGCTGGAGCCAGTAAGAAGAGGCGGAAGGCCGCCAAGAAGGCCGCCAAGAAGGCCAGGAGGGCCGCGGCCGCCGCGAAGGCAGCGCCGGGGAATCTCCGCGCCCCTCGCACTACTGCCGTCGTCGTCACTCTGACGGCGGAGGCAGCGTCGAGGGGCGTGGGGTATGCCGAGGTGTTGGCCAAAGTAAAGGCCAACGTCGACCTGAAGGCCCTCGAGATCCCGGGTGTCCGGTGCAAGAGCACACGGACGGGAGCCCGGCTTCTCGAGGTCCCCGGCGCCGCCAGTGGCCCCAAGGCCGACGCCCTAGCGGCTCGGCTAAGGGAGTCGCTGGATGCAGCCGACGTCCGGGTGTCCAGGCCCATTAAATGCGCAGAAATGCGCATTACGGGCCTGGACGACTCCGTCACGGCGGAAGAGCTCAGGCTCGCCGTTGCGGAGGCCGGGGGCTGCTCCCCGGACACAGTTAAGGCCGGAGCGATACGCTTCGGCCGTGGTGGACAGGGGGCAGCAGTTGTCGGCTGCCCTATCGCGGCGGCCCAAAAGGTTGCAGACGGGCGGAGCCTCCTGGTAGGAGGCTTCCTGAGGGCGCAGGCAATGCTCCTGCAGGCCCGACCGGCCAGGTGCTTCAGGTGCCTGTCGGTGGGCCATGTGGGGGTGCACTGCACGGCGGAAGTGACGGCGGGTGACCGTTGCTTCCGCTGTGGCCAACCCGGTCACAAGGCCGGCACTTGCGACGCCCCGCTGCACTGTTTTAGGTGTGCAGCGGGAGGCAAGCCGGCCGACCACAGGGTTGGAAGCAAGGCCTGCGCCGGAGGGGAGCCGAAGCCGGGAGGCCGGCCTTCCGCCTCCAGTTCACAGCGGGATGCGGAGATGGGGGTTCCATAATGGATCCTCAACTCCGCATCCTGCAGGTGAATGTTGGTCACGGTGCCCATGCTCAGGACCTTCTGCTCCAGAGCATGGCACAGTGGGCCATAAATGTCGCCGCTGTCGCCGACCCATACACCTACCGGTTCCTCGGGCCTGCCTGGGAAACCGCGCTGGATGGGTCGGCGGCACTGGTGCACAACCCTGCCGCCGGCAGCCCCCCTCTTGCCGTCGTTGCAAGGGGACCCGGCTGCGTGGCGGCGGCGGTTGGCGACATAGCGGTCGTGGCTGCTTACTTCACGCCGAGCCGAGACATAGCTGACGACTCGTATGAGCAATGGCTCCGTCAGCTGGCAGTCGTCGTCAATGCCTGCCACCCCCGCCCGGTCCTTGTGCTCGGGGACTTCAACGCCTGGTCGTTGGCGTGGGGTTCCCGTCACGATAGGGGCCCGGCGGGGGATAGAGGCAGGGCACTGGAGGACTGGGCCGAAGGACTCGGCCTAGACCTCCTAAATCGGGGAGCCGTGGACACGTTCGTGACCTCGAGGGCCAGTTCAATCGTGGACATCTCGTTCGCGAGTCCCTCGTTGACGCGACGTGTTCAGGGCTGGCGTGTCGTTTTGGGGGAGGAGACAAGTTCGGATCACCGATATATTCGGTTTGACGTCTCCGCCCCCGCGAGCGATGCGCCGGCCACACCGGCTCCACCCGAGCCACGTTGGGCACTTAAGCGACTAGATCGGGAGCTCCTCCTGGAAGCCGCCATCGTACAGGCCTGGGCCTCTGCGCCGGACAGGCCTGTCAACGTAGACGATGAGGTGGAGTGGTTCCGGGAGGCCATGACCCGTGTCTGCGACGCGGCGATGCCTAGGGCTCCGCCCTATAATCCGAGGGGTCAGGTCTACTGGTGGTCGTCGGAGATCGCGAGGCTCAGACGGGCCTGCGTGATCACGCACCGCCGGTGGGCCCGATTCCGTAGGAGGCGTCGCCGCCCCGCAGATGCGGAGGCCCGAGAGGCGGAGTTGTACCAGGGATACAGGGAGGCCAGAGGTGCCCTCCGAGCAGAGATAAGGCGGGCCAAAAAGGAGGCCCGCTGCGAACTGCTGGAGACGCTGGAGCGGGACCCTTCGGGGCGGCCCTACCTAATGGTAAGGGGAAAACTGCGCCCCAAGGCCCCGCCGTTGACCCAGTGTCTCCAGCCGGAGCTGCTTGGAGGAGTTGTTAGCTCCCTGTTCCCAGCGCGGGCGGTGGAACATGTTCCACCGCAGATGACTCCGCCTCGGTTGCCAATGGTGCCCGACGTGGTTGACGACGACGTGCCCGAGGTCACTTGGGTAGAACTAGAGCTGGCGGTGAGAAGGCTGAGAGCCAAACGCACCGCCCCGGGACCCGACGGCATTCCAGGCCGAGCGTGGGTCCTAGCTCTAGTCGACGACGCTCTCGAGCCCCGACTGACAGGGCTTCTCAGCGCATGTTTGGAGCGGGGCCAGTTTCCGAAATTGTGGAAGACGGGGAAACTGGTCCTCATCCGAAAGGAGGGGCGCCCGGCGGACTCACCGTCCGCCTACCGGCCCATAGTGTTGCTCGACGAGGTGTGCAAGCTCTTTGAAAGAGTAATTGCGAAGCGCCTCGTCGAGCACCTCTCAAGAGTGGGGCCGGACCTGGCGGATGGCCAATATGGCTTCCGCCAGAGGCGCTCCACCGTGGATGCCATCATGCGCGTGAGGGCTCTGGCGGAGGATGCAGTAGCCCGGGGTGAGGTGATGTTGGCGGTGTCTCTGGACATCGCTAACGCGTTCAACACCTTGCCCTGGAGTTGCATTAGGGAGGCGCTCGTGTATCACGAAGTGCCTCTCTACCTCCGCCGCATAGTCGGGGCGTATTTGACGGAGAGAGCCATCTTCTACCCAACCGTGACCGGTCTCGGCCGGCGTGAGATGTCGTGCGGTGTTCCGCAGGGATCGGTCCTGGGGCCGCTCCTGTGGAACATCGGATACGACTGGGTGCTTCGCGGTGAGCTCGCAGACGGTGCCGCCGTCACGTGTTACGCGGACGACACGCTCGTGACGGCGTGCGGAGTGACATACCGCGAAGCGACCCTGAAGGCCACGACCGCGGTTGCCCAAGTCGTGGAGCGGATCCGGCGGCTGGGTCTCGAGGTGGCTCTGCATAAAACCGAGGCCCTGTTCTTTCATGGGCCTCGGAGCAAGCCACCTGAGGGATCCAGTCTCATCGTGGGAGGTAATCGCATCGGCATCAAGCCCCAAATGAAATATTTGGGGCTCGTGCTCGACGGCCGATGGGACTTCGGAGAGCACATCCGAAGTCTGGCCCCCAAACTGAAGGGCACAGCTCTCGCTCTGGCGCGGCTGCTGCCCAACATGAAGGGGCCCGATGACTCCTGCAGGAGACTCTACGCGGGGATCGTGCGGTCCATGGCCTTGTATGGGTGCCCAATATGGGCGGAGGCCCTGAAGGCCGGAAGTGTGCGGATGCTGCGCGCTCCGCAGCGAGTGATGGCCATCAGGGTCATCCGCGGGTACCGCACGATCTCCTTCGAGGCGGCGAGTCTCCTTGCCGGAACTCCGCCATGGGACCTGGAGGCGAGAGCCCTTTCGCAACTGTACCAGTGGCGAAAGGAGGCGCGGGAGCAGGGACTGAACCCCGAGCATCGAGAAATCGAGGCCATGCAGTCCCAGCTCCGCCAGGCCATCGTGGTGGAGTGGAAGGAACGACTTGGGCGACCAAGCGCAGGGCACGCCGCAATAGCGGCGGTAAGGCCCATCATGGAGGATTGGCTAGAGAGGCGACACGGAAGCCTCTCGTACCGACTGACGCAGGTGATCTCCGGTAAGGGGTGCTTCGGGGACCACCTGCATCGGATCAGGAAGGAGCCAACGCCTGAGTGTCATCACTGTGACGCGAGCGAGGACTCAGGGCTGCACACGCTGGCGGACTGCCCGGCGTGGGAGGTGCCGAGGCGTGACCTCGTGGCAGCCATCGGGGTGGGAGTCCTCTCGCTCGGCAGCATGATTGCGGCAATGGTGCGGAGCGCGAGCGCGTGGGCCGCCGCCACCTCCTTCTGCGAGCATGTGATGCTCGCGAAGGAGATGGCGGAGCGCGCCCGGGAGAGGTTCAGAACCCTCCCGGCCCGCCGAGCCCGCAACACGCTCGCCTCGCGTCGCAGGCGACTCAGGCGCCGGAGGGCGCTTAACGACCTCCGTCCTCCATGAGCGCAGGCCTGGGGGTGGCAGGTGAGGCCGCCTGTCACCCCAGCAGAAGCAGGCCGGGACGGTGGGGCGACTAGCGCCCCTCCCCCAAACCGGGGCAAGACGGGGACACCGTGGTTCCCAAACCCGAGGGGGCCATCTCGAAACCGGAGATGGCCCAGGGTCAGTCGGGGTGCGAGGGATATGCTCTATGGGCAACCTTACACCCCGGCGTCTGCAGACCCAAGACGGCGTGCGGTTTTAGTCGGTTCGAGCCCGACATAACCGCCCCCGCTGGCCGGCGGGGGGGTATCCGAGGGGATTTCCGCACGAAAAAAAAAAAAAAGGCATATGACTGGCACGAAAAATTTGCGACCGCCGAACAATTTTTCAGTCAGATTAAATAATTTACTAGAATTTTATGGTTACACGTAACACAAAAATATAACTACTAATTGAAAGCCAAGTTCATGTTCTAACATATACTGTAAACATTATATTCGATAAGGTTTTCTTTTGCAATAAAATATTGAATTAATTGAAGTAACTACCACTTTCGTGCTAGCGCGAGTTACGTATCTTGTTATTATTTGTTCAGTAAAGTTTGTAAACAATAGATACCGTAAATGTATCTGTTTTCTACTTATAACGACCTTTCCAATGATATATCACACTTGTTGTACCATCGTAAATGTAAAATCATCCTCTGAGCAAGGCGCAGCTGACCCACTGCGCGTGCAAACCGCCATTTATTTTGCATACATCAACGAACATTTTTAATCTTTGCGAAATCTTATTGTATTTCAAGAATCTTTTGTTGAAAAACTATTTCAGGGTAAATATTCTATACCCAAAAGTAATTATTTACACATAACTAGTGACACATTATTATATTATTGTGATGAAACACTAGAACTGACCGTTGGCCGTTACCCTTACGCATAAAATCATGCAAAAATAGAAATAATGCTTACCCTTACGTTGAAATCTGATATTACACACTTAAAACAGGGTTTATTACTCACTTTTCACTGGTTTTCCTTAGCAAAACAACACTTTTAAACTTTAAAAAAGTCGTATGCAACTGCACCAAACACCACGCGACTTTTGGAAGCGCAACACAGATTTGCATTTAATTTTTTAAATCGACTTTGACGTATTTCGAACTTTCATCACTTTTGAAGCATGACATAATGTGTAAATATTCGATTAGAAAGAGCGAAAGTATCAATAACTAGCGTGATAGAAAGAAATAGACATAAATTTGCAGATGGTCGCGTTCAAGCGAAATAGTGACTACAGTCACTAAGTTGCATGCCACTGTAAAATATACTTTTAGTGACTGCAGTCACGAAGTTGCATTCAAGCAAGTGTTTACATTGTCAAAAAATTGAGTGATGTATTATTGTGATATTGGCAACTCAAATAAAACATAATTTTATAGACTTTGTACTCAAATACAAAAATGCTACGATGCCGCTCCGAAATCCCGTTGCCAAACTTCCTTCGTTGTTTTGACACGTATAAAATTCATGTTGTGCAGTTTTCGCCTGTGATATGTAGCTACATATGGTTTTGCGCGCGGAATTTCTTGGGCGTTATCTATACTAATATTATAAGAAAGAAAGAAAGAAAGAAAAATGTTTTATTGCGGATTAGGTACAAATACAAAAGACAAAATAGCAAAACAAAATAAAAACGCAGCTACTCTGGCGGCGAATGCTCGTACCACCTTGACCAAGAGGCGCTATAAATATATTATTTATCTGTGGTAGCCGCCACCTGAGCATACGTATGACATTTTACGTATGACAAAATTGTCAAGCATGGCAGCATTGACAACTCAACAACGTGTCTTATTACGTGGCAATTTATAACACGTGTTAAATGGATATTAAACCAATCAATATTAAAATAGAAACAGTATTAACATTATGTAAGCCATGTCCGCAATAAGGGATTGACACTCAGCATACACTAAGGTGGGTATCTACCACCCAAGTACTGATTTTCAGCGTCACCCCATGTGTGCCACCTGACGTCGTCAGGCAATATCGGTCCGTATATAAGTCAACAACAAACATAATTCTGCATTATAAAGCTGAGGAGTTTATTCCATTATTATTAGTTCCATTTATCGAGGATGTTTATACTTAGGCTAAATATTATAAAGCAGAAGAGTTTGTTTGTTTGTTTTGTGTTGGATAGCCCATTTATCGGGGAAGGTTATAGGCTATATAACATCACGCTACTACATAGGAGAGCGGAGCAGTAATCATAAATGTCAACGAATCGGGCAAATTTTCATACATTATTGTAGAACTAATAAATTACTGACATGTATGGGACAAATGCGTTTATTTTATTTTATTATTGATTTTTATGTTAGTAAAAAATACAAGTACATATATTGTACATACAGTAGATACAATAAAAATAAATAACAAGACGTGTGATATTGTTTTGTGGGGTTTCAAAAAAGGATATTCTTTCAGACGGACAAACGAACAATCTTTTTAGTGTCTCGAGTAGTCGAGTGTAGGTATATATAAATATATCTACGCTACGGCTCGGCAGGATGTTTTGGTGCGTTCAGAAACAAATAATAAATCATTTCACATCAAATAGATGTGATATGAATATGATTATTTTGAAAGAGTTTATCCTAATTAGATTTTTTTTTCTTATTCATTACTCAATTTGCTACAAGGAGTACCTTATCCTATCATAAATAGGTAACTACAATAAAAATTATTAAGTACAATAAAAAATTGTAAAATGTTACTGCTATATTTTATTGTTCTTTTTCTCAAGATGTAGTAGTCAATGGAATAATTATTCTCTAATCATTCTGTATTATCTATGAACATTGTAATGGACAAGACAATGAAAGCACTGTACGGAAATATAAATACTGCATTTGTGTGGGCAACTGTGACTACCTGTGGTAGTTACTACACACAAGCAGCTCACATAACAAGTCTCATGGATATTTCTACTATGTCATCTAATAAATTTCGGAGAGTTGAGAAAAAATTAGGCAATGTGTGGTTTGAAAATTTGACTTAGGAAATTAAAACTGCTGGTGAACAAGAAAGATCAATTGCTATTCAAAAAGGTCATGTGTCTTCAGGTGGTGTTCCATTTATTACTGTGTATGTAGATGGAGGTTGGTTGAAAAGATCATACGGGTATAACAGATTCATCATCTGGGCCTGTAGACAAAATCACATTCTACTAGTGGAATCGCAACGAAGCGAACCTTCAAAAGACCGAAATGTATGGGAGAGACAACATTTGTCGACATGTCACGTGTAACAAATAATGTCACTCCCATACATATTGAACATTTGAAGGTTCGCTTCGAAGCGATTCCACTAGTAGAATGTGACTTTGTCTACAGGCCCTGCTATGGTAAGTTAAATTATTACTAAACACAAATTTGTTTTGTTATGACTTTATATTATGTTCAATTTTTACAAGTGTTGCTTTTCATTTTCAGGCCTGCATTATTGGGAAAGAAACTAAGAAATGTCTTTTTCGTGGTGTCCGAAATAAATATTGCTATACATGTCAATATTACGAGAGGAGAAACATGTACACTGTAGATGTAGGAATAAATAAAAGTTAAAAATTATAAATATTGATTGATTGCGTGAATGTTGCTTCAATTATCCCAATAATATAATAAAATGCGACAGTTTGGATGGATAGATGTTTGTTACTCTTTCACGCAAAAACAGGTGAACGGATCTGGCTTCTAATGTCATAATATGAAAGTTTGTATGGATGGATGTTTGTTACTCTTTCACGCAAAAACAGGTGAACGGATCTGGCTTCTAATGTCATAATATGAAAGTTTGTATGGATGGATGTTTGTTACTCTTTCACGCAAAAACAGGTGAACGGATCTGGCTTCTAATGTCATAATATGAAAGTTTGTATGGATGGATGTTTGTTACTCTTTCACGCAAAAACAGGTGAACGGATCTGGCTTCTAATGTCATAATATGAAAGTTTGTATGGATGGATGTTTGTTACTCTTTCACGCAAAAACAGGTGAACGGATCTGGCTTCTAATGTCATAATATGAAAGTTTGTATGGATGGATGTTTGTTACTCTTTCACGCAAAAACAGGTGAACGGATCTGGCTTCTAATGTCATAATATGAAAGTTTGTATGGATGGATGTTTGTTACTCTTTCACGCAAAAACAGGTGAACGGATCTGGCTTCTAATGTCATAATATGAAAGTTTGTATGGATGGATGTTTGTTACTCTTTCAAGCAAAAACTAGTGAACGGGATCAGAATTCCACGCGGGCGGAGCCGCGGGAAACAGCTACAGTCCGTCAAATCTAAGAAGTACCGTTTGACAGTTCTGACAATTGAATGATAGGGATGGGATGAAAAAATCGATTACTATAATATCCGAACTTTGAGAGATCGATTACTATAATATCCGAATTTTAAGAAATCAATTGTTATAATTAAATAAAAGAAATGTTTAGGATATTTTTTTATTCACTACTAGTACTAGTATCGTCGTCTTCGTCATCATCGTCATTTAAATTAATGACCAGTTGATTGTCCATTACATTATCAAAGTGTACGTCTCTTTCGAAGTCGTCCATTATTATTTTCTTTGTTTTTTGTACTACTTTACTCCAATCTTCCTGTGTAACTTGGGCACATGCTTCCTTTAATAAACCTTCCATTTTCTTGACACTGAAGGGTGGTTTTGTGTTGTGTCTTGCTGCATAACCTGTAAAACAATAATGTAACTATTTGATAGCAGACGAAAACCATTGTTTAAATTATAAATGTTAGAAGTACTCGTGTTATTATTATAATATTATAAAATATTACCTTTAACTTGGGCCCAAATCAGTTCAATGGCATTATATTGGCAATGGTACGGAGGAAGTCGTATGACTTTGTGCCCGTGCTCTTCGGCCAATTGGTCAATTACATATGTCGGTTTTGGTGGTTTATGCAATTTCACTAACTGTAATAATTCAGCTTTTAATAGTGACATGTCGGCATCCACTCCTTTTCTTTGCAGCCATGCCACCAAATCTGCTTTCTTATTGGCTGACGTAGGTGCTTTATCAATTTGCACAGAGTGGTATGGGGCATTATCCATTATAATTGTGCTGTTAGGAGGGATATTCTGTAATAAATTTAAGAACCACTCTCGGAACCTTACTGCGTCCATTTCTTCATGATACTCTTTAGTGCTTTTGGATTGGAAAGCTAATAAAGAGTTTTCCACGAAGCCTGTAGACGCTGACCCAGCATGGCATATTATGAGGCGTCCACCTTTTCCTATCGGCACCTTCGAGCACGAAGCTTCAGAATCATCAGTCCATGTTTTCGGCACAGAATGGTTGGAATTTAGCCAAGTTTCGTCCAAAAATATTACATTATCCCAGTTTATAATTTGTTTAACTTCGCGCAGGAATGTTAGTCGCTGCATAATTATGTCATGTCGCTCCATAACAATTTTTCGTTTGTCAACTTTTTTGTATCTGAAGCCAATTCCTGTTATTACCGTTCTCAACGACTCTATGCTTCCCTTATACAGCCCGGCATCTTTTAAAGTTGCACATAACTTTGCCAATGTTGGAAATTCGCCTCTTGTAAAATACCCGTATATATGGTTTCTAATAGCATGACTATCGAATTCATCGATGCCTGTCACAGGTTTATTTCTTTTTCGTTTTTTCGGTGTGTGAAGTACGTTACTGTCACTCCCCGAAGGCCCATATTTTTCACTTAATATTTTGCCAACGGTGCGGCTACCAATACCGAGAGCTTCACCGACGCGATCCCGAACTTGTGTAACTGGCAGTAGAAGTCCACCATTTTGAGATTCACGCTCAAAATACTCGTGTAATTTCACCACCAATTCACGAGCCTGGCTGTTCAAAGTACGTCCTCTTTTCGACATTATTAATAAACACTTGCTTAGTTCGGAGTCCAGTATAAATATTGCCAAGGTAAACGGATAAAGAATGATCAGTCCAGAAAAGTAATAGCCAAGTCACAAATTGTAAAACACAAACGAGAAAGCAAGTACGCGCACAGTCAGCTTCCAAGATGGCGAGAGACTGCTGACGCCGAACCGACCGAGCGGACCGCGTGCGCTTGTAGTTGGCAGTGTTGCCAGAAAAAAAAATTGTAGAGACTTGGACACCTGCGATTTTGCCTATTGACCTAAAAATAATTAAATTAATTTATTTTAGGGTATCTGTGTATTCAGTGCATTATGCGGTCGCGCAGTAACGTCGTTAATTTATAACATCAGGCAACAACATTTTTGTGAATGGGTTCTACATACCTTATTTTTATTAGTTTTAGACGTAGAAATAAGACTTAGAAGAAAAAATTGTAATTGTAAAATCAATGGATGTGCTTGTTAAAAATTTGTTTATTTCTCTGTAATATGCAAACCCATACTATCATACACAAAAATAAATGTAAAAAACACTATCCCTGACTCCATTTACTATTTCGACAGCGTTAGCGCGAGAAACCCCGACTTATTTGGGCGCGAAAATCAAAAATCGACAAATCGCTTTCGACAACTTTTTAAAGAAGCAAATATATTTGATTTATAAATACGTATTTTTGGTGAATGGGTTTTATCTCATATTTTACGATTACATAACTATTTAGTTATGTAATCGTAATATGTGATGAATGAAATCCCATTCACATGAAAAAATATTTGTTTGGTTGTCAAGTGTAATTTGTAAATAATACATTCGATTTTTCGTATATGTAAACGATTTTTTTGCATACAAGTGTATCCGAAGAGTCGCAACACTACGTGCAGTGACCTAACTACGTAACTTTGTAATGAGGTCAAGAATATAACTATTAGAAATTATTTACTGTGTAAATATGTGTTATTTTGCTTTGTTTGAAAGTTTTCAATTACATTTAGATATTAAGAATTGTACAGTACAGATACAATAATGAAATCTTTCTAAATTCATGGTTTTATGAAAAAGGTTATCGAAACTGAATAATGTACGTATGAACAAAGTTGTTTCGGTTTGAAAAATATGAAACGTCAAACGGTACCTCTTAGATTTGATGGACTGTAGTTCATAATAATTGTACATGTATCAATTCGCAAGGTAATGAAATAAAACCATTTTAAAATGTAATATAGTTTGTATACACATCATTTTTTTTACAAAATTTAATAGTTTCAACCCAAAATAACTTTTATTATTTTAATATTCTCGTCGGTCGTTTACACACACACAAAGACGTGAGCGTTTACTTTCTAGAGCCCAAATTCAGCTCAATAATGACCAATAGATGGCGTGAATTTAACAACAAACGGTCTGGTTATTTATTATGTATTCATTAAAATTGTGTCTGTGGGGTTTTTTTTTTTTTTTAACGTGCGGAAATCCCTTCGGATACCCCCCCGCCGGCCAGCGGGGGTGGTTATGTCGTGTCTCGACTAAAACCGCACGGTGTCCTCCCCAAGTGTCCGTTGCCGGGCACCCCGGGTAAGCCCTCGAAAGGATAACCCCAGGGTTGCCGGCGGACTTTGGCCGCCACCGCGGCCTCGCCTGGTGGGGTCGGGTTTTATCCCGCTTCGGTGAGTTGGCAGGCGTGTGTAGGGACCCAACGCCCCCACTAGGAGACTGTACCTGGGGATCGTGTGTCTGTGGGGATAGGCAGAACTAAAGAAATATCACGAATATTAAAATAATAAAAGTTCTTTTGGGTGTAAACTATTACATTTTGTAAAAAAATTATGTGTATGCAAACTATATTACATTTTAAAATGGTTTTGTTTCATTAACTTGCAAATTACATAATTTAACTTCATGTATCCCCGAAGGGGTAGGCAGAGGTGTATTACACACCCACGATTCGCCAGTTATGTTTTTAGGTCCCAATGTAATAGGGGGCGAGCCTATTGCCATCTACTGGGCACATTACTTAGCGAGCGATAATTAACATTTTTAATTACTCACATAAGTACGAAAAGTCTAGGTTTGCGCCCGGTGCGACTGGGGATCGAACTCGAGACCTCGTCTCAGTATCTTAGTTACTAGGGCGGGCGACTTTTTGTCGAATTTTGCAAATTCCTCAGACAGTACAAGTACCAGAGGGACGGTTAAGTCGTCGGGACGACGAGCATCGTCAGCGCGCTCACAATGGTGTTATTCACTATATGGACCTCGATACGGAAAATTTAAGAAAACTGTGAAAAACTAAATTTTGAATTCAACATACTGACTTTAACCGTAGCTACTGTCGCGACTATGCGTCCCAGCTCGACGGGGACGGAGGCGGTCGGCGCGGGGCCCCCGTCTGTTCCTAAAAAAGCGAGAAGAACGATAGCCGCCTATAGAAAATTTTTGAAAAATTTATAAAAAACTATTTTTTGGTAATCCGCGTGAAAATGTGTGAAAATCCGGGATAACTGGAATCAGGTGGTGACAGCCGCGAAAGGCTGGTTCGATCCAGTTTCCACAAGCGTCATAAACCATGGGCACCTTGCGTAAGTTCGGAAAATTTACAAACAAAAATTTAACTAGCCAAATAAGTGAAAATTAGGGGAAGTACCCCGAAAATTGCCGAAAACCCGGTCCTATATACGCGTGTGTGGTGCCAACGACGCGGGGCGTTCTTGTGAACACTACTGCTGTGATGTTACACTCCGGTACTTTTTTTTTTTTTTCGTGCTGAAATCCCTTCGGATACCCCCCGCCGGCCAGCGGGGGTGGTTACGTCGGGCTTGAACCGACTAAAACCGCACGCCGTCTCAGGTCTTTTTTTCGTGCGGAAATCCCTTCGGATACCCCCCGCCGGCCAGCGGGGGCGTTTATGTCGGGCTTGAACCGACTAAAACCACACGCCGCCTCGGGTCTTTTTTTTTGTGCGGAAATCCCTTCGGATACCCCACCGCCGGCCAGCGGGGGCGGTTATGTCGGGCTTGAACCGACTAAAACCGCGCCGTCTCGGGTCTACAGTGTAAGGTTGCCCATAGAGCATATCCCTTGCACCCCGACTGACCCTGGGCCATCTCCGGTTTCGAGTTGACCCTCTCGGGTTTGGGAACCACGGTGTCCCCGTCTTGCCCCGGTTTGGGGGAGGGGCGCTAGTCGCCCCACCGTCCCGGCCTGCTTCTGCTGGGGTGACAGGTGGCCTCACCCGCCACCCCCAGGCCTGCGCTCATGGAGGACGGAGGTCGTTAAGTGACCTCGGGCGCCTCAGTCGCCTGCGACGCGCGGCAAGCATGTTGCGGGCTCGGAGGGCCGGGAGAGTTCTAAATCTCTCCCGGGCGCGCTCCGCCATCTCCTTCGCGAGCATTACATGCTCGCAGAAGGAGGTGGCGGCGGCCCACGCGCTCGCGCTCCGCACCATTGCCGCAATCATGCTGCCGAGCGAAAGGACTCCCACCCCGATGGCTGCCACGAGGTCACGCCTCGGCGCCTACCACGCCGGGCAGTTCGCCAGCGTGTGCAGCCCTGAGCCCTCGCTCGCATCGCAGTGATGACACTCAGGCGTTGGCTCCTTCCTGATCCGATGCAGGTGGTCCCCGAAGCACCCCTTCCCGGAGATCACCTGCGTCAGTCGGTACGAGAGGCTTCCGTGTTGCCTCTCTAGCCAATCCTCCATGATGGGCCTTACCGCCGCTACTGCGGCGTGCCCTGCGCTTGGTCGCCCAAGTCGTTCCTTCCACTCCACCACGATGGCCTGGCGGAGCTGGGACTGCACGGCCTCGATTTCTCGATGCTCGGGGTTCCGTTCCTGCTCCCGTGCCTCCTTTTGCCACTGGTACAGTTGCGAAAGGGCTCTCGCCTCCAGGTCCCATGGCGGAGTTCCGCACCGCCTACGAGCTCACCGCGAAGCACCCTTGTCGTATCCGATGTTCCACAGGAGCGGCCCCAGGACCAATCCCTGTGGAACACCGCACGACATTTCACGCCGACTAAGACCGGTCACGGTTGGGTAGATGACGGCTCTCTCCGTCAAATACGCCCCGACTATGCGGCGGAGGTAGAGAGGCACTTCGTGATACACGAGCGCCTCCCTAATGCAACTCCAGGGCAAGGTGTTGAACGCGTTGGCGATGTCCAGGGACACCGCCAACATCACCTCACCCCGGGCTACTGCATCCTCCGCCAGAGCCCTCACGTGCATGATGGCATCCACGGTGGAGCGCCTCTGGCGGAAGGCATATTGGCCATCCGCCAGGTCCTGCCCCACTCTTGAGAGGTGCTCGACGAGGCGCTTCGCAATTACTCTTTCATAGAGCTTGCACACCTCGACGAGCAACACTTTCCGCACGTTAAAAAAAAAAAAGAAAACGGGCCGGTATTCGGACGGCAAGTCCGCCGGGCGCCCCTCCTTTCGGATGAGGACCAGTTTCCCCGTCTTCCATAATTTCAGAAACTGGCCCCGCTCCAAACATCCGCTGAGAAGCCCTCTCAGTCGGGGCTCGAGAGCGTCGTCGACTAGAGCTAGGACCCACGCTCGGCCTGGAATGCCGTCGGGTCCCGGGGCGGTGTGTTTGGCTCTTAGCCTTCTCACCGCCAGCTCTAGTTCTACCCAAGTGACCTCCGGCACGTCGTCGTCATCCACGTCGGGCGCCATGGCCGACCGAGGCGGAGTCATCTGCGGTGGAACATGTTCCACCGCCCGCGCTGGGAACAGGGAGCCACCAACTCCTACCGAGCAGCGCCGGCTGGAGACACCGGGTTAACGGCGGGGCCTTGGGGCGCAGCTTGCCCCTCACCATCCGGTAGGGCCGCCCTCAAGGGTCCCGCTCCTGCGTCTCCAGCAGCTCGCGGAAGGCGGCCTGTTTGGCCCGCCTTTTCTCCGCTCGGAGGGCACCTCTGGCCTCCCTGTATCCCTCGTACAACTCCGCCTCTCGGGCCTCCGCATCTGCGGGGCGGCGACGCCTCCTACGGAATCGGGCCCACCGGCGGTGCGTGATCACGCAGGCCCGTCTGAGCTGCGCGATCTCCGACGACCACCAGTAGACCTGACCCCTCGGCTTATAGGGCGGAGCCCTAGGCATCGCCGCGTCACAGACATGGGTCATGGCCTCCCGGAAACACTCCGCCTCATCGTCTATGCTGACAGGCCTGTCCGGCGCAGGGGCCCAGGCCTGTACGATGGCGGCTTCCAGGAGGAGCTTCCGATCAAGTCGCTTAAGCGCCCAACGTGGCTCGGGTGGAGCCGATGCAGCCGGCGCGTCGCTCGCAGGGGGGGACACGTCAAACCGAATGTATCGGTGATCCGAACTTATGTCCTCCCCCAAAACGACGCGCCAGCCCTGAACACGTCGCGCCAACGAGTGGCTCGCGAACGATAGGTCCACGATGGAGCTAGCTCTCGAGGTCACGAACGTGTCCACGGCTCCCCGATTTAGGAGGACTAGGCCGAGTCGTTCGGCCCAGTCCACCAGTGCCCTGCCTCTATGCCCCGTCGCGCCCCTATCGTGTCGGGAACCCCAGGCCAACGACCAGGCGTTGAAGTCCCCGAACACAAGGACCGGACGGGGCTAGCAACGAAGGCAAGAGGGGGGCTGCCGGCGGCAGGGTTGTGCACCAGTGCCGCCGACCCATCCAGCGCGGTTTCCCAGGCAGGCCAAAGGAACCGGTGGGTGTATGGGTCGGCGACATTTATGGCCCACTGTGCCATGCTCTGGAGCAGAAGGTCCTGAGCACGGGCACCGTGGCCAACGTTCACCTGCAGGATGCGGAGTTGAGGATCCATTATGGGACCCCCATCTCCGCATTCCGCTGCGAACTAGGGGCGGAAGGCCGGCCTCCTGGCTTCGGCTCCCCTCCGGCGCAGGCCTTGCTGCCAACCCTATGGTCAGCCGGCTTGCCCCCCGCTGCACATCTGAAACAGTGCAACGGGGCGCTACACGTGCCGGCCTTATGACCGGGCTGGCCACAGCGGAAGCAACGGTCACCCGCCGTTACTTCCGCCGTGCACTGCACCCCCACAAGGCCCACCGACAGGCACCTGAAGCACCTGGCCGGTCGGGCCTGCAGGAGCCGTGCCTGCGCCCTCAGGAAGCCTCCTACCAGGAGGCTCCGCCCGTCAGCAACCTTTTGGGCCGCCGCGATAGGGCAACCGACAACTGCTGCCCCCGGTCCACCACGGCCGAAGCGTATCGCTCCGGCCTTAACTGTGTCCGGGGAGCAATCCCCGGCCTCCGCCACGGCGAGCCTGAGCTCTTCAGCCGTGACGGAGTCGTCCAGGCCCGTAATGCGCACTTAATGGGCCTGGACACCCGGACGTCGGCTGCATCCAGTGACTCCCTAAGCCGAGCCGCTAGGGCGTCGGCCTTGGGGCCACTGGCGGCAGCGGGGACCTCGAGAAGCCGAGCTCCTGTCCGTGTGCTCTTGCACCGGACGCCCGGGATCTCGAGGGTCTTCAGGTCTACGTTGGCCTTCACCTTGACCAACACCTCGGCATACCCCATGCCTCTCCCCGCCCTCCTGACCTTCTTGGCGGCCTTCCGCCTGCTTTTATTGGCTCCAGCCACCTCCCAGCCCCCTTCCAATGGGGTGGAGGTAGCCGGAACCACGGCTGGGGCTGGGGTTGGGGCCAGGGCTGGGGACGTCTTCCCCTTGCCTTTGCCCTTCCCCTTACCCTGAGCGGGAGGGGGCTGAGGAGCCGGCCCCGGCAGGGTCGCACCCGCAGCCGGGCGGGTGGGGCCCCTCTGGGCTACAGCCGCGTAGCCGGCCGCTAGTGGCGCTAGAGGCGGACGGCGGATGGAGTCCATTAGGGCCTCCATCCGACACATCATCCTCTCCTCCAGCGCCTCCATATAGGGGAGCCAAGACTCCGCCGGCGGTACCCTCGGCTGCGCCGGCCGCAAACATTTTCTCTACCTAATCCAAAACCCTCCAAATGGGCGAAAAATAAAAGAAAAAAAAATCTGAGAGGATTAAAATTTCTTACAAAGAAAAAAACACTAGTGATTGTTGCTATTTCGTGGTGCAGGTCAAAAAATGTTATATGTGGAACAATATTATACCAAGTAAACTGTCGCTCAATTATCGCTCCTATACGCTGTATCACTGTGTAGCCATCGATGCTATATTTCCACGAAGGCAGCCCAAACTGGTTGTATGCCTACAACAAAGAGATAATACAAGAAGTCCAAGCTAGTGCCGCCGTCGACGCTTACGGACTGCGGGTTGCCATAGGTCAGTTTTCGGTAATAGATTTTAGGGTAGATTTATAGAATGCACTTCAAATACTGTTTGTTTCTACATTCTTAAGCACAATTTCGCAGGCTTTCACTGAAGTTAATTACTTATTAAAATAGTACAACACTGTAGCAAGATGATATGCCCATATTAGACCGTTGATTTTGAGTTTAATCACTGTTCATCTATTTTTTTATTAAGCGTGACTAAGTAGTGACTATGCCGTGTGTATGTATGGTCCGTATGTTATAATATTTTTTAATTGTATTATAATGTTTTTTTTTATCAAATCCCATTGTTGTATAATTATAGTTGGTACATATAATGCTTTTTATAAATTTATTATATCGCTTGCACGCCATCTAGGGTAAAATTTCTAATATTACGTAACTAGATGTTTAAAAAACTAGGTGCTTAGACCTTTTACTGCTAGATGGCATGGAAAACTTACTCACACTACGAAGCAAAATCACAAATTTTGCTCGATTTTTACAATCGTTTTTCTCAATAAATCATGCAAGTTGTTAGAAAAAAAGATAAACTTGCGCGCCTATCTATTGTAGAAAATGGATAAAATGGATAGTCCTATGGAAAAAAGTGTCTATGTTCAGAATAATGATGTTACATAAAATGTACGGAAGAGCCGGTTGGAGCATCCACCTTAAGCCATTATATAGGTGTGCTGACCTACAGCACCATCTAGTGAAAGTCGATTCAATTAATCTTATGTTCAAGACTACTACAATAACTGATGTATTTGCTGAAAGGATACTTCTAATAGGTTTTTTTTTTTTTACGTGCGGAAATCCCTTCGGATACCCCCCGCTGGCCAGCGGGGGTGGTTATGTCGTTTCTCGACTAAAACCGCACGGTGTCCTCCCCAAGTGTCCGTTGCCGGGCACCCCGGGTAAGCCCTCGAATACTTCTAATAGGTGATTTAAAAAAAGGTTTTTTGGTATTACAAACATTTAGAAATCCATTTGGAAGAAATATTCATTGCTTTTAAGTACAACACAACTAAATGTTTTGAAATTTGACTCAAGTTGATGTTGACGGATAACAGATGACCTTGACAAACTACTGAAATTACCAGATTACCTATGGCAACACTTATTCTTTGATTTCCTTCTTTAAATTTATTTGGAATAATTCCGAATAGTGGGTAATTGGTATTTGATCGTTTTATCGTTTTAAATACACATATTCTACAAAATAACCTACTTAGTTTGGAAAACTGTACAGAAAAAAATAAAATTTTCTGTTAAAATCTAATAAAAATGTATTTTTAGATTGACACCCGTACAACGAAGACAGCTGGAAGGTTGCTTATGTCGCGTACCCAAGCACTTCTACATCCAAGTCTGGGATATTCTATTGCGCACCCCAAAAGGGATCATCATTCAGGTATGTGCAATGCTTTTACCGATGTCTTGTCTAGTCTAGCTGATACAAATGATTGAATCTCAGATTTTTATGTGAGGCATGTGAGAAGGCAGGTAGGCCGGGGTCGAAGTCACAGAACATAAACTGATCAAACTGATAACGTATATTTTTTTCTTTTTAAAGAATATTAACCCCCGCAGCTAAGCTAAATTGCTTGTGTTAGGAGTAGGAGTTGATTCAAGTCCCAGGACCGGACAAAGCAAAAGCAGTCAAAACCGGCGGGCTTATATGAAAGTTTTAGCGACAGCTGAGGAAGTTCGTGAAGTGTGTAAGGACAAAAGACATCAACACCTAAAAAAAGCTAGGGCTAAGGTGATCTGCAAATTATACTTAAATTTGGGTTCAATCCCATGTCCCAAAATAAAGTTATATTCATGCAATTTTCATGTTTTAAGTTACCACGAAACTTACCACGAACGATTTAACATAGTTCGGATACTTTGTGATAACTTATACTTCAAAATTATGAGACAACCACCATCTTTAGTCTCCCCGTGACCATCTGAGCATGAAAAGCAACCGAAACGTCGGGATAGGTGTAAATAATAAAATAAATCGGCATAAAATCCGTTAAAAATAGTTTTTGTATCAAAGCCAAAGTTTTATAGATACATATATGTAACGAATCAATTATGCTGTACCGGTCGGACGATAATATGAAAAAATACCTACTGCTTCACACTGAGTTAATCAAATCTCACAATCAGTAGAACTGCACACTTCAAATGTTTTATGCGTTATTTTATACTTTCACAATCACAGTTAACTACCCATGTTCTGTGTTTAATGTGATCTGTTTGTTAAATTTCTTAATCTGGATAGCTAAACGATACGGCCCGTTGTTAGTAAATCATTTATGTACATAGTGCAAAGTGGCGCGAAAGTAGATAAACTTCTTCACATTGACCGACGCATCATCGTCATAATCATAACAGCGCGTGTTGTGTCCCGGTTGCGTTCGAGGTCCTCACCTCGGAGCCCGGCTTTCGGCTTTTCCTTCACGTTGTCCGACACGTATCTACCTACATTGGCCAATACAATCCAGTGTAACATTTTAATGTGATAACCATTGCGTCAATTGGTATAACATATGTACCAAAGCCAACCTCACCTGGAAGCCGGTTCGCTTGCTGATTGACGGATGACGCTCTGGTGCAGGCTTTTCTCTCAAAGCTTGGTGGAAGACGGCAGCCGCTCCCGTAAATGTCAAAATAAATCAAATTATGGAAAAGAGAAGTCAAAGAGAGGACCCCGGATTGGTGCTCAGATTAGAAGTGTACCTTTATCTCATGTCATAATAGTTCGAATAATAAGGAATATTATATGTCTGATTTCATCAGACATATCGTCTATATGTTACGGTAACCAACGCGTTAGGTTTTTTTTTTCATTTTATAAATTGTTATGTTTTGCCCTCAGGATCAATCCATTCCGGCTGATCCCACGTTAGTGAACATGTCTCGTTCGGAGCTGTCATTCGCTTTACTCGTGGAAGAGGCGCTAGTTCGCGTCGAGTCTGCAGCGCGGCGCCAACTCTGCGTTGAGTTGTTATGTGTTTTGGCAACCATACTGCGTCGTAACCCCGAATTGTATCTACAGCAGCCCCTACATGTTGATAAACTTGTTGACGATGCGCAGTACACATATGCAAAAGTAAGCTGAATGTTTGTTGTTGCAGAAATTTTTTTTTTTTGTTACCTTATATTTTATACTTATATTTTTGTCCTTTAAAAAGTAATTTATCATCATTATACACAGTCAGGTCATAAATTCTGTCACATGTTTAATATAAAATAATTGAAAGAAGTTTATTCATTATGTAACCATTTATATACCAAAATGAACTTAACAAAACATAGATTCTTATGACAATAAAGTTTATTCAAAATGACCTCCGTGATTTTGAATACAGGCCTTCAATCTGCGCGGCCAGTCGTCTATCGCAGCACGAACGAGGTCCATGTCAATATCGGCGGCTGCCTTAATCAAGGATGTCTTGAGTGACTCCAAATTGGGATGAGGCTTTGAGCACGCCTTCTCCTCCAAGTGTTGCCATATCTTGTAATCTAACGGACTCAAATCTGGACTGGAGGAGGGCCAGTCTTCGTGCCGGATGAAGTCGATTTCACGCGCCGCCAGCCAGTCTTGTGTGCTCTTCGCTCTATGAGCTGGCGCCGAATCTCGTTGGAATACCCAGTGCCTGTTATTGAACATGGTATGAGAAACAGGTTCCACAAGCTTCGTCAGGACTGTATTTTGATACACAACTGCATTCGTTTTTACACCTTTCTCACAAAAATGTACCTCTGTTAAGCCCCAATAAGAAACTCCCAACCATACCATGAGCGAGGATGGAAAATGACCTCGTTGGACACGCGGAATACGGATGCTCGCTTCTTCACTACTGTGTGCGTACACCTTATCATTTTGTTTGTTGTAGCTCTCTTCTACGGTAAAAATTTTTTCATCCGAAAAAAGAATTTCCCGATATTTTTTTCCCGCGTACCGCTTCCACAAAGCGTGGCATCTCTTCAGCCTCAGGTCCATTAGACGAGCATTTAAATGATGTCCTGTTTTTCTTCGATATGCCCGAAGCCCTAAGTCTTCATTTAACACCCTTTTCACCGTGGTTCTGCTTAACCCCATCTGAAGGGCCAACAGTTTCTGCTTACGTTTGGGATTTCTTTGAATTCGCGCCTTCACAGCTTTTATCACTGCTGGAGTCCTAACAGACCGAGGGCGACCACTTCTTGACCTGCCATCTACACTAGAGTCTTCATTGTATCGTTTGATGGTACGATAAACAAATCTTTTGGTTATATTCAAATTTTTCAGTATGTCAAAAATTTGAATTGGCGCGTAACCGCAACGATGCAACGCAATAACTGCAACACGGTCTTCTTTAAGCGTCCACTCCATATTTAAAAATGAGTAAAATTCTAAAAAGTATACATTTTTATTTTCATGAACAATTCCAATTCAATAAACTTTTTTGTGGCCAGCATTCTAAAAGAAAAGTTTTACTGTATGACAATACTTATGACCTGACTAGGTATATTGATAATGATAATGATTAATTATCAAAACAGAACGACGCCCCTGGTGCTGCACACGTCCATAGGCTGCCACGGTAACCGCTTCCCATCATGTGGGCCGTGTGCTTGACTGAACCAACGTATCAGAAAAAAAAGAGTGGTACAACAGTTGGCGAAAAGCCCATTTAACGCGATTCCTATCGGCTTCCTTTTCAATATTTTTAACATAATATTTCTTCCCATTAATTCAGAAGTATTCACCCATCGCCACATTCTGAGCTCGGATACTGCCAGTCTTCTGGGCACGTTACCACAGGAGGCGCGCGATGCGGAGGAATACCACGATGCATTTTAGGTTTAGGTTTATTTTAGTTATAGTGATAGACGTTTAACACGCATCCATCAACTATAAAAAAGTATACGGTACCGATTTCCGGACTCACACGCGTGGTGATCATTATCATCGAGAAAAATAATAGTTCTACAAATAGATACTATATGTATACGTTAGTGTTGATTTGCCTACATCCTTAGAACATTATTTATACAATTAATGCTACGTTTTAATTGACGCAATCGCAAAACGTTCACTTGGCAAAATGTTCATTTATCAGAATGCCTCTTTCCAATTATGTGATCTCCGTAAAATGTTACCATCCTTTATTCAGATACCCATAAATATAAAGCTATTAGATAAAATAAAATAAACAAAATATTAAGTAAAAAAATATTATCCTGTTAATATTTATAATTTTCTATGCATTACGACGTATGTAATGCTGCATTAGCCTAGTGGATGAGCGATGCCTCTGAAAATTCTTTGTTAATTTTAAGTTATTGATTAATAATATTGTCGAAAGTTTACGCGAATGTTACACATTGAAATAAAACTATTTTTAACGGATTCTATCGCGGTTTATTTGATGATATTTTATATTTTACATTGATCCCGATGTTTCGGTTGCTTTGTAAAATATACAAGTTGAATTCCTGAGACGAGCTCAGCCGAATACAAGGGATTTTCTTTTATTTTATCTTTTTCACGAATCTATTACCGAAAACAGCAACTCGATAGCTCATCTCCTTCATACCCAAAACCGTGACAGAAAATTGGCAACGACGACGTCGACGACAACTCGATAGCAATAGGGCTTTTCTAAATAAAATCCCTAAAAATATGTAAAATATAAAATAACATCAAATAAACCGCGATAGAATCCGTTAAAAATAGTTTTATTGATTAATTTTAATATAAAGATAGAAAAATTTAGCGAACATCAAAAAATTAGAAAACGGGACATTTTGCGAACTGACGTTTTATTTTAAATTTAAATAAAAATGCGGAGTGACTTAAATTCACACGAATATTTTGTTAACTATTCTAGAATTTAAGTCACTTTGCGTGTAAGTTAAAACTAAGTCATCATCATTCGAACGTCAATCCGATTGCGTTCAAAGCATACTTTGAAGCCCGGGGTCCGCCCTCCTTTTTTTTTTAACGTGCGGAAACCTCCGCCCTCCTACACCTCCTTTCCGAGTTGGATTTATCCGAGCTTTTACGAGAGCGACTGCCGTTTGATTCCCCCAACCTCGAGAGGGAGGCCTATGCTAGAGCTTCGTCCGTCAATCAGCAGGTGTGTACCCGACTTACAAGTGAAATTGGTTTGGGTCCCTAAGATTCTGCCCCCATAAACCCACCCAGTTATGACTTAGTAAGCGGATTATAAACCACTGGTAAAAATTACGCGGCATGATTTCACTATGCAGGTTTGGCCTTAACCATTTACAAACACTATGTACCTACTAATATTTTACTCATGATTGGTATAACTGAGCTCGGTTTTTGACCTCACAGGGATTAAATAATAGGTACAGAAATAACTAAAAGAAGAATTATTATTATTATTATTCAAGAATTTAAATAAAAAATAATGGTGGTTATACAGGATAGCGGGCTGACGGACAGCAACGCGCTGAGCTGCGCGGGCGTGGGCGTGTCGGTGGGCTACCTGGCGCGCGCCGTCGTCAACAGCGTGCTGCAGGGCGCCGCCGCCTCCGACCTGCTGCCCGCCGCGCAGCCCTCCTGCCTCGTGTCCTGAGTGCACCGGGGACACAGTCAACGACAAAAGTAGCCTCACAACTTATAATCTCTGGCCGCGAGCGCAAGAACGGCCTAACGGCGGAATATTAGGTGGATAGCTTGTTGTCATTTTTTATATTACCTTCGATTGATAGTATAAAAAGTCAATGTTAGGCCCGTTTGCTTCTATAGCAAACCATTTTGGATTGGCTATAGGGCAGATTGGTCCGGATGTACATTACCGGACGTCGCTCTAATATTTCAGCAATGAAAGGGAAAACTAAATGCCCTACAAATTCTCGAAAGAAATAAGTTTTCGTTATCCTTAAAAAACAAGTATATGCAATATATGTAACGAATTCTATCGCGATTAATTTGGTGTTATTTTACTATTTACTAAATGATCCTGATGGTTAAGTTGCTTCTCAGCAGTCATGGTCACGGGGAGACCAAGATGGTGGTTGTCTTATATTTTGAAACCTCAAGTTATCTCTAAGTACCCGAAGTGTGTTGAACTGTGGTGTGTTATAGAGGCATGCTTTCCCCAGCACGAAATCTTGTTTCAAATACGTTCATTGTTAACTGTACATATTTGTAGAAGTATACAGATACTGGTGTATAATCTCGAGCATTAAAATTTAGTTTCTATATCGAGACACTCAAGACTAACAAATTTACTAAAGGTTGTTATTTATGCATACAGTTAGTGCCAATTGTGTCGTACAACCATATCGATTCGATAGATCTCGACAATTTAAAGTCGAGACACATAACTGTAAAGCAGTGTAAAACCATTAGAATTGCAGGAATTGTATTACTTCTGTCAAATAAAGTAGTTTCGTTAATTCGTTATACGAATAATCATAAGATAGGTATGAGCATCAACCTCCAGGAGCGCGCTCAACATTGCAAAGGATATATGTTGTATAGTAAAATGTCGTAAATTGCCATTATATGAGACCGTAATCTTAGCAATCCATGGATTCTCCGTGCGGGTGCCGGGTCCATCGCGTTGCTGAGTTGGGAACTCGGGACAGTGCCTGGGACTTGCGACCCAAGTGTAGGTTTAGAAGGGGCCCCTTTTGTTGATGTACATCAACACTCACCTTCACTACCCAAGTTCCCCTCCCTGCCTAACCAAATTTGATACGAACCTACTAGTGCCGCTTTAGACATTCGTCCTAGTAATGAGCTTATTGTAGCTCTCGATAGGCCTAGATCTTTAAGTAGGTTATAGAGAGATTTTGCTGGTATACCTCTCGCTCCCACTTCCACTGCATACAAATTAACCACGTAACCGTTTTTGATTAATTCGTTTGTGAGATCATAGTATTTATTTTTCTTTATTGTGTGGTCCTTCGGTATATTTGTTTCCCACGGTACAGTAAGTTCCACAAGAACCACATGTTTTAACCTCTTAGAATATAGGAATATGTCAGGTCTAGATGACGAAACCCCAACATCCTCCGGAATTTTATAGTGCTTTTCATACGTGTCGATTAGGAGAGTCCAATCTGGGGCAGGATCTAAGATTGAATAAGGTTTGTTCCTGGGTGTTATGGATGAACCTTCAGACACAAAGTTGATATGACGTCTGTTAGTAGTCAATCCTTTTTGGGCTTATATTACTAAGTTTACAGCCGTAAGGTTTATTATTTTGTAGTAGTGTTTTATTATAAGTATGTACACTCTTCTTTTTTCGAAGCAGCGTCTTTATTTCTGTCCACTGTTTACTTAAAAATCTCATTATATGTAAAAAAAATACGGGCTAGCTAAATAGCTTTAGCTTGGTTATAGCGGCCTCTGTGACGTAGCGGTATTGCATTCGACTTCTACGCTAGGGGCGCGGGTCCGATTCCCGCTCATTGCAAATATTTGTACGCATTAATATGTCTATTTGCATTGGGCTGGGTGTTTCTATGTATAATATGTATGTATTTACAAAAAAGTATGTTTATCCGCATTCTGAAACCCATAACACAAGCTAGTTAAACTATGCTTACTTTGGGTCTAGAAAGCGCTGTGTAGAATGTCGTAGAATATTATTTATATTTATTATACATTGAATTAAAAACTATTTTGAAAGGATTCTATGTCGATGTATTTGGTGTTATTTTATTATATGCCTACGGCCTCTGTGGCGTAGCGGTAGTGCATTCGACTGCTACGACAGGGGACACGGGTTCGATTCCCGCTCAGTGTAAATATTTGTATGTGTGATTAAATCTATTTGCATTGGTCTGGGTGTTTCTATGTATAATATGTACGTATTTACAAAAAAAGAAGTATATGTATAAGTATGTTTATCCGCATTCTGGAACCCATAACACAAGCTAATTAAACTATGCTTACTTTGTGTCTAGAAAGCGCTGTGTAGAATGTCGTAGAATATTTATTTATTTTATGATCCCGACGTTTCGGTTCTGTTCATGCTGCAGTTGAAAAGCAACCGAAACGTCGGGATCAATGAATAATAAAATAACACCAAACAAATCGCGATAGAATCCGTTAAAAATAGTTATAGTTATTCGGGCGATGTTACTTGTGATACTACAAAATTATCCAGATGGACACTGAATTTTATGGCAACTTTGGCATCGATTACAACAATGAAATGAAATCCATCAGATAATATAAGAATTTTGATATGGTTTAGTTCCATTTATTAAGTTCTGCACAGTAGTTTATTTTACGTTTGGTGAAGACAATAATATTATACTATAGCTATTTAACATTAGGTACTACATTACGGTATCTAATCAAAAGGTCGTATATAGCACTAGTAATCTACAATTTTATTGCTGTCTTCTGTATATCGTTTCTTATGTGGTTGAAATTTTTATCAGATTATATTTTATGAAAATAAAGATGCGTTCCTTTGTACAACAAATTGTTTTATTTTCAACTAGCTGACCCGGCCAACTTCGCTCCGCCTTAATCAAGTTATGTTGGCTACCTTATCAGCTGAATGTCTCATATTTTTAATTATCCTAATCGCTAGTATAGGCACAGTATCCTGAGGGGAGCATTTCAGGGGCGTAGATGGTCCAGGGGTCAGCCGGGGTGCGAAGGAACTGCTTATTAACTTATTTTTGCGTGCGGTTTTGGTAGGTTCAAATCCGACATAACTGATTTTCATGACATTTGATTTTTAGATTTGTGCCCGCCTATACTATGCCTTTTTGTGGTGGTTTTTTTATTGCAGTAATACCCACGGTTACCCCATCGCCGGCCAGAGGGCATCTCTGGCCGGCGATGGCGTAACCGTGGGTATTACTGCAAAAAAAATCTCTGGCCGTCGATGGGGTAACCGTGGGTATTACTACAAAAAAAGACTCTGGCCCGCGATGGGGTAACCGTGGGTATTACTGCAAAAAAAAAAAACCACCACAAAAAGGCATAGTATAGGCGGGCACAAATCTAAAAATCAAATGTCATGAAAATCCGTTCACCCGTTCTCGAGTTCATCGCGGTTATCACTAACACGATTTTGTTTTATATACCTAGTCCAGCCATAAGTTTTGTTACAAATGAAAATGCATTTTTTTTAAATGAAGTAATGTAATATTATTAAAATGTATACCTACATATTTATAAAAGTGTTAGCAAAAAATAAAAATATATTTTATTCGAAATGGCCACCTTTGGCTTTTATACAGGCCTTTAATCTCTTTGGCGATGAATCTATGGAGTTGAAGCATAAGGACCTGTTAGTACCCCGTGCTGCACCCGGATTTACGCACTGTTTCAAAGGGAAATTTTGCCACTGCTTGCTCCAAAGATTTTTTAAGAGAGTAAATGTCGCCGTGTCGTTTAGAGCAGGCCATGTCCTCTAAAACTGACCATAATTTGTAGTCTAAAGGGTTGCGGTTATAGGTCGCCTAGATGAGGGACAGTCTTCAGCTCTTATAAAATCCGGAACGTTGGTTTCTAGCCAGGCTTGGGTAGTTCGTGCCTTGTGACCAGGAGCAGAGTCCTGCTGGAAAGTCCACGATATATTTTTAAAAAGTGTATTGCTGAGAGGTTTCACAACGTGATCCAAGACAGTATCTTGATACACTTTGGCTGACGTATTCACTCCTATTTCACAAAAATGTAGCTTTGTGACTCCCTGATAAGACACGCCCCACCAAACCATTACTGACGCAGGATGATGACCACGTTGTACCTTTCCGACCACTTGAGCAGCTTCCTTAGAACTGTGAGCGTACACTTTATCATTTTGCTTATTGTACCTAGTGTTCTTCAATCCTGAATTTTTTTTTCATCGGTAAAGAGGATATTTCTGCTTTTTTTTTTCGTGCGGAAATCCCTTCGGATACCCCCCGCCGGCCAGCGGGGGCGGTTATGTCGGGCTTGAACCGACTAAAACCGCACGCCGTCTCGGGTCTACAGACGCCGGGGTGTAAGGTTGCCCATAGAGCATATCCCTCGCACCCCGAATGACCCTGGGCCATCTCCGGTTTCGAGATGGCCCCCTCGGGTTTGGGACCCACGGTGTCTTCGTCTTGCCCCGGTTTGGGGGAGGGGCGCTAGTCGCCCCACCGTCCCTGCCTGCTTCTGCTGGGGTGACAGGCGGCTTTACCTGCCACCCCCAGGCCTGCGCTCATGGAGGACGGAGGTCGTTAAGCGACCAACGGCGCCTGAGTCGCCTGCGACGCGCGGCGAGCAAGTTGCGGGCTCGGCGGGCCGGGAGAGTTCTAAATCTCTCCCGGGCGCGCTCCGCCATCACCTTCGCGAGCATTACACGCTCACAGAAAGAGGTGGCGGCGGCCCACGCGCTCGCGCTCCGCACCATTGCCGCAATCATGCTGCCGAGCGAGAGGACTCCCACCCCGATGGCTGCCACGAGGTCACGCCTCGGCGCCTCCCACGCCGGGCAGTCCGCCAGCGTATGCAGCCCTGAGTCCTCGCTCGCATCACAGTGATGACACTCAGGCGTTGGCTCCTTCCTGATCCGATGCAGGTGGTCCCCGAAGCACCCACACAGGGATATAACCTCTCCAAAAGATATTGTAAATGCGTTTGAAGATTATTTTAGTAATATTCCATTGAAACTCACATCCTCTATTAATTCTAACGCTCAAAGTGCCGAGAGTGCCCTTCTTGAGAGTAATATCAGTTCTTCCAAATTTAACTTCAAACATATTGACCCCATTGACATATTAAAAGCATTTAAAAATCTCAAAATGAAAAAGTCTAAAGATTACTGGGGCATGTCAGTTACTTTAATTAGTCATGTAATTAATATCATTGCACCTGATTTAGCACTCATTTTTAATGAATGTATAGATGAAGGCACATTTCCTAATTTAATGAAACATAGTAAAATAATACCACTATTTAAGAAAGGATCTAAGTCAGAACTTGGAAACTACCGCCCTATCTCTATTTTGCCAGCTTTGAGTAAGGTGTTTGAAAGAGTGATGCTCAATCAAATGCAACTACATTTCAAAACCAACAATCTTTTCCACAGCCAACAGTATGGCTTTACTGGCGGGAAATCTACCACCGATGCGGGAGTTAGCCTAGTTAACTTAATTTACGACGCTTGGGAGGGATCGCAGGATGCTATTGGGGTATTCTGTGATCTTTCTAAGGCGTTTGATTGTGTTGACCATCAGACACTTTTGCTCAAGTTACGTCGGTACGGTTTTGACAAAAAATCCACAGAATTAGTAGAATCTTATTTAACAGATAGACTTCAGACTGTTGATGTGAATAACGTTAAGTCAAATGGATCAAACTTAAAAATAGGTGTACCCCAGGGATCAATCCTAGGACCTTTTCTCTTCTTGGTTTACATCAATGACCTGCCTAATATAATTGAAGCACAAGCTGGCATAGTATTGTTTGCGGATGATACGTCGCTAATATTCAAAGTGGATCGGCGTAATACAAATGCAAATAATGTTAATAATATTTTGAACGCCATTTCAAATTGGTTTTCTGCAAACAACCTATTGTTGAATGCAGAAAAAACCAAATGCATTAGGTTTACACTGCCTAATGTGAGGCAAACACACGTTGATATCATGCTGGGGGGGCAAAGGTTGGAATTTGTAAATAGCACTACCTTTCTAGGAATTACAATGGATTCGAAATTGCAATGGGGTGACCATATCACTATTTTGGCCAATAAACTCAGCTCTGCTGCTTACGCTGTCAGACGAATTAGGCAGTTGACAGATGAATCTACTGCTAGGCTGGTATACTTTAGTTACTTCCATAGTCTGATGTCCTATGGAATACTACTCTGGGGGAATGCAGCAGATTTAGAAACTATCTTTATATTACAAAAAAGGGCAATTCGTGCCATTTATTGTTTAGGTAAGAGAGATTCTCTTAGGGAACGATTCAAAAATATTAATATTTTAACTGTAGCTTCCCAATATTTATTCGAGAACATACTGTATGTCAGGAAAAATATATCCAATTTTACAAAAGTAAGTGACATTACAGACAGAAATCTGCGCAATAAAAATAAACTGATCCTTCCATGTTTTCGGCTCAGCAAAGTTAGTGATTCTTTTAGGGGGGAAGGTATACGCTTTTATAATAAATTACCTGAATCGGTCCTTGGTATGCCTGACAATAAATTTAAAACCTTTGTTAAGACCACCTTATATACCTTTATTTATCTTGACACGAGACAAAAATGTACATTCGTCCATATTTAGTCTTAAGAAATCACTATTTATAATATGACGCCTTGAAAATGCCGCAGTGGAGTTTGTTGCGCCGTTTCTTCTCCACTAGGGCCTAGGAAGCGGTGGTAAACTTAGTTTTAAGCAGATTTTGACGTCAAAAAGATGTAATTACGTTGCACTATTTTGAAAAATAAAGACTTTGACTTTGACCCCTTCCCGGAGATCACCTGCGTCAGTCGGTACGAGAGGCTTCCGTTTCCGTTTCGCCTCTCTAGCCAATCCTCCATGATGGGCCTTACCGCCGCTATTGCGGCGTGCCCTTCACTTGCGTATCGCGACAGAAGACGGTTTGATCGATCCACTCTCTTTAATCGTAAAGATTGATTTAGGACATGTTCTGTATATCGATGATAAGCACCGAGCTTCAGGTCTGGTTTTATACCTACTACGTGACAGAGTCCTAGCGGGATTCTTCATTTCTCGCGATAAGATTTTTTGCTTCCTTATGGGGTTTCGACGAATTTTGGCTTTAACAGCATTAATAGCCTTTGTAGTTCTAACAGCACGCGGCCGCCACGATCTTTTCTGGTCTTCGACAGACGAAGTGTTGTTGTATCTATTGATAGTACGATATACGAACATACGGCTGATACCAAGTTTTTGAAGTGTCTGGAATATGACCGACGGCTCCATACCCACTTTGTGCAAGGCGATCACTGCGATCCTATTTTCTTTAACACCCCATTCCATATGGTAATTCGATAATGAAGACGAAAAAATATGTGAAATGGCGCGAAATGGAAAGAAGTTTTTAAAATAATATAACATTGTTGTGTTATGTTAATAAATTCAAAATAATTAAAAAGTTGAAAAAGAAAGAAACGTTATGATGTAACAATATTTATGGCCAGACTAGTTATATAGATTAGGCGCTAATTAATCTTGCTTTCATACTATCTTACTGCCTACTAATGTTATAAAAACGAAACTGTGTGTTTCATTCCTTTGAACGCGCATTCCTTTCACGCTGAAAAGGCTGAACAGATTTCAGAGATAGCTTGCAACCTGGTTTAACGCAGGCGTTTAAAATAAGGCACAACTGACACTGGCACAGAGTCGACGAGTGACAACGTCGCGTCACGTTGGTTTTTAACTGCGTGCGCGACTATGCTCGCGGCAACGTATGTACCTCGTATTAGTGTCATTGCTACGTCTGGTGTGGTCGGCGCCTGACACGTCACTGCGCGCGTGTAGCGCAGGGCGACATGCGAAACCACTCGACTTTAACCAAGCAGCGACGCGTGATTCCATATTTACATTACACAAATTTGAAATTGAGATGGATATGCTACAACTCTGAGCCAGTATGACTTGAGCCTAAGCTACGGGGCCCAGCTAGTAAACGAATAAATAGACAATATTCTACAATTAAGATGTTTTATTATATAAAAACAATCACAATGTATTCACAGGTAACGCAAAATCGTTCACACAAACTGACTTTGTTCATACCATTGCACTCATTTCACTACTAGAATAAATTAGTTGGCATTATGGCTACTATAGTCCATTATATATTTTATTATTTGGTGTTTGTTGAAGTAATTTCCGTAGTGCTGAAAAGGAGTTCAAGTAGAACATTAGATAAGTATTGACTAATTATAAAATAGTTTTTCACACAAAATATATAACATTAGGTTACAAGTAGTCATAGCCAGGTGGCAACTGAAGAGATCAGCACATAGCACGTTTAAGCAATACTAGCATGGCCAGTCTTAGGCTGGGTCTACGTCTAGGAATGGTCTTCTTAACACATGTGTCTTGGAGAGCACTTTAAGACTAGTTACTAAAAACTACAACCTGGTATGACCACAGAACTTCAAAACCGCCAGTGGGTTGTGGAGGTCAGATGACAGTCGCTTCACAGAAAATATCGAATTTCAGTTGTTTCATGGTTGACATTATAAGTAAACAGAAAACCTAACCCCAACTGAGTTGGAAGTGACTCGGAGTAGGGGGAGGATCATGTTAACTTACCTTCTTTGTCTTCATCAGAGAAGTCTTGTTTGGGGAAATCTATATCAAATGTGATATATAGATTTCCATGGAGATTGTTGTTTTCAAAGTTGGGCATTCCTTCACCCTTCTTACGGACACGTGCACCAGCCCATGTCACCTTATCCCTAGTCACAGACACCTTATGGCCATCCAGATGTACCAATTCCATTGTAAATCCAGTTAGTGCATCCTAGAAAATTAGAAGTGTTCATAAGTTAGAAACTTGCCATCAGAGTACAACCTTCATCTGTTCCTATATGATTTGAATTTTTAGATACCACTTTTGACTGCAAGCTTATTTATCTTTTTCACAATAAAATCTGTTACATATTACCTAAGTACTCAAGTATTGCTAGCTTACTAAGCAAGTATTACTAAGCTTGTACACCTGGAGCACAATTTGAACTAGAAACTTGAACTACTTGCAAATCAAAATTACCCATAAACATTATGTATACTTTTGTGTTATTGATATTTCAACTATCCTGAAGTGTATTACACTACACTATTGTAGAAGAGCTGGGTTGTCAGACTGGAACTAATTTTTTGGTTAGAAAATTGCACACATATAAGGAATGGGATATATGATTTTCTATTTTACTGTAACATATACTAACCTGTAAAGTTATTGTGACATTTGTATAGAGATCATCCATTTTGCGTGTGAACTGTGGATGCCTCTCAGTGTGAAAGACAAATACTAAGTCTCCTGGTTCTCCATCCATGTGTGGTTCACCTTCTCCCCTTATACTTGATTTGTGACCATCTGGGGCCCCCACTTCAACCTGAAATATAACAATCATATCGAATGGTGATTACAGTCCATGTAAATAAATATAGTGCTGTACTTTTAATGAGACTAATGTTAAAATACAATAAATTCTAATGGTAATAGATGACACCTGGCCACACAATCTATACTGATTTAAATAGAGGTGTCAGAAATGGGATAATTTTAATTACTGTCTGTATTTTATATATAAATGTTAGTACTGTCATTAGCTAATGTTTGTTGCTGCACATATAACATTACATTTACATATATTATTATTATTATATCATTACATTTGCAATATTCTTTACATTTCATAATACCTATAATATGTATCTTAAGACACATAAAGAATATAGCCATGCATGTATATCCTTGAAAGGGTAGGCAGAGATGAATTACCACATCAACATTTATCACCAATTATATTATTTTTGAGTCTCTCATGAGTTGCAAGTTATATTGCTGAAACAGTAATAAATATTATCTTGGACAAAAATGATACCTCAATCTCTAACAGCCTCTCTTCATTGACAAGCTTGACATTAGGACACTCATCACACACAGTTTGTTGCATCATCTGGAACCTGCCTGGACCCAAATTCCTTGTCACCATCTCCTGTCTGCAGTTACATTTACGGGTGCCTGAAGCCGGTTTGATCACAGGCTTATTTCTTGTTATCTATAAAAGAGTAATGAAACTGGTTAATGAAGAGTGTTATTAATTTAACTTTAAAGTGAATGTTGTTTATGTGAGAGTATATTAATTTAATACAATATATATTCACCTCTATGAAATTGCCGTTATAAAGCTCTTCCAGGGTGACTGTAAGTTCCATAACGATATCACCGCCGCGTGGCGTTTCGTGTTGTTGTTGCTCGCCACCGAAGTGGAAGCCAAAGTCACCAAAGAAACTAGCAAATGGGTCGTTGTTATTCATCATACCGTCCTTCTTCAAACAATCTTCTCCGCAGCGATCATACAACTCTCGCTTCTCAGAATCCGAGAGAGCCTCATATGCTGCGCCGAGATCTTGAAATTTTTGAGAGGCATCGGGGTCATCTTGATTTTTATCTGGATGTAATGCTTTTGCTAATTTTCTGTATGCTTTCTTGATTTCATTTGTCGTTGCCGAACGCGATACACCGAGAATTTGGTAAAAATCCCGACCGGCCAACGTCAATACTACCGCGGATGTTATATAAATTAAACATATATAGGCAGTGTTACTAAACATTTTAATAATTGTTACTCCTAGGAACTAATTTGGAACCTAAGTTAAATTGAATAAACTCTTCGTTCAACACATTTCGCCTTTTGACAACACAGAACAAAGTACCACTTTGACTGACTTGACAAATAGGCGGCTGCAGACAATTCGTCCGGTTCCTATTGGCTAATAATAGAATCAGAAACGTAAGAGCATATTTGTATATTTGTAATTATCGGTTTGCGATCTATTCGTATACGAATACGGTTGAAATTAAATTATTATACAATTAATTTTTAATATCCAATCATTTTCAGACTCGTAACCACTGTGTTGCCAGATAAAAGAATCCGTGGGTATTGTGGCATATTTCCCTTTGTATTCCAATGCAAATAAGTCGATTCTGAAAACGATTTTACTTATCTGTAGTATTTTAATAGCTTTGTTAGTTTTGAAAAGTCATCTTGTTCGTTTGACAAGTGACGTTTTTAAGCATTGCTTGCAAAATTCGGCTTTCTGAAAATAATATTACAATAAATAGAGAGTTCTATTGAATTTTAAAATAAGTAAATATGGCTTCCATTTTATTACCCGAGGTACCGGCTCCAGGTTTCTCCTTTGAGAATAGCCAGAGGTAAGGAACAGACAACTTTATATACCTATATTTTAGTATAATCTATGTAAACTCATTTATTTCTTGTAGGAACGCTTTCCTAGCTCAAAAAGGATTTCCTGCTCCTACGGCTACCAAAACCGGCACCACCATAGTAGGCATAATTTACGCTGATGGGGTTATACTTGGGGCTGATACGAGGGCTACGGAAAACACTGTAGTGTCAGATAAAAATTGTGAGAAGATTCATTATCTAGCCAGCAACATGTATTGCTGTGGAGCTGGAACCGCCGCCGATACTGAAATGACGACACAATCAGTATCCTCCCAGTTAGAGCTACAAAGACTGCATACAGGGCGAACAGTTGCGGTCGAAACTGCTGCCACTCTGTTGAAGCGCATGTTGTTCCGTTATCAAGGTTACATTGGTGCTGCTCTGGTTCTTGGAGGTGTAGACAGAACTGGACCTCATATCTACTGCATATACCCTCATGGATCAGTGGACAAATTGCCCTATGCTACTATGGGTAAGATATTCTATTATATTTTGATTGTTCCAGCAGTCTAGATTATATAAAATTAATGTATTTTATCTAGGTTCTGGATCTCTTGCTGCAATGGCAGTCTTTGAATCTAACTGGAAGCCTAATATGACTGAAGAAGAAGGCAAGAAGTTAGTCCGTGATGCTATTGCAGCTGGTATCTTTAATGATTTGGGATCCGGTTCTAATGTAGACCTGTGTGTCATTCGTAGCCAAGGGCCCGCCCAGTACCTCAGGACATATGAAGAAGCCAATGTGAAAGTGAGTAAACTTATTTTTTGAAATGTTTTAAAATAAGGTTATTTTTGTATTCCAGCCCTGATTATAGTGTGTGTGTATTACTGTGCATTCTCCTCTGCTAAATCTCAGGAGCAACTTCTATCAAAAAGCCACAAATAATTTAAATTACAGAATGTTCGAGGCTAAAAACATTCTTGTCACATACATAAGATATATTTTTTATGAGTTTAAATTATGATTTGAGAGAAAATCACTAATAAGCACTTGATCCTATTATTATTATAATAGGACTTAATCAAGTAAACCATTAATAATATTTATAACAAAGAAATTGTTTACTTTCTCAAGGAGTCCTAGAATATTGATTAGCACAGACTTAATTTGTTTATTGGAAATTAGGGAACAGTGAAATTGGACATATATTTTGTTCTTATTGGTTGTCACAATCTTTTATTTCACTGGTGTGGCATTTTACTTTACAGGGTAAGAAACAAGGATCATACAGATATCCTCTAGGGACTACAGCCGTGCTGAAACAAAGTGTCATTCCCCTGGAGGTGACATCTGTCACAGTTCACAGCCCACAGCCCATGGATGTAGAACCAACACACAGTCACCGTTAATTTGATGATTTCATATTTAAATGCATATTAATAAATGTCACTTTTTCACATTAATTTGCACTTTTAATTTTTTTCCATGAACAAACTAAAGAAACAATTGAATTTGAGTAATAGGCTGTTTGTAAATACATTATTTATTTGATTTATTACAAAAATTGTATAAAAAATACAAAATACTCATTGGACGGAATTCACTGGTATAAAGTCATTTTTATTACTTCATCCACTCATACATATTTCAATATTTAAATGCCCTTAAAGATTCATAAACCACAAAATGTTTATGGAGGTGGTATAATCCTATTACTAATGGGATAGTTTGTAAGGTTGTTTATTTATTTGGCATATTGAGAAAACTAAGGAAACATGACCTGGGAAAGCACTTATGATACTTCTTTTGATTCATATATAGATTCTTATGCGTCGCGGCACCATGATTCGTATTCCATTCCGGTGGAGTCGCGAGCATAGGCTAGCAAGTTATAAAAGCACCAAGTATAAATATGTCTCAATTTTTAATACTAGCAAGTTATAAAAGCACCAAGTATAAATATGTCTCAATTTTTAATACTACATCGTGTCAGCTTTCAAAGTGTTTTTTTTTTTTAATATTTAGGTCACGTCAATTTGACTTCACCTCGCCTGATGGTAAGCTGAAGGTAAAGATTGGTTAAAATGATGTTGAGTTTATCAATCTCATAATAATTATATGAACAACATTTTTATGTAAGTAAATTAAAAAGTTTCATAAAAAATAAACAAAATATTTCTCTCCCAATGTTACCCCATTCACTCCTGTAGTACATTTTATAAACTAAGATGTACATTGAAAATATCATACAATATTGTTTGTGACTTAAAATCTACGTAATTATTATGAGCTAAAATTTGATTATTAAATTCTGACAAGATCATTTGAATGGCAGCTAAAGTAAACACTGAGGTTAATCATTAGTACCCATCATCCTTTTTTATGGAGTATGAAGTCCCAGGTGTCTTTCCATCTGAGATTCAAGAGGTCATGTTCGGTCAAATCATAGGTCCCATAGTTGAGAACACTAAATTTCTTGAAAGTAATAACAACATATGCTAGCCATACTACAACACACAGAATAAAAACATTCGTCATAGAATGAATTCTTTCACTACATTTTATTATGTAGTAGAAGTGATCTGTTACATAACATAGCAACATAATTTTGTATATATAAGCGGGTAAGTAATGGTGTAGGAATAGGGTACGATCCATAAAGTAGTACGGCAGATAGTGCATCCAATAACCTAGGAAAATAATGTATCCCGCATCGTAGAACTTTTGTTGTGCCATTGGAGGTAAATCTGCGCATTGACGCCGTTGTCGTATAGCGTACACTGCTAGCAAACAGCTATACATCAGCACGGATATTGATCCCGTGTACCACGTTATGAGATTCCCGATTAAATGTATTTGAGCCTGCAAAATAAATTATATTGAGTAAAATAATAACTGAATTACCAACAACAAATACAGGGCCCTTATTCTGGTCGACCACAGGTACCTACTAATCGACGCTACGTTAGGATTTATCTAAACGCAAACGTAATTTACACCCGTACGCGTGTATCGAAAGCAAAATAGTATACATTCGGGGTGCCCTACGATTAAGAAGTAAACATGGTTTCGTTCTAAAAATAAACATTGGTAATGATCGGTTTGAGTTTCACGGTTTTAACCAGGTTCGTTCTTGGTTGTCTTTGTATTAATTTAGAAACATTTTTTTTGTAAAATGGTCAAAATAAATGTCGTTTGCACAAATCAAATGAGAAATGTTGGTTGCTACTTTAAATTTCCCGTCGGACTCGTGGTTACCCTGCTTTGTTACCCTAGGGTGACCACGAGTAATTTCAGTTACTCGTCGTTACCCTACTATGAAAAGGATCGTACTTGACTGAATCTAGATAGTGTAGTGTGTACTACCTTAGAGTATCTAGATACTCTAAGGTAGTACGCGTTAGATAAAGTATTCAATTGGTCAATATGTAGTACAATCTCCTTGATAAATATTTATTGAAACTCGTTGTAGGTGATAGGTTAATGGCATGTAAGTTGTCATTTGGATTTCTCAGATTTGCTGTCTTATAGCAACAATTTGTACGGTACTGTAATTGTAATAACAATAATTGAATTAAAAATACTGAAAATGGGTACAAGATTTAAACGAAAACGTGGTGAAGTATTCTTAAGCGATGGATACCAATACCATAAACATAAAATGTATGCAAGCCAAACTTCTTTATGGTTTTGTAGCCAACGCCGAAAACTTAAATGTATGGGGTCGGTGACTCTCTCTGTTAAGGTATGTACCTTTTCCTTTTCATCTTAAACACTCCATTTTTATATATATACAGGGTGTATTTTTGATACGGGGCAGTAAGGGCAAGTACCTTAACCGTTGTAGTTACAGCAAAACGTTCTTAGGAGACCTTCCCTAACTTTTTGAGAAATTTTGAACTGCATTTACAGATTTTGCAAAAATCTTACAGTTAGCGAAAAAAATGCAAAAAGTCCAAAATTTTTTTTTTTGTGCCAATCGATTCTATTTCATGTGGGGATCAAAAAACTCTAAGGGACCATTTTAGCTTTGAGTACTAGGAAAGAAATCGCCAAAAACGTTTCCCATACATTTCGGCGAGAGAATAAAATTTCTACAATGATCAAACTTTTTGTTTAGGACAGGAAGTCCGTAGGGTTGACTATAAAGTAAATAAAAAGAATTATTACCCATAAATTTCTAAATTTGATTCAAATTTCTTGTGTCATTTTTAGTTTCAGCTAAAAAAATTCGTATAAGTTAATAATGAAGAATTTAGGCTAAAATGTCTTCCAATCGTAAAAAAATGACTTTTTAGAAGTCTATTTTGTCAATAATCGTTCATAGCCCCGATCTCGGGGATAAGAACCCCCACAAAAAAATCGAGTGGCATTAGATCGGGTCTACGATCGATTATTGACAAAATAAGCTTCTATTAAGTGATTTTTTTCACGATTGGGAGACATTTTAGCCAACATTCTTTATTATTAACTCATTCGAATTTTCTCCGCTGAAACTAAAAATGACAAGAAATTCGAATCAAATTCTAAATTTATGGGTAATAATTCTTTTTATTAACTTTGTAGTCAACCCTACGGACTTCCTGTCCTAAACAAAAAGTTTGACCATTGTAGAAATTTTATTCGTACGTATTACGTTTTTGGCGAATTCTGTCTTTCCTAGTACTCAAAGCTAAAATGGTCCCTTAGAGTCTTTTGATCCCCACATGAAATAGAATCGATTGGCACTAAAAAAAAATTTTGGACTTTTTGCATTTTTTTCGCTAACTGTAAGATTTTTGCAAAATCTGTAAATGCAGTTCAAAATTTCTCAAAAAGTTAGGGAAGGTCTCCTAAGAACGTTTTGCTGTAACTACAACGGTTAAGGTACTTGCCCTTACTGCCCCGTTTCAAAAATACACCCTGTATATTAAAACACGATATTTAAAAAGAATCACTGCCTATCCGAGGTACACGCACTACGTGTAAACACCAAACGTCGCCCTACATATAAATATGATGATTAATTTTTTTTTTTATTTTTTTTTTCTCAAGGCGTAGTATTATATATCATGAGTATGTTAGTATTGTTCGTCGTTTTTTCAGGATGATCTAATCATAAAACATGTCGACCATGCCGAGGAGTGTAAGCCAAATTACGCCAAAAACGTCTTAGCGATGTCCATAGATCATATGAAGGAGGAGGCTGGTACTTCAGCTGATTCAATGCCTGAGATTTACAAAAAGAATGTAAAAGCTCTTTATGACAAAGGCATTCACCTAGTTACTGAAGTACCTTCGTTTCGCAATGTTAAGTGCAGCTTATATTCGGCAAGAAAACGTAAACTGCAAATGCACAAAATGTTGTTCCACTTATATTTGCCTTACTGAGTGACAAAAAAGAAAGCACGTATTCGGCTTTGTTTGATATGTTGCACGTTGAATTTCCCCAATGGAAACCGGATAAGATCCATCTAGACTTTGAAGTAGCAACTGCAAATGCTCTCAGAATTATTTTCCCAAATATCAAAATTAAAAAATGTTACTACCATTTCACGAATAGTTTGTGGCGAAAGGCTAAACATATAGGCATAAAGTCAAAGCTTTATCGACGTATTGTAGGTTTGTGCACCGCTCTTCCATTATTGCCTGAGAGCCAAATAAAGGAGGGTTGGGATTATGTACAATTGCAAACTGCTAATATAAATAACAAGAAAATTAACGCTTTTATGGAGTACATGAACACCACATGGCTAAAAAGTGATGAATGCATAAGGGAGTGGTGTGTCAGCAACGAACGCCATCGCACTAACAACGTCGCAGAAAGTTATAATTCAGTAACAAATAAAAAAAATAACAAGAACTATGTCACAATAAATAAATTACTTTTTGTTCTACTTGACGATATAACGGTAAATCTAACTAATAATAAAACAGCAAATTTCAGCCTAAACGAACGAAAACAATCAGAAAAGGAAAAAGATGATATCATTTTGAATGCACAAATGCAGCTACTTCATAACCAAATAACTGTTGGCCATTTTTTAGAAATATTGCGGTAAATATAAAGCCATTTTAAATAAATAATATTTTTCTTGTTCAACATTATAATCATGATTTCCCAACACTAGCAGTGTGACCACGAGTCCTGTGTTTTTATAATGTACTGTTAGTCACCCCACGCAGGGTGACCACGAGTAACTGAAATTACTCGTGGTCACCCTAGGGTAACAAAGCAGGGTAACCACGAGTCCGAACACTTAAATTTTACGTAATACGATTATTTTCATTAAACATTTTACGTAGTAGTAGTACGTACGTAAACAACGCAGCATTAGCCAATCACAGCTCATCCTGACCGCCCGCTGCAGGTGTCCGTTATGTTAGCGTACACAAGAGCTATATTGTGTTGGTCACTATGCCATTGTGTAATACACCTCTGCCTACCCCTTCGGGGATACAGGCGTGAAGTTATGTTATGTTATGTTTATGCCATTAAACTCTGTGTAAATACTGCCTAATTAGTGTAAAAATAAAAAAAAACTTCCTCTTTAGTCTAGGAAAAAAACACCATTTTCACTGTGTACGCTGGCGTCACGATCAAGCTAGCGTACACATGGCCGTACTCGAAAACGGCTAATTGTAAAGCAACAGAGTTTACACACAAAAATAGTGCTCTTATACTTCTCCCGCTATGCAAAATTTCATAACGATTGCTCTTGTAGGAACAGAGAAATTGATCAAGACTTTTCAATGACATTCAGAGCTGGCGTTATGGCAGCGTACACATAATAGTTCTTATAGAAAGGAAACTTTTCTTTTAATAAATGCTATATGTATAAATAGTGCGTGAAATTCTGCCTCTATTAGTGTAAATACTTTATGCGAATTCGCAGTGGAATAATTAAAAAATCCATGTTAATTTTTGTTCATAGTACAGGTACAGATATGCTCAAAAGTGATATGTCAAGTTATTTAAAATACAGAACTAAAACTCAAACGTGAAAACTGAAAGTGAACGACCATGAGAGCTGCCATAAGACGTGCAAGCGCGAGGGAGAAAGTATTATAGTGTATTTCACATTAGCATTTGAAAATGTTCCATTCCACGCAAACCAACTTTTTACAGTCAAGCACATAAATAGGTAATCATTTTAATTTTATTTATGTCAAAACACATCATGCTAACTTATATTAGAAAATAACGCTATATCTCTGTTTAAATTTCACTAATAATTCATTTTGTTCGCGACTGTACGTCAATACATTTGTTCCTAGAACATAGATTTTTTAATTATTCCACTGCGAATTCGCATAAAGTATTTACACTAATAGAGGCAGAATTTCACGCATTATTTATACATATAGCATTTATTAAAAGAAAAGTTCCCTTTCTATAAGAACTATTATGTGTACGCTGCCATAACGCCAGCTCCGAATGTCATTGAAAAGTCTTGTTCAATATCTCTGTTCCTACAAGAGCAATCGTTATGAAATTTTGCATAGTGGGAGAAGTATTAGAGCACTATTTTTGTGTGTAAGCTCTGTTGCTTTACAATTAGCAGTTTTCGAGTACGGCCATGTGTACGCTAGCTTGATCGTGACGCCAGCGTACATAGTGAAATTGGTGTTTTTTTCCCAGACTAAAGAGGAAGAGTTTTTTTATTTTTACACTAATTAGGCAGTATTTACACAGAGTTTAATGGCATAGTAACCAACTCGATATAGCTCTTGTGTACGCTAACTTAACGGACACCGCTGCAGCGCCAACGGCGACATGGCGTGCATCGACCCGCTGCCCGCGACGCCCACGCCACGCCACCCGCACTCTCTAGTCGCGCGGAAGATTGACCACCGTCGGGTTCGGTTGAACGTAAATGTTTGGGCCGGTAACATTAAAGATCAATTATTAGTACCCGTCTTAATTGAAGTCATCTCACTGGTAGTTCGTATCTAGTAATGCTACGTAGGTACAGTAATATCCGAATTATTGGAGGAAATGCCGTTATGTCGGGCTTGAACCGACTAAAACCGCACGCCGTCTCGGACCTTCAGACGCCGGGGTGTAAGGTTGCCCATAGAGCATATCCCTCGCACCCCGACTGACCCTGGGCCATCTCCGGTTTCGAGATGGCCCCCTCGGGTTGGGAACCACGGTGTCCCCGTCTTGCCCCGGTTTGGGGGAGGGGCACCGTCCCGGCCTGCTTCTGCTGGGGTGACAGGCGGCCTCACCTGCCACCCCCAGGCCTGCGCTCATGGAGGACGGAGGTCGTTAAGCGACCTCCGGCGCCTGAGTCGCCTGCGACGCGAGGCGAGCATGTTGCGGGCTCGGCGGGCCGGGAGGGTTCTGAACCTCTCCCGGGCGCGCTCCGCCATCTCCTTCGCGAGCATCACATGCTCGCAGAAGGAGGTGGCGGCGGCCCACGCGCTCGCGCTCCGCACCATTGCCGCAATCATGCTGCCGAGCGAGAGGACACCCACCCCGATGGCTGCCACGAGGTCACGCCTCGGCACCTCCCACGCCGGGCAGTCCGCCAGCGTGTGCAGCCCTGAGTCCTCGCTCGCGTCACAGTGATGACACTCAGGCGTTGGCTCCTTCCTGATCCGATGCAGGTGGTCCCCGAAGCACCCCTTCCCGGAGATCACCTGCGTCAGTCGGTACGAGAGGCTTCTGTGTCGCCTCTCTAGCCAATCCTCCATGATGGGCCTTACCGCCGCTATTGCGGCGTGCCCTGCGCTTGGTCGCCCAAGTCGTTCCTTCCACTCCACCACGATGGCCTGGCGGAGCTGGGACTGTACGGCCTCGATTTCTCGATGCTCGGGGTTCAGTCCCTGCTCCCGCGCCTCCTTTCGCCACTGGTACAGTTGCGAAAGGGCTCTCGCCTCCAGGTCCCATGGCGGAGTTCCGGCAAGCAGACTCGCCGCCTCGAAGGAGATCGTGCGGTACCCGCGGATGACCCTGATGGCCATCACTCGCTGCGGAGCGCGCAGCATCCGCACAGTTCCGGCCTTCAGGGCCTCCGCCCATATTGGGCACCCATACAGGGCCATGGACCGCACGATCCCCGCGTAGAGTCTCCTGCAGGAGTCATCGGGCCCCTTCATGTTGGGCAGCAGCCGCGCCAGAGCGAGAGCTGTGCCCTTCAGTTTGGGGGCCAGACTTCGGATGTGCTCTCCGAAGTCCCATCGGCTGTAAAATGGTACCTATATAAGTTGATAATTTTGTATATATTAGCTTTAATTTTTTCAATATGCCTGAAATACCTACTCGCTGTCCGTTCTTGTGTTTATTTTCATTATCACTACACAGGCCATAAAGTCATTTATTGTTAAATAATATCCTAATAAAGTATTTCTGACGGCCTATGCCCGTCACAAAGTATGAAGGATCCGATAGGAGCCGGTGGGGCTTGACGGCAACAAATCTGCTGGCTCTGATAGGAGTCGGCGGCATTTGACGGAGGCAAATCTGCTGGCAGGAGCCGGCTGGGCCTGAGGGAGGTTTAGCAACTCCCTTGCTAACTTACGATTTGTCATATGAAACGATTAATATCCACCACCGTAACGATTAAAATATAACGACACTAAAATTCCATATTGAGACGACTAAAACGTAACTTTTTAGGACGTCTCGCAGAAATAAAGAATTTAGCCATATTTTGAATTAATTGTACAAGCTTTCACTGAAATATATCGCATTACATTTCTTCAACTTAATTATTATATAAGGTGTCACCGAATTAGGTCTCTGAATTTGGTGAGATGACTTGGTATCGACAAAATATTTATTTGAAAGAAAAAAAATATCGGGTGCCCAATGATCCAAAATTTAATTGCAAAGAGATCTGCATATTATTATTATTGCAAATGCTAATTATGCAAACCGTACCGCATCGCCAGCGCGCTGTCTCTGTGGCTCAAATAGGGCGCGAAACACGTGAAACTTTTACGTTTTAAGCTGTCCATTGTCCAACAACCGCTGGTAAACCCCTAAAATAGTTTCACGAGCTGGCACTCTTCTATGGTTACCATACAGCTCTTGATAACGCCTACGAGCTGCAGCTAGACTGTGACCACTACTCACATAGCACTCAATCATGTCCATGTATTCGCGATTAGTGTAATGTGCCATTTTCAATAATAATTAAACTAAACACTCGCGAAAGTTTAATACCTACGGTCAGAGCGCGCGAACAGCGACCCTCAGTCGTGAGAGATTTATTTTTACTGAACACTGAAGCAGGGCGGGTCGGGGTTGCGGGCACCGCTGCGCAGTGACGCGATGCCGCGTGTGCGCATCAAGAGAGCTCCCAGTCCCGAGTAGCAGCCCCACGATAGCGTGACCATAAAAATATTACAAATAAGAACGTAATATTAAATATTTAGTGAAAAATTACATATATTTTTTTTTATATTTTCGGGCATAGTGACTGATAATGACCAACCTCTCCAAGTTCAGAGACCTAATTCGGTGACACATTGTATATTATACAATATTACTCATTTAATTATTTTTTAATGAATAACTTATAATTTTAGAATTGTTTTATTTTCGTGTAAATCGTACAAGGCTTACGTTCTGCGTTTAGCTTGTGTCAATCCCATGTGTCAAAATGCACTTCTTAGATTATTGATTTTATTGCGTGTATGGGGCCCCACTAAGATCTTTGGGCCAAAGACAACCTTATCTGCTGGTCAAATACTGCTAAATGACGGACGAGGCTTTGTCGCAGGTTTCGGCCCGGGGTTGGGAGGTCAGACGGCAGTAGCGCCCGGAAAAGTCAACATGCCAGTCGAAAATAATAAACAGATCCCGGGTTCCAAAGTGCAAACTTTGGACACAACTGGGAAATCGCTTGTTTGAGTACAAGGCATAGGAAAATTATGATATTACGTTTGAATTAGGCGATAACCAGTAAGCGATGGAGCGCACAAGTAACGGCCACTCGGAAGGGTCGCTCGCGAACATGTGGCCCTGCGGCGCGTCGGGCGCGTGTGCGAGCATCTTGTACTGCAGCTCAGCAAATTTTTCCCAAAATGTAAGCTCCGTTGTAGCTGTTGGTATCATTTCTGCAGTTACAAGTTCTCTCTCGCGTTCTTTTCTGTCTTCAGCTAAAAATAAATTGTTCTTTATGTTGAGTTCGAATACCACCCGATCAAGATAATAGGTGTAACCACACTTAAAGCCGATTGCCGGACGAGTTTCTGGCGCATGTTTTTCTATCGCAGTTGGGGAGTCAGTCCCCGCGCGCTCCCATAAAACCCGTATAAGCCAAACCTAAGAAAGGAGAAGGAGTAAGCGGACCCCGGAGTCCGAGATGAAAGCCTCGGATGCAACCGGGAACAACGCTAAGTTGATGACGATACATAAGATCAAGGTAATATTTACTTATATAAGAGCAAAACCAAACAGTACCTTTTGTATATCGATGTTCCTCAACATTCCATACTGCATCTTCGTGCGTCAGTATTTTATCAGCTACCACTTCATGCTGATGAAAACCCCACGAAGGTAACTGTCGACCACTATATCGTAGACCAGAGCCAGAGTTCACATGGATAAGTCGTACCATCGATCGAATACTGTCCCAAGTAGCATCATCACTGTCACGATTTTCAATATCGACGCGCCATAGATTCTGGGCTGGCATCGACACATTATAATCTATGTAACAAGAAACCTCCTGAAAATGTAAACATTCAAGGGCAATGAAACGTTTAAACACACTGACTGTGACACAGTTCTACTGATCCACAGCAAGGCGTTTACCTACAGTACAAAATCAACAACACTTCCCAACCTGGGCCGCCCCCTCTCCCGGCTTTCAGTCTAACTACGAAACAGCCGATGTTCGGCTTCGAAATATTTTTCATGAAGCGACTGCCACCTGACCTCCATAGCCCACTGGCGATATCGAAGTTCTGTAGTTAGACCAACCACAGAACTCCGATATGGGACTTTTTTTTCAAAGAATAATAGTACTGAAATTACTCTTTATTCCCTCTAGCCCGTCACGCTAAGATAAATTGCTTGTTCACGTCGGTCGGTAGTTTAATGGCCAAAATTCGAACCCGGGACCTCTCGATCGTAAATTAGACACCTTAAGCACTAAGGTACTGTTTTCTATTATAGAATATTCTCAATAAGGTGTTCGGCTCGTCCCATATTACGTAGAAACAATAAGCCAAAATTAGAAAGAGAAGAGATTTTGATTTATGTATAACAATCTATTTACCTGCGACTGTGGAGAAACAGGTGCGGCTACGTCATGAGAATTCAAAGCTCGACTAGTAATACCATGGAGAAGTTGTACAACATCGCCGTGTCTGATTGCATCTGGCGGCCTGGACACAGCTAGTGAAGCCTGGTCTGGCCGCTTTACTATCCACCAGTTGTTTACATCCTTGAAGCTGTAGCAAGTGACCTGTTGCTGATGTGACGAGCCGCGACCATCCTTGTATCGGACGGGGTACACGTGCGCATGAGAGTGGAGCCAGCATGTACGCCCATGCGCATGCCTGGATAAAATAAAAATAATGATTCGAGGGGCTGTAACGTAATTTATTTTTGCTGTCAATACTGCATCTAACGTAACAGTAGGTAGATACATACTTACGTTTATCCTTCTATTTAATATAAGACCTAGGTAAGTGAAGACAACTCTTAAACAACGGTGTGTAATACAACTCTGCCTACCCCTTCGGGGATACAGGCGTGAAGTTATGTTTATGTTTTGAACTATGATATGAAATAACAAATGGATGTATTTGTTTTTACTGTACAAAAATTATTGTAACATTGTGTCTGTATAACCGCATTTGAGCAAACAAATGAATTTGAATTTGTTATTTCATTGATCATGATTAGCAAAATCTATTATAGTTACCTAAGTGTAATTTGTGATCCATGAGCAACATGTAATGGTTGGCCCCGCGTTATACTTGCTAGGCCTCCTTGCAAAGATGCCTGGAACGCGCTCGTCATAACACTGTCGTGAGGACCAGCATTCGGTAACATTCTCAAATGGGCGTAGAAGACACTCACATAAATCGTAAAAGGAATAACTGTGAGTATCAGCATTCTCCACAACGTTGATAATACTAAACGGAGTCCAGATTCCGAAAAACCAGTTCGCCGCCAAATTTGCTTTCCAACTAGGAAGAACGCGAGGAAATATGAATAAAGCCCAGAATATTTCACTCTGAAAAAGAAGACCTTACATTATAGGCCAATGTGTCATTGTAATTAAAGCTATTAATAACAGTCTGATGTTGTAAGTAGCAGTAAAATAAAAATATAAGAAGCGGTAAGTTGGTATTATTGGAATTTGTTTATACTTACGAAAAACAGCAACCTAATGAGATAGCTGCTATGCTAAGCCATACAATACTAGCAAGTCCATTGCGACGCGTACTTTTAATAGTACATAGTATTCCACACAGTCCAAATAATATCTGTATACTTTCCAACAACATGAACCTAGACTGCGCTAAAAAACTGTTTTCTGGAAACATGCAATAAATTTCATATAAAATTTATAAAAAAATAGTGTCACATCAATTAGTTTTACTTGGAAGGTTTCATTTAAACATACTCACCAAAAAGAACTAAAAGACCTGCTAGAATGGCAGTCCAATGGTACAAAGACAACTCTAACATCAATTCATATGTAACAGGTACTAAGAAACTTCCAGCCAATGCTGGAATTAGACGTAGGGCAACTACTGGTACATTTTCAGAATAAGGTGTGCCTATTCGGTCAAAAGTAAAGTTTCCATCGTAACCAGCTGCGCGGCCTGCTAGATACAATAACTGCTTTCCAAGAGGTGGATGGGCATCAAAGAAGAATATTCCTTTCGCATACAAAGATACATATCGTCCATAATGTAATTCATCAAATCTGGAAAGTATTAAATTAAATCTAAAGTAATAAATTAAACTATGTCAAGATACGGATGATGACTGAATAACCCATGGCCATAATGATAAACGTGTCGACGATCCCAATAAGATACTTACACAACATAGGATGGTTCAGCAAGGTTCGGTAATCTGGTGCCAAGTGCTAAAGCCAGTAACCCAACAAACACCAAATTTATGTCTAAGTGCAAATACACTCCGGATGGTCCATTAACCACATCTTTTAATGTAGCAATATCTTTTGCGACTTCAACTTCAACTTCTGCAGATGCGCCATTATCCTTGCCAAAAAATCTATAGTTAAGTTCTCATTGAATTATACATCTAAACATAAAACATACAAAAACTATAAATAAATTCATGAATAAAAATAAATTCATATTTTTCTAGTTCGGGGTGCGAGGGATATGCTCTATGGGCAACCCTACACCCCGACGTCAGAAGACCCAAGACGGCGTGCGGTTGCAGTCGGTTCAAGCCCGACATAACCGCCCCCGTTGGCCGGGCGGCGGGGGGGTATCCGAAGGGATTTCCGCACGAAACAAAAAAAAGGTACAGATAAGAGATAAGCCTGTTTGTTCAAAATATATCTTTTAACTAGGACGATTATTGAGGCAATAATGTTTATGAAAATTAACGCGATCATGGTTTTGATTGTACTGATTTATGTTTCCACAAGTTGCACGGTTAAGGTTAACACACACATCAGGGTGGTGTCCCGTCAGGGGCTCAAAAAATATAATCGTGTACATTTGATATGAACTCTTTCACACACGTCCTTGCCCGGGCCAGAGACGGAGCCTCAGTGCCCGGTGTGCAGGGCTGTGCCCGGGCCGCGGACAGCTCATGCCACGTCAGGGGCTCACAAAAATTATTGTTGTGTACATTTTATATGAACTCGTTCACAAACGTCCGTGCCCAGGCCGGTGACAGAGCTTTAGTGCCCTTATCGACGCACTATGGATTATCCTAGAACAAGACCTGCTGCAAATTATTTTTTTCAAGTGTTGACAATGCCGGATATTTTGCTTTTAGTTTTTAATCAAGAAATTGTATTTTAATATTAAGATGAAGTGGGAACACGCGCATCACGTTTGTGAGGGGGTGAGGTATGAAGTGCGGCGGGAGCATGCGAGGGGCAACCATCTTCCCCCCGCGTTTTATGTTCGCGGACCATAAGGGTCACCGTACACTTGACCGGCTATCGGTATTGTCTTTTACGAATACCAATTTTTTTTCATCAGTATGATGAGATGACGTGAAATTGAGGGTCAACGTACATTTGACCGGGTATCGGTAATATCGGTATTGTTATGTAAAGATACCAATTTATTTTTCACCAGTATGAGTAGAAGTGAAATGATCACCGTATATTTGTACGTACGTAACAGCCTCCGTAGCGTGGTCGGGCGAGCGCCAGCTTACGATGCAGGAGGTTACGGGTACGATTCCCGCTGGAACCAAATATTTGTGTGGACCACAGATATTTGTTTCTGGTCTTTAATACACGTTTCTATATGATATTGTCGGAAGTTTACGCGAATGTTACACATTGAAATAAAACTATCAATGTAAAATATAAAATAACATCAAATAAACCGCGATAGAATCCGTTAAAAATAGTTTTATTTCAACGTTTCTATATGTTTTATAAGTATGTAATTTACACAAGAAAAGTAATTCTGACTTTTTTTTTGAAATGAAATCAATTAGACCATCTTCACACTATAAGAAAATGTGTTGTGTCCGATTAGAAATGTGTGATCAGATATTTCTTATAATGTGAATGCATCCAGGAAAATTCTTGTCTTCCGCAAGTCGTCGAAAGTCAGTTGATTGCCACAAGTTTTGGGTTCAATTTCATACAAACCAATGTAGGTATAGCGGACTAAAAAATCTAAGTTATCTATTTATTTTAATGCTTTTATTTCAATTTTTTCTAAAACGTAAAAAGGGAGTTCCAAAATAAAGTGACACTTATTAGATCTATTGAAAAAGTTTAATATAATATAAAATAATTCCGTAGTAAATTTAAATGACTGTAGTTGCATTTAAATACAAATTCATGCTCCATTTCTTTTAATTGTTTCAAAAAATAGCCGATGTCCACTATTCTCCTGCCAGTGATTTCCTCAAAGTTCGATGTATCTTCAGGAAGATGACAAGTTCACAGTCAATATTATCTATGGACCTGAACGGTAAAAATGCATATTACAAATCTCTCAATGATTATTTAATTACTATGTTGTATGTACTAATAACTATGTATGTACTAATAACTATACTAGGAATTCAGTACAGGGTGCGACTGAAATAAATTGAGCTGAGCGAGCGGGACTCTTACTTGAAAATAAGGCGTCTTACTACGGTCGCGCGCTTAGCTAAGGCTGCGCGCTCGTGAAACTGTTTTTCGTTGATTATTCCTCAATGGTACATCGGCCATGAACCATCTTCAAAACACTCCTCAGTGTCCACACTAACACCGCAGTAAATTTGGTCAAGATCGCGCGAGTGGTTACGGAGGAGTTCAGCCACCAACGAATGAATGTAAATAATGAATATAAGTTGTAAAATAAATAGCTTTGACACTCACTGTAATGGAGTTTCTGAACGTAAGGCATTAGAAGTGGCTGATAATAGGTCAGCATACACAGGAGTCAGTTCCGTTGGTGCACTTTGGTCTAGTAATGATAGAGTTCTGCAATGTAAGTAGGTAGTTATTATCATTTCTTAAAAAAAAAAATACTTCATAATGTTTATTCCCACTCGACAACTGCAATTTATGATTTGATAAATGGTTATGCCTTACGCTGTTAACTGTACAATAGACGTAGATGATACCTGAACAGGAGTCTCTGAACTCAATTTTTTCGAATTTGCTTGCTCAGCCAATGCTCGTAATCTGCAAAACAGTAAGTCTTCTAATTTTTTTTCAGTGTATCAAACATAAGTAATTTCCAAATACCTATTCTAATCACCATAACAAAAGATTCACGTATATACCCTTAAACCATTTTCACACTATAAGAATTTTTTCTTGTCAGACACAAGAAATCCAGTTAAATTGGTGGTTGTATGAGACCGTGCACAAGAAATTCTTTCTGATGTTCGATAAGACATAAGAATTCTAATCTAGAAAAGTCATCTTCTCAACTATCCTTCGTGAAGGATTGGTCTTGACTCCCACTGTTCCTGGTTCTCACCGTTCCTGGCGGGTCCAGGAGCCAGGAATATTTGGTGCAATAATTTACTATCACTAACTATTATTTTATATATATTAAACTTTTTCAATAGATCTAATACATGTCACTTTAAATTTCTTATAATGTGAAGATGGTCTTGTCATTCCCACTCATACTGAGAAAATAAAATGGTATTGACACAAAACAATGCCGATATCCGGTCAAGTGTACGGTGACCTTTATTAGCATTCCCACTCGCGCTAAGAAAATAACAAATATAATTATGTGGTACGTTGATACTCACTGAGATAGATTGTTTTGGGCGATCCTGCTTTTCCGCTAACGGGATATTTTCCTTCCTCTAAGGCTTTTATTGCCCATTTTACATCAAAATCACTAGCGAGCGAGCGAGCGCGACGAAGAAGTACGTGTCTACTCGCGGCGAGGCCCCGCGGCCGACTGAGCTCGCATGCGAGCGCTATGTTTTATATAGTTAAAATAATTAACTTCTATTTAAGAGAAAACCATCTGTACTACCATATGGGATTTGATGTAAGGTTTATGAAAATATAAATTTTGCACTTGTTTTTTCTTTACAATCGCCATAAAATTGTAAAATTCTAACAAAATTACGATTTTTCACGATATTCACGATTTTTTTCTATCGAGGCAAATCACTCTAATCGTGTTTCGAATTGTATAACAATACAAAGCATTTCTTTACCTTTACGACAGTAGGAATATCATTTCAAGCATTTTAGCGTTTGATACCCAAAAACTGTTTCTAGGACACCTCCTTTACGCTTCTGGACTTACCACTTCGTCTTAACATAGTTTTAAAATCTTTAGTACAGTCAAAAATACGTAAAATACATTTGAAATCAACATTCTGAAATTTAATAAATGTTGCTATAGTTCGACCGCTCGCGCTATCGCTTCGCTTTAGAATCAAGTTATGTTGGTTACCTTTTCAGCCGAATTTATTTCGTGAATGTCTCATATTTTTAATGATCCTAATTGCTAGTAACAGTATTCCGAAGGCCCATTTCAAAGCCATAAATGGCCCAGGGTCAGCTGGGGTGCGAGGGATTTGCCTTATTGGGGTGCCTTACACCTCGGTGATAGAGACCCGAGACGTCGTAGGGTTTTGATCGGTTCGAGACCAACATAACCGCCCCCGCTGGCCGGCAATCCCCAAGGGTGCCCTTGGGGATTTCCGCAGGATACAAATAAATAAATGGCACACTATAGGCGAAGACAAATCTAAAAAATCAAAGATCATGAAAATCGATCCACCCTGTTCTCAAGTTATAAAGGGTATCACTAACGCGACTTTGTTTTACGTCTATAGATGAATAAAAATAAAAAAAAAGAACGAATATAGAACCTCCTCCTTTTTGAATTTGGTTAAAATAGAGCAACATCCCACTGTCGTTAGAACTCACTTATTTTTACAAGGATAAAATGTATCGGATAAAGGTGTCCGTATGGATTGAGGAGCCACTTCAGATTTAAAAAGGAAGCTCACCCCCTTATTTAGTAGGGAAGTAAATAATTTTGTAGGCCGAATTCTGAAATTTGTAGTAAAATATGTCTAAAGTTATATCAATGTGAATGTGGCTCCTCAATCCAAACATCTGAATTGAGGAGCCACTTGAAACACGGAAAGTATTTCATGTATATTTTTGAAAATTTTGTATCATTTAGTAGCAATTGTGTATATTGTCTACTAAAAATCTGAGCCCAGTACTGTGTATATTCAAGAATATACAATACTTTTAATGTGGCTCCTCGATCTATACGCAAGAGCGTGAATTGCCATGAAAGTTATTGGTCAATTTATATCCCACTATAAAGACATTTAGTAGTAAGTGTGTTCAAATTTGTAGCATATGGACAAAGTAGTAGAACTGAGTGAATTTAATAAATAAACGCATTTTATTTGGCTCCTCAATCGTGACGTCTGCATAATAAATAATTGACTGTACCTACCTTTTTTTTTTTTTTTTTTTTTCGTGCGGAAATCCCTTCGGATACCCCCCCGCGTGCCAGCGGGGGCGGTTATGTCGGGCTTGAACCGACTAAAACCGCACGCCGTCTCGGGTCTACAGACGCCGGGGTGTAAGGTTGCCCATAGAGCATATCCCTCGCACCCCGACTGACCCTGGGCCATCTCCGGTTTCGAGATGGCCCCCTCGGGTTTGGGAACCACGGTGTCCCCGTCTTGCCCCGGTTTGGGGGAGGGGCGCTAGTCGCCCCACCGTCCCGGCCTGCTTCTGCTGGGGTGACAGGTGGCCTCACCCGCCACCCCCAGGCCTGCGCTCATGGAGGACGGAGGTCGTTAAGCGACCTCCGGCGCCTGAGTTGCCTGCGACGCGCGGCGAGCAAGTTGCGGGCTCGGCGGACCGGGAGAGTTCTAAGTCTCTCCCGGGCGCGCTCCGCCACCTCCTTCGCGAGCATTACATGCTCGCAGAAGGAGGCGGCGGCGGCCCACGCGCTCGCGCTCCGCACCATTGCCGCAATCATGCTGCCGAGCGAGAGGACTCCCACCCCGATGGCTGCCACGAGGTCACGCCTCGGCGCCTCCCACGCCGGGCAGTCCGCCAGCGTGTGCAGCCCTGAGTCCTCGCTCGCGTCGCAGTGATGACACTCAGGCGTTGGCTCCTTCCTGATCCGATGCAGGTGGTCCCCGAAGCACCCCTTCCCTGAGATCACCTGCGTCAGTCGGTAGGAGAGGCTTCCGTGTCGCCTCTCCAGCCAATCCTCCATGATGGGCCTTACCGCCGCTATTGCGGCGTGCCCTTGACTGTACCTACCTGAGATCAAAACGGAATAAAATACCAGAGACACTAACATTTAGTATAAATGTCTACTAAATACATATGCACAGATCAACATTGTATATGTTCGGTATCTGAAAACCAAATTACTTCTGAATATTCCTTACAAATTCGCTATTAAGGGTGACCATGTTATATGAATTAAACTAGGATGATTCATTTTTGAAATTTAATTTTTCGACAATATTCGGTACAAAGATTCTTCATAAGTTTAGGATATTTAGTACCTAGTCAATTTCGACATAAGTTAAAGAATGAATTAATATTGGTTGGTCGGTGCTCTTATGAATTTTACAGTGAGAATCATAGTCGTCATAACAAAATATCTCATCATTCGCTGGGTAGTGACATTTATAGTGGCCCATGCCATGTCGCTAATCGCAGGGATAAATTATATAACGCCTATTAAAGTATATAAGCTACTTGAAATCATTATAGTTTCTGGTGCCTCGTTTACTCGAAACCTCGTAAAAACATTAAGTTCAAATGAAACTGATTTTGATACAGTATATTTACACACTGTTTGGTGGTTACAAGACGTGCAAACGTTATTTTCTTCTACAATACAAATTGCATCTTCTAAACTTTGGATTCCAAAAACAGAAATTATATTCAGGTTTAAAGGCAAAAATGCGGTCTGCCTAGATATTGGGGTAAATTGGCATGAATAATTAGTACACTTTTTATTCCAAATTGCACTTAAACAATACTTCAAAGCCATATGTTCAAAAATGAAGGACACATTACAAGCAAATTCACAGCGGCTGTCTCTTATATCAAAATACAGCACGCCGATTTCGGATCTCATTCTGTATATATCACAGTCACTAGTAACAGGATCTGATAAAAGTTTAATATATTGAGGAATTAAATCGTCAGAGTATGTGTTTAATATTCCTTGAAAATTTCTACTTTGAATATATGCCACACCCAAAAAATGCATGACTGAATCAAAGCAACACGTGTTTTGCAATCCCACTTTAGTAGAACTTTTGCCGACGGTTACAGCATCGCGTAAATTGCCATTTTTTTTTTTTTTTTAATTTTGTTAATATCACATTAGTTTCTGCTTCACCTCTCCAATTTTGCAGTTACCCTCAAAAGAGATGAAAATAAATTAAATTGGATTAACTTATGAAGAATCTTTGTACCGAATATTGTTGAAAAATTAAATTTCAAAAATGAATCATCCTAGTTTAATTCATATAACATGGTCACCCTTAATAGCGAATTCGTAAGGAATATTCAGAAGTAATTTGTTTTTCAGATACCGAACATATACAATGTTGATCTGTGCATATGTATTTAGTAGACATTTATACTAAATGTTAGTGTCTCTGGTATTTTATTCCGTTTTGATCTCAGGTAGGTACAGTCAATTATTTATTATGCAGACGTCACGGTTGAGGAGCCAAATGAAATGCGTTTATTTATTAAATTCACTCATTTCTACTACTTTGTCCATATGCTACAAATTCGAACACACTTACTACTAAATATCTTTAGAGTGGAATATAAATTGACCAATCACTTTCATGGCAATTCACGCTCTTGTGTACAGATCGAGGAGCCACATTAAAAGTATTGTATATTCTTGAATATACACAGTACTGGGCTCAGATTTTTAGTAGACACTATACACAATTGTTACTAAATGATACAAAATTCTCAAAAATATACATTATATACTTTCCGTGTTTCAGGTGGCTCCTCAATTCAGATGTTTGGATTGAGGAGCCACATTCACATTGATATAACTTTAGACATATTTTACTACAAATTTCAGAATTCGGCCTACAAAATTATTTACTTCCCTACTAAATAAGGGGGCGAGCTTCCTTTTTAAATCTGAAGTGGCTCCTCAATCCATACGGACACGGATAAATTAGTGTAGATATGTACCTTCAGTGTCAGCTAGCTTGTCATGGCGGCCATTTATCAGTAATCAGGAGCTTTCACGTAAAACTACTGAATGGATTTTAATGAAACTTCACAATAATTGAGCTGAGCGTAGCGAAGCTCTTATACGTGGCTAAGCCGTTTGGTCGAGACTGTACTCCTCCGGAACCACAATACCGATCTTGACCAAATTTCCCATGGTGATAGTGTAGACACCGATGAGAGTTTAGAGGGGTCAACTGTTCAAATACAATGTACCATTGAGGAATAATCATCGAAGTTAGAAGAAATCAGTTTCACGAGCGCGCGGCCTTAGCTATGCGCGCGACCGTAGTAAGATGCCTTATTTTTCAAGTAAGAGTCCTGCTCGCTCAGCTCAATTTATTTCAGTCGCACCCTGCACTGAATTCCTAGTACAGCTTTTACATCAGAATAACACATAGGCTACAATTTATAAAGATATTGTGTGAATTGTCCAAAATATGACGATAAGTGTCAAGTAAGTAGGAAAAAAGTCTACCATCTGCGAGTTATTTTGGCGTGCGCTGCCAAAACCGCTAGAGTTACACATATGTAATGTGTGATGGAAATGTTTATCCTACTAATATTATTAAAAAAAATATATAAAGAAAGTTTGTGAGTATGTATGTTTGTAGTGCTGCAAAAACGGCTGAACGGATCTGGCTGAAATTTGGTACAGGGATAGACTTTCCGGAATAACACATAGGCTACTTTTCAACCCGGCATAGGCTCCCATGGGTAGCGGGAACGGGATCAGAATTCCACGCGGGGGCAACAGCTAGTATTTTATAATTATGAAATAATAAAGATATTATAAAAATAAATCTTGGACCACAACGAGAGCCTAACACAGTTCTGAGAACTGAACGAGAACGGGAATTAGCCATTCTCGTAATAAAAATATGCTAATTCTCGTAATAAAAATATGTTCTAAATTCAGTCTCATTTGAGTCTCGAACTCAAGTCGATCTCTGAAATGTCAGAAAAGGTATTCTCTTCACAAAATTTACAAGATCGAAGAAATTGTGTTATTATAACAAAATGTGACTATGAAGTTGAAAAAAGTGCAAATCCTGTTGCAAATAAGTATTCTGCTAAACTTTGTCATTGATATTGTAATGCGAACGAAACGAAATTTGTATTCATCTCTTCGCTCTATAAACGTTACATTTTTAACCGACTGCCAAAAAAGAGAAAGGTTCTCAATTCGTCGGAATCTTTTTTTTTCTTTTTTTTTTATGTATGTTCTCCGATTACTCGAAGACGTCTGAACCGGTTTGGAAAGTTATTTTTTTGTTTTAAACAAAACCCGAAACCAGTCAAGCAATCAACACGTCGTCGGGATCAATGTAATGTAAACGATAAAATAACATCAAATAAATCGCGATAGAAACCGTTAAAAATAGTTTTATTACAATGTGTGATATTCGCGTAAACTTCCGACAATCTCATTGTTTATGCTATTACATAACATAACATCACGCCTATATTCCCTAAATGGGTTCGCAGTTCAATATTAGTACATGTTCGGTATATATGTCCATCGTTTATAAATCGATTTTAAAAATTCTTTCAACATCGGGTTTGGTTTAGATCTTGGATGCGGGTGGTGGGGTAATATGAATTAAGTCACGTTCACTTAAAAGGGAAACTAAGTAAAATTAAAACCAACTTCAAAAACCACTAAAAACAAGCACTGAAAAAAAAAAAAACTTATTTACAGATTATATCGAAAAGATAAAAATCGCGAAAGAGTTTTCGATTGAAGTCGGTGCCTTTTTTTTCTTTTTTCGTGCGGAAATCCCCTCGGATACCCCCCGCCGGCCAGCGGGGGCGGTTATGTCGGGCTTGAACCGACTAAAACCGCACGCCGTCTCGGGTCTGCAGACGCCGGGGTGTAAGGTTGCCCATAGAGCATATCCCTCGCACCCCGACTGACCCTGGGCCATCTCCGGTTTCGAGATGGCCCCCTCGGGTTTGGGAACCACGGTGTCCCCGTCTTGCCCCGGTTTGGGGGAGGGGCGCTAGTCGCCCCACCGTCCCGGCCTGCTTCTGCTGGGGTGACAGGCGGCCTCACCTGCCACCCCCAGGCCTGCGCTCATGGAGGACGGAGGTCGTTAAGCGACCTCCGGCGCCTGAGTCGCCTGCGACGCGCGGCGAGCATGTTGCGGGCTCGGCGGGCCGGGAGAGTTCTTAACCTCTCCCGGGCGCGCTCCGCCATCTTCTTCGCGAGCATTACATGCTCGCAGAAGGAGGTGGCGGCGGCCCACGCGCTCGCGCTCCGCATCATTGCCGCAATCATGCTGCCGAGCGAGAGGACTCCCACCCCGATGGCTGCCACGAGGTCACGCCTCGGCACCTCCCACGCCGGGCAGTCCGCCAGCGTGTGCAGCCCTGAGTCCTCGCTCGCGTCACAGTGATGACACTCAGGCGTTGGCTCCTTCCTGATCCGATGCAGGTGGTCCCCGAAGCACCCCTTCCCGGAGATCACCTGCGTCAGTCGGTACGAGAGGCTTCCGTGTCGCCTCTCTAGCCAATCCTCCATGATGGGCCTTACCGCCGCTATTGCGGCGTGCCCTGCGCTTGGTCGCCCAAGTCGTTCCTTCCACTCCACCACGATGGCCTGGCGGAGCTGGGACTGCACGGCCTCGATTTCTCGATGCTCGGGGTTCAGTCCCTGCTCCCGCGCCTCCTTTCGCCACTGGTACAGTTGCGAAAGGGCTTTCGCCTCCAGGTCCCATGGCGGAGTTCCGGCAAGGAGACTCGCCGCCTCGAAGGAGATCGTGCGGTACCCGCGGATGACCCTGATGGCCATCACTCGCTGCGGAGCGCGCAGCATCCGCACACTTCCGGCCTTCAGGGCCTCCGCCCATATTGGGCACCCATACAGGGCCATGGACCGCACGATCCCCGCGTAGAGTCTCCTGCAGGAGTCATCGGGCCCCTTCATGTTGGGCAGCAGCCGCGCCAGAGCGAGAGCTGTGCCCTTCAGTTTGGGGGCCAGACTTCGGATGTGCTCTCCGAAGTCCCATCGGCCGTCGAGCACGAGCTCCAAATATTTCATTTGGGGCTTGATGCCGATGCGATTACCTCCCACGATGAGACTGGATCCCTCAGGTGGCTTGCTCCGAGGCCCATGAAAGAACAGGGCCTCGGTTTTATGCAGAGCCACCTCGAGACCCAGCCGCCGGATCCGCTCCACGACTTGGGCAACCGCGGTCGTGGCCTTCAGGGTCGCTTCGCGGTACGTCGCTCCGCACGCTGTCACGAGCGTGTCGTCCGCGTAACACGTGACGGCGGATTAGGAAGCATGTCACCCCGCGCAAGCGATGATGTTGTAAGCTTAAGTAGTCTCAACATTTCTAGTAACACAAACCTAACGGGAATCAGATATATTGAATATAAACATAGGAGTGCTTATGGTTTTATTATTTATTTTTTATAAAATTGTGCTTTAGGCTTGGCACCCGACTTCAACAGAAAAGATTTACGTGTTTTTTATCTTTAGAATTAAATATGGAATTCTGTTATTTTTACACTTTTTACTATTTTTTGTTTATTGAAGTCTGTTTATTTATTTTTTTATTAAAATAGTTTATAATTGTATTTATTAACGAAATAAATAAGTGTTTATTATTATGATCTAGAATCCATATTACAAGCTGTTTATTTTGGGTCTACATGGTACTGTATAATATGTCCTATAATGTTAATTTTCGCTAGCTATGCCGTACTAGTGGTTCCGCTTGCGTAAAATACTGATCCAGTTCCATTGCTTTGTTTGTCACAGATTCTGACTCCGCCCAACCTCTCACTGGAGACAGAAGATTCCTCACACCACTTTCATCACATTACATTCAAGCCCAAGATTGTTTGTTATTATGTATATATTTTCTTTGTTTTTTTTTTCATTGTCATAATGAAATAGAAAGTAGAATTATTATTACTAGTTTCTTTTGCTCTTAAATAAAAGCATTGAAAACAGACAATATTCCACATCTAACTCAAGTCATAAAATTAAAGCCGGGTCCTGAATAATGGTAATATACCATAATAGAATAATTATTACTTCGTTTATTTTAGTTGTATTGTTCATAAAGTGATTTAGTGAAACAAAATACATATATATATTATTATCATTCCTGACTATTCTAATGCTTACTAATTTTATAAATGTGAAAGTTTGGATGTTTGTTTCCCAATCATGCCCACCGGATACAAAACCGGATCTGGTTGAAATTTTACTTTAACAAATCTTACTTTGTTTAGTTCCTCAAAGAAGATTCAACATCACACAAAAGGCAAAAGAAGAGTCAGTAACCAAATAATACCTGTATCTTCAAGCTTCAAATACTCTATAATAGTGGAAAATATGAAATTAATGCCATTATGTTAAAATTAGTTATGCTTTTAATTTATATAAATTGTTTGAATGATTTTTTATATCTCCAAGTATTGCCGTACTTATAAATTTAGACCTGTTACAATAAATTCACTTTCAGTTTCTAGTTATGTCAGGCAATTTTAATCCGAAAGAAGTAAAATTTTGACAGTTGTATAAAAAAGTTTAAAACTTGTTCCCTTGTGTTATTACTTCCTACATTTTAGTTGTATTGTTTATAAAGAGATTTAGTAAAACAAAATACATATATATTATTATCATTCCTGACTATTCTAATGCCTACTAATTTTATAAATGTGAAAGTTTGGATGTATGTTTCCCAATCACGCCCACCGGACACAAAACCGGATCTGGTTGAAATTTGACTTTGACAGGGATAGATTTTATAGTCTGGAATACCACATAGGCTGCTGTTTATCCCTGGAGCAGGTTACCATGGGTTGTGGGCAGGGGATCAGAAATTCAGGCAGCTAGAGTCACGGGTAGCTGCTAGTATTGTTTTTTTTTATAAGCACATTAGTAACTGAAATTAATTATTTTCCCACTAACCACTTTTTTTACATTCGGAAGCTCCCTCGGACTTCAACCCACTGGGGCTAACGGTGAAGTGTGTTGGACTTGCACTGACTAAAACTGTATGGTGTCTTTTGCGTCAACCAATTGGTATGGCGAATCTGATGTGCCCTCGAAAGGAAATCCCAGAGACCCCGACGCGTTGTTGGGGATCTAATCATCCCTCCCGTAAAGGGAGGCGCGCACGGTAACACGTCGCGCCCCCACTATATACTGCCAGTGGGGACGCCGTTTGACCAGACGGGTGATCAGCCCTTCTATGTTCATTCACCCATTTCCCCTATAACGACTGTCATACATATTCGTATGGCAACCGGGACCGACATCTTAACGTGCTCTCCGAGGCACGACCAGACCAATGCAAATACTCATATTCATGCATACAAATATTTGCACTGAGCGGGGATCGAACCCGCGCCTCCTGCGTAGCGGCCGCTTTCAATACCGCCACACCACGGAGGCGCCCCCACTATGAGCCTGCTTCTGGTAGGGTGACGGCAAGTCCCAACCGCCACCCCAGGCCCACGCTTATGGAGGTTGTTCTACATTTTCCACCGCCCGATGCACCTTCTATGACACGGGCGAGTGCTAGACCTCTCCCATACCTTTCCTGCCGCCTCTTTTGCACGCATTACTACAAAACAAAAAAAAGGCGGCAGGGTTACATATACTCTCGCTGCCGACCATGGTCAGCACCAGGGTCTGCAGTGTAAAGCTTCTCACTCCGTGGGCTGCTTGAAGGATACGGCGCCGCTCCATCCACTCTGGGCAATCTGCCAGTGTGTAAAGCGGCCTATACTATGCAGGAACTCACCGAAATAGCCATGTCCGGTGAGCACCTGCGTCAGCCAGTAGGAGAGGCTACTATGGTGCTTCTCCAGCCATTCCTCCATGACGGGTGTTACCACCACAATTGTGAAGTGCCCTGTGCTTGGTTGCCTAAGTTGTTCTTTTCATTCCCCTATGAGCACCTGATAGAGTTGGGATCGCTTCCCTTCGATTTTTCGTTGGGCAGGCCCCAACCTTGCTCCAGCGCCTCCTTGCTCCACCAGTACAGTACCGCAAGGGCCTTCGCTTCCAGCTCCCATGGAGGCATCCCGGTTAGGATACTCGCCGCCTCAAAGGAGACTGTGCGGCATCCCCTTATCATCCTGATGGCCAGCACTCACAAAGGGATTTTTTAATACTGACACAATAAGACCGGCACAGATAAGGTAAGGTAAATAAAATCTTTTTCAAAAGGAAAAGAAAACTATAAACGTTACTTGCAAATTGACAAAATAAAAATATATAAATAAAAATGAATCACTGAAATGTATGTACGCGCATAACTTCCAAGAGACTGAACCAAATTGGATAGTTCTTTTTTTGTGTTTGTTATTGTCAGGACGAGGCTTATGAAAGAAAAATTTAGGAAAGTCCACGGGTAAGGTGCTATTATTGCAGCGGGGCAACCGCAGCTAGTATGTTATATAAATATGTAGCTTTTATAAGAAACAAAAAAAGAAGACTATCAAAGTATGCTTTCATTAATTTTAGCCATGGACAACTACAGATTTTGATTTTACTTACATCTTTTTCGGTACCGATGAACTTTTTGTAACTGTCTGTCTCCAGTTCGCTGACCTCGTTATTGGGTTTTCTTTTCGTGCGTTTCTTAACACTTGTAGATGTATCCATGTCTAAGTCCATTAAATTTCTATTAATTCATTTCAATTATGTACAGTTTTTCTTACAAAATATTCTAATAAAATAGAACTAATTGTAAATGTAAAACGTCTCACTCTATCAAATCATCAAATTCATCCATAGACAGGAAGATTCATCAAATAAAACTCCTACTGTCAACTTGACACTTGAGTATTTTAGTGACACTTCACCGGGACATATATTGAATTCGATCGTAGACTGAGAATATCGATAGTAGGTAGGTAACTTTAGTTATACCTCTTATATACTCCTTGCTCCCTTGCTAAGCATTACGTACTCTGTGTGCAGTCTCAAGCATAACGTGTACAAGACTACTGACTACACAATAACTAACTGTGGCGTGGCGGCAGTACATTCGTCTGCTACGTCGGGGACTAAGCGGGAATCGAACCTTGCCTAGGTTCGATTCATTTCCGCTTAAAGTCTGGCTAATGAAAGTAGGCCCTGGAATTATTTGCGAACTTTTTATATAGCAACTCTGTATGAACGTCAACGTCAATTTGACAAGGTTGTCGTTCGTTATCTCTGTTTACAAATTGTATGCGTTTGTGTAAATTGTGATTCTAATTACGGCTTAAAATGAACAAATCTATCAAAAGTGGTGTACGAAATATGTTGTTTTGCATGATTGGCAAGTTCAACGAAATACAACAACAGCGTGATGCCGCGTTTAAACAAAAACAAGATTGTCTACGTGTGGTGTTGAATTTCATAGGTTAGTAGACAATATTATTTTGATACTTTAAACACCTACCTATCCAGTCGTCCTAATAAAATTTTGATTTATAATTTACGTATCCTTCCAAATAAGTTCCCTACGCTTCTCTATGTATTGAATAAAACTAATTATATTCATTCGTATATCGCATCAGTCAACCAATAATTCATTTTAATAACATCACCTATGTTTTACGTATACTCATAATGAATTTTAATTTTAAAACGATTACCTTTCTTTAACAGAGAATCTGCAAGATGTCGAAGGAGTTAATGAAATAGTAAGAACTATTGAAAATCTCACTGAATTAGAGCAGAAAGATAGGATAATAACCCAGAATCAGTACTTAGAAGAAATAGCTTCAATGACTGGTAAGTTTTTACTATACACTGATGTTTTGAAATTATGCCGAAAAAAACCTTTGCATTTTTACTTACTAATACCAAGAATTAATTACATATTTCGTATTTCTTCTTTGCAGAAGTGAGTGTCAGAACACTAAAAAGAGTAAAAAGGGAAGGTGCAGTAAATGAAGGTGTCTGGAGTACCCCGGGGAAGAAACATCCACGGAAACCTACTGTGTCTAACCTAGATAACTTTGACATAGATGCTATGCGTAACAAGATAAACGAATTTTATATAGTTAAAAAACAAGTTCCTACACTGAGGACACTGTTGGTGGAGTTAAAAGAAAGTATTGATTTTAACGGATGCAGAGAAACTCTGCGCCGCTTGTTATTAACCAATGGCTATCAATTTAAAAAGAATAAAAATGAGCGTTCTGTATTAATAGAACGCTATGACATATCTGCTTGGAGACATAGATTTTTAAGAACTATAGCAGGAAAACGTGCAGAAGGCAAGCCGATCATTTATGTAGATGAGACTTATGTCCATAGAAACTACAAGCCTAAGAAGTCATGGCAAGGTCCTTCAACTAGTGGTGCAATTGAAAATGTTTCGACCGGGAAAAGGTACATTATAGTTCATGCAGGATCAGAGAAAGGCCCCATACCAAACTCTTAGTGTTTAGTACTAAATCAAAAAATGCTGATTATCACCATGACATGAATGCTGAAAATTTTAATAAATGGCTTAAAGAAAAACTTATACCAAATTTGGAAGAACCAAGTGTAATTATAATGGATAATGCTAGTTACCATTTGGTAATTATAAATAAGGTTCCTAACACACAAACGCGTAAAAGTAATATAAGAGAATGGCTTCGTGATAATGGAATTCAATATGAGGACTACCACACGAAAGCAGAGCTGTTGTGTATTGTAAAACGAAATACGCCTGATCCAAAATATGAAGCTGATGAAATTTTAAATCAATGTGGTCATGAGGTGTTGAGACTTCCACCCTACCATTGTGATCTAAATGCGATTGAGCTTGTGTGGAGTTTGGCAAAACGTAAAGTGGCTAGCAAAAATATTGCAGTTACTACAGCTGCATTAGAAAAGATAATTAAAGATTCATTTGAAAACGTAAGTTCTCAGGATTGGAAGAAAATGACTGATCATGTGATACATATTGAAAATAAATATAAAGAACGTGATAAAATAACAGAAAAAAATTTAGAAAGTTTTATTATAAATGTTAGAGACAGCGAAACTAGTGACAGTGATGAATCTTTTGGCATTGAAATGTTAGAATCTGATTTTGATTATGATGTATAAAACTAAGTTATTATGTGTGGAATATTATCGTATTTTATTTCCCTATTTATCTTCGGATTCTGCCCATATTTACCTCATATACCAACACCTATATATTCCCTAACATAATTTTCTTATACAGTCTATATATATGATATTTTTAATAATGAATTGCCAGGTATCAAAGTTGGTTATTCCAATTCTCATAGTATGGTTTTAGTGTTGTCATGCATGTTTTTTTTAAATTTGCCGCCAATATTCTGGGGCCAGCTTTCGTTAGCCAGACTCTAGTTCAAATATTTGTATGCATGAATATGTCTATTTGCATTGATCTGGGTGTTTCTATGTATAAATATACATGTATATAATAATATAAACAAAAACAGTATGTTAGTATGTTTATCAGCAATCTGGACCCCATATTACAAGCTATACTTATAGGGCCTAGATTGTGTTATGTAAAATGTCAAATAAAAAACTAAATACATACATCTATTAAATTATGAGTGTACGAGTCATATATCGTACATGGCACGCCCGCATCATTCACATCAGCTCTTTTCTGTTGCCCCACATAAATTGTACATTTTCGCGACAGTACGCATTCACAGCTCATAATAAGCAGTACTCATTAATCCATTTAGCATTAGTTACGTGATAGTTAAGTGATCAATAAACGCATCTCATTTTATCTATCAGTGACTTATCATTTCAAACAATACAAATATAAAGTTTTGTGTGCGCCACATTCAGCAACGCATACATACTTTTTGGTCCTTCGAGCGTGAAGATTTTAAGTGTTCTGAGATTTCTTTGTGCGGTGGCGAATCGGTTGAGCTGGCCTCCCAGAAGCGGGTCTCACCAGTTCAATTGAGAAGGCGCATTAGCCGTACATAGGACACGGAACGCTTAGATCAAACAAACGACCAGCAACAACAAGTAACACAGCAGTAAATTTGGGGATTTGAGGTATTTATTATTCAATTTTCTATTATGGAGGACATTGTGGAAACTCAATATCAACTCATGGAAGCAATTAATAGCATCTTGACTAACTTCAAAAAGGATGGGCCGGGTCGTAAGACACCCGAGTACGTGCAGAAGAGAATAGATCTTCTGGATAAGTATTGGGCTGAGTTTCAGATAAATCATGAGAAAATGCGCCACGGCGAAGACTCCTCACACCCATACTTCGTGCAAGATAGTTATCAACAGACACGGAAATTTTACGACAGTACCAGGGATTTCCTAGCTGGGTATTTCAAAAAAAGAGCAACAACTAACTTCTCCCGTAGTGAAGTCACCAAGCTTTACATTCGATCCAGCTCCATCAACCTCAAAATTATTAGAGCCAAATTATCAAAAGAAAAGTACAAGTGAAGCTGAACTTGGAGTTCAATCGCCGCTTTCGATAAAGGTGCCCGAGGCAGGACAGCCTAACAGTAATAGCAAAACAGACGAGATGTTTCGCAAACAGAGAAGCAACTTCAAGGCGTTCCAGAGAACAGCATCGAACATCACCGTGGATCTTCTTAAAGATAAATGGCAGTTTGAAGACGCATTAAAGGCATTAGAATCAAGGTGGAATGCAGTTGATTCGCTTTATTGGGACCTTGACAGCTTGCCCAACAAAGCCGACGAACAATATGAGATGTCTTACAGCACGTGTGAACTCATTTACAACGAGATGAAAACAAAAATCAACTCCAAAATGTGGTCAGTTTCTCACCGAGAAAAATCAACTCCGAAGATCGAAATTCCAGCTTTTAGTGGGAGTTATCAACACTGGACCTCTTTCAAGGATTTGTTTGTGGAGACCATTCATTCCAACCCATCACTATCAGATGCTCAACGCATGCAGTTCCTCAAAAGTAAAATAAGAGGCGAAGCCGAGAAACTCATTCAACATTTAACAATCAGCTCGGAAAATTACGAAACAGCTTGGGAGATCCTCAACCATAGATATAATAACAAAAAGTTGATCGTCTCGTCACACATCAAGTCATTGTTTAGTGTACCCAACACTATTCATTTATCTGCAGCCTCAGTCAAAAAGCTTCACGATACAACGAGGGAATGTTTGAACGCGATTAAGAATCTCGGCGTGGATGTTTCGTCGTGGGATCCATTAATAATAGACTTACTTTATCAAAAATTGGATACAGTAACTCACAATGACTACATAGAGTCCCTGAAAGACCCACGTGAATTACCGAACATCGAAGATTTTCTTAGTTTTCTAGAAAGCAAATTTGTATCATGGGAATCATCTCGGCGCAAGCCAGAAGCATCAAAAACACCGCAGCTTGAACCGGCATCTACTAATAAGAGATATCCTTCGTACAAAACGTACAGTGCAAATCAAAACATTCAAAAATCTAGCTCAAAAACCTATGAGGACACATCAAAATGTCCACATTGCAATCAAGATCATAAGTTATTCGCGTGCAAGGCGTTTGCCGAATTGCAACCCGAAGCGAAACGGAAGGCAGTTGCGAAATACAATTTATGCAAAAACTGTTTAAATGTTCATACGCGTGGCGGTGAATGCATGTCAAGAAAAAGATGCCGCGTTTTGCAGTTCGGATCATAACACACTACTTCACGACGCTTACGGTAAAGGGGGCGGACAGACATTGAACAGTAAATCAGTGCAACAAAATAATATTGTCACTGATAGCAAGAAACCGTCAAACGTGAATAGCAATCACGTGTCCCAAGAAAACTTATCAGAAACCCTCCTTACAACAGCATTGATTAAGGTACAAGCTTGTGACGGGTCCCTAATCACTTTGCGAGCACTCCTGGATCAGGGTAAACAAACATCCTTAATTACAGAAAAAGCAGCACAAATGTTACGATTACCACGCGGCCGATGTAAAGGTGTCATTTTCGGTGTCGGCGCTAAAGAAAACAGCTGTAAAGGAGTCATGAGAATCACGTGTCAGGCCATTCACAGCGATTATACATTTGATACCGATGTATTTATAATGAGGAACTTGATAAATAATTTGCCAAATAAATCGTTCAAGAAGCCAGAATCATGGACATTTTTAGAAAATATAACATTGGCTGATCCTGAATTTCATTTGAGTCGACCTGTAGACATTTTATTGCGAGCGGACGTTTATTCAAATATCATTCAAGAAGGTATCATCAGGCAAGAAAAGTCACAACCGGTTGCACAACATACACGCCTAGGGTGGATCTTATGTGGAAACGTGCAAACATTCCACTGCAACGTCGTTATTAACAACATCGAAATTATCCAAAAATTTTGGTCTGTGGAAGATATAGAAGAGAACTCAAACATGTCACAGGACGATTTGGATTGCTTACAACACTATAAAAATACAACAACTCGCAACGAAGAAGGTCGCTACGTTGTCGAGATACCGTTCGTGTCGAACATTCAAGAGAAAATGGGAGCTTCGAAACCAATGGCCTTGGCACAATTTCGACAACTTGAAAGAAAGTTTAGCAGACAACCACAATTAGCAGAAGCATATAATAACTTCATTCAAGAATATCAATCATTAAATCATATGGTTGAGTGTACTAGTAACCCGAGACAGAGCTGCTATTTACCTCACCATTGTGTTCAACGTGCTGATTCGACAACTACAGCGTTAAGAGTAGTTTTTAACGCATCGGCCAAAACATCCACGGGCTATACATTGAATGATCTCATGAAACGTGGACCGAACTTACAACAAGATCTCATGCTATTAATCTTGCGGTGGAGACAATATCAATTCGCGTACACTGCTGACATTGAAAAAATGTATCGCCAGATACAATGCAGTCCTGATCATCAAAAGTACCAGAAAATACTGTGGAGGAGTGCTCCTGATCAACTACTGCGTGAATACCAGCTCACTACAGTCACATATGGCATGAAAGCAGCACCTTTTTTGGCCATGATGACTTTGAAACAGTTGGCAGTGGTCGAGGGGCACAAGTATCAAAACAGCAGAGCCGCTCAAGCACTGCAAGAAGAATTCTATACGGACGACCTTGTAAGTGGAGCCTTCACATTATCAAAAGCCAAACAATTGCAACGCGATTTGGTCCAATTATTGCACTCGGGAGGTTTCAACTTACGGAAGTGGTCTTCTAACAATGAGGAACTACTTCAAGATGTAAGCAGGGCGTGCTCAAATCAATCTTCATTTAACTTTAAGCAGGCGGAATCAACAAAGACCCTTGGATTAAAATGGCAACCATTTGAAGATACATTCACATTTGAGTTAAAAATAAATCAAGCAAAGTCAACCACAATATATACCAAACGTTCATTACTATCAGATATATCTAAGATATTTGATCCCCTCGGTTGGCTGTCTCCAATTACAATTAAACTGAAACTTTTATTCAAGCAAGTTTGGTTGTCTAACATTCAATGGGATGATCAGCTTCCGGTTGAAATTAGTACAGGGTGGCACAAAATTAAGGAAGATCTACAGGGCATTAGAGACTTTAAAATACCAAGATGGTACCAGATTGGAGAAAATGATCCCATTCAATTACACGGGTTCTGCGATGCTTCAATAAAAGCTTATGCATGTGTAGTATATTGTAAATATAATAACTACATTACACTTGTCGCCGGAAAAACAAGACTAGTGCCGGAGAATAAGAAGCTGACTCTACCACGTCTAGAGCTCAGTGGGGCGCATTTGTTGTCAGCACTTATACACAAAATACAACAAGCCTTCACCGGACGCGAAATTGAAGTATTTGGTTGGACTGATTCTACTGCGGTTCTCGGCTGGATTCAAGGAGATATCAACCGTTGGACACCATTTGTTGCGAACAGAGTCAAACATATCAAACAAGTCATAAGGCCGGACAAGTGGTCCTACATAAAATCTGCAGAAAACCCAGCTGATTGTGCTAGTCGTGGTATTACCGTAGAACACTTGAAGCGAGAACAGCTGTGGTGGAGTGGTCCTAACTTCCTTTCGGGATTTGAAAGGTCATCAATGACAGAAAAACCTACCTACAGCACGAGTCAAGAGGTGAAAAAAATAGCACAAAACAACGTCACGACCATTAGTCAACCTTATAGTAATGACGTCACAGAAAACATATTACGTAGAAACAGCAACCTAACACGAGCCGAGCGCGTACTAGCATGGGTTTTACGTTTCATGCGACGTAAGACTGAGCGTTCGGCTTACTTGAATGTCAATGAATTAACTATATCAAAACAAATGATTATAAAGTATGTTCAAGAAATAGAGTTTGCAGAAGAAATAAGCAATCTACGTTTAAGCAAGCCAGTGCACAGCAAGAGCAAAATCTTGAATCTTAACCCATTTTTAGACGAGAACGGTCTTTTAAGAGTTGGAGGCAGACTCAAGCATGCAAACATCAGCACTGAGATGAAGCACCCCCTTATTATACCACACAGCAGCCACATTACCGACCTTATTATTGACCAAGCTCACTGCCGCTCGTTTCATGCAGGAGCTCGGTTAACACTCGCACACATCCGAAAGTGTTATTGGATATTGGGCGGAAACAGAGCTGTAAAGAAGCGCTTACATATATGCATCATATGTAAGAAATACAAAGCAAACAAGCAAAAACAAATGATGGGTGACCTCCCTGAACCTCGGAGTAACGCCCCCTCACGTCCTTTTCAGCACACTGGCGTAGACTTCACTGGATATGTTGACGTGAAACTGAATAAAGGGCGGGGTGTTAAGACAAGCAAAGGATACATCGCGGTGTTCGTGTGCATGGTGACAAAGGCCGTGCATCTCGAACTCGTATCAGATCTTACTTCATCCGCTTTTTTGGCTGCATTGAAACGCATGTCAGCGCGTCGAGGCAAGCCACAGCATATTTACAGCGATAATGGCACTAATTTTGTTGGGGCCAATAAGGTATTGCAGCAAGAATTTGAGAAATTTCACAAAATATTTAGTGACGAATTCTATTCAGAGATCCATGAGTTGGGAATTCAGTGGCATTTTAACGCCCCCGCTTGGCCGAGCGCAGGAGGCCTATGGGAAGCAGCGGTAAAAAGCCTCAAGCACCATCTCCGACGTGTCGTTGGTGAGCAAAAGCTTACGTTCGAAGAATACAATACGTTGCTATCACAACTGGAAGCATGTCTCAACAGTCGACCGCTGTGCGCACTTACAGAGGACCCGGATGACTTAAATTACCTAACACCTTCACATTTTTTAAGCAGCGGCCCTATACTTACTATATTGAACACAGAACACGATGAAAGGACACGTTGGTACAAGACTCAGAAGATTTTCGAAGATATTTGGAAGAGATGGCAGTCCGAATATCTTGTTCAACTTTCAACAAGAAGTAAATGGCAGAACCCACACGAAAATATTAGAGTTAATGACGTTGTCATCATTCACGAGTCAAACGTTCCCGCAGGAAAATGGGTCCTAGGCAGAGTAATTGAGATACATCCTGGTTCAGATGGATTAGTCCGGGTTGTTACCCTGAAGACAAAAATTGGAACTATCAAGCGCCCAGTGATCAACTTGACAGTACTTGTATCTGACAATAAATCTTCTACAGCATGTGATTATACATCAAACAAGCAGAGCATTAGGACAAAGGAAAAACAATCAAAACGACGAACTGACCCGATGTCCAATTTAATAACAACTCTCGTTACATTATTCTTCTTTATGATGTCAGTCTTTGGTGACAAACAGATACCGTCGCCATATAGTATCACAGCGATACACAAGGCATTATAGTTTGACCGAATGTCAAGCATGCAGTTTATACGCGACGAATGGAAACTCATCGTGTATTACGACATGAACCCATACTGGGAAGGTTCAGCAACGCTTGAAAAATATCTGAAGCAAATAAACGATGTTTGTGAAAGAGAAAGAAACAAAGCGCTGTGCGATATTACCTTACTACAATTACGTCACTCTTGTGACGAATTAAATTATTACAATGAAATGTTAATGAATCAACGTTTCGAACGCACACGTAAGCGTCGAGGTCTCATTAATGGGGTTGGCTATGTGGCTAACAGTTTATTTGGAGTTTTAGACCAAGGTTTCGCAGATCAATACCAAAAGGACATATCTCTGATAAAACAAAACCAAAATCACTTGGCACTTTTATGGAAAAATCACACCTCAGTTATAGAAGCAGAATACAATCTCTTAAAAAGAACTGAAGAGTCCATAAACAGCCAACATAAAACAATCAATAGGTATTTAAATAATCTGACGAAGGCAACTAACACCTTGAGCAAAAATGTGCAAGATCAGGAAGTTATGAACGAATTGGCACTTTCAGCCATCATAGCAACAAACATGCTTGCGAAACTGAAGTCATTACATGACACACTGATCGACACTATAACAGATATCCATCATGGAATGTTTAGTGTCCATTTACTCTCGCCGATGCAATTGCGTGACCAGCTCAGCATTTTCTCAGGCCAATTGTCGCGTGAACTATCCTTACCCATAGAAAACATACAAACTGAACTGCCGAAAATTTATCAACTGTTAAAAATCAGAGCAAGAATAACAAAACAATACATTATATTTGAAATCGGCATACCACTTGTCAGCAGAGAAAGTTATGATTTATATCAATTAATATCAGTTCCACAACAACAACAAAACGATACGATTACAGTGGCTATCGTGCCGGTATCAGATTACATTGCAATTAATCTACGCAAGGATACATATCTGGCGTTAACGGCACGAGACATACAATAGTGTGTGCAATACGAAGAATTTACTCGCTTATGTCATTCCCAAAAGCCTATTTTTCAGTTCAAGTCTTCAGACAGTTTGTGTATTAAGGATAATAGCACAAACAAATGTCTTACCAATATCGCAGAATGCCGTAATGACTGGATCGAGTTGAACAAACTTAATACATACCTATTTTATTGTTGCGGGCAGTGTGCACTCCGCATCATATGTGAGCATCAGTTTACGGCTATACGAGTCACTAAGGCCGGAGTGATAGCTCTTGACGCGGAATGTATAATCAAAGGCGAAGAATTCACAGTTTTTTCACACAAACTGCGATACACAGAAATGAAAACATCTCCTGAGTTTGAATCTCCGTTAATCGCACCTATCAATCATATCATTAACGTTTCTGTGCCACAAATAGAACTCAACACCACCGACCAGCAAATCTCACTGCAGCATATCAAGCAACAAATTGAACAGATGAAATCTGAAAACACCTTAGACACCGGTATATCAAGTCATGATATTCATCAATATTCAGCGATCTACTTGCTGTTCACGGGCGCTATATTGACAATGGTAGTTTTTGTTTGTCGGTGGGCCTACCGCCGCCGGCAGGGGAGCGCCATCTTGCGATCGGATTCCGAGGGGCAGCCATCAATATCGAAGAAATCCCGACGACCGACGCCTGCCATCAGAAGCACACATCAATCTCGAGAGGAGGCCGTTGAATTGAGAAACTTCTCCAGCATCCTTAGCAGCATGAAAAGTCACAAGAAGATGCCACCTGTCTTTACAAAGCCTGTATCTAGTGAAAGTGACTAAGACTCAATGTATAAGCATAGAATTAAGCCATGACATGTAATTGAATGAAATTCATAAGTTTAGTATTTAGACTTTTAATTTTGTTACTCATTGTCATCATTCACTCTCTCATCTCGCGCTGGGGAATATGTACGAGTCATATATCGTACATGGCACCCGCGCATCATTCACATCAGCACTTTTCTGTTGCCTCACATAAATTGTACATTTTCGCGACAGTACGCATTCACAGCTCATAATAAGCAGTACTCATTAATCCATTTAGCATTAGTTACGTGATAGTTAAGTGATCAATAAACGCATCTCATTTTATCTATCAGTGACTTATCATTTCAAACAATACAAATATAAAGTTTTGTGTGCGCCACATTCAGCAACGCATACAATGAGTTTCCAAATAAAATTATGAGTATTACCTATATTTATTTGGAAACCCTAATAATTTATTCGTAATTTATCAAATATTATGTGAAAAGTTCCAATAAAATTACATAGATACCCTACGTATCACATTGAGAATATACTTATTTTTAAAAACAATTAAAAAATAATAGTGGTAAGTAATTGGTACTAGTATTCAATTTAATTACATATATTTATAACAATGTACGTGCGTATGCGGGCTCCTAGCTCGGAGCTCCTATGTAGGTATATTGTTGAAACATAAAACGTTTCTTCATAATAGGTACGTTCTATTTTAAAACAATGAATGAACGCACCCGCCTTGAGGCCAAAGCCCCGTTCGTCCGCACCGGGTAGCGCCGAACAGGAGTGGACGTGGGAATACTTAATGGAACTACTTAATGGACACACCAATCCGCATCCTGCAGGCGAACATAAACCACTGCACCGGTGCTCAGGATCTTCTGTACCAGAGCATCGTGGAGTGGTCTATCAATGTGGTCGTGGTCGCTGAGCCATACTGGGTCCACCTCGGAAGCCCGGTGGACCTGGACGGCGTAACGACCGTTTTCGGGGGTTCCGCCGCGGACACCTCGCGCCTTGCACTCATTGCAAAGGGCAGCGGCTCGCTGCGTGCCGCCCTCGCCTGTCTTGGTCCTGGGAGACTTCAACGCCTGGTCTCTGGCTTGGGGCTCCCGGGAAACCAATGACTAGGGGTGAGTTCTGGAGGACTGGGCCAACACCCGTGGCCTAGAGGTCCTCAACCGGGGGAGTGTCGCCACCTGGGAGTGGCGGGGGCTCAGTTTGGTTGTGGATGTTGCATTCACGACCCCTGCTCTCGCCCGCCGTGACCATGGTTGATTGGCACAGGTACATTCGGTTCAATGTCTCCCCTCCACCTAACCTGCCGCCGACTATAGCGAAGCCCCGGATCCACGTTGGGCACTCAGACGCCTGGATAGGGAGGCTCTCCTGGAGGCATCCATTGTGCAGGCCTGGATTCCGTCACCGGCCAGGCCTGCCGATGTCGACGCAGAGCCCGAATGGTTCAAAAGAGCCATATCGCATATCTGCGATGCGGCGATGCCTAGGGTTAAGCCCGGCCTGGCAAAGAAGCAGGTGTACTGGTGGTCAGGGGAGATCGCTCAGCTGCGAGCAGCGTGCGTGACCGCTCGCCGAAAGTACAACAGTTTTGGCCGGAGGCGTCACCCTCCAGACGATGCGGCAGCCCGCGAGGCGGAGCTATATGAGGCGCACAAGGGAGCCAAGAGGACCCTCCAGGAAGCCATAAAGCAAGCCGAACTGCGGGCCCGCGAAGAGCTGCTGGAGTCTCTGTAGCAGAACCCAAGGGGGCGCCCTTACCTTGCAAGCTTGCGGTCCTGGGCGTGGACGTTCTCTCGCTGGAGACCATGGTGAGGGCCGTGGTGTCCGACGGGAGCAAGTGGCACGCCGCCACCTCTTTCTGTGAGCAGGTACAAGGAAGCAGGCCGTGGTGGAGGCGTGTCGTGAGATCCTACACACGCCTGCCAACTCACAGACGCGGTTTAAAATCCGAAACCCACCAGGCGAGGCCACGGTGGCAGCCATAGTCCGCCGGTAACCCGGTGGTTATCCTTTCCTCGAAACCTTACCCGGGGTGCCCGGCCATGGTCACTTGGGGACGACATCGTGTGGTTTTAGTCGGTTCGATTCCAACACGCCCACCCCATCGTCGACACCGATGGGGTGAAGCCCGTGGGGGTTTCCACACTTTAAAAAAAAATGGATGGGCGCAGCTATATTTGAATGTAGACGGATAAAAAAAAAAAAAAGTGATTAACGTAAACTGTACTACTAGAAGATATTCTATGCAATTTATACTTATATAATTATTTTTATATATACCACAATAACCCAAACCTTAAGTTAACATTCTTATTTTTCTACACTTTTGCGCCCGAAACTGGCTGCGGACGGCCTGCGCCTCGCTGCGGCGTAAAGTGGCAACGTTGCTATGCCGAAAAGACCTAAATTCCCCAAATATCCTCGCCTTAAGTATAAGCCACTGCTTTAACCATCGTCTAGTTTTATTTTTTTTGCACAGTGTAGTACAAGTAATGAAAAAAAAACAGTACCACTACCGTCAGAAGAGAAAACTTGAATAATTACGTGTGTATTTTTTGAATCGTCATCCCTCCCTCCCTTCCTCCATTTTGTATACCCAAAATGTGCTCAAAGCACCAAATGAAGTTTTCATGTAAAAAAAATCTGCCTTTGATTTTTTTTTAATATTTAGGACACGTCAACCTCGCCTGATAGTATGCTGAAGGTAAAGTCTCAGGAAAGAGGGTCACCATTACATACGTACCATGTTAACAATGGTAGCACTCAGCTTGACGGCCTCATCAGAAGAGGATTGTCGTCGCAGCACCGCGTGACACCCACCGGTCCCACTAGTGCTGTAACCACAATCCCCCTGCCCGGCTATGCACTTGCTGACCCCTGAACGCAATCAAACCGAAATTGGATGACTATGGAGGGTTTTTCGCAATCGTGCACAGTGGTACCTACCCGGCCGAATTTTGTGACGAATTTGTGTCATCAAATATCTACCACCAGTAAAGTACTGTAGCGTCCGGGGGTTAGACGCCACAATACCTCGTGTTGATAAAAGATAAACACAAGGAAAAATAGTTATATCCAATTTATTTATTAATTCAACAAAGCTTCCTGTATCGAGTTTAGCGAGGTTTTTACGCGTATATATTTATATTTAAGCGAACTAGGGAATCGCGATCTCCGCTCAAGGACTGAGCCTAAATTTAATACACTTATATCTTCTCCTCGGCCGGCGGACCCGGGCGGCGCGCCCAGTCGCTCGCTGTCAGCCGGATAGCCGAATGCAGCTCCAAGCAATGGTTTTTTCTTCCCTAAGCTAAATTTAAAAATATTTAAATGTTTATTTTTAAACTCTGACACATGATGGCCAGGTCAATGAACTGTAGTAGTCGAACGAGGTCGCACACTACAACCAGCTACGCCCTTATGGCCATACATGTGACAGCTACACTGAAGCCCTAGGTAAACTAAACGAGGACAGATTTTTTTTTATTAAATCGGTTGTCTCTTACAATGAGAAAAACGATGCAATCTTTATAATTTGTAGCAATTAAACTGTAATAAATACTGAAAAACCCGATTAAAAAGATTGCTTCATTCTTGGCCTGGCAACAACCTCGTCAAAAAGCAACAAGCCACAACACGATTATCTAAATAAACTAGTTTGATGTCACTTGCCGACACATTTTAAGGTTTGCCCTGAAGGGACTTAAAGTAACAGAGTACTTTTAAGACCTACCTAACTAAAAACGAAAGATGACATAAAGTGACTTATCCTTACACATTATGCATATGTAATTATAAACCTCTTACATCGCCTACGAATTACTAAATTACTTTTTAATCAATATTAAAGAGAAAGAGAACCTTACTTCATAAAGAGGAATCTGATCGAAAACCAACTTTCAATCATCGTCGGCACTCATGTCCAGAACGATTTGACTCTCTTACAAAGTTTAGATCCCTACTCCCAACATTGGACAAAAAAATTATTGCCTAACTCCTACGCTAGAACATCACGAACATAACAAAACAAATCTATTTATCTTCAGCAGCGCAGCAATATGGAATAAACAGAGAACACATATTAATAATAAAATATTACACACAACACGTTATTTACTACGTGAATTATAATTCTACTAAGACTTATAGTCCTTATTGGCCCTATTGACCCGCAGGCAACTGTCAATGCTCTTGAAACACTCTGGAACAAGCCACCATCATAGCCATCTTCTCGTTGAGCACATAATAGCACATAAAAGCACATAAAAGCAAATAAACACAACGATACTGATAAATGCGTCGCTCCAATGTCGCACGACGTCTTTCTTCAAATGGTACGGGATCGATCCATCCACTGCCAACTGCAGAATGTTGGCGTTTACGACTTCTGCGGAAACTAGCGCTTCACCAGCTGTATGGAAACCGGCGTTCCTCCACCAGTTGTAGCTGTAGCAACCACCAGCTCCTGTGGACAGCAGCGCCTACACCAGTTGTAGCGTCCGGGGGTTGGACGCCACAATACCTCGTGTTGATAAAAGATAAACACAAGGAAAAATAGTTATATCCCATTTATTTATTAATTCAACAAAGCTTCCGGTATCGAGTTTAGGGAGGTTTTTACGCGTATATATTTATATTTAAGCGAACTAGGGAATCGCGATCTCCGCTCAAGGACTGAGCCTAAATTTAATACACTTATATCTTCTCCTCGGCCGGCGGACCCGGGCGGCGCGCCCAGTCGCTCGCTGTCAGCTGGATAGCCGAATGCAGCTCCAAGCAATTGTTTTTTCTTCCCTAAGCTAAATTTAAAAGTATTTAAATGTTTATTTTTAAACTCTGACACATGATGGCCAGGTCAATGAACTGTAGTGGTCGAACGAGGTCGCACACTACAGTACCACCATCCTGTATTAGCGAAGAAGTGAGACGCTGTTTAGGTACTCAGGCGGACTATGGGGACACAAAAAGGTACTGTCGCCGAAAGCCAAGATGTAATAAATGCGCGGGATACCATACATCCGCTGAATTCCTACCTAAAGAAAGATCTAATGATATTAAATGTGCACTACGCAATGGGAACCACCCTGCAAATTAATACTATAATAATAACTGATGATGAACAAGCGCAACCAGACAGAATCAAACACAGCGAAAACATTCCAGTTCTGCAGCAATGAAACGAAACAACAGACTATTCACACAATTTCAAACAAATCATTAATATATGATGCAACAAATGACTGCAATGACAAACTTACTTATAACAAAATGTCCCAAATGCATTTAATTTCGATTTCGATTTCGATTTTGATTTTGATTGATTTTAATCAAAATTAAAATAAAATTAAAATAAAATAAAATATAAATCAAAAGCAGCATTTTGCGAGCTCGTCGACGAGCTACCGTAGAGAATAGCACTGCAGACCATTAAAAATTGCCATATGGAAAGCCAATGGGCTGTCAAATCATGCTCTCGAAGGAAAATTGTTTCTAAACACTCACAATATAGGTATAATGTTAATTTTCGTAGACCCATTTCACCACTAAAAGCTTCTTCAAGGTGACAAAATACAAAATATATAATACAGACTATCCCAATGGCCATCAGCCCATGCTGGCTCAGCTCTATTAATAAAAAAGCGGCCAAGTGCGAGTCGGACTCGCCCATGAAGGGTTCCGTAGCAGCAAGTAACATAATAATGCTTTTTTTTATTTTAGGTAGATTTCGATGAAATCGATCTACCTATTGGTTTCTTGACTACTGTCGAATTTAAAAAAAAATTCTTCATAGGTCGAGTTATGACCTCCTGAGTCCGAAATGACCACTGGTCAAAAAGTTTATATATACATATATATATATGTATGTATGGTTCCACTTCCCAAAATTTGCGGCACTCTCACGGTCGCATTTTTGCCCCGATCGCTTTAAAACTGCCTTCAAAAATTTCTTGGGTGTAAACTTAGTTTAAGTTCGTGAACGGGTGGAATCCGGCCTAAGGGGACGGTAGGGCCTCACTTTTTGTGAAATCAGTTTTTCCTCAAAATTTCACGTTCCATGAAAGATATTGGAACCGTTCTAATTTTATCCCATAGTATACATGAATACCAACAACTTTTAATTATAAACCTATAAGATTAAAACTTTAACTAAAAGTGGAGGGGGGAAAAAACCAAAATTTTTCGGGAAAAAAATCATAACTTCTAACCGGTGAACATTCTTGATGTCGGAAACATTTTTAATCGATAGGCCATTTTTAAGTCTAAAATAAATGTTTGAAAAGTTTTTCGCTAAAAGTTACCGTTTTCGAGAGAAAAAAATTAAACATGTTAAAAATGCGCTCGGCGTGGGTCATAGAAGAAGCATAGGTCATAGAGGGGCAAAAAATATTTCTAACCGTGCTTCACGAAATCTACCTGTGCGTTCCCCCTGCGGGAACGGATTTTTTATATTTGAGTTGATGGAATGAAAGGTAAATTGCGGTTTACGATTAATGACGTATTAAAAAAAACTACTTACTAGATCTCGTTCAAACCAATTTTCGGTGGAAGTTTACATGGTTATGTACATCATATATATTTTTTAGTTTTATGATCCTCTTATTTTAGAAGTTACAGGGGGGGGGGGGACATTTTACCACTTTGGAAGTGTCTCTCTTGCAAACTTTTCATTTTAGAAAAAAATTATATTAAAAACCTCAATCTGATTTTTGAAGACCTATCCATAGATACCACACGTATGGGTTTGATGAAAAAAAAATTTTGCATTTCAGTTCTAAGTATGTGGAACCCTCAAATGTACTTAATGTTTTTTTCTATTTTTGTGTGAAAATCTTAATGCGGTTCACAGAATACATTTACTTACCAAGTTTCGACAGCATAGTTCTTATAGTTTCGGAAAAAAAGTGGCTGTGACATACGGACGGACAGACAGACAGACATGACGAATCTATAAGGGTTCCGTTTTTTGCCATTTGGCAACAGAACACTAAAAAAAACTCGATGTAAAAAATTCGTACCGTAGCAACGAAATACAAGCTAGAAATTTTATACATTCTTGTCATCCGAAAACTGGACTCAAAAAGGCTTCCGGTTACAATCTCATTACTGCAAAAACATTAAAAGAAGAACTTTCTTAACGCTGATATGCAATGCCACTGTGAGAAGCGACTTCATTCTCGACCAATGGAAAACAGCCGAAATAATTCTTATTCTTAAACCTGGAAAGGAAACTGATAAAGTCTCTTCTTATCATCCAATAAGCCTCCTACCTATGCGTTCTAAAGTACTTGAAACCCTCATAATGAAAAGACTCTTACCAGAAATTAATAAATCACAAATAATCCCCTTGTATCAGTTTGGATTCGTACGGCTCATGGGTACAATTAGTACCACTTTCGTAAAAGATATTTCGCAGGCCTTTGACCGGGTATGGCATGAAGGTGTTATAATACATAATATACTGAAAACGCTCCCACCTAGCTACTTTATATTGCTAAAATCATACTTAAATTGATGTCACTTTTATGTTAAGATAGGTGACGACAAAGGAAACCCCAAAGAAGTGTAGTGGATCCAGTGTTAAACCTCATATACACATATGACTTGCCAGTAAAAAGAAACGTTCTTGTGGGTACTTTCACCGATGTTACGGCAGTGCTAGCTACTTGCAACGAAGCTTCAACGACAAATCTGAGTGGCTTACCTATTGACGTATCAAGGCGAACGAAACCAAATCGGCTCATATAACTTTTACACTAAGGCACAATTCCTGCTCTCCTGTCGAGATGAATAAAATCCAGATAGCTCAAAGCGAGACAGTGAGATATTTGGGTAAACTATGGACAGAAGACTGACATGGAAAAATCAATTTTTTAATAAAAGAAAAGTTACAAGTTAAAAAGCTGTTTTAGCTAATGTGTAGCAAGTCAACATTATCACTAGATTGTCATGATTTTAAAAATAGGTTAGTAAAATATAGAAAAAGTATAATAAATGTTCTACAATAAATGCATTTAGGTACATAATTGTATACAAATATTCTAAGTATCTGAAATAAACGGAACTAGAAATAATATGATCATATATTTAAAACCTATTTGAAAGTTGTATTGAATTTCTTGACTTCCGTTATTATTATTTTGTCCACATCCGGCAACGTGTCGTTCGCCAATATTGTTACTTTTAAGACGAGTGAATCATTGTGAGGCAGTCTGAAGCAGAATTTTGAAGTGGAAGGTTCAATATTAAGCAGTGTATAATAGTATAATTGTATTGAGGTATATAGTTTATAAGTAAACCAAAGTTATAAGTAAAGTAATATAATAAATTATCTAAGTACTAAAGACGGTGTTTTTATCAAGATAATAAACTTCTTCTGTATAAATGTATATTGAAGCCTATTTGGTTCTATGAAGTTGAAATGTGGGGAACTGCAACAAAGTCAATTTTCGAAATCCTACAACTTTTCCAGTCTAAAATCCTGCACCTTGGTATATGACCAACAATCAATTCCACCGAGACCTGAATATGCCGATGGTGAAACAGGAGATATTTAACAAGCTTCAGACTTATGCAAAACGCATCGAGATTCACCCAACGCACTCGCCTGCAACCTGATGGATAAGACATCCAGCACTTACATCAGAATAAAAAGAAAAGCCCTTCAAGACCTTATATAAGGTCTTGGAAAGAACAAAATGAATGCCAAGTCCTTAGGTAGATTGCAAGATATAAAGCACATAAAAAAAATCTTTTTGATAGTTCATGTAGCATAAAAAGTCACGTAAATACCTAGGGACCGCGACCATACTATATAAAATAAATATCATTTGCTATCACTATATTTATCTATATTTAAATTCAATTCACGGCTATTGGTTCGCAAAAATCGCCAATCACATCAGCATCACCACTACTGACCCTATGGGCAATGGGCATGGCAATGGGGGTCAGTATTGCCAGGCCTCCGTCACTCGCTCAAGGCCGCGCGCTATATACCTAGCGCTCGCGTATCGTCGACGATACAAACAGGCAGAGGGCTGCCGAATGCCCGCCTGAGCGCTTGCATTGGACCGCACTGTACGTTTCCCGCGCTTACGCTTCGAAATGCAGAAACTACGTAATTATTGTGCAGTGGTGGTAAAAGTCAAAAAACAAAGGAAAATGACGTTTTTTTCATTGCCGAGAGACGAAGAAAGGTGAGTAGTATTTTAAATCTTATCCATATGAATGTTGTCACCATTTATTTCTTTAAACATAAGTAGGTAGCATGAGCAGGTATGTAAATCGTAAATTAAAGGAGTTTTTTGTGTCAGTTATTATAAAAGTGTTGTTTTATAGGTAATTCTAATACTGTAGTTACCTAGTACTTACGCAATAGGTAATGTCCGTTAATTTTAGATTTCTTTGATATTTTAGCTATGGGTAGGAATAAGGGTCTATATATAGGTAGGTATTTAAACTATCATGGTCATTCACATTCGTATTAAAGTTATCGGGATATTTACCATGTTGTATATTAGGCATTGCGACAGCTTCAAAACAATACAACATGGTAAATATCGCGATAACTTTAATACGAAAGTCTATATATGGGTATATCTACTGTAACTTATTTCGTATTTTATACCAATGGTTGAACAAACTGACAAAATAATTAATCTAAATGCATTAAAATTTGAAAAAATCTTATATTATTAAAACCCTCCATAGTAATCCAATTTCGGTTTGATTGCGTTCAGAGGTCAGCAAGTGCATAGCCGGGCAGGGGGATTGTGGTCACAGCACTCTTGGGACCGGTGGGTATCACGCGGTGATGCGACGACAATCCTCTTCTGATGAGGCCGTCGAGCTGAGTGCCACCATTGTTAACATGGTACGTGTATGCCATGGTGACCCTCTTTCCTGAGAATTTACCTTCAGCTTACCATCAGGCGAGGTGAAGTCAAATTGACGTGTCCTAAATATTAAAAAAATAATCATTAGAAAGCTGTATACAGTATACAGTAGAGCCTCCCTATCCGGATAGGAAAAAGAATACCCCTTCCGAATTATCGAGGCGTCCAGATTATAGTATGTATGCAAATGATATGCACTATTTTAATAATAACAAAATGCAATTTTATCTTGGATTTCATTTACTTACATTTCTTTTTGTTTTTCGTGCACCAGGATTACGTTATGTTTGGCTAACAAAAAAAGCAGCCAAGTGCGAGTCGGACTCGCCCATGAAGGGTTCCGTAGCAGCAAGTAACATAATATTTTTATTTTTACAATTTATGGCGTATTAAAAAAAAACTACTTACTAGATCTCGTTCAAACCAATTTTCGGTAGAAGTTTGCATGGTAATGTACAACACATATATATTTTTGTTCTATCATTCTCTTATTTTAGAAGTTAGAGGTGGGGGGGGGACCCATTTTACCACTTTGGAAGGGTTTCTCGCGCAAACTATTCAGTTTAGAAAAATTAGGAACCTTAATATCATTTTTGATAAGATATATATTTTTTTTTAGGACTCCGTACCCAAAGGGGAAATACAGAACCCTATTACTAGGACTTCACTGTCCATCTGTCTGTCTGTCTGTCCGTCCGTCTGTCACCAGGCTGTTTTTCATGAACCGTGATAATTAGTATACCATAAACCGTGAAATAGTAAATAATGTATTTATGTTGCCGCTATAACAACAAATACTAAAAACCAGAATAAAATAAATATTTTAGGGTACAACCCATAGAACAAACGTAATTTTTTTGCCGTTTTTATTTATTCATCTATAACGATAACTTCTTAACTTTCACAGAATATTTAGTTGTATATTCACTTTAAAAATAAATAGTAAAATTAAAATACAATAAATAATAAAGGGGAAAATAAATTATTTCCGCGATTTAGGATATTTTCGACTATAAAATTTAATAACAGGCAATTCCGAGAAGGAAAAAAAATATAAATCATTATATAAAACTAAAACCAATTCGATTGACAAATAAAAAACATGGTTGACTCGTAACATTTAATTACCTTTCGTTATATTACAATAATCACCATAGGTACAACCCTAGCACATTCTTACGATAGCGTCACTCGCATGTCGGGCAACACAGTCTCGACTCTATGTTTGTGTTTTTAAGGTACAATTCTTCTCGTTCTGTGCAGCAGGTATTATTATTAAAATTTTGTAGGTGAATATAGACTAGGTATTTTCGCTTTTTTATGGGAGTGATGTATCTGTTACGTTAGTAACTATTTATTCATCTGTGGTATTACTCTATAGTAATACCGTAATACCAAGTAGAATAATATTATGTAATCTGTGGTAATATTTACTACGGAAATTATATGGATTTGGTGCCAAAAGAACTTTTAAAGAACGCGGGCAAATTTATTCACGGCGTTGACAGTTCATACATTGGAAAACGATGTTAAGAGTTTGGGTGTCCATCACGTAACGCCAGCAGAGGCCGCTAGTTTATTAAGCTGATGACAGAACCATCATGTCATGTGTATGTGTCATGTGAATTTGAATGTCATGTCAGCTAAGTAGGAGTCAAAGTTTCAAAGTTTTCAAAGTTGATCAAGAGAAGTTTTGCGTTTTGAAAACTGTGCAAGACTATTTTCTCTGATTGGCGTCTTCGCCATTACATAATAATTTTATAAACATTTATTATATTTTACTAGAGATTGGCGAAATTGCGGTGATTCTACTGCAGAAGCCATTAACTAAAAGAAGAAGAAGAAGAAGAAGTTTTGCGTTGATTTTATTAATTTTCGTAGCTTATCCTCTCAATATTTGAAACTTTAATTGATTACATTTACAAGTGCATTCGTTCTACCAGTTATTCGAATATTTCGATAATGCCGTTTATTGCATGCTGCATACCGTCGTGTCAAAAAACGAAATACGATGTAACTTTGTTTCAATTCCCTCGGAATGAAACATTACAGCAAATATGGCTTAAACAAGTCGGTCCTCATTATCCACAAGCAAAGCAGCTAACTCCACAGCAATTGACGAAAAGGAAAATTTGTATAAGGCACTTCGAACAAAAGTTTCTTAATGGGAAAAAAAGGCTATACAATGCTTGTCCTACATTAATATCGGAAGAAGAAATTGCAACAGGAATGCCAACAAATCCTGCAAATTTAGAAGGTTAGCAAGTGCTTAAAATAGCTGATCACTGTATTTACATTAATATTTATATTAAACTTAGTGTGTAAACATAGTTTATAATTTACCTAGAGTTTTAGTTAGGTTGCAGGATGATTTTTTGTAATATGTCTCATTTTTTAAAATTTCAGTTGAAAGCGATCACACTTATACAAAATCTACCACCACATTAGATCACAATTACTGTAAGAGGCCATTATTGAATGTGACTAGTGTACAGGCATCAAAAGTACCTAAACTTCAAATAAATGAAATGTTTTGCTCTGATGATCAAATTGATGCATTGCCCTCAACATCAAAAGAAACTATTACACTAACAGGTAAGGTACATTTTCATATTTCTAGAATCAGACAGAGGCAGTTCGGGCAGAGGCATGAACTTGTGACAGCCATCACAAGAAAATCTCACATGCCTCATGGGATGACTTTTTCACCTTTCTATATGTATCTAGGTTCTCCTCGAATATTCGTTTTGTAGAGCCATTGTGCATTATCACATTAAGTTGTATATCCATTCAATTTCTAATTCAATTCAACATCAAAATGATGAATAATTTTTGTAAAAGCGTTTAGTTTAATATTTAGCACTACAATGAAGGTGGGGCATTGTACTTTGGTTATTAATTTTACTTGATGTTTCAGGTATCAAATCAAAGAGAATGCGTCTAACAAGCAGTGTAAAATGTATGACTCCAAACTGCCACACATTGTACAAGAAATGTAAGCAGATTATTAAATCAAGAAGATTATTTGGAGGTTACAATAGAAAGAACATTGAAGACGCTACTGCTTTAAACGAGACTAAGACTTTCCAGAAACTTATTGAGAAGTTTAGCTTTATGCAAAGACAATTTATCTCAATGCAACTGAATACTGTAGGCGTAAAGAAACAGGCCAGATGTTATACTTTGGAGGAAAAGTTATTGTGTCTTGCTCTGTATAAACAGAGTCCAAAAGGCTATTCTCTACTCGAGAAAATCTTCTGTTTACCCAATAAAAGAACTCTAAATAGAGTTCTTCAAAGAATTCCTATGAACTGTGGCATAAATAAAGAATTTTTCAATGCTTTGAAACACAAAATTTCTGAATGGAGTTCTTCAAAAAAATTATGTAACATACTATTTGATGAAGTTCAGTTATCAAGTGGACTACAATTTGTTCCATCTGAAGATGTTATACATGGATTTGTCCCAGATAGCTACTCTCCCAAATTTGCAGATCATGCTCTTGTAGTTATGATAAGAGGTATTTGTGGCTCATGGCGACAACCAATCGCTTATTATTTTTGTGAGGGTACCATGCCAACAGTTTCCTTGGTAAAAATTATAAAAGATGTGGTACGGGCTGTTATAAGCACTGGTCTTGAACCATTGGCCTTAATATGTGACCAGGGCATGACTAATCAGAGTGCATTAAAGTTTTTACAAGCAAGTACTAGACGAGACCAATTAAAAAATGGATTAACATATGGTATGTTATGTATATATGTATTTTTATATTAACATCTGTACTTCATCATAATTCTGCTGATTGAGGCCCACTGCCAAATTAGGAAATATAATAAGTTAAAGGAACTACATACTTAAATATACCTAATTATAAAATCTATTTTTAATTGTTTGTTTTTTGGAATGTTAGTGTCAATACTCCATTCAAAGTTTTTACTTTTCGAGCGGGAGGTACCCTTGCTTTTGATGTGGTTGGTTGTTCAGTTATATTTGGGAGCGACTGCCGTTTGACCTCCCAGCCTCAGTTCTTTAGGTCGCCCATACGGCTTATATGGGCGACATGTCTGTCTTCTTAACCTAATGACAGAACTGAACTTCTTAACCTGATGAACAGGCGGGACAGAGTTTTAATGTGCCCTCCTAAGCACAGAAGCGCTCTGTCGAAATACAACTAAGCGGTCACCCATCAAATGGTACCTTAACCCACTGATTCCCCTACAGTGAGTGCACCTGGGCTTGAGCAGTTCAAATGTAGACTTTTCATGATCAAGTGTTTATTTAATAAATTATTAAATTGGTTCTTAATTTTCAGATGGCACTATTTCCATAGATGGACACAACTTGTGCATTGTTTATGATCCACCGCACCTATTAAAGGGCATTAGAAATAACTTATTGAATAAAAATATGATTTTTCAAGATAAACTTGTGAAGTGGCAGGATATTGTAGATATTTACAATTATGACTGTCAAATCGGCAATATAAGAATGTTGCCGAAACTCACAGATGAGCATGTCATACCAGACAAAATAAAAAAAATGAAAGTTAGCAATTGTACCAAAGTATTGAGTGAACGAGTGGCTGCCACCCTAAGATATACTGGAACTTTTAGTGAGTAAATTGCAATTGTAATAAACTTTGGACCACTTACATCACCTTATCTTGAACGATTTAATGGAAACACAAACTAAGAGCATTTTGTTATATAAATTTTGTAATAAAATATTCATTCATATTTTAGTATTCTTATCACTAATTTCTCCAGAACTAGAACTAGTATGTAATTTATTATTTCTTTCACATATTATTCACATTAACTCTTGGATATATTTTTTGCACTAGGCAGTGAAAATATAACATGATAGTTTTTATTGCAATATCAGTACAATAGTTTTATTTTCTTGTGTAGGTCAACATGCAGATGGAAGCCTGGTTAGCAACACTGTAAGAAACACAGCAGATGCTGTGGAATTCTTCGACAAATTATTTGATAGTTGCAATGGATCAAGAGGAGGCCAAGCTCCCGGCAAATTGAGGGGCCCAGTGAAACCTAATTCACCCCATGCAGTATTTTGGACTGATGCAATTAATATAATAAAAAATATAAAATATATAGACTGTGCTAGTGGGACACAAAAAATTAAGAGTGTACCCACATTACATAATTGGATCACTACCTTAGAAAGCCATTTAAGATTAAAAGAAATTTTGTTTTCTAAAGGAGTCTCGTTCTATTATACTAGAAATTTTAACCAAGATCCTTTAGAAAACTTTTTTGGTAAAATAAGATCTCACAATTATAGATATAATAATCCAGACACATACACATTCCAAAACTCTTTTAAATCGTTGATTATGACTAATATGCTAAGTATTCATTCGAATCACGCAAATTGTGAGGATGATGTAGGTGCAACAATAATAAATATAAAGCAATTGATGTCCCCATGTCATCCAGGCCAAACTACTATGATTGTTGAAGAACCAAACATTGTAGAAGAGAATGCTACAATAGCCACGACTTCTGCTCTTTCGGCACCTTTATCGATACGTACTGTTATTACAGAAAAAATTAAATGTAATGCCAGAGGTTTTACTGCAGGTTACATAATCTACAAGTTATGCAAGTCATTTAAATGTCCTAAATGCAAAAAAACAATGATTACGAATGAGTTGACAAATGTTCACGAATTAACTTTGTTTAGAGAACGAAAAAGTTTAAAAAATAAAAACTTAAAGTATCCCTCTACCCAATTTATTGTAGCCTTTTCGGAATTAATTAATGTAGTAAATGAATACTTAGAACATAACTGCAATAAAAAATGTATATTTAAGAATATCAGACAGAAATATTTGGAAGCAAGAGATTTGGAATGGTTGGGCTGTTCTACTCATAAAGATACATTAAAAGAACACTTCATAAAAATCATTACGAGATTACAAACTTTTAATTGGTGCCGCGGAATCAATTTAATACTGAGTGGAACAGTCCAAAGAAGGATAAATTCAGAAAATTTAAATGTTGTTCAAAAATTAGCATATAAAAAATTTATGAAAACTAGAAAATATAGGATTAATAAATAAAAAGTGTTTGATTTTATCTACCTTTAAAAATTAACTTATAAACAGGAACTCAAAACGAGGTATATCGACTATTTTTCCATCACTATTTTATCGATCTCGATGCGATGTTGAAGCTATGCACTGCCCTACGTTCAGCACACTAGCGCCCCTAGCGGATTGTCGTCATGGACTCCAAAACTATTACGGTTCGATATTTGTTTAAGAGGTGTCTTATCTGTACTATGTACATATCTTCTAATCTGTGAATTTATTACTGTCACAACTTCTCATCTCAATTTTCTTGTTGTTTAAAATTGCAAAAAGTATTCAGTAGAATGTCTGTGGATAAAATAAGTAACAATTATGATTCATCGAATTCGATACCCTGTCCAGTTTGTAATAAGGACTTTGATAAAAATGCCATCGAGGAACATGTTAACAAGTGTTTGTTTCTAAACACACAGAATGAGTTTCAGCATAAACGAAGTGAAATAAACAATATTAAGAGAAATAGTTCGCACTTGAAGAACCATTCTTCAGTAGAAAAACGTACGCGATTAAGTACTAGTACTAGCCCTAGTTCTTCCAAAGGCATAGTGAGTTCAAGTAGACTTAAAATGGCATACTTATTAGATTCTGATAAGATATTATCTACTTTAAAATCTTGCTTACAGAAATCCCAGTCAGAATCGACTTCAAAAAGCCAATCTAAAGATACCAAAAATATACCCTTGGCTGAGCGAATGAGACCAGTTAATTTACAGGACATTATTGGCCATAGAGAGGCATTTGGATCTGGATCAATGTTAAGGTCATTATTAGACCAACGCAAAATACCAAATATGATATTATGGGGACCTCCAGGTTGTGGAAAGGTTTGTTGATAAAAGTTTTCTTTGAATATATATAGGCAATTACTTTACTATGTACACAGATATGTGCCCATTATTAGGAATGCTAATGAAATTTATAAAACAGTTCAATAGAAATTTCTATTACTTTCCTAGAAATTTCTATAACCAAGCTGTTAGCCTATCTTTGTCTACTGTTGGGTAAAAGTTAAAAAGCATATTAATAACAATATAATAAAGCCCTTTTATTCCGAGTTTTGCTACAAGTTTGGCAATACATATTTTCCAGTCCTATTTACTATATTATGTCTCGCAACTTGGCGTGCCTCCTGGCATAGGCCTCCTCCAGTGTCCTGGTATGGCTCTCTCCAATGAGCCCTGTCTTCTGCAACTCTGGTCCAGAAAGGCCCCAAGGTTAGGCGGATATCATCCCTCCATCTTGTTTTGGGTGCCCCTTACTTCTGGTGTCCTCTCTTGAGTACCATAAGGTTACTTGTTTGCTTCATTTGTTTATTTTGCAGTGTAGCATATGTCCAGTCCAACCCCATTTTAAATGCTCTATACGAGTTATTATATCTGCAACTTTGGTTTTTCTTCTTATTTCAGAGTTTTTGATTTTGTCACTTAGTCTGATACCCAGCATACTCCTTTCCATTGCCCTTTGTGTGCTAGCTAATATTTACCTATGCTTGTCTGTTAACGCCCATGATTTGTAGCCGTATGTCATACATGGGAGGATGCAAGTGTTGAAGGTCTTTCTTTTAATTTGCATGCTTAAATCTTTACTCTTCATTATTTCTTTTAGGGACCAGTATTTTTTCCATCCACCGGTTATTCTTTTATTTATTACCTTGGATATATAGTCCCCAGGAGTTATAATTTAATACTCTTTCACCTAGTCTAACCTGTTTCCGTAGACCTCTATGTTAACTTCTGTGGAGTTGGTCACCAATTTTGTTTTGCTTGCATTCATTAGTAATCCCTCATCTCTGCTTTTCTCTGCTATGTCTTTTAACATTTGTCCTAGTTTTTTTGGGTCTTCTAACAGAATAATGTCATCAGCGAATCGTAGAGACCGTTGATGTTGATATCATAGTTATCCCAATCTAGTCTTCTAAATATGTATTCCAGCACTGCATTAAACAGCTTGGGGGAGAGCAGATCTCCTTGTCTAACGCCATAAACAGTATAGGAAAAGGGGTTTCCTTTTGTTTCCAGTTTAATGCAACTTTTGCATTGTAGATGGATTTAATTATTTGTATATAGGCGTCATCCACTCCTTGTTCTTCTAGACGCAATAAAAGCATATTAAAAAAAAAAAATGAATAAACATTGTAGGACATTTTGCTTCATTTTGTATTTCAGACGTCCCTGGCTAATGTCATAGCTAACATATGTAAGGAACAAAACAATATGCGGTTTGTAAAACTCTCTGCCACTATGTCAGGAATCAATGATGTTAAGGAAGTTGTGAAAGTAGCTAAGAATGAAGCTCAATTTAAAAGGCAAACTGTACTGTTTATGGATGAAATTCACAGGTTTGTATGGTATTGAATTAGACATGTAGGTATTAAAGCTGGACCCGAGGGGGCCATCTCGAAACGGGAGATGGCCCAGGGTCAGTCGGGATGCAAGGGATATGCTTTATGGGCAACCTTACACCCCGGCGTTTGAAGATCTGAGACGGCGTGCAGTTTTAGTCAGTTCAAGCCCGACATAACCACTGGCCGGCAGTGAGGGTGGGGTATCCGAAGGGATTTTCCCACGAAAAAAAAGAAAAGGTAATACCTTTTCTTGGGCTGGATTAATTAAACATGCCTATATTCATCATTGCAATTCAGTTGTAAGGCCCGAAACTGCGTTAAAGCCACATGGGTTCATATAAAAGTGCTCCGTCATTGGGGAACCGTGCAGTCTTCTGGCAGGGAGGTAAGGACAGCGCGTTTGCGCAGAACTGTTGGGACGCATGCTCGGGGCCCCGCTCGATTCGATAAATGAACTTATTGCCATCATTTTCTTATTGTTAATCGTCTTTTTACTACATAATAATTATATTAAACTTTCCATCGTCATGACTATACAAGTACAAAGCTGAAAAATTTAACTAGCCATCCTATGTAATTAGGACTCTGCAACGAGTCAGCAAAGTCTAAGTAGTCTGTGGTCAGCACTGAGCCCACACATGTGGCCGGACAAGGTATACCTTGACATTCAAAATTGCGCGAAAATATGAATTAATAAAGAAATCTACGTAGTATAAATTTACTACTAGTATTCCCGCCAACTCCTCCAGGGTAGAAGTCGGTAGTGTAATGGCCAGGATTCGAACCGGGGACCTCTCGACACTTGAATCAATATTTGTAAAGGGGTCAATCAACAATTTTTTGTACATTTCAATTTATTTTTGAGACAAAAAAAAACCAAAATGAAATTAAAGATTTTTGAAATTTCATTTTCATCTTTTCGCATAAAAAATATACTAATCTATATAACTTAGGCTTTGAATAAAAGAGGATGAATAAAAGATAAATATTAATATACCTTTTATTTCGTAGCCTCGCATTTAAGGTTGCAATTTAATTTGAAATATATGAATCACAGTACAGGGACAACACGGTAACATAAGAGACACTGTCTCTTAAGTTGCCATTTGGGAGACTTAACTTAGAACTGCAACGTAATGATTACAGGGAATCAGATGAATTAAAATAAAAATATAGAAAAGAAAAAAAAATTTTGGTATAATGTAACTAACTAAATAATTTTTGTGTCGAGTTGAGTTAACAATCGTAATCTTCCAAAAAAATTACCAGTATTCAATCAATCTCTTGTACTTCGGATAAAATAATGCTCTCTTAGTTTAGCCAAAAAACCGGTCAAGTGCGATTCAAGGGGTCCGTAATAGCAAGTAAATTTTTTATATTTGAGTTGATAAAATGAAAGGTAAATTGCGAAAGGTAAGTTACTGGGGGGGGGGGGACATTTTACCACTTTGAAAGTGTCTCTCTTGCAAACTATTCAGTTTAGAAAAAAATTATATTAGAAACCTCAATATCATTTTTGAAGACCTATCCATAGATACCACACACATATGGGTTAGATGAAAAAAAAAATTTGAGTTTCAGTTCTAAGTTTAACCACCACCCCCAAAATGTATTGTTTTTTTTTCTATTTTTGTGTGAAAATCTTAATGCGGTTCACAGAATACATCTACTTACCAAGTTTCAACAGCATAGTTCTTATAGTTTCGGAACAAAGTTGCTGTGTGTGTACGGACGGACAGACAGACAGACATGACGAATCTATAAGGGTTCCGGTTTTTGCCATTTGGCAACGGAACCCTAAAAAAACCAATGAAGCTAATAAAATAATTTATATGTAGTTTTTTTTATTGCAATTAAACCTCTTTTATTAACCCATACATAAGCCTCGTTAACAATACCTACACTTCATATAGTTATGGAAATCCAGGACTTTTGGTGTACAGGAGGGTTTACTAGCAAAATAATGTTACGTGCGCGGGGTACAAATTAAATGCCGTTTACACAACAAAGAGGTTTATTCGCTCACCACAAACTAGACAACTAAATAACTAGCACACACAGTACTCTTCAACAGTTCAAGTCGCTCAGCAGTTCACAGTAGTCCACAATCGTTGCTTAAGTCGCAGGTATAACTCTCTTGGTTCACTTCGGTAAGATGTGTTCACTTTCGCTTTCGAAAATTAACTGCCTCGTGTCGATAGCCGGGCGCCCTTTTATAGCTCTGAATAAGGAGGGTAGAATTTTCTGGAATCATCTAGAGATAAGGCACTAGAGCGTTCGAGAATAGTAGGTATTTACACCGTCGTGCCGACGATAGAGGTGAATGCCCTTGTTATCGCGATTTGTAGGTAAAGTAGTTATAGGTAGACAAAGGGCTTGTGATTTTGTATTGACTTTTCTGGATTTTTCTACACGGATCGATAGAGTACTTCGACATTAACAATGCGTTTTAATTTCTAGAAGATTCGATCAGTAGTTTTCGAGATATCGACGACCATTATAACAATAACTTAAAACCATTGCACTATTAAGAGTTGCCAACGATCTGGATTCGGGTATTGTTTCCCGTGTAGTATTCAAGATTTTATAATTTAAATCTTTCGCCTATGTACTCGTTACGTTTGTTATCTTATGAATAACGAATTAATGAGAAATGTCGATGGCACCTCACCTCTTCGCGGGGTTCCTATTTCTTCATGCATTATCACAAGTAACCTAACATGAAGGGTTTTGCCAAAACTAACGGGATGCTATTAGAACGATTCATTTAAAAAATTATATGACTCCGAGAGTCTCAAATGAATCAATGTTAAAACACTGGAAATTAATTAATTTAAAAAAATGTATGATGGTTATGTAAATAGTATGAGTTGGATAAGTGAGTTAGAAAAAAAAATCGTTCCCGCAGGGGGAACGCACAGGTAGATTTCGTGAAGCAGTTAATATGACCTATGCTTCTTCTATGACCGACGCCGAGCGCATTTTTAACATGTTTAATTTTATTTTCTCGAAAACGGTAACTTTTAGCGAAAAACTTTTCAGACATTTATTTTATACTTAAAAATGGCCTATCGATTAAAAATGTTTCCGACAGCAAGAAGGTGAACATTCTTGCTGTCGGAAACATTTTTAATCGATAGGTTAGAAGTTGTGATTTTTTTTCCGAAAAATTTTGGTTTCCCCCCCCCTCCACTTTTAGTTAAAGTTTTAATCTTATAGGTTTATAATTAAAAGTTGTTGGTATTCATGTATACTATGGGATAAAATTAGAACGGTTCGAATATCTTTCATGGAACGTGAAATTTTGAGGAAAAAGTGATTTCACAAAAAGTGAGGCCCTACCGTCCCCTTAGGCCGGATTCCACCCGTTCACGAACTTAAACTAAGTTTACACCCAAGCAATTTTTGACCGCAGTTTGAAAGCGATCAGGGCAAAAATGCGACCGTTAGAGTGCCGCAAATTTTGGGAAGTGGAACCATACATACATATATATATATATATAAACTTTTTGACCAATGGTCATTTCGGACTCAGGGGGTCATAACTAGACCTATGAAGAAATTTTTTTAAAATTCGACAGTAGTCAAGAAACCAATAGGTAGATCGATTTCGTCGAAATCTACCTTTTTTTTTTTTTTTTTTTTTTTTATCGTGCGGAAATCCCTTCGGATACCCCCCCGCCGGCCAGCGGGGGCGGTTATGTCGGGCTTGCACCGACTAAAACCGCACGCCGTCTCGGGTCTTCAGACGCCGGGGTGTAAGGTTACCCATAGAGCATATCCCTCGCACCCCGGCTGACCCTGGGCCATCTCACCACTAACAGCATCGCTCATCCTGTCTCCTCTGAAAGCAGAGGAGTACGGAGAGCGATGTGTTCCCGCCACGTTGGGTATTGGCCGACGATCAATGCCAACCCTATGAAGGGGTGAAGGGGAAATCATTGACCGCCGCCCAGGGTGTACCGGCCGCTCCGATTCCGTTCCCCCCGGACTGCAGCGGGATCGGAATCGGAGCGACACTCGAGGAGGTTACCCAACACACACCCCCGTCGAAATCTACCTAAAGGTTTATTTATATTGTTTTGGATCAGTTCGGATTTGTGTGTTTTAAAAACTGTATTTTGTGTTAATGTACTAGTGTTCTACTCGGTTGTCTGGACAAACCTGTAAAGGTTTTTTGACAACTTTATACATATGTACACCACGATGATTCTTGTTTGTGAACATGTAAATAAATAAAAAATAATAACTCTGGATGACGCAATCTCTATCCACCATTTTGATGACATTTGCGTCATAGTTTAATGAGAGAACAGTAGGTTATCTAAAGCCCCTCAGCGAGTTAATTACCTAATCTGCGTTGGCGCTTAGGGTTGTCACGTTTATTTTTCGTTAAATATATACGCAAATACGTATTATAAGCAGTACTAGATTTTTAAGCCCCGGCGCCAAAACGACGGGATGTTATAAGTTTGAAGTGTCTGTCTGTCTATGGCATCGTAGCTCCTGAACGGATGAACCGATATTGATTGTTTTTTTTTTATTTGAAAGGTGAATTAGTCGGATGGCGGATTACATTTATTTTTTCACAACTTCCTCAATGTGGGTATACAATGAAAGCGCTTGACTAGCAGAGTAGGTACTGTAGCGTCCGGGGGTTGGACGCCACAATATCTCGTGTTGATAAAAGACAAACACAAGAAAAGATAGATATATCTCATTTATTTATTAATTCAACAAAGCTTCTTAAAATATACGCGTAAAAACCCCCCTAAACCCGAGTTTAGGGGGGTTTTTACGCGTATATATTTATATTTAAACGAACTAGGGAATCGCGAACTCCGCTCAAGGACTGAGCCTAAATTTAATACACTTATTTCTTCTCTTCGGCCGGCGGACCCGGGCGGCGCGTCAAGTCGCCCGCTGTCAGCCGCACAGCCGAATGCAGCTCCAAGCAATTGTTTTTTCTTCCCTAAGCTATTCAAATCAATTATGTATTTATTTTTAAACTCTGACACATGATGGCCAGGTAAACGAACCGTGTTGTGTCGAACGAGGTCGCACACCACAGTACTATGGTATGGTATGGTTTCGCGAGCTGGTATCCGCAACTCCACGACAAGGCGCGGTTTTTGCGTGAGGTTGGGCATTTCACTCGATCCACCCCAACTCATTGAAGAACGTCAGCAGGCTATTCACGCTGCTGGCGATCTCCCGGAGCGTACCTGTATTTCCGAAGTACTTAACCCTGTATGTGGCGGTTACAGGGCAGTGTAGGAGCACGTGTGCCGCTGTTTCTTCCTCTTTCATGCAGGCTCTGCAGAGAGGGCTGTCGGTGATTCCTAAAATATAAAGGTGTTTATTGAAGGAGCCGTGCCCCGTGATGGCAGCTGTGGCCGTGCGCAGTTGCTGTTTGGTCAGTTGTCGAAGACGCCTGGTCAGTCTATTTTCAAGCACGGGGAGTGCTTCCCTCGCCTGTCTGCAAACTTCCAGATTTATCCAATAGCTGTTGTGTTGATCTCTCGTTCGTTTGTTTACCATGGTTCGTAGGTATGCAAAGGGGATCGGTATTATGGGCTCAGGTCCCATTACCACCATGTCAGATCCTCTCCTGGCAAGCTCATCTGCTGCATCATTGCCGCGCGAGCCGCTGTGGCCCTTAATCCATTTGGTTGGTTGTGGTTATGTTGTTGAAATGGCCTATTTGGTTCAGTTTACGATGGCACTCCAATATTAGTCCCGAGTTTATAGTGTGGCTGTTAAAAGCTTGCAGCACGGCCATGCTGTCGGAGAGCATGCGTATTGAGTGGCCTTCCACTCTCCTGGCCATTACCGCTGAAGCTGCCTGGGCAATCCCCATGCATTCAGCTTGAAATACTGTGTTGTGGGTCCCCGGCGGTGTCGAAATGGATACATTAAGGTCCTCCGAGAAAACGCCGGCCCCGGTGCGTGTACCAGTTTTTGATCCATCTGTGAAGATGCGTAATTCCGTTGGGCATAAAGCCTCACAGCGGTGGTACTCATGAAGTTGGATCTTGTATTTTTTGTCGAATACGTGTTGTTTAGGTACACGATCATTCATTGCTCCTATCATGGGTTTCTCCTTTATGAGATCTGTGAGAAGTGAGGTGTGTCGCGTGTTTCTCTCGCTCCATAGGTTGAGTGCCCTTAGGCGTATAGCCGCAGCTGTTGCTTCTTGGCGGATGAACAGATCCAAGGGTGGGAGTCCGAGCATGGCTTCCATTGCCGCGGTGGGGGTAGATTTCATGCATCCAGTGGTTGCCATGCAGGCTAGTCTTTGGGTCCGTTGTAGTTTAGCCGCTATTGTGCTGTTTTCGGTCCTTGGCCACCAGACGATAGCGCCATACGCTATCATGGGGCGGATTACTGTTTCGTAAAGCCACAGGATGATTTTCGGTGATAGCCCCCATTTTTTACCAATCATTCTTCTGCACTGCCAGAAGGTAATCCCGGCCTTTTGTAATTTATTGTCTAGGTGGCTACTCCATTTTAACTTGCTGTCTTGAATAACGCCAAGGTATTTGACCTCTTTCGACAGTTGGAGTTCCGTGTCAAAGAGTTTGGGTAATCGGTATTCGCCTAATACCCTTTTGTTCGTAAACATGACTAACTCGGTTTTGTTCGGATTCACTGATAGTTCGAATTCCCCGCACCATTTTTCTACGATGCGTCAGGCTTGTTGGGTTAGGTTACAGACCGTTCCCGCTACCTTCCCTGAGATAAGGATTGTTAGGTCGTCTGCGTAGCCTATTGTGTAGTCGCGGTTTTTGTTCAGCCTTGTGATTAGGTCGTCTATCACTAAATTCCACAGAAGGGGAGAGATAACTCCACCCTGCGGGCAGTCTTTGGCTATCAGAGCTGTCTGATCTTCTTCCCCAAGGCGAACTACTCTTTTGCTGAGCATGTTTGTTATCCAGTCTGATAGTACCGGTTCCGCTCCGTGTTTTGACAGGGCGGCCTTAATACTGGTGAAGCTGGTTTTGTCGAAAGCTCCTTCGATGTCAATGAACGTTCCTAGGCAGAAGCCTTTTTGTTCGATCGCTTCCTCTATCCGGCTGACTACCAGATGGAGGGCTGATTCCGTAGACTTACCGGAGCTGTATGCGTGCTGGTTGGCATGTAGGGGTAGCTGTTTTAGTGCACCATCGCTCAGCTCCCTCTCGCATAGGGGTCAGACTGATTGGTCGATGTGCTTTGGGATTCGTGTAATCACCCTTTCCTGGCTTCGGGATGAAAATTACTCCTACTTCCCGCCATCCCTTCGGAACGTATCTGTGTGCCAGACAGGCTTTAAAGATACGCTCCAGTCTGCGTGCGATTAGTTTGTCGCCCCACTGTAGCATAGCAGGGATGATTCGGTCGGGGCCAGCTGCCTTATAAGGGTGAAAACTACTGATGGCCCACTGGACTTTTTCCAGTGTGACCACTTTGTTTGCGTACTGCCAGTCTCGGGCAGTAGGTGTTATGGTTTCATCATGCCAGTTGATTGTCGTCGTGAAGACGCATCCAGGGAAGTGGGTCTCGATGAGTACGCGTCTAGATTCTTCTGGCGATGTTGTGAGTGTGTTGTCCTGTTTTCTAAGGGCGGTCAGTGCCATCGGTTTTGTCTGTGCTAGGACTTTCCTTACCCTGTTTGCTTGTTGGCATGATTCTATGTTCCCACAGAATTTTCGCCATCCTTGTTTGCTTCGGTATCTAATACATTTTTTGTAGCTGGATTTGGCTGAACGATAGGCGACCCAGTCTTCATCTGCACAAGTATTCATAGCCCTGTTGAAAGCCCTTCTAACCTTCCTTCGCTTGCGCTCTAGCTCTGGGCCCCACCATGGCTGTTTGCCTGGGGTTTTGGGAGGTAGGGTTTCTGGGCATGCTATGTGGTAGCTGTCTATTATAGATTTGGTTAGGTGGTTTACCTGTTCCTCAATCTGTATGATTTTGTCGAGGGTCAGTGGGGAGCGCTGTTGAGCAAGTCTATGTGCTACCCGGGGTGCCCGGCAACGGACACTTGGGGAGGACACCGTGCGGTTTTAGTCGAGACACGACATAACCACCCTTCCGCACGTAAAAAAAAAAAAAGGTGCTGCTCAAATTTGACCTTGTCGGTTTTCCTCGGGTTGCGTTTTGGCAGAGTTTGTAGTTTCCCCGCCTGTAGATCGAAGCGAATCCACCTGTGGTCTGAGCAGGATGCCTCCTTGGAGACGTGCCAGCCTATGATGGCTTCCGCTGCATATTCAGTAGCTAGTGTTAAATCAATAATCGTACGGCTCTTTTTGGTGACGAAGGTCGGTTCAGAGCCGGTGTTTAGTAAGGTAAGGTTAGTAGTGAAAAGATATTCAACAAGGGACTTACCTCTGTCGTTTTGAGTGCTCATGCTCCATAGCGGATGATGAGCATTGGTGTCGGCCCCAATTATGACCTCCTTTCCCTTTCGCAGTGGTCCACCAGTCGGGTGAGGTCTTGCGGGGGCAGCTCCTCCTTTTCGGGCATGTAGGCTGAGGCGAGGATGACCACGTTGTCCTCGACGTCCAGCTGTGTATGCAGCCTTATGGCAGTGAGATCTCTGCAACAGAACTCTGTGAGGACCTGTGTTTTTAAGTTTTTTGTGACATATATACACGATCTGGGGAGTTCATGTTCGCCAGTCACGATAAGTTTACCTCCTAAGCTGGAGAGCCCCTGGATGTGGCCCCCTCTGATCCAAGGCTCTTGGATCAGGACAATGGCCGTTTATTGAACCTCCAGCCATTTACGTAACTGAGCCGTCCCATCACGGCTGTGCTGGAGGTTCACTTGGAGGATTTTAGTCTTCGACGAAGGGGACGCCATCACTGGTCGTTCCCACTTCGTCCTCCCCAAGTTTTAGCCCCGCAAACAAGTCGCCCGGTTCGACGTCGTCCCCCAGGAGGCCGGCGATTGATGCCAGAACGTCCTCCGCATCCTCTGCCTCCATGGGTGCGCCCTCCTGTCCGACACTGGCGGGGGATGTTGGTGGTGCCTTTGCAGGCACCTCCCCGCTTGATTCGGGGGCGTTTGGAAGAGGATCGGACTCCTGAGTAGGTACTATAAAGTAAAACAAATTTCAAACCCAAGATGGCCGCCACCACAAAATGACGAATTACCTTTATTTTTTTCACAACTTCCTCAATAGGGGTATCAAATGAAAGGGCTTGAACATTAGAATAATGTACACTATAACAGATCAAATCCAAAATGGCTGCCGCCACAAAACGGCGGATTTTAATTTTTTTCACAACTAGGGAGTTGTGAAAAAAAGCCCTTTCATTTAATACCCATATTGAGGGGTATTAAATGAAAGGCAGGCAGGCAGGCACCTCCCCGCTTGATTCGGGGGCGTTTGGAAGAGGATCGGACTCCTGAGTAGGTACTATAAAGTAAAACAAATTTCAAACCCAAGATGGCCGCCACCACAAAATGACGAATTACCTTTATTTTTTTCACAACTTCCTCAATAGGGGTATCAAATGAAAGGGCTTGAACATTAGAATAATGTATACTATAACAAATTTGAAATCCAAAATGGCTGCCGCAACAAAACGGCGGATATCAAATTTTTTCACAACTCCCTCAATATGGGTATTGAATGACTGCTTGACTAATAAAATATAGAAATGAAATTTAAAAAAAAGTATGAACGTGAAACCCTGTAAAAAGAAAAAAAAAAAAGAAAATGTAAATTAGGCAATTTCCTAATGTAAATACTAAATATTTAAAAGGCCCTTTATGTACATACCTCATTATTTTATTCATATAATTTATAGATAATAAAATAAATATTTTATTATCGTCTATATGTTATAAGCCGCTAAATAAAAATAAACTGCGCTTATCAAATTAAATCTAGTGGAAGAAGGCGAATGTCAGCAACCGTGCAGTACCTACCTACCTCCGCTACGATAACGCGCGCGATCTCACTCACGGTACGGCCCAAAGTGCAACCGGCGTATTCTACCTTATATTATGCTAATGTGTGCGTGGCAGCGCGTGCCTACACGGCACCCGGCGCGCGCTCACACATCTTAACCGGCAGTTGCACATTTCTATGAAGATAACTTACTGCTTATACTGTGACAGTAGGTAATATATTCACGCAGCTCCGGTGCGGATAGGTACATAGCGCCAGGGGTGTGTGTTGGGTAACCTCCTCGAGTGTCGCTCCGATTCCGATCCCGCTGCAGTCCGGGGGGAGCGGAATCGGAGCGGCCGGTACACCCTGGGCGGCGGTCAATGGCTTCCCCTTCACCCCTTCATAGGGTTGGCATTGATCGTCGGCCAATACCCAACGTGGCGGGAACACATCGCTCTCCGTACTCCTCTGCTTTCAGAGGAGACAGGATGAGCGATGCTGTTAGTGGTGAGATGGCCCAGGGTCAGCCGGGGTGCGAGGGATATGCTCTATGGGTAACCTTACACCCCGGCGTCTGAAGACCCGAGACGGCGTGCGGTTTTAGTCGGTGCAAGCCCGACATAACCGCCCCCGCTGGCCGGCGGGGGGGTATCCGAAGGGATTTCCGCACGATAAAAAAAAAAAAAAAAAAAAAAAAAAGGTACATAGCGCCACCGCGCGCCGTCTACTACGCGCGTGTACTTAGTTTGTGACCTCTTTGCACTAATAAATGTCTTTCTTTCTTCTTTCACAAACGAGATTCACAGTTATAAGCAAGCAGAAGAAAACATAAAGTAAAGTAAACAAACGGCTTGACCGATTCTTATGAAATCTTTTGTTTATATTTGGTGGGTCTGAGAATAGGTCGTAGACCTAGACTATTTTTTATATCCGATTTCACGCGGGTGGAGCCGCGGCTGACATCTAGTATACCTACCTATATAAATACACCATCTCATCCTATGGTCGGCTAAAGGATAGAGTTGTTGTCTACCGGGGAGTAAATAAACAGCCTAGCCTAGGTCTACCCTAGGCTATTTTTTATACCCGATTTCACGCGGGTGGAGCCGCGGCTGACATCTAGTATACCTACCTATATAAATACACCATCTCATCCTATGGTCGGCTAAAGGATAGAGTTGTTGTCTACCGGGGAGTAAATAAACAGCCTAGCCTAGGTCTCCCCTAGGCTATTTTTTATACCCGATTTCACGCGGGTGGAGCCGCGGCTGACATCTAGTATACCTACCTATATAAATACACCATCTCATCCTATGGTCGGCTAAAGGATAGAGTTGTTGTCTACCGGGGAGTAAATAAACAACCCATAAATATCTGCCAAGTTGACGGCAAAGGCTCGGCCCCTGTTATGTGGTAGTGAAAAACATAATGGTAATTTGGGTATTAATACACCTCTGCTTACCCCTTCGGTAATATACAGGCGTGAGTAGGTATTCAAAGTATAAATAGGTACTAACGAGACATTTTTGTTCCAGGTTTAACAAACTTCAACAGGATTCATTTTTGCCTCACGTTGAAAATGGGACAATTATTCTTGTTGGAGCTACAACTGAGAACCCTTCATTTAGCTTAAACAATGCATTACTAAGCCGGTGCAGAGTCGTGGTTATGGAAAAACTAAGCATAGATGACGTATTACAGATTTTAAAGAATGCCCTTGAAAAGTCTGGAAAAGCAGCCATTGAAGGTGTTAAGTATGATTTAGAACAAACCTCAAAAGATGATCTTCCTAAGTTTGTATATTTGCAATTATTTAGTATCTTTGTTTAGTGTACTTTTTTTTTGCGGAAATCCCCTCCGATACCCCCTCACCGGTCAGCGGGGGACGCCGGGGTGTAAGGGCCCATAAGGCATTTCCTTCGCACCCCGGCTGACCCACGGCCATCTCCGGTTTCCAGATGGCCCTCTAGGGTTTGGGTACCACGGTGTCCCCATCTTGCCCCGGAAAGGGGAGGGGGCGGGCGCTAGACGGCCTGCCGCACGGGCCTGCTTCTGCTGGGGTGACAGGCAGCCTCACCTGCCACCCCACCCCCTCCCCCAGGCTTGCGCTCATAGACGACGGAGGTCGTTGAGCGTTCTCCGGCGTCGAAGTCGCCTACGACGCGCGGCGAGCATGTTGCGGGCTTGGTGGGCCGGGAGAGTTTTAAATATTTCCGGGGCTCGCCCCGCCAGCTCCTCGAGATGCTCGCAGAAGGAGGCGGTGGTGGCCCACGCGCTCGAGGTTCGCACTATTGCCGCAATCATGCTGCCGAGCAAGAGGTCTCCCACCCCGATGGCTGCCACGAGGTCGCGCCTCGGCACCTCCCACGCCGGGCAGTCTACCAACGTGTGCAGCCCCGAGTCCTCGCTCGCGTCGCAGTGATGGCACTCACACGTTGGCTCCTTCCTGATCCGTTGCAGGTGGTCCCCGAAGCTCCCCTTACCGGAGATCACCAGCGTCAGTCGGTACGAGAGGCTTCCGTGTCGTCTCTCTAGCCAATCCTCTATGATGGGCTTTACCGCCGCAAATGCGGCGTGCCCTTGTTTAGTGTACCTATATCTTAAAGGATTCGTGGGGTCGTGGCTAAGTAGTAAACGAGTAGGTAGGTTAGCACATTTCAAGGTTAAGCAATGCTAGCCAGATCAGTCTTAGGATGGGTGGCCTCTCTTAACACATTGAAATCCTTTCGTGTCTCGGAGAGCTCTAAAAATTCCGATAATCTGTTCTAACTACAGAACTTTGATATAGCCATCGGTTATGGAGATCTGATGGTTGATCGCTTCTCGTAAAATATCGAAATTCGACCGTTACATAGTTAGACTTAAAGCCGACCCTAACATAGTTGGGTAAAGTTTCGGAGGATGACTTAATGTAGGTATATCTAAAGGGTTTAATCAATGCTACTATATAGATAGAGATACCAATCAGTGATTGCCTATAAAGCATACCCAGATAAACTGATTAGTCCAGGTTTTGGTTATAGGTACAAATCTCTTTTTCATATTTTAGCACCTTGACGGAAGGGATATGTATATGTTTTAAGGGCATTGCCAAAACCTGTACATATTTCAAGCATACATGTAAATTTTTTACCTTTAAAATTGATAGGCATTTGATATCGGTATTCGTTTTTAAGATGCATTGTAGAAGAGGCATCATTGCAGTGGTTAGCTGACGTGAGTGATGGCGATGCCAGAGTGGCTTTAGGCGCATTGGAAATTGCAATTGATGCCAGAGATCTTGGCACAGACATCCATGCAACAGGACCTGCTATACTTACCCTTGAAGATATAAAAAATGGAATCAAAGTATGTTGTTAAAATATTTTTTATCTTACAACTTGTATTTCACAATTATTATTTTTATATTCTTTTTAATTCCAAAATCAATGTCCTTTCTGTATACTAGACACAATGTCCGGGGATGAGGTGTCAGGTGGTGCGAGGCTTTTTAAAGCGAGGGTCCCCGAGAAACGGTGTTTTTAAATACATGTGTTTCGAAATGAGTCCTAGCTACATAGTTTCACCGTGGTTCCCAAACCCGAGGGGGCCATCTCGAAACCGGAGATGGCCCAGGGTCAGTCGGGGTGCGAGGGATATGCTCTATGGGCAACCTTACACCCCGGCGTCTGTAGACCCGAGACGGCGTGCGGTTTTAGTCGGTTCAAGCCCGACATAACCGCCCCCGCTGGCACGCGGGGGGGTATCCGAAGGGATTTCCGCACGATAAAAAAAAAAAAAAAAAGGTACATAGTTTCTGAAAATTATATATGTTATTCGAAGCCATATATTTTTAATCGAATAATCGGAAATACTAGATTATATAGCCATATAATCTAGTATTTCCGATTATTCGATACACGATGATTTTTAGTTTCCTCAATAGAATTTGCTCGCAAAGATTGGTCTAACCAGGTTTTTCCCAAAACGCTTTACAATACCATTTGTGTTGTGTTTAAGATAGGAAAATAAAAATTATACTATAATGAAGATCGTAGAAAATACTGTGTAAATCTAAATTTATATGAATTCTGAATTATACAGTGAAAATTCAAATTACCTACATTTTTTTATCAATATGAAGCATTCTGAGAGGCAATTAGTCCCTAGTGGAACATGTTATAGGTAGGACGTGTGTCAGTTTGCGGCAGACGCATATAGTCCATTGAAATGTTACAATTTAAGGACCTAATATATTATAAATATTATTTTTGGACATGTGTGGGGCCATGTCAATAGAAGCTTAACCCCAAGTTTGTCGGGTTGCCGCCCTTGTCCCCCAGCCACCATCTTGGAAAAAGGGGTCCAAACACCTTTTTGCGATATCTCGGTAACTATGCATCCTACAAAAATTTCGTAAAGACATTGTAGCAAACCGCTTTGACTGCAAATATGTTCAAAAAATGTTTGCCCTAATATTAAAATTAAAGAAGATATAAGCAAAAAACTGAGAAAGTTTCTATAAATATTTTCTTTTTTGCTCTATAACATTTTTTTATACATGTTACAAAAAAAATACTTCAGACCAATCTTGTAGATGATCTTTTGAGGAAAATTATTCTCTATTTTTTTTTTTTTTTCATTCATTTAAAACGCTGTTACAGCGCTCCAAAGTTGACTGGGTTCGTCAATACTCATGAGAATCCAGTCAAAACGAAATGGTTAACTTAGTTTTATGATCTTTTTTTTATTGTAAATACATTCTTAAATTATTTTTGTTAAATCCCTACCTACAAGTTTACTTATTCATTGCTAACTCTTTTTCCCGCCACCTATGGGGTAGAGTCTGGTATCCCCCAGGCCTACCACAGACATCTTGCCGATGAGGTAATCCTGGACATAATCATATTTTCAATAAGTTATTAGCTTGCTATTCTTTTCTACTTTTCTTCGATGGTCCAGGCTGTGGCTCAGAATGTAATTCAACGTCGATTGCAAAGATTTGGGGAATGACAGGAGTTAAAATTGGTATCATAGTTGGAAGTTCATCTTCGAATTCATTTTCTTCCATTAAGTTTAATATTTCCATGATGTTGCTGCATGTTTTGCCAGAACAATGGAGGCATTTGAGGCTTGCTTTTCTGCAGCCACACATGCTTCCACAATTTCCTTGGCATCTGCAGAAACATAATTTCATGAGATCGGGGTGTGCTGGAGGCTTGGAAGCTTGTATTCGCATCCAAATGTTTGCATAATTTTTCCAGTCCCAATTTTCAGGATTTTGATATCTGCCGAGCCACGACTGGACCTGGTGATATACTCGGAGACTGTGAAAACGAGCTGCATCTTGTGTTGGAGGCAGCGATGATAAACTAAATGAATTTTTAGTCACTGTCTTGGCAAATCGTTTGTATCGCATGCCATCTAGTGAGTCGTCTTTATTACCGCCGTATAAAGCTACAAAAAAAAGTTCGCCAACAAGAGTGAGCAAAGATGGATCGACTTTCTCACTCAGGAATAGCGCAGTACTACCAGCTAATTCAGGATGTTCCTCCATAATTTTTATAAAATTTAGTTTCCTCAAATTATAGGCTGCTGATGTTGTACAGGGTGGGCCAGGAATTCGTTAACATTTAAATCTTGAATCCTACGCAAACACGTGCAGCGCGGGGAGGGGTCCTGCCGCTAGCTCATTTCTCGGAAATTTAGTTGCAATGGATCGCTTTACGGGACCGCAGCGCGCTTTTTGTGTGAAAAAGTTTTACTTAAACAATAGTTCGCTCATTACTGTGAGCCGCTTATTTCGCGTTGAATACGATTTAAACGACTTAAGTCAGTCACCGAGGCCGCGAGGGCACCTTTAATAAAGAAATGGGTGAAAAAGTTCGAGGAGACAGGATACACACTAAATGTAAAGCAATCCGGCGGCCCACGAACTTCTCGGAGCGAAGAGAACGTGCAGCAAGTTTCTGCTTCTGTTCGACGTCATCCTGATTTGTCGACGCGCAAACGTTCGGCTGAATTAGGAATATCCCGCACATCATTACGCCGTATTTTGAAGCTAGATTTGAAATAACATCCATATAAGATCCAGATAGTGCAGGAACTAAAGTCCAATGATTTAAATTTGCGTAAGTCGTATGCCGAAACGATGTTAAATCGTTTTAGTGATTTTAACAACGTCTTATTCTCCGACGAAGCCCATTTCCACCTCAACGGACACGTAAACAAACAGAATTGCAGGTATTGTAGCAGTGAAAATCCGAAACAGAAACATGAGAGGCCACTTCACTCTCCTAAGGTGACTGTTTGGGCTGCAATTTCAGCCAAAGAAATCATTGGACCCTACTTTTTCGAAGATTCTCGCGGCCGTTCAGTTACTGTTAATTCTGCTGAGTATTTGAAAATGTTGCGGGAATTCTTGGCACCGACGTTACTGGAATTTGCTTGCTACAATCGTAACACATGGTTTCAGCAAGATGGAGCCACTTGTCACACATCTAACGAGTCTCTACCGGTGGTCAAAGAAATGTTTCCGGAAAAACTGATTTCCAGACGAGGCGACATCCCATGGCCACCCAGGAGCCCTGATGACAGATCAGGACTCCTGGCCAGCAGACTTCTTCTTATGATGTTATTTGAAGAGTCGTGTGTACGTGGAAAAACCATATATACTACGACAGTTAAAAGAAAAAAATTGCGAAGAAATGTCGGCCATCTCGCGGTCTCTTTGCCGACGAGTATTTGAAAATTTCGTTACGCGTTTAGAAGAGTGCAAATCTCGAAAGGGCAGACATTTAGATGACATTATTTAAAAAAAATACATTCCCATTAATTAGTTTTCATTAGAGGTGCCACGAATAGTTGTTATAGCGAATAGTCGAATACCGAATAATCGCCATTCACTTTGGTGAATATTCGAATAATTCGACATTACTATTCGACATCAATAAGGCACATTAAAAATATTCCTAATTTATTCTAAGTTTGTGAGAAAAGAAAACAATGAAGTTAAAGAAATCTGTTTCATGTTATACATATATACATATATATAATGTAGAAATATAATTTTTAATTTTTAAATCCTGGCAACCCTTTTCTTGTACCAGCGTTTATAATTGTATGGGACGGTCGGACCATATTGACCATTGGTCGGAAATAGTTTTTTGCACCACAATCTGCCTCTGTTGGATTGTATCGGTGTATTGTTTTATTAAGGAAAATAATAAAATATGATTATTTTCAACTCATTAGTTTTTTGTTCGTTAAAAGTTTATTTTAGACGACTATTCGCCGAATGCCGAATAATACTAGCTATTATTCGGTATACAACGAATATTAAAAAAAAACGAGTAATGCCGAATACCGAATAATAGCGAGTATTCGCGGCAACTCTAGTTTTCATATAAATAAATAATTTTGAAAATATGTTATGTGGTTTTTTATACGAATTTTTAATGTTAACTAATTCTTGGCCCAGCCTGTATCACATCCTGAGAAAGCATGAAGAAACAGCAAATTCTTTGCTTTATGATCTCCATACATAAAACTTGAAGGGCTATATAACTGACCAGATGTGCGCCCTTTTGAAGGTTTTGAAAACTAAATGTTGGTCTGTCGTCTACCTAATGCCGTGAACAATACAAGAATGTCAATGTCCTCTGCCACAATAATAACAGAATCATGAGATTGGGATGCAGTAAGCGCAGCAGAGACGATGATTGAATCTGCGTCTGATTCAATTCTGGAAGAATTCTATTTGGATCTTCTATTCTGAAGTATCCATAGTGATGTTACAGTATTCTGTAATCTGCTCGTAAACATCTTGTAAGCGTATCATTCCAAGAGTCCATGATGCCAACGTGCTCTTAGTAATACCACGCCCATGTGTTAACCCTCCAGCAGTGCTATTCTCTACGGTAGCTCGTCGACGAGCTCGCAAAATGCTGCTTTTGATTTATATTTTATTTTATTTTAATTTTTATTATTATTTTAATTTTGATTTTAATTTATGATTTTGATTTCGATTTTGATTTTAATGATGATTTTGATTTTAATGATGATTTTGATTGTTAATGATTATTTTGATTTAGATTTAGATTTAGATTTTTGATTGATGATGAAATAAATCTAAATCTAAGTCTAAGTCAAAATCAAAGCGCCTATCCATTTGACAGTTAGCCCAATCTGCATCCGCATAGCCCACTAAATGTCCTCCTCCTTTCCTGAAAGTAATGCCCAAATCGATAGTTCCCTTTAAATACTGTAACACCCGTTTTGCCGCAATCCAATGAGTCTTGTCATATTTAGTATTAAATTGGCTTAAATATGATACTGCAAAAGCTATATCCGGCCTAGTATTATTGGCGATAAAATTTAGAGATCCGATTAAATGCCGATATGGATATTGCGAAGACTCACCACTTTCACACGGCAACAACCTTTTAGTTTGCAATGGTGTACAAACAGTCTTACAATCTGACATGTTATATTTCTTCAGTAAATCACGTATGTACGTACTTGGTGATATTTTTACATTATTAGGCGTTGATTTTATATTCAAACCTAGATAATAATTAAGTTCGCCGATTATCTTTCTTCTTCTTCTTTTAGTTAATGGCTTCTGCAGAATCACCGCAATTTCGCCAATGTCAAGTAAAATATAGTAAATGTTTATAAAATTATATTAATCTAAGCATTTCAAATTAACGCAACGTCGTACGGTTTTCTCAAAGAGTATCAAAATATAATAAATGTTTATAAAATTATTAATGGCGAAGACGCCAATGTCAAGTCCGTCTATACAGTCGAGAGTCAAAAGTCAAAGTCCGATTATCTAAAATAAAAAAAATAAATAAAAAAAAATATATTTAAAAATATTTAAAATAAAAATAAAAATTCTAAAATATTTTTGTAAGTCAGATATGGCATTACTAAGCGTTTTATTCTCTTTGTAGAAAATGACAATGTCATCTACATGGAAAGCGAGTATTATCAACTCATTACCAAACTTTTTAGTAAAAATACACGGTTCAGAAGGAGTTTGAGTAAAACCTATGCAATGTAAAATTTCAGTTAATTTTTTATACCAAGCACGCGAAGCTTGTTTTAGCCCATAAAGCGAACGCTTGAGCAAACATACTTTATCTTCTTGACCAGGTTTAGAAAATCCCTCCGGTTGACTCATGTATACTTCTTCCTCCAAGTCTCCATTCAAAAATGCCGTATCTACGTCCAACTGGTGCATTTTCAGGCCATTCTCTGCGGCGATAGCAAACAGCAGTCGTAGAGAAGAGTTCCGGATGACTGGGGAAAAAGTTTCCGAGTAGTCAATGCCATAAACTTGATTATATCCCTTTGCGACAAGTCTTGCTTTATATTTAATTATGTCACCATGTTCATTTTTCTTTAATTTATATACCCATTTGCAAGGTATGACCTTCTTATTTGGTCTATCAACGAGAACCCATGTTTTCTTCTCAAGTAACGATTTATATTCATCTTGCATAGCTTGAAACCATTTGCCATTATCTTCAGATTTGATGGCCTGTGTATAACTTGTAGGTTCATCCATAATCTGAAGGGATGAGGCCTGCATGCATACACAATTTGCATTAGAGTTAGGCTTTCTGGGTCTCAAATTGTATCTTGGTCCTGCAGTGTCATCATCAGACTCAGTCTCTTCTGATGCAATAATAGACTGATCCGAATCCTCCTCAGACACAGCATGACCATCAGGTTCCGTTTCTAATATGGGTGAAATATTAGGTTCAATATGCTCATCTTCAATCACAACGCTTGTCGATTTTGAACCAGTTGAAGAGTTCTTTTGTGAGCTATGAAGAAGAGGTACCAATGCTGGTTCAGTCAAATCACCATCAGACTTACATGAATTACCGTTATCTTTCAAACCTTTAAAATCATTCTCGAAAAATGTAACATCTCTGCTTTTCTGAAGTTTCCTGGGATACCTGACATCCCTGAAATAGTAACTTCTCGGATCATCAGAATAACCGACAAAAATGTGTTCAGATGCTTTCATGTCCAATTTCTTCCGATTGCACTCGGGAACTTGAATGAAAGCTCTACATCCAAAAACACGTAGATGAGATAAATTAGGTACTTTACCATACCACTTCTCGTACGCTGTCTTGCCTTCTAGAGCACGATGAGGAGATCTGTTCTTGAGATATACAGCCGTCTCAACAGCATCTTGCCAAAACGCCCGAGAGAGAGAGCTGTCAGAGAGCATTGACCTTACTTTCTCTAAAATTGAACGATTGGTTCTTTCTGCAATCCCGTTCTGCTGGGGACTGTAGGGAACAGTTGTTTGATGCTGAATTCCTTTGATTTGAAGGTAGCTCGAGAACTCATTGTTGACATACTCTTTCCCATTGTCACTCTTCAAAATCTTGATCTTGGCTCCCATTTCCCGCTCCACTAAGGACTGGAAAATACAAAACTTGCTCTTTACTTCAGCTTTTGAAGAAATAAAGTAGACAAAAGTCATACGAGAAAAATCATCTATAAAAAATAAAATATATTTATTTCCTTGAAAAGACTTTTCAGGCAAAGGTCCACAAACATCTGAATGAATAAGATCCAGAACTGAAGTTGATCTTTTATGCGAAACCTTCTTAATGGGCTTCCTATTCTGCTTACCTTCAATGCAAGGGATGCATGGTTCCTTGTCTATATCAGAGTAGTCAACACCTACAGCGCGTCCTTTTTTCAATTGATCCATCCCAATGCGGCATAGATGCCCAAGGCGTCTATGCCAGAGCTTGAAGCTAGAAACATCGGAGTGTGTCTCAAAAGCGGACAGTTGAGGAGTTGGGTTTACTGTACAATCTAAAGAATACAGTCCACCACAATTAGAACCATGTAAAATAACATTACCAATACAAGAAAAAGCATCAGAATCATAAAAATTACATCCAGTTTTATCAAAAACTACGCTAAAACCTTTATCAACCGCCTTCTTAACTGAAATAAGATTCGTATTTAAATTTGGCACGTAGACCACATCTGTAATCTACTTAACATCAGTATTATGACCGCAACTGGTTATAGAAATATCTCCAACGCCTTTGCTCGGCAATACTTCTCCATTGGCAATAGTCACAGTCCCGATAGAGGAATCTCTCATGTTCTGCATCCAATCAAGTCGTGACGTCATATGCGCAGACGCACCAGAATCAATAAAGAACCTATCACGCTCTAAACTGCCATTTACATTCAGTGCACATAGAGAATTCTTGTGATTATAACTTTTCTTTTTCTTGTCCTTCTTGTGGGGACAGTCTGGTCGCTTGTGACCTGGCTCCATGCAGTCATAACAAACTACAGGTTTCTTTGACTTGGACGTAGAAGATCTGGTTTGATTCATACGAATACGAAGAGCAGTATCAGGGTTATCTATAGCAGGCTTATTCAGTTCGTTCAGTAATTTAGTTTTAATTAAATCCACGGTAACATCTACGTTGGAATTTTCCAAAGCCATTACTAAAGGTGCATACTGATGACTTAAACCGCCTAGAAGAATTGCAGCTATTGAAGCATCCTCTATAACTTTACCAATATCTGCTAAATCTTGTACAGTTGACATGACAGCATTAATATACGTCTCTATATTGGAATCAAAATCATCAAGACAGTACCTATAAAGTTTCCTTTCAAGGCTTATACGACGCCCTAAACCTTTATCCTCGTAAGCGGACGAAAGAGCATCCCAAGCCTCTTTGGCTGTTTTGCATGATCGTACATGGGTGATCGCCATACCATCTACTGTTAAGCATATTTTTGATAACGCCTTTTGATCGTTACGTAACTTTTTATCAGCAGTAATTACGGTACCTTCAGGATATCCATCGATCGCCTCCCATAAGTCTTCATGTATAAGGTACATACGTATTTTGAATTTCCATATGGAATATCCGTCTCTATTTATAAGCGGTTTGATAGCAGAAATAGAATTATTCGACATGTTTACACAAATCAGCTGTTCAAAGTCACAACTCTAAGAAACTTGAAATTAAAAATAAAATATTTGTGAACTGTTTAAATTTTCACAAATTTTCATAAATTTTACACGCACACATTGGAAAAACTTGCTTATTCACTTTTTAGTTAAGAATTTGCAGTTTAAACGTGTAAATTATAATAAAATAAGGGTTTCGTGCTGATAACGAATGTTGAAGTATGACTTTGTTTATTGAAGTAAAGGTATGTCAAATACAAATTCAAATAATATTTTGATTAAACTAGTAGTATTACAACAAAAATCAAAATCAAAATTAAAATTAAAATTAAAATTAAAATTAAAATCAAAATCATAAATTAAAATCAAAATAAAATAAAATATAAATCAAAAGCAGCATTTTGCGAGCTCGTCGACGAGCTACCGTAGAGAATAGCACTGCAGATGATTTAAATATTCTCATGAGAGTTCGCTCAATAGCTTCGTCAGACATTATCCCGCCATGGGACCTGGAAGCGAGAGCCCTTGCGTCGTTGTGCCAATGGCGCAAGGAGGCGCTGGAGCGGGGCCATAGGCCAGAGCCCCGAGATATCAGGGCTCAGCGGTCCCAGCTCCGCCAGGAGACATGGAAGGTGCGACTTGAGCATCTACGGTGGGGGGAATCCACCATCGCGATGGTGAGGCCAATCATGAAGGAGTGGTTGGAGAGGCACCAAGAAACTTGAAATTAAAAATAAAATATTTGTGAACTGTTTAAATTTTCACAAATTTTCATAAATTTTACACGCACACATTGGAAAAACTTGCTTATTCACTTTTTAGTTAAGAATTTGCAGTTTAAACGTGTAAATTATAATAAAATAAGGGTTTCGTGCTGATAACGAATGTTGAAGTATGACTTTGTTTATTGAAGTAAAGGTATGTCAAATACAAATTCAAATAATATTTTGATTAAACTAGTAGTATTACAACAAAAATCAAAATCAAAATTAAAATTAAAATTAAAATTAAAATTAAAATTAAAATTAAAATCAAAATCATAAATTAAAATCAAAATACAATAAAATATAAATCAAAAGCAGCATTTTGCGAGCTCGTCGACGAGCTACCGTAGAGAATAGCACTGCAGATGATTTAAATATTCTCATGAGAGTTCGCTCAATAGCTTCGTCAGACATTATCCCGCCATGGGACCTGGAAGCGAGAGCCCTTGCGTCGTTGTGCCAATGGCGCAAGGAGGCGCTGGAGCGGGGCCATAGGCCAGAGCCCCGAGATATCAGGGCTCAGCGGTCCCAGCTCCGCCAGGAGACATGGAAGGTGCGACTTGAGCATCTACGGTGGGGGGAATCCACCATCGCGATGGTGAGGCCAATCATGAAGGAGTGGTTGGAGAGGCACCAAGAAACTTGAAATTAAAAATAAAATATTTGTGAACTGTTTAAATTTTCACAAATTTTCATAAATTTTACACGCACACATTGGAAAAACTTGCTTATTCACTTTTTAGTTAAGAATTTGCAGTTTAAACGTGTAAATTATAATAAAATAAGGGTTTCGTGCTGATAACGAATGTTGAAGTATGACTTTGTTTATTGAAGTAAAGGTATGTCAAATACAAATTCAAATAATATTTTGATTAAACTAGTAGTATTACAACAAAAATCAAAATTAAAATTAAAATCAAAATCATAAATTAAAATCAAAATCATAAATTAAAATCAAAATAAAATAAAATATAAATCAAAAGCAGCATTTTGCGAGCTCGTCGACGAGCTACCGTAGAGAATAGCACTGCAGATGATTTAAATATTCTCATGAGAGTTCGCTCAATAGCTTCGTCAGACATTATCCCGCCATGGGACCTGGAAGCGAGAGCCCTTGCGTCGTTGTGCCAATGGCGCAAGGAGGCGCTGGAGCGGGGCCATAGGCCAGAGCCCCGAGATATCAGGGCTCAGCGGTCCCAGCTCCGCCAGGAGACATGGAAGGTGCGACTTGAGCATCTACGGTGGGGGGAATCCACCATCGCGATGGTGAGGCCAATCATGAAGGAGTGGTTGGAGAGGCACCACGGTGACCTCTCCTACCGGATGTGCCAGATAGTTACCGGACACGGGTGCTACGGTGAGTATCTGTGGCGCATCCACCGGGAGACAACGCCGCAGTGCCAGCACTGCGAGGATTCTGGCGAAGACACGGCGCTCCACACGTTGGTGGAGTGCCCTGCGTGGGCGAGTCAACACCGGGATCTCGTTGCGGTCCTGGGCGTGGACGTTCTCTCGCTGGAGACCATGGTGAAGGCCGTGGTCTCCCACGGGAGCAAATGGTACGTCGCCGCCTCTTTCTGCGAACAGGTAATGCGCGCGAAAGAGGTGTCGGAGAGAGAGCGGGAGAGAACCCTGCCCCCCGAGTTCCGCAGTCTGCGGCGAGGACGCTGCAGACTCGTCCTCTACTCGCCTGGGACTACCGACCTCCATGATCGAGGCCTGAGGACGACAGTTGGCCGACTCGCCGTCCTACCAGCCGAGGCCGCGGTGGCGGCCAATGTCTGCCGGTAACCCTGGGGTTATCCTTTCGAGGGCTTATACCGGGGGTGCCCGGCAATGGACACTTGGGGAGGACACCGTGCGGTTTTAGTCGGTCCATTTTCGACATGCCCACCCCATCGTTGGCACCGATGGGGAGAAGCCCGTGGGGGTTACACACATACACGTTAATTAAATAGACATTATCCCGCTCCAAAATTTGTCAGTTCGTCGAATAGTAAAACAGCCCTTAGCAGTGAACGAGTGGTATTCATCAGGTGTCATTATTTGATCAAGCCTCAACATATCTTGCGGGTGAAGTCGGCTCCCGGCATATACAGGAACTCACCGAAACAGCCATGCCCGGTGAGCACCTGCATCAGCCGGTAGGAGAGGCTTCCGTGGCGCCTCTCCAACAATTCCTCCATGACGAGTCTTACCGCCACAATCGTGGCGTGCCCTGCGCTTGGTTGCCCAAGTCGTTCTTTCCATTCCTCCATGAGCACCTGGCAGAGTTGGGATCGCTGCCCCTCGATTTCTCGTGGGGCAGGCCTCCGATCTCGCTCCAGCGCCTGCTTGAGCCACTGGTACAGTGCCGCAAGGGCCCTCGCTTCTAGGTTCCATGGAGGCGTTCCGGCAAGGAGACTCGCCGCCTCAAAGGAGACCGTGCAGTATCCCCTTATGATCCTGACGGCCAGCAACCGCAGGGGGGATCGCAGGATTGTGACGTTGCTAGCCGTCACGTTCACTGCCCATACGTCCTTTTCTACCTTTTTTTTTTTTTTTTTTTTTTTTTTTTTTATCGTGCGGAAATCCCTTCTAACATTCTCGAAAATGTACACTCGATCACTCTATTTAGAAATGACTATAAGAAACAATAATGGTAAATTATATACTAAGGAAACCTACAAATTTCAATATTGATTTACTTAATAAACACTTCACTTCGTCGTATCACTTTGATGAGAATGAGAATTACAAAGCAAACACATTACAACGTCTTTCTTCAGCCCCAACTCCCGACTATCCACCATTTTTTCTTGATCAATTGTCCCCTTGTGATGTTAGGAAGAGCGTATTGTCAATTTCATCTAACGCCGTAGGCAGCGATGGTCCAAGTAAAAAAATGATTCTCCCAATCCTTGACGTCATTCTGCCTGTTCTGGGTCATCTTTATAATCATCTCATCTCTAGCCTGTGGCGTTTTTCCGTCAGCATGGAAGGAAGCCCAAATTATTCCTCTATCTAAAAAAACTAAATCTTCCGCCTTCTCTGAATATCGTCCTATATCTATTTTACCCTTCCTTTCCAAAGTACTTGAACGTCTTGTTTATAATCAACTAAATAACTTTCTCACTAAAAACACTCTCCTCAATCCCTTTCAGTCTGGCTTCCGTCGCGGGCATAGTACTGTTTCAGCATTGGTGCATATTACAGATGATATTAGAGTGAACATGGATAGGGGTAATGTAACGGTATTGGCTTTACTTGACTTCAGCAATGCATTCAATACTGTTGATTACCACATTCTACTTGGAATTCTACGCTCTCTTAACAAATCTCCAAGGGCAATTGATTGGTTTCATAGTTACCTGTTTGGGCGCCGACAGCGAATTCATCTTGAGGGCTCCTTTTCCTCGTGGTGCAATGCGACTGTTGGTGTTCCGCAGGGTGGCGTGCTTTCCCCATTACTCTTCGCAATTTTCATAAATTCTATTTCCAGTCAATTAGTTTCAGCTTACCACCTTTATGCGGATGATTTACAGATATATACTCATGCTCATATCAATGGATTATCGGATGCACTCGCTACAATTAATACGGATCTAGACCGTATATGTAGGTGGAGTGCGGACTATGGGCTTGAAATTAACCCTACAAAAACTCAGGTTTGTGTTATAGGAAGCTCCAGAATGATCTCCAAAATAGATTGGTCCCAACAGCCGGCAGTTAAATTTATAAACAACATATCGATCAGTAAAAAGGTCAAGAACCTGGGTATCTTAATTGACAGCACCTTATCTTGGGATTCTCAGATACAGGAGGTAAGTCACAAACTGTTTGCGCCTGCGGGTTCATTGCGTAGGTTGCGAAACTTTCTTCCTACTGCTACTAAGATTGCGCTAGCTCAAACTCTTCTTCTTCCGATTCTTGACTATGCCGATGTCAGCTATCTGAATCTTACCGTAGCGCAACTCGATAAGCTTGAGCGGCTTCAAATCTTTTGTATAAGATTTATGTTTGGCTTGCGCAAATATGATCACGTTTCTGACTTCCGCAAAATGCTCAAGTGGTTGCCGATCCGCCTTCGCCGGAATACTCATACACTTACTTTTCTGTACAATATTTTATTTAATCCGTTGACTCCCAGTTATCTTAAAGAACGATTTAAGTTCTTAAAGGACACTCATGGAAAAAGCTTAAGATCATCGGAAAATTTGAGACCTGAGATGCCAGCTCATTCTACCAACTTCTCTGATCAGTCATTTACTGTAGAAGCTGTACGTCTATGGAATGCACTGCCAGTTAAAATTAGGAAAGCGCAATCCATTAATGTTTTTAAATAGATGTTACATGAGTTTAAGTATATATATATTTAGTTTGTACCTGTGAAGTATAATTAATTAAGTAGGTTCAAATAGTTTTTAAATATGTTTTAATTGAAATATTATTGGCTAACTCCTTATGTTACACCAACTATTACCACCGTTTGTGAAAATATTCCAGTCCATCCTAAGGTTGCCTGGAAGAAATTGCATTTAGCGATAAGGCCGCCCTTTGTACATTACAATAACCTTATTAATAAATTAATTTATTATTAAAAAAATTAGTGTGCTTCTTGTGTATGTAATGGTGTACAAATAAAGCGTTATCTATCTATCTATCTAAGGAAAACAGTTAGGAATGAAAAGTAAAGTTGTACGGATTTAACGAAACAAAATTAAGAATGTATTTACAATAAAAAATAAAAGCGGCCAAGTGCGAGTCGGACTCGCCCATGAAGGGTTCCGACCTAGCAGCAAGTAACATGTTTTTTTTTAATTTTATACTTAACTTGATTGAATGAAGGGTAAATTGCGGTTTACGTTTTATGACGTAAAAAAGCTACTTATTAGATCTCGTTCAAACTAATTTTCGGTGGAAGTTTTCATGGTAATGTACATCATATTTTTTTTTTAGTTTTATCATTCTTTTATTTTAGAAGTTACAGGGGGGGAGGGACACACACACATTTTACCACTTTGGAAGTGTCTCTCGCGCAAACTATTCAGTTTAGAAAAAATAGTAGTTTATGCAACTGTCATATAAGAAGGGGTATTAAAACACGAGAGTCTGTTTATCGCATGAGGCGACGCCGAATGTGATAATAGGTTGACTCGAGTGTTTTAATACCTAAGTTATATGCAGTTTCATACACTACTTTATCTTCACTCATAGGAAAAATTGAAATTAAACAAAGTAGGTAGGTTACAAGGGCGCCATTTTTTTCACAGTTCGAACTGCAGCGCATGCGTGCGCCTTTTTTTTCATATTCTGCCTAAAACCTTAGACTAGTTTAATGAATAAAAAAAGATAGCGGTACTATAATGAGTTTTGATACAGTTGGCGATACTATAATAAGTTTTATTTTTAATTTTATGTATATGCGTTTATAAAGTGCGTATGTATAGAATCGTCTTTGAATTCGTAATTCGAATTTTTCGATTTGAGTGTAGATAAAATTATATATATCACTACATAGTATAAAACAAAGTCGCTTTCTCTGTCCCTATAATGTATGCTTAAATCTATAAAACTACGCAACGGATTTTGATGCGGTTTTTTTAATAGATAGAGTGATTGAAGAGGAACCATACACCCGTACGAAGCCGGGGCGGGTCGCTAGTGTATTTATAATTTGAATATGTGTAAATTCAGCCAAAAAAATGGTTTCTCGTGATGAAATATACCGGGAGTTAGGGAAACGCTCCTTAAAACAAAGACAGGCGATAGTACTGAGGATACAAAAAAAATTGGACGATTTTTTTCCGATTCGTTTAAATATTTTTTTTAATCATTTTTCTTTTGCATTATTCACGCTCCATCGTGTTAGTAAAGCTACATGGAATGCCGGTGACGTTATACCGATTTTCATTGCGGCATTCATTTTTTAGGTGAAGTGATGCGTTTTTTCATGAAATTATCGTTTCATTTAGCTGTACTAACACATTGGAGGGTGAGTAATACAAAAAAAAATATTCAAAAATTAAATCAATCGAAAAAAGTATCACTCAATTTTTTCCTTAGTACTATCGCCTGTCTTAGTGTTCCGGTGTGTCACGAATAACTCGCGGAATCGTTTTATCGTATTTAGTTGCGACTATTTCTATTGTGATTCATTTATTTTATTTGTTTAGTTAGAAAATTATTAGGTAGACAGTGTCTCCGTGGTTCCCAAACCCGAGGGGGCCATCTCGAAACCGGAGATGGCCCAGGGTCAGTCGGGGTGCGAGGGATATGCTCTATGGGCAACCTTACACCCCGGCGTCTGTAGACCCGAGACGGCGTGCGGTTTTAGTCGGTTCAAGCCCGACATAACCGCCCCCGCTGGCACGCGGGGGGGTATCCGAAGGGATTTCCGCACGATAAAAAAAAAAAAAAAAAAAAATAGGGTAGACAGTGTCTATCTGTCTCTATGGAATGCACGACCCTGACCCAGGGAATCGTAGAATTCTTAAACATGCAATAGGCTTTAATGCCTGTAATTAATTTAAATAAAATGTTTTTCATATTTTAGTATTTATTTTTTTACTCCACACACACGATGATATTAGCGGAAAAAAAAATCGCAACACGTAGTCAAAGATACTAGTGTAGAGCTTAGCTTTCAATTCAGTGGTATATTTGAGGAAAAGAAAATTTCGTTTAACAAAATTTTCACGCGTTTAGGGTGGTCACATTTGGTAGGGATATTTTATGTGGTCTATTATTTGAAAAAAAAAATGAGTTTAACCACCTATGTTTATCGTATTATGAATGCAAAGGATCATATTTGGCGCTTATAACAAGCTTTTATTTAACTTGCAATGCATGTTCGGGTTCGACAGGTTGGCGCTCTCTTGCCCTAAGTCCTCCGGTCGGAGCCCGGTAGGACATTCCTCAGCAGATTAGGTTATCTTCTACTGAGGCAAAGTGGCGCCATGGGTCTGAAACGGTGCCTCACCCTCTTTCCTTCAGAATATATGTATATGAGAGGGGTTTCAGTAAATACCTAACGATCCCTTCCCGCAATACACGTAATCTTAAACAGAAAATGAAAAGAAAAAAATTAAAATTATTATTTTATGTCTGTCTGTGCACGCTTATTACATGTAGTTTTAAGGGTTCTATGATACAATGTACTTCTGAGTTAAATGTTACTAGTTATTGAGTAACATACGGAAAAAGAACTTCCTTATTGACGTGCCAAATTAATTAACTTTAAAATTTCATTTCTCGAAAGCTATTTGAACACGAGTTTCACTATCACATTTGTGAAAATTTAAATGCCACCAACTTGGAGTTAAACCAAACCCAATACAAAAAGAATTGAAGAATCGGTTTATGGACCACCGAAATATCGTGGAACATACAAAAAGAAATAGATACAGACCTGAAAGGCGCAACATCGAACGCTCGTCCTGTGATTGGATGGATGATTTATGGAGGCAACGCGAAACTGTTTGTTGTGAATAAAAGTGTTCAATAGAGGATGTAGCATGGCTGATATTAATGTATTTTCGGCCTAGAGTGGATAGGAAGTAAAGTAGTGTAATAAAGTACATAAATATATAGTCAAATAGGGTCGGCGACAGAAAACAAAGGTGCCTACTTAGTTGGCATAGTTATTACTGCCGCTTTTAGGCTGTCCACTGCGTTGATTGTACGCCAGTCGCATGCGCAGGCGGCAAGCTACGTCGCGAACAAATCGTGTGAACAACACAGAGTTGCTCTATTTATTTGCACGACACCGGCACAAGCGCAGCGGACGCCCTTAAGGCGCATACAGTGCATATACTTAGACAAAACAACTACGTATCGGCCTCTCATTCTCTACCCTTCGGTAGAGAAAGAGAGTTGTTACGAATAAGTTTGTTACGACAACAGAATTCGCACCATTACCTTTCCAAATATTTTACAGAGAACCCATATGATGTACGATAGGCAAGGTGAGGAGCATTACAACACTGTCTCAGCTGTGCATAAGTCAGTTCGTGCTAGCGATGACAATGCAGCTTTATATTGGACCACCCGCGCGTTACAGGGGGGCGAAGATCCTTTGTATATCGCTCGACGTCTAGTGAGGGCAGCCTGCGAAGATATAGGTAGGGTAAATTACTCTTTTATAATATACAACTGTATTTATTTTCTTCCATTATAATTATATTACATACTATTATAAAAACGAAAGTTTGGATGGATGGATATTTTTTACTCAATAATGCCAAAGAACGAAACAAACAGCTGAATTGATGTAGATAAAATTTGGCAGAGATATAAATTATAGGAATAGTACATGGGCTTATCCCCGCAATTAGGGGTCGCAGGGACAGGAGAAATAATCCAATAAACAGCTAGTTTAATAAAATTAAATACTGTCTAAAAACATGCTTTTATTTAAAAAATCAGTTGTATTAAAACGAAAATAATAATTTTATGCAAGGGTTGGCCAAAGTCCGCCGGCAACCCTGGGGTTATCCTTTCGAGGGCTTACCCGGTGTGCCCGGCAACGGACACTTAGGGAGGACACCGCGCGGTTTTAGTCGATACACGACATAACCATCCCCGCTGGCCGGCGGGGGGTATCCGAAGGGATTTACGCACGTAAAAAAAAAAGCTTATCGTTTCGCGTAAGTATTTTCCGTTTTCTAATTGCGATACAAGCTTTTGAAATTACCACCAGAGAGTTTAAACCAAAATCAGCCAAAGGAGCTCAACACAACAAGTCTATTTTGCTCAGTTCCAGACCACCTACTGTCTCCATCTTCAGACCTTGGATATCATGTAACACCAGAGTGTGTACCAAGACAAAACAAATGACCCCAAATTCGCTAGGTTTATCTTGTTTAGTTTAGAAGTTCTATGGCCACCGTCCTACTCCATCATCAGACCCTGAATACCATGTGACACCAGATAGTTTGTCAAGACAAAACAAATGAGCCCAAACTCGAAAGGTTTAACTTGTTTAGCTTAGAAATTCTTGTGGCCACCATCCAGGCGTTGCCGCTTGCTCCTACTGGTAAGAGCACGAGGAACACTTAGTTTTATTTCCTGTTGCTCACACTCTTCTCACAATATAGCTTCTGGGTTAGGTTAGGTTAGAACTGTGACCCCAACAGAGCGAAACCACTAGTCCGGAAACTTGGATTTCGATAGCAAGCTAGTAGCTAGTGTTAAAAAAATCTGTCAATCTTTGTGATGACGAGCACGAGGATATGCTTATCCTTGTGGTCCTACCGGTAGGAGCAAGCGTAAGCACCCCACCATCCTACTTCAACATAAGACCCTAAATACCTTGTAACACCAGAGACTTGTCAAGATAAAACAAATGAGTCCAAACTAGAGTTTTATCTTGTTTAGTTTAGGAGTTCCTATGGCCACCATCCTACTTCAACATAGGACCCTAAATACCATGTAACACCAGAGACTTGTCAAGATAAAACAAATGAGCCCAAACTAGAGTTTTATCTTGTTTAGTTTAGGAGTTCCTATGGCCACCTTCCTACTTCATCAGGAGACTCTAAATATCATGTCACATCAGAGAGTTTGTCAAGACAAAACAAATGAGCCCAAACTCGATAGGTTTATCTTGTTTAGCTTAGGAGGTCCTAAGGCCACCTTTCTTACTCGGCCATCAGACCCTGAATACCATGTAACATCAGTTTGTCAAGACAAAACAAATGAGCCCAAACTCGATAGGTTTATCTTGTTTAACTTAAGAGTTCCTATGGCCACCTTCCTACTCTATCATCAGACCAGCTCCATAGTTCCATATTATTGAATTGTAATCCAAACTAAACATGTATGCAACATTTCATCTCAATGGGTTCAGGATAACTGCTTCAGAATTCAGTTGCAAGATTTGACCTGTTATATTTACAAAATAAGTTTATTTTGAAATAAAACTATGTTTAAAGGATTCTATCGCGATTTATTTGATGTTATTTTATTATTTACATTGAACCAGACGTTTCAGTTGCTTTTCAGTAGCCATGGTCACGGGAAGACTTTTTTGTGAAGTTTATTTTGTGAAATTTTACAGGTTTAGCTGATCCTAATGCTATAGTGGAAGCTGTTGCATGTTTACAAGGTTGCCAGCAGCTAGGAATGCCTGAATGCGACGTTTTACTTGTGCAGTGTGCTGTGAGACTGGCAAGAGCACCAAAGAGTACTGAAGTATATCGCGCGATGAAGCGATGCCAAAAATCATTAACACAAGCTAAAGGTCCTCTTCCACCAGTTCCACTACACTTACGCAATGCTCCCACAAAATTAATGAAACAATTAGGTAGTTAATACTTTTGGATATAATCATTCACAACGTTATACATACAAATGCTCATGCCTATTAAGTCCTGCAGGGGTACGCAGAGGTGTATCTCAACACATGCATTTCACCACGTCGTTTCATTACAAGGTTAAGCTTGAGAAATTGCCCGATAAATAGAACCCCCCACCCCAGCCTGTAAATTTGAGACATAAAAAAAATACCAATCGTATCTTAAATAGCACTTTCCAAAATTATTTATTATTAAAACAGTACCCTCTTAGTTTACGAGTAAAAAATAAATATAGATACTACCTTCTACACCGTCTATATCACTTGAAATACTTCGAATTTCGTACTTTTTGCAAAAAATATACATATGACTAGGGTGGGGTAGCTCTAAATGTATGGCCTGCGCATGCGCAAACGTACCACGCGCCTTCGGCAATTGACTGAATACGTTTTGTTTGTTGCAATAACTATTGCATTTTATGAAATTCTAATGATAGTGCAGTTAGTTTCGAGTAGAGTGCAGTTTTTCCACTGTACAAAAAGTACGAAATTTGAAGTATTTCAAGTGATATAGACGGTGTAGAAGGTAGTATCTATATTTATTTTTTACTCGTAAACTAAGAGGGTGCTGTTTTAATAAATAATTTTGGAAAGTGCTATTTAAGATATGTACGTCGATTGGTATTTTTTTTATATCTCAAATTTACAGGCTGGGGTGGGGGGTGATAAATAGATATCTTATTGCCTGTGAGCCTCTGCTTTATCGATAGATAATATACATTTGGATATTTCCATTTAGCGCGTGCAATTTTGAAATAGCAAATAGTATACCTCAGAACTTCAGGGCGCTTAATATTTACCCGCAAGTAATAAATATGTGGACTTATTATTAACCAGCGGACTTTCCGTCTTCACATGGGAATATTTGCTAGCCAAAACCATGGAACTGCGTAATTGAAGTACTACAATAAAATCTGAATTCATAACTTACTATTTGCAGGTTATGGCAGTGGCTATAATTTATTACATAAGGATGAGTCTGGACTACAGTATATGCCTGAAGGAATGGAAGGCAGTGATTTTTTCCGAGATACATAGATTTACAAAATAAAAATACTAAATCCTAGTGTCAATGTTTTATTTATTTGGGATAATCTCATTCACAATTTGTATGACATGGTAAAAATTTACTATTTACAAGACGCACACATAAACGTATGTAATATTACAAATTTACCTATAACATTGTACCTTTCGTAACATTGACGGCGTTTATCACGCTTTGCGATCCTAATTTTATAAAAATAAAATAACATTATTTCTTACTTTACAACATTTACTACTGCACATTGTGCACAATTTACATTACTTTTGATGCAGGTGTTTATTCTCCATATTTCAGTTGTTTATAAGTACCCATACAAAGATTCTTCTATTGATCATTACTTGTAGTATGCTTTCTTATTATGAATAGTTATTGCTCAGAATGTGAACAGTAAATCGTCACTATTATATACAGATCATAAAGTTACAACCGCATACACCCTTGTTTTTAGCAATAGGTAATGACATCTGATTAGGAAGCATTTTTTGTTTACATAATCAAAAGCAAACAATTTTCATACACTTATAGGCATTCATATGTACAGAATAAATTTGAAATCTTATAATTCCTACAAAACCTGTGACTGCTGAGTAGAAAAGGCCCTGACTGATGTATTTGTTACTACATATTATACATATCACAAATGTTATAAATTTTCACTTGCGATGATAAAGTTAACCACAATAGATATTTGAATTTAAGAAACGAAATTGAAATATGAAAGTACGCAGCACAAAAAATGAGGAAAGGTATAATAGTTTCTTTATCAATATACTAGTAGCTGTCCCCCGCGGCTTCGTGACTTCGATCCCCTGTGGCACGTATTTAACTCATATCTACCTGCCTGTAATTTATTAGTTTTACAATAATGTATGGAAATTAGCACGATTTGTTAATATGTATGATTACTGATCCGCTCCCCTGAATAGCAGCGTGATGATATATAGCCTTCCTCGATAAATAGGCTATCCCACACAAAAATATTTTTTCAATTCGAATCAGTAGTTCCTGAGATTTGCGCGTTCAACCAAAAACAACAAATTCTTCAGCTTTATAATATTAGTATAGAAGTATAGATATAAAACAAAGTGTTAGTGATGACCGGGATACACTCAAGAACGGATGGACCAATTATCATGATCTTTGTTTTTTCTTAGATTTTTCTTCGCCTTTACTTTGCCATTTTGTGTTTTTTTTTTGCGGAAATCACCACGGTTACTCCCCTGGCCGGCCCGCTGGGGTGGTTATGTCGGACTCGAACCGATCAAAACCTCACGTCGTCTCGGGTCTTTAATGCCTGGGGTGCAAGGAGATTTTCACGAAATAAATTCAGCTGTTAAGGTAACCAACATAACTTGATTCTAAGGTGGAACGAAGTTTGCCGGGTCAGCTAGTTTATTATAAAAACCAATTTTAGACTTCATCAGGGCCATCTGCTATCAGTAGCCTTATAGTGTGGTATGATGAATTACAGGAATTGAAGTTCATCATGTAACATATTACTAAGGGTTGCAAGTACAGATTTTGCAATCAGCTATTTAGAGTAAAACCATCAGACGAAAATAGATTGCAAATCTACACAAGAAAATTCTTAAACTTTTAAATACTAATCTTACCCTACCACTAATTATGCTATAAGAGAACATTGTAACTAAATAATAATAAATTAGAATCAGACTTCTAATTTGGATCCTAATCTTGACAGGAACAATATTTCCGTTTGGGTCCAAATGTATTTTGTTATGAATACTAAATCACTGTATAATTTTTTTTGTCAGAAATTCATAAAACTAATTCCATGTAAAACAAGTATGAAATGGAACGTTTTTAGATTTAACAAAATTTTAAAATAAAATATAGTTATAGCTAATGCTAAACATATGCCTTAGAAGATATACTCCGGACCGGCCATATCGATCGCCCAGCGGAATTTGTCGCGTTGGGTTTTGTTGTAGATTTTTTCAATGGGTACCCCATGTTTCTTGCACCTGTAAGTACATACAGAATTAGTGAATAATTTTTTTATTGAGAAAGGGTCAATACTAAAAGAGTACCGGCCGCAATTTGTCGCTAGAAGGTTCGTGCAGTCTGGCAGCGCCGCGCTACCTCTCCTTTGCCTTTGAATGACAAATATTTTGCCTCAAAAAGCTTTCAGTGGAAATTGACCCTAACTGTTATAAACGGTATTCACTTACCAAGCAACTGAAATACGTGGGTCGAGATAATTCAATTTAGAAGTGCCAAGCGCAATTGTTTTATTTTCATCACGGTCTGTCTCTTGTAGTTCTAGTTTCTTCAGTTGGTCTTTCAGACGTTCAAGTGCCTTTTTCTTCTTATCACAATTTAGTTTCTCTTTAACTGAGCCGCGTTTTGCAGCCTTAGATGCTTGTCGTAAATCTTCTTCTGCTTCATCAACTTGATCACGCTTTCCTTGTATTTTCTCCTTCAAGGCCTCCATAGACTTAGAGTGACCTTAAAGTATGCACATAGAAAATATTTATTTATAGTAAAATTGCATTGGTGACATCCAAAAAGCTATAAACATACATATATAGAGAGTGATGGGGTCTGTCTAGTGACTAAAGCTATGGGGCCTTAGAGCCTGCGCATGTCGAGCGGGACACGGGTGCGTGCTACGTCCCGATCAAATCATGTGACGGGCGACCCGCGTTCCGTAGCGCTGCTTTATGTATTAGCACGAAACAACACCGCTCAACGCAACGCGCCTAGATTGTGAGTTCGCACCCCAGCCGTTACACTACCGACGTCAAGCTATTCCTAACACAAGCAATTTAACTAAGTTAACGTAACGTTAAGTGGTTAACGAGGATACTAGTAATTTCCGTTACCAAGTGTTTCTTTATTTAAAAATAAACATGCAATTCAACTTAGTTGGAGTGGTTAACGAATATACCATTCATTCCGTTACAAGTATTCCTTTATGAAAAACTAGCTGTTGCCCGCGGGTCCGCCCGCGTGGAATACTGGCCCCGTTCTCGCAGCCTATGGGAACCTTTTTCAGGGATAAAAAGTAGCCTGTATGTTATTTCAAACAATAATCTATCCCTGTATCAAATTTCAGCCAGATCCATTCAGCCGGTAAAGTATGACTGAGTCACAAACTTGCACATTCATAATATCAGTAGGATAGGATAGTATGAATAAGAATAGTAGAATAGCATAGGCTTTTGTTTAATTAGTAATTTAATAATGTAACTTTAAAAAGTAACTGAGCTAGATGATGGGATTTGTTGTAAAAAAAACACTTTCCGGCAAAGTAATATCTGTTCTTAGCCAATTCATATTATTTTCTAAAAAACGGTCCCGAGGACGATGACATTTAGTCCATTTTATTTCAATTTGTTGGCATAGTACTCTCAACAAACCCTTGATTTTATTTTTAGAACTTTCAAAAACTATCAGCTTTATTATGATAACTTCACTGTATAATGCCATATAATTTGATTTCGGGTTCACTGAATTAAAAACTTAAAAAATTGAAGTTCATTTCGTGTCCTAACAGAAATGGTTGATTCCAACAGATATTACCTATTATTAATTGGACAAAATGTATTTACACTTACGTATTAAACACAAAGACTGTAATAAAGTAAATAACACTTCGTAATCGAAATAGGAATTCGCACAAATTAAAACTGCAAAACGCGTGTTGGGTTGTGATTCAGTTTTGCTGCCGATTTAAACATTTCTAATATTTATGTAGACCTATCCACAACAAAAAAAAATATGCCGCCTCTTTAAGTAGTGGCTGTGGAATAATTAGATGTCAATAAATAATAGATAAACAATGTTCACATTTTGTATTAAATTCTGCTAGATTGAGACTTCCTTACAATGTACGTCGGCGTGTTTCTTGTCTTCTCATTTCGTAATATCTTTCGCATGGAATGTCCAATTTCAATGATTCAAAAAATAATCAACAGGTATCATTTATTTGGATAAGAATTAATAAGGTATAGATAATAAGGTCTGATTCTGATCGGCATTTCTATCAACTTTAAAAATGTAAAAAAAGTACAGTGATTTAACTATAATAGTTGAACATGTTTGTATGTATTATACATATATGTATTATATGTATACATGTTCTATAATATTATATGTCATTTTTTTGTTGTATCATCAATCCTTTCCGCAACGCATGTGATGAGAGACATTTTATGACTAATTATTTTACACCTTGGGTTGATTTTAGTAGGGATTTCTAAGAAACTCTAATTTTTTCTAGTAATAAATATAGCCTATGTTACTCAGGTATAATGAAGCTTTCTAAGGGTATAAGAATTTTCAAAATGGGTCCAGTAGTTTTTAAGTATATTCATTACATACATATAAGTATAGAAAACTAAAAAAGAAGAATTTCTTTATAAAAAATAAAAAGAATTATAATAATTCAGCTTACCTTTGGGGACTGCACGCTGATGGTTGCAAAGTACAGCTACTGCACGATTTGCTCGATTGTAAGCCAAAATTTTCTCTGGAACTGAAGCGTCTGGATCTGTGAGTTCATCCAATTGTCTTTGAAGGGTAATAGAGGCATTATAGGTACGGAATACCTTGGCTGTTAATCCTGGCATCAAATCTTTCAAATGCTCATTAAGTGTTTGAGTGTTGAGTCTGTCAAAGAGATCATCACTATCCTTTTTATTTTCCATGAATAGCTCGAGATTCTTGAATACACGTTTTTCAACTGGCACTTCATTGTAATATCTAATAGAATCTTTACCAAGAAAATCAAATACAACTACGTATTCTTTACCATCTTTTTCTTTATGCAATGCTATATGTTCAACTCGCAATGAACAACAACCAACTGTATCTGCTTGATCATCATCTTTTTCATTACCTGCTCTCAGTGCAAGACGATCAATGAAATAAAGAGCCACAGCACGTTGGCGGACACGCATTTCCTTAGCTTTCCAATCAGCACGATAATTTTCTCTGATCTTATCAATGCACTTATGAAGTTTTCTGGCTGTTTCATACTTTTGCCAATCTTTTTCACCTTTTAGCTTGGAACTAGGATTCAACATGACATATTTGGCTTGCCCTTGAACATTTTCTGTCCATGAAGCTAACCATGTGACAGTGTTGTCATGCCTTACTTCTTTCCATTTGTGACCTGCTGGTGGTTTGGGAACCTTACTATCTTTAGAACAGTTAATAAGCACATCTTCAGGCATAACACGTCTTTTTAGCATACCCATTTTTGGATGTTCTCCACGGCCCCTGAATAGACCTGGGGGTTCTATTCTAAAGTTTCCTATCTTTTCTTTATGACCATCTATAGTACAAAACCCATATTCTTTTTGAATTTCCTCATTCTTAGCTTTCAATGATGCTTTTTCTTCTTTTGATCTGTTTTTATTTTTTTCTGAAACACTTGTGAAATAAGCTTGCATTTCCTTAAAATTGCACTTTGAGAGATCTTTAATAATTTTAGTTTCTTCATGACTCATTACCTTGCGCCAGTCAGTGAAAAAGTTATTATTAAATGTAGATTTTGTTGTATAATCATGATCTAACATGCGAGCATAGAAACCAGCAACCTCTTCAGAATCTTGAGACAGCCTCATCTCTTTGCCATCATAGAAAAATCTGACATTATTAGGTAATGGTTCATAAGGTGGTGCAAATACAGGTCCCTTGTGTTCCAAGAATTTCCATTTTGTACCATCATCTTTCTTTTCTTCTTCCCACCTACAGAGAAATAAACACTTGAATAATTATATCATGAATAATTAAAACCACAAGAACAAAGTTTAATACCAACACACTTTGGTCTGCAATAACGCAGTTGTCTGATAACTATATTTATAGATTTTTTTTTAAGCCATTTTAGATTAAATATTTTAATGGACACACTTCTCATGAACATTTTTTGACATAACCTGAATAACCTCAAATTGTGTGACAACACATTGTTGTGTACACTGCCATCTAGCGGTTGCCAAAAGAACTTGTTATTTGAGTCAGCTGTATGAAATTATAGTTATTTTTTAAAGCAAGAGTATTTACTTTTTGATTTATATATGTATATACAATAAAAACATTAAAGAAATTACCATTTCCAGACTTCTTGATCCTCATCTGTTTTTTTCTTACGCTTTGTTGGACTTGTACTTTCTTCGGGTTCAGGTTTTATTTTGGCTGGTTTTGCTTTCACTGCTTTGCCCTTTTTCTTTTTAGGCTTTTCTTCCTCTTCTTCATCATCATCATAGTAAGTAGGTTCTATAAATAAATAGATTCATATATGGAATATATATTTACAACAAATACTACGAAAAACTTCAAACTTGAACTGAGCTCATAAAGTAAGCTCAATTTGAGTGTATAATTTCAAAAACCAAAGGAAATATTCAAAATGAAATACAAACCTTTTTTAACTTTCTTCTTCTTACGCTGTAATGGAATGTCTTCTTCACTTTCACTCGGTGCTCGACGTTTGATGCCTAAACGCTCAGACTACAGAAAAAACAAATTTTATTTTACTTTGTGATTATTATGCAAATGTATTGTATTAAATTGATGCTGATATATTACCGGTGAATCCTCTTCACTGTCCTCTTCAGGTGGCAGCTCAGAGAGTGGTTCATCTTTGAATTGTGACAATGAGTAGTCACATGAAGAAGCTGTGGTATTGACTCCAGTATAATCATTGCTCTCATCATGTATTTCTCGCTTCACATTTTCATCAATCTGATACAAGATAATGCCTGTATAACTCAGTCATTCAAACAATATATCAATTTTTACTTATTCCAAAACAACAGACTCGTGTTGTTAAACATTAAGGATAAGAAGAGAATCTTAAGATAATTTAGTTTGTTCCTATTGACAACATAACATTCTAAATATAAAAGCTTTTATAGAACTAACCTGCATGGGTTCATCCTTGACAAGAGAATCTAGACAGTCTGGTTCAAATTTGATCTTATCATGTTTTTCATTGCTACTTTTCTCTTTGCCTTTACTGGAACTATAATGAAATATAAAGATCAAATGACACATTTGTTTTAAATATGTTTGATTCTAGTGATTTATACTATAGTTGGGAAAATTTACTTGTGTAATTCTTCATATCCAAAAAACATGGCACTGAATATTGCAACAAATTATAATAATTAATATATTATTGCAAAATATTTAGCAAAAAAATCTTATGGAAACTAAAATAATTTTGACATAATTTGACACATGTCATTGTTAACACATCAAGATAAATTATGTATGATTATGGATGATTTTGAGGCAAACTTATAATACTTTTTATCTTACCTGTGTTTATCTTTTGAGCTTGAATGTTTCTCTTTGTCACTACGATGTTTGTCACTTTTGTGCCGGTCTTTTTCACGTTCCTTATCTTTATCCTTTGATTTGTGATCCTTGGAAGAACTTTTATGATCTTTATCTTTATCCTTGGAAGATGAAGATTTTTTATCATCACTGGTACTCTTGTGCTTGTCCCTGTCGCTCTTCTCCTTGTCTTTATGTTTGTCCCTGTCACTCCGATGCTTATCCTTGTCGCGATCCTTGTCTTTACTGCTGTGATCACGATCTTTATCGCTACGTTCTTTGTCTTTGCTGGAGGACTTATGTGAGCTGCTGTGACTTTTACTACTCGAATGCTTGTCCTTATCCTTATCCCTATAAATTAAAATCTTAGATGACGCACATAACCAGTAACGCAAGACGTCGCTCAGAAAATTCTGGAAAACTAACCTGCTGTGCTTGGACGAGCTCTTATGGTCTCTCTCTTTATCGCGGTGCTTATCCTTACTTGATGACTTGTGGCTAGATTTATGCTTCTCGGAGCTGTTATATCCGTTGTGGACACCGTTCACGTGTTCATTTCTATTGCCATTTACCTTTCCCTGTGAACAATTTATCCATCGAATATTTACACATTGTTAAGATTGACATAAAATGTCATCACTAGCTAATAAGTATTATAAAATCTTCACACTAAAATACAAATTTAAATATATTAAACTATTCTCGAATATTTCAAGTCCGACGCTTATGCTTCGGTCTGTCCGAATACTGTTGTAGACGCCATATTGGGACTTAGAAAATTTTCGCTTCGTGGAGCCTTCTTTTCACCAGTTAATAGCGAAACTTGGATTTTCATGTCACATAAATGCAATACAGAATGATACACTACGAAAAATCCAATTGATTTGGTCACTTACTGATTCACAATCATTCTCGCTGGTTGGATTTTCGACACTCATTTTGCCTACGTATTACCAACGTCGGTACAAGTGAGATTACATGAGGCCGGTCAGCGAACGCAAATTCTAAGTGCCGAGAAGTGACGAATGCGCATGCGCCGTTCTATACGGGATTGCTTATGACTTCAGGTGAATTGGTTCAATGGTCTCTAATGTACGAAGTTCAGGATAGTGTTTATGGTGGCTATCTTCAAAAATTGTGATGTCAACTTCGAGGCATTCTGCCTATATTTAGAGGGAGAAAAATTGTATGGGGGTTTTTTAATTTTTGGATTTATTTATTTATTTATTATTAGCATATACTGGTAATAATAAGCTAACAGTGTACACCAAAACGCTTATATGCTGTAAATTACAAAGTTCAATCATTTATATTATTATATGGTAAATTATGAACTACATAACATTCGAATAAATTACACCATAACTAATACAATAGTAAATTTTAGGCAAATACGAGTACTTACTATAAACCACATAAATATTTTGTCACACTCATAGTAGTGGTACATGGCTTATCATCTTTTATGACACTTTGAGCTCATGCTGCGTGAATACCAACAATGATACATAGTAGACGACCGCCATTTTCAGTCTCCCCGTGACCATGGCTGCTAAACCGAAACGTCGGGCTCAGTGTAAAATGTGTAAATAATCTAACATCAAATAAACTGTAATTGAATCCGATATAAATCTATAAGAAAAACCGTTAAAAATAGTATTATTTCTGACAATTAGCAATTTTTTTGGTAGTATTTTTAGGGACCATAATTATATTATTTTTATTTACATCCTGCTAATACATAAATGTGAAAGTTTGTGAAGATGTTTGTATGGTTGAATGTTTGTTACTCAACCACGATCTAAGGGCTGTACGGATGTGGCTGAAATTTGGCTCAGTTAAATAGTATAGTCTGGAATAACACATACTATACTTTTTATCCCTGGAATAGGGTCCTTTGGGAAGCGGGAATGGGAACAGAATTCTACGCGGGTGGCGCCGCGAGCTACAGCTAGTTAGTTATAAATTACTCCGTAACTGTAACTTACAATTTCAAAAATTAAGTGGGCACGATTAAATGAATCTATCTTCACTAGATGGTCTTGTATTTACCAATTTGCTAAAGTTAAGTAATATTAGATAATTTATTAATGAAAATAATAGTTTTGATTCATAATAGTTTTGGTCTTCCAAGTAATTGTAACAATTTTAAGGGGTTTTTTGAAGTTTAGCCATAGAGGTAAATGTGTCTAAATGTTGGCAACATTGGTTCAAAATTGTTAATTGGTTAGCAGGTTAAGGCGCATAATTATACTATTATAATGGTTCAATGACTTCTACCTTCTATGTATGGGAATTAGGAACTACTAGACTACGTACACGTATGTATGTATGGACGTATGTACGAAAAGAAAAATTTGGTATCGCGAAAGATTACTATTTGACCAACAACAATGTGCAACTTTTTGTAGCCGTCAGACAGATGACATTAAAAAAGGCGCGATTTTTCTATACAGATAGATGTCAAAATTCATTCCCAACTCATCTAGAAGAGTTTCGCCTTTCGGTATTTACTCCATCGCGGCAGAATCTCATTATGGGGACACCTTGCATCCTTCGAGTTGGTTGCAATAGGCTAATTGATTGACTATATTTAATATTTAAAACACCTCTTTCGGTCTCAGGACGTTTTCAAAACGCGTGATTACGATTCGATTAGTAATAAAAACTGTAAAAATATTTCAGTACTCAGTATGATCTGTCAAAACAAAACCTTCCTTCACTTTGGTGAGGTTATAAAACATTTAGAACCAGTCATAGTTGATTTCGTTTTCAATTAGATTTTGAGATTTTAACGTTCGTTAAGTTTTGAAATCATACGTTTAAAAAACATAATTTTACTGAATCGAGCCCCAGGTGAAGAAGTTGATACAATTCCGACCATTTTCAACAATAAGTACTGTGCGTGTGGCGCGTACGATGCGGATTACGCATTATGAGAAAATTAATTGTAGGGGAACCTGTTGAACGTACGCCCCTCTTTTAATTTGCATGTAAAAAAATATGTTGAGATTTTAAATTGTATTTATTTGAAATTAATTTTGAGAATAAGACCTGTTAAATAGGCATAGATAGAAGACTAGTTATACAACTACATATTATGTCATTAATAAAATCTGTGGGTTTTTTCATTAACTAGGAACAAAAGCCGCTAGAAAAAAAGGGAAAACTGGGTTTCAGGGTACAAAAGACCTGATGGACCTTGGACCGTACCAGTTTTGTTGGACATACTAGAGTTAAAGAAGATAGACAACAGCAGGCTGTAGATATTATACTAATGACTACGAAAACGTTTTTCAATGTTATTACCCAAAGCAATGTGTCTTGGCCAATGATAATGTGCGTAGTTAATTGGCGAGCCATGGTACAACATAGGAACTTTTCTTCAAACCGCATTGAAAAACACACTTAAAGTAGAGCTTAGTATAGAACATCATGCTATCTGTTACTTGCATAGACTGAGAATAAAAGATTTGTTATAAATGTTTATCACGTTAAATAAATACACAATAAGTACAGTCCAAACAACGTACTTTTTGAGCAAGAAATCAGGAGTGCCCGTTTTTATCTGCACTCATGCGGCGCCGGTAAATTTTAACTAACTTTACGTTACGCCGGCTGTACACTCTCGTCGAGGGATGGCGAGATTAGGCGAGTGCGAGAGGGAAACACTGAGAGAGTACACTCGCTCTGTCTCGCGAAGCTTCGCACTCTTCGCAGTCACTCTAGTCCAGTCATTATATACATTTAGAAATGGAAATGAATGGAGAAAGCCAAATTTTGGATATTAAATTTTAGACCCTAATTTCCTTGTGAATTTTCCACCATCTTGAAAAAAAGGGGTTAAATTTAGTTTTTTCATAACAACTCGGTCCTCCGTGTTAATGAAATCAATATAGGTATCGTTTTCGGGGTTGGTGATTACGAATATACTATCCATTTAGCGATAAAAGATGGCGGGTTCGAAATTTTCAAAGAAATCGATATGAGTATCGTTTTCTAGGTTTTCGAGGCAAGCAGCAGTCGGCCAGGGCATTAGGACGATTGGAAGAGGAACCGCCGTACCGAAAGTATTTGTTACATTCTGGAAAAGGTTTTAGTATACTTAACCGACTTAAGTCAGTTCTATTTTTTCATAAAAATTAACTATTACTTAAAAATACATGAACCTATAATGGATGTTTCAAAAGTTTTATAATCCCCAGAGGAAAAAGTTAATATTATTCATTGTTTTATGAAAGGGTTAAAAGCTAAGGTGATCAATACCTAGATTAGAATTTGTTAAGCGTCTTTTGTCGTTGACTGTACCTACAACACTGTCCAACGTATCACAGGTTCACCTACTGTTAACTATACCTATAGATACTTATTTATTAGCTTGCTACCCGGTACACCTGCGGATTAACGAACGAGGCTCTGGCGCAAGCTTTCCTTATGCGGTTTGAGGGTTAGACGGCAGTTGCTTCCGCAAAAGTCAAGATTAGCCGAATCATGATAAAAAGTAAGACAGTAAACCCTGGGTGGAACCCAGGTGGAACTAAGCCAACCGGGACTAACGTTGTGATGATGATCGTCTTTACTTTGTACAATCTGTACGGAAAGTTCTAATAACGTACAACTTACAAGTAACTGTCTATTCATATCAAACGACACGTTCCAACATAGTACAAAAAAAAATTGAGGTGTATAAATAAAATGTTATCCCAATATTATCGCGAAGCGATGCTAAAATTGAGCCTCTTTGTATTGTATGAGAGACGTCAAGTCATTCGTTGTTCTCGTTCGCACTCCCTGATATTATAGTGTTTTTTTTTTATATATATATATTAAGGCCACGTCAATTTGACTTCACCTCGCCTGATGGTAGGCTGAAGGTAAAGTCTCAGGAAAGAGGGTCATCATTACATACACGTACCATGTTAATAATGGTGGCACTCAGCTTGACGGCCTCATCAGAAGAGGATTGTCGTCGCAGCACCGCGTGACACCCACCAGTCCCACTAGTGCTGCTACCACAATACTCCTGCCCGGCTATGCAATTGCTGACCCCTGAACGCAATCAAACCGAAATTGGATTACTATGGAGGATTTTTCGCAATCGTGCACGGTGGTACCCACCCGGCCGAATTTTGTGACAAATTTGTGTCATCAAATTTCTACCACCTGGTACACTTGTGCTGACGCACTTGTGCTTGCATTGAGATAGGCAAAATATTAGCCTTGTGTGTACATCTTTTTAAGGCGAGGGTCCCTGTGGAAGGGTGTTTTTAGATTAAGATTTTTGAAAAATGAGAAATTCACTGTATTCTAAAAATCATATATTTTATTCTAGGCTATTCAAACTAGTACTTTCGGCTATCCGATACACGATGACTTTTACTTTCCGCTATATAATTTGCTCTCAAAGATTGGTCTAACCAAAAACGCAATCCAGTTTTATTTGAGTTGTGTTCAGATTAGAAAAACAAAAATGCTACCAAAATGAAGGTCATTGATAAGAGAATGAAAAACGGTTATCACAATTTACATAAATTCTGAATTATACCATGAAAATTCAAAATACCTACGTTTTCTACCTATATGACGCGTTCGGCGAGTCAATCAGTCGGGACTGATTGACTCGCCGAACGTATTATAAAATGTACTCTGTGTTCGGGAACACAGAGTACATTTTATAATACGTCCCGAGCGGAATGTGTTAGAGGCAGGAGTGCAGGCGTGTGTCAGTTTGCGGCAGATGCACAGCGAAATCGTATGATTTTTACATGTATTATTTAGCGTAAATGCCACATCGTAGAGAATGTGCCAGATGTACAAATCCAGTAAAAAGTACTGTTTTCTGTAAAGTATAAGTTGTGTAAATAAGTAAGTAGTTACTACACACACAAATATTAAAACTAAGTCATGTATCGGCATCATAATAGCATTAAATGTCTTATGACATTAGTCGATTCAATACAAGAATATTAATGATGGACATTGGTACTAATAGACGTATATCGAATGGTGGTACTAAATATTTTATTTATTTATTTATTTAGGTCCACCAACAACTGTTTACATTCACACCAGTATACATGACAATATAAATAGATGACAAGTCTTAATGTAACAGTTACTTAGAGGTAGACACAACATGCAAAAAAGTGACATTGAAAGAGAAGCTTACCTACATTGCAAAGTCAGTAACAAAGGTTTTCAGAACAAAAATAGTTATGACAGGATTCTTTTTTGTACATATTCAGTGGTAGGTATCAGAAATAAATTAAGCCAGTTCTGGCAAGGAGCCGTAAACTGACTTTTGCAAGCGATATGAGTGGAAGTGGATATCAACAAGATGGCTGCAACTATTTATGACCCTGCACAACCTAGCACAAGGAGAATTAGCACCAAGAACAATTCTTCTCAATGGTGGACACAGTGGTGTGACTGGCTTGCGTGGAATCCTCGAAGGTACGCGAAATTTGAAGAGGCCTAGTAGTGGAGAGCAGTCAATTTTGTGATTGAGAACTTTAAAAGCAAACACTGCATCGTTGAATTTCAACCTATTAGAAAGAGGTTTGATATTGAAGTGTTTTAGTCTGCTATCGTAGGAGCGGATACTCTTCGCCACGCCATTTGAAAACGCAAGGTGATAGAGAAAACGTTTTTGTACACGTTCTAATCTTAATGAGTGGGTGGCATAGTGTGGCCGCCAAACCACACTGCAGTATTCCAGGATGCTCCTAATAAGAGTGTTGTACAGTAACAATTTGGTTGAATTGTTGTGAAAGCTCTTGCAAGTTCTTAAAACGAAACCAAGCATCTTAGAAGCTTTTTTAATAATGTGGTCAATATGCGGCGTGAATGTTAATTTTGTGTCAAAAATCACTCCAAGGTCTCTAATGGTGTCTAGTTCATCGATTTTGGTAGTTTTTATGTAGTAATCGAAGCTAACAAATTTATGGTTTCTAGTGTATTTTATGAGGCCAGACTCGTGTCCACACCATTTTACCACACTAGTGTGTCGATGGTATAATACCTGTTACTCGTGGTCATACTTATATAATTCTATCACACTAGTATGACTATTGTGTAACATATGTTACTCGTGGTCATATAGCTCGGTATGACCAATAATATCAATATTTAAATAAGACTCGTGTACACACTAACTTGCAAAGAAAAAAAAATCTTTGCCTATTACTCCTGAAAACAAATGATGATCGCAAATACCAAAGAACGTCTATAATTTAAAATGTGAGTTTAGGTTTACTATCCCAAAAAGTATACAACGCAGCTATAAAACATAAAACTAAACTAAACTATAACTTTATTTATTTCAAAACTAAATGAAAAACTTTCAGATCCCCTATAAAACAAAACCCTAAGCAACCCGATCAACAACGCACAATTTCTAAAAAATGTCCTATTGTTAATTGATTATGAGTTAGCTCCATTTGAGCATTAATAATTATATTGTCTTTTTCTTTTTCTATTCTCCTTCGTTTAGATGGCACTTCACCATAAATATCTATGTCCTCTTCATACAAAACAGTAAGCAACTTTGTAATTGTAACATAGTTTTTATTGATACGGCGGTTAAGTTTTGAATGCCAGCTCTCTATCACATTGTTAGTGCGATGTCTCTCGTTATAAACGCACCAATCTTTAATATGGTCATCCTTTAACCAGGTTTTTTCTATATATTTGATTAAAAAATTCAATTTGTCATTATGTATCACATCGCAAGATGACATAATATACTTCCACCCCTCTTTGATCATATCTTGCGGCAGAAGAGGTAAACCACTACACAGCCCAACGATACGGCGGCGGTATATTTTTTGTTTTACACCCAATGCTTTTGCTTTTTTCCTAATGCACTTTGTGAAATGATAGTAACATTTTTTTATTACTATATTGGGAAATATTTTTTTTAAAGACTTTGATATTCCTATTTCAAAATCCATATGAAATTTAATGGGATTCCAAGCTGGACAAATAGTCTTGATTAATTAATTTATTTATTTATTGGAACATTCAACAGTTATGCGTTATACATTGATATTAGAAGTACCTATACAGTAAATGTGTCTGTTAGGTAAACGCATAACCCACACCAATGTCCGCAAAGTAATATTATATGCAAGTGAGTAAAATGCATGCGAGTTTTATGTTTATAAACAAGTATATAAATATAGACAGTAGATTATTTCAAGGCTTTTAAAATTTCAATTGCTGCAGCTTTAAATTTGAAGTGTGAGTTTGCGAATATGTCAACATCGGCCAGGTGTGTGTTGTACGTCTCTAATAGATGCCGAATAGGTGCCCGCGTGCCCGCGTTTGTTCTGCACCTTCCAGTGTAGAACAGCCGCGGCACGCGAACCTCTCGCTGCAGTACAGTTCTGGGCACCGCGTAACATAATTGGTTAGTGATGCCACTACAGTCAAACTTGTTATGGCATATACCATGCAACAACATGGACATAAGAAGCTTGCGTCTAGACTCCAAGCTAATCAAGTTGTACTCCTTAAGTAAATGTTCATAAGGATAATTAAGTCAAACACTGTCAAATAAGACTGTTCCTTTTTATCTGACATCAATACGTACACCAATGGGATAACATTTACTGTATCACTATTACTCCCTAAATCTCCATGTATAGACAGAAATTGATAAAACGGACGTGGGGTGCTTTTAAATGTCGCGTCCACAAAATATTCTTGAATTTTTCCGAGCAGTATTTTTGCTTTTTCTTTGCAAATTAATACTAGTACTCTTGAATCATTATCTGAGTAGTCTGCTATCAAATTATTTTTAAATTTGGCCGGAATCTCTACTTCAGATAACTCATTAAAAATAGTTTTAAATTTGTGTCCATTGTGCACAAATAATTTTAATATAATGAGGTTGTCAGAAACAAAAAGCATAGTCTGAAGAAAATGTTATCTTTAAGTGGCCAGTCAAGTGCACAAAGAAGTATTACATACAACGGTGGTGTGACCACGAGCAACATATTTACACCATAGTCACACCAGTATGACCACAAGCAACATGTATTACACCATTGTCACACCAGTATGACCACAAGCAACATGTATTACACCATTGTCACACCAGTATGACCACAAGCAACATGTATTACACCATTGTCACACCAGTGGTATGACCACGAGTAACAGGTGTTATACCATCGACACACTAGTGTAATAAAATAGTGTGGACACGAGTCTGAAGTGTATTTTATGTGCTTGCATTTATCTGTATTTAATTGCATTCTGTTACATTCACACCATTCGACAAGTCTATTTAGATCCGTCTGAAGATGTCTAGCGTCATCAATAGACCGGATAGTCTTTGAAAATTTTAGATCATCAGCATACAAATAAACTTGGGAGTACTGGAAACAATTAGGAATGTCGTTAATGAAAAAATTAAACAAAATTGGCCCCAAATGGGACCCTTGGGGCACCCAGATGTGATGTGCTTTAAAATAGATTGATAGCCATTAACTACCACGAAAAATTCTCTGTCAGACAAGTACGATGCCAGCCAACTTAGCAAAGATCCGCATATACCATAGGCTTGTAATTTAGCGATTAATATTTTATGTGGGACCTTATCGAAAGCTTTGCTAAAGTCAGTGTAGATGACATCAGCTTGATGGCCTGAGTCGATAGCACTGATCAAGGTCTCCGTGAAAGGCACCAAGTTCGTACTGGAGGATCGGTTATTAACAAATCCATGCTGATTGACGCTTAAATATAATTTTAGATGATTCTGCATGTAAGGGCAGATCAGAGTTTCAAATATTTTAGCAAACGATGATAAAATGAAAATGGGTCTGTAATTGGATATTAAGTCAACAGCGCTTGATTTATGTATTGGGACCACTTTAGCCATCTTCCACTCTGAGGGAAATACACCGCTCCGCAAAGACGTGTTATAAATAGTCAAAAGTGGACGGACTAACTCATCGGCACACGCTGCGATGAAGAGGGGTGGAACTCCATCAGGACCGGCTCCCTTTGTAATATCTAAGTCTTTCAGAATTTTAATAAGAATATCATGTGTAATAGGTGGACTACTTAAGGACACACTGTGCTTTTGTAATGACTGTATATACTCCGTTTGATACTCAGCATCAGTGTCTTGGTCAGAATTGTATACTGAGGCAAAGTAATCTGCGAATAAATGGCAAATTTCCGTACCATCAGATGTCTTATTAAATCCATCCGTCATAGACCTGGGGTACACACTAGATCCTCCGCTTTTAGCTTTCACAAAAGTCCAGAAAATTGTAGGGTTTTAATTCGTCTTCTGCGAGCTTGATTTTTTTTTTTGTACCACTCAGGTGGCAGACAAGTTCACGGCCCACCTGATGGGAAGCGGTTACCGCGGCCTATGGACGTGTGCAACACCAGGGGCGTCACACTAGCGGTGCCAATCCTGTAAAAACCTTCTAATGCCCTTCTTGAAGAACCCCATATTGTAGTCGCTTGGGAAAACCACAGCAGGGAAATCATTCCACAGCCTGAGGGTGCGCGGAATGAAGTGCCTTTCATATCTAACTGTACGCACCGTTTCCGGTCGCAACGTGTGAGGATGAATTCCCTGTCTGTGGCGAGCGGTGCGATGATAGAATGTGGCCGTCGGCATCATATCAAACAATTCTTCTGAACACACCCCGTTATAAAGGCGGTAGAAAACGCACAGGGAGACGAAATCTCTCCTATGGTTAATCGGTTCCACACTGCCTGTAAGTATGGGATCGTCGACGATCCTCAGCGCCCGTCTTTGCACCGAGTCGAACGGGTCAAGTTGGCATCTAGGTGTTCCGGCAAAAAGGCGACAGCAGTACTCCATCTGGGGCCGGACTTGCGACTTATACAGAAGAAGTCTTTGCTCCGCAGTGAAGTACTGCTTCGCCCTGTTGAGCACTCCAAGTTTCTTAGATGCCAACTTGACCTTATCTTCCAGGTGACTACGGTACTGGACCTCGCTGGAGATGTCGACACCGAGGATCCCGATACTTTTAGAGATATTAAGTGGTGTGTCCAGGAATTGTGGCGCTACAATAAATGGGGTTTTCTTAGCGGTGAATGCACATACTTGTGTCTTAGTGGGGTTGAATTGGACCAGGTTTAGTCCACCCCAATCGGATACTCTTGTGAGAGTAGTCTCGATTTCAGACACAAGTTGTTCGCGACTTTCTTCCACTGCGGACCGAGGGATGTTAGCTCGGCCCGTGTAAAATGCGTCCCCGGTACTGTCGTCCGCATAGCAATGAATGGAGTCATCAGACAGCATGTCATTGATATGCAGGAGGTACAGGGTCGGAGACAGCACGGAGCCTTGTGGAACACCAGCGTTTATGTCCATGTGGTCCGAGCAGCTGCCATCAACGACGGCTTGGATGCTTCTATTGGACAAAAAGCTGGCGATCCATTCGCAAAGTCCCTCGGGCAGTCCATAAGACGGCAACTTTGAAAGAAGACCTCTGTGCCAGACCCGATCGAAGGCCTTCGCTATATCGAGGCTGACCGCTAGTGCCTCACCTTGACTCTCGATGACTTGCGCCCAGCGGTGTGTGAGATACACAAGAAGGTTACCGGTAAGTACCGTACTGTCGGTCGCTCAATAGATCGTTTCCTTCAATGTATCTCAGGAGCTGTATGTTAATGACACGCTCCATTACCGTCGAGAGAAGGGAGGTGATAGCGATAGGCCTGTAATTGGACGGGTCTGTTCTATCGCCTTTCTTAGGCACAGGGTGCACGAATGCAGTCTTCCACGAAGCCGGGACTTGTCTCGTGGAGTAAGAGAGCGCAAAAAGCTGTGTAAGAACAGGGCACAACTCTGGAGCACACTGCCTAAGCACCATCGCCGATATGCCGTCAGGCCCACTCGACTTGCGAACGTCTAGGGACTTCAATTCCCACCGGACCACCCGTTGTGTGATTTTGATTTCTGGCATAGAAACACCACACCAGGGGATAGTGGGTGGCTCGGCATTCCCATCATTCGTGCTCGAGTTTGACGCAAAGAGGTCACCTAAAAGACAGGCTTTCTCCCTTGCGCCATGGGCCAGATTGCCGTCGGGTTTTTGCAGCGGCGGCAGATAAGACCGACAAAAATTTCCCTCGGCAGCTTTGGCAAGCGACCAGAATGCACGACTACCAGAAGGGTACCGCGCCAGCCGTTCACCAATTCTGCCGATGAATTCAAATTTAGCCCTGGCCGTTGCTCTTTTACTGGATCTCGAGGCGGCATTTAATTTCCGCTTCACCTCAGTGATATTAGGATCCTTGTTAGCAAGTGCCGTGGTCCAAGCCTTGTAAGCAGATTGCTTGTGAAGTCTTGCTTCTCTGCAAGGCCGATTAAACCACGGGCGCTTACTTGCTCCTGTTGCGATCCAGCGGTTGGGAAAGTAGCATTCCATTCCCGCTAGAATCACCTCAGTAACTGCTGTTGCACAGGAACTTGGATCTTCAGAAGTTAAGCAGAGCCGCCTCTACGGGTACGAAGCGAAGAATTCTCGCAATCCATCCCAGTCTGCCGATTTATAGTGCCAAACATGCCGCCATTCGGATGGCCGAGGTGGTTGTGGCCGTGCGAGAGGCACTTGCGCCCGGACGAGGCAATGGTCTGACTTGCCAAGTGGTGCTTCCACAGTTATGGAGTATTCATCCGGGCGCGTAGTCAGCAGAAGGTCCAGTAGAGAGCTTCTATGGGTCTCGATATCTGGTATTCTAGTGATAGAATGAACCACTTGCGAGAACCCATGGGTCAGGGCAAATTTGTGAGCAGCCCTTCCCGCAAAATCAGTGCTCGAGGACCCCAGCCACTCAATGTGATGAGCGTTGAAGTCCCCCAAGAACACTAAGTCCGCGGTGGGGTACTGCTCAATAGCCTTCTCTGCCGACCGCTGCAGGTACTCAAACAGTTGAGTCGTTCCCAAGTCACCGCTATGAGACCTGTAAAGGCATGCATAGATACGGTTGTGACCCCCGTGATCTATACGTAGCCACAAAATAGACAGGTCCCTGTCTTCAAGGCCATTAAGACGGCGGCAACAAATGTCATCCCGGACGTACAAGCATACCCCGGCACGCCTCAAAAAATTGTGCTCGAGTTTGTACCCAGGGTACATTAGGTAGGCTGCATCGGCAGGTGATGATATTTGTGTCTCCGTTAGGAAAAACAAGGTCGGCTGAGCGGTTTCAAGGTGTTGGTGGACCGCGTTGAGGTTGGTATGCAATCCCCTGATGTTGCAAAAGTCCACTTGTAATGTGGACGAGGATGCCGCTGTCGAAATATTTTTCCTTTTATTTTTGGCCATTTTGAGAAGGGTTGGTGGGGGAGAAGGTTAAGAGAGATTCTGTGCTGACAGTGCAGGAGACAAAGCAAGACTCTATGCGTCCACCGACAAGTTAGGGTTGTGACTGGCTGGCGAGGCCGGCGGAAGGGCCCCCGGTCCTGAATACTGTAGCCGGGACCACTCCGGTCTCCTCCTCCGGCACGACCACAGTATCAGGCACTTTTCACAGGCAGCTGGTTCCGCCTCCTGGGGCGGAGATTATGTAGTCCCCAGGTTCGGGAACCGTTCAAGCCTGCGGGCGGCCAGCGGATAGCCGTTTCACCGGGTCTCCCTGACCGCCACGCCAGCATTTCACGCCCATACAAGTCAGTGACGATTACTAAAACCTCTGGTCTCCCCACTGACAGCACAAAACCCCTCCTGTGAGCTTTGGATACCCTATTTACCACCGGGAACACAACACAAGGGTTATTATGGCCGCGGTCTTCTGTAGGGCGGAGGTACTACCCCAGTCGGACTGCTCAATTAGGACGGGAGATACCGTCATGTCCTACCTCCTGCAACTCAAGTGACATCTGTTCACAAGTTTTGCTAGTATATTTTAGTTCTATAGCATCAAGCGGGTTTCTGTATTTTTTATAACGAATCCTTAATTTGTTTTTATAATTTAATTGTTTAATTAGGTTACGACTGAACCAGGGTGGGTATTTACTGTTTTTTAGTACGTGCTTGGGTATGAATTTCTTTATCACACTATTGAGAGTATTATAAAAGGCCTTAAGCATTCCATTCACATCACTGCATCCAGAAAATAAACTATCGCAGTCCACTTCACTTAGATAATTATTTATTGCTAAGTAGTCTCCCCTATGGAAGTTGGGTCTTTCAACTGCATTGTTGTACACCAATCCAGCGTCGGTTTGCAGGTTGATAACAAAACTTAAAGGAGGGTGACGACAATTGACTTTACTCAAACAACTTAGACTAGAAGTGACTTCGCATGACGGTATAGACGATATAACGAGATCAAGAATGCGGTCGTCAGAGTTTTTGATAAAGTTAGATTGCTTTAATTTATTAACAGTTATGAAATCAAGCAGTAATTCACTTGTACCAGAAACACCCGGATTTTTATTGAAGTGTGACGTAGGTTGCCAATCTATATCACGTCGATTGAAGTCGCCAACAATACATATTTCACAGTTTGTGATTTGTTCAAACACAGAATTACAGATAACTATATAATCTTCCAGAATGGACCGCCCTACGGGCGGAGGTAAGTACACAGCACAAAATACTATTTTGCGAACAGTATTAGTACGTGACCCAGGTATCTCAATAACAATCCAAATATCCTCAGTTACTTTCCCAATTAACTACGCGCTTAGACTTAATATTATTTTTGACAGCAAACAAGACTCCTCCACCATCTTGTTTACCTATCAATCTGTGTGTTAGCCGTTTCCCTATCCCTCCTGTATACAGTGTAACGTTCATCGAACAACTCATTGGTAAATACTGAACTATTCAGCCAAGATTCCGTGATAATTATAATATCATAGTTATTACAGCAGATTTTACGATAAAAGGTATCTACTTTCGTACGTAAACCTCCACAATTCTGGTAGTAAAGTTGTAAATGTTTGAATTTTACAGTTAGTATACATAATAACATATGAAGCCGCGATATTAATGACATTATGAAATTCTATTAACACTATCACGATTATTAATAACAATGACATCCGCAACGTCAGTCTTTTTAACAAAGATTCTTCCATTACGCACCCAGACGTACTTGTAACCCCTCTCTCGTGCCCTCAGCCTCGCCATAGCGTGAAGTTCTTTGTTAGCTGGTGACAAGTGCTCAACAACATAGACTGGAGATCGAGTTCCCGCCAGCCCCAAATCCGCAGTGCTGAGCCCAGGGCTTGATAACGTTAGCAATTAACATAAAATTTAACGTTAATTAACGTTAATTTCAAAATGATACCTAACTAACGTTAGAAAATATATAACGTTAGTAATTAACGTTATATTTTTTAACGTTAAGAATTAACGTTAGTTTTAAGTGAATTTTAACGTTAGTTGGTGACGTTGCCATTCCGCGTACTATGTATGGAGCGAGTCGCCGCGCGCGCGCTTCTTGCCTTTATAATTTGGCTGTTGCCATTCCGTTCACCTGCGCTGCGTGCGACGAGAGCGACGTACTCAGGCCGCCACCGCCAGTCACCGCCGCTAGTCAAAGCCAAACCACAACTAGGGATGTGACATTGTAAATAAAAAATCGATTTTTAATTAATCGGTTTTTTTTTAAGGATGAAAAATCGATTAATAAATAATCGAATTTTCTTAAGAAAATAATCGATTTTATTATATAAATAGTTTTTTCCTAATTTTTCAATTAATTTCAAAATAAACACCATATACATTATATCAATAGATTTATTCATTAAAAATAAACAACAGAAACAGTAAGGTCTTACAATAACCCTTCTAACCTATATCTATCCGTGTCGGGGCGCGCGGTGTCCACGAGCTCGCTTCGCTCGCTCCCGCGACTTCAACCTACTAGGATTAAAATACCTATGTTGATTCCATATTATAAAAATACTAATGACTTAACGTGATTATTCGATTTCATGAAAATATAAATTTAACTACCTACTAGGATTAAAATACCTATGTTGATTCCAGTTTATAAAAATACTTATAATTATGTTTTGATCATAATTATTACCAAATTATGACAGGTATGATACATATTTTACATATTATTTGTTAAATAAAAGTGTTGATCATAAATTATAAATGCAGTTTTACTTCGAGCTGAATCACGCCTCGCAAAAGGTTGTCAAAAGAGCCTGCCGTAATCAAAGACGACTCCTATTTTATGAACTGGACCAATTGAGAATTGGACATTGTGAGAATTGGACGTTGTGAGAATTGGACGTTGTGAGAATTGGACAATTTGAGCCCGCTGGACATTTTGCGAATTGGACATAATGCGGCTAAAGCGTCCAGTTTATTTGTAATTAATAATTGTAATTAAATCCAAATTGTAGGTACTTACCTCATTATTTTCAATACTAATGATACCAGAGTGTTTCCTTTCCATGTGCTGTTTTAAATTGGTAGTATTACTGCACGTTTTTAAAATTTTAGGGCAATATTTACATTTAGCATTGCCAGATTTATTGTCAACATGAAAATATTGACGCCAAATACTTGTCGTTCTTTTAGTCGTAGACATTGTTAGAAACGAGACTTTTAATAACACTAAAAACTTTTTGCCACGAAAACCTTTTGAATTGTCGTTTGTTTGAAATATGAAGTTTCAGCAACGAATAATGAATGACATATCAACCGAATGTCGGTAAAAGTACGTTCATCGACTAACTCCATCTAGTGAATGTTTGATTAAATGAATCAACTAAACTGTTTCAAAAGCACAGAAGGAAATGCCATCATAGATGCACAGATGGCGTTAATGTATGGAGCTATGATAGTATTCTTTGGCAGTTTGCGTTCCGGGCTCCGAGCTAGAAGACCAAACGTAATGTCGGAGTGCATTTATTGCATGATTATAAAAAATCGATTATTAATAATAAAAAAAATCACGTATTAAAATCGATTTTTACTTTAAAACAATCGATTTTTAATCGATTATTTCCATAATCGATTATTTTTTCACATTACCGCGTGTAGGTATAGACTGACATGTTTTAATTTCAATATTTTCAATTCGTTTCGAGTGTTTCTTATTCATATTATTAATTTCCAAATACCAGGGTACACAAAGTTAAAATGGGACGTAAAAAAAATATGGTGTATAGAAATTTTGAACTAAATGAAAATAAAACATCAACTTGTTTAGTTCCAATGTGTGGAAAAATATTGCAGGTGAGTAGGTACCTTTTTTTTTTTTTCGTGCGGAAATCCGCTCGGATACCCCCCCGTCGGCCAGCGGGGGCGGTTATGTCGGGCTTGAACCGACTAAAACCGCACGCCGTCTCGGGTCTGCAGACGCCGGGGTGTAAGGTTACCCATAGAGCATATCCCTCGCACAGGTGAGTAGGTACCTATTATACGAATTTCGACTATGAAATTTGTATAGATTAATCGAATTTCAAAAAAAGATTAGGCTATATTGCACGCTGGCATGGAATGTAATAAGCTCGAGCAGTTTGCCGCCTGGTTTGTGCTGACTTGCTGACTTTAAGGTGACAAACAAGCATACGGCCGACGTGATGGGAATTGGGATGTGGTTACCGCAGCCTACCTACAATTCTGCTTTTTCTCTACGTTGCTGTTGTAGGTACTAGTGTACTGAAGTAAGACTCTTGTGTTTTATACTGATAGGGCGGCAAACAATCATACAGCCTACCTGATGGGAAGCAGTTACCGCACACAGAATTGTAGGAAGGCAACTACAATTCTGTGTTATCTCGACGTGACAGTGTGTGACTAATCACTAATCATTCTTTCATGCATATGCTTGGGAATCTAATACGAGCATGATAAAATAACACTATCTTGCTTTTTTTTATTTTAGACTCAACATAGTGGCAATTTAATTAAACATTTACAACATGTTCATAACGAATTATATAAAGAAGTTTCGGATCTTAATAATAGTCGACATTTGACAACAACTACCAACCGCCAAAATGCAGTTTCAGCGACAGTACTTGAGGAATGTACTAAGTTAGTAGCTGTCCACGGGCGTCCGTTTTCAATGATGAATGACGAGGCATTCAAAACCCTACTGTCTCTCATTCCAGGAAATACTGCAACTATAAATACTTTTAAAATTCGAGAAAATGTAAGGTTAATGGCTACAAAAATGAGAGATGATCTAGCTATTACGCTTTCTAATAAAGTTATATCTATTAAGGTGGATATTGCTTCTCTAGGTACCAGAAGTTTCATGGGCATCAATTGCCAATATTTGCAAGATGGTGTCATAATTTTAAGGAACTTGGGAACTGTAGAAATTTTTAGGCGACATACATCAGAACATCTAAAGGACACATTAATTTATAATCTGCACCGATACCGCATAGACACAGAACTCCATAAAAAAATTTACTGCATAACAACCGATAACGGAGCGAATATGATTAAAATGAGCAAACTTATAAACGAAAATAGTTCAAATGTAGAAATACCCTCAACTTCCACTTCAGGAGAAATAAACGAAGCTGCTCATCAGAGTGAAGATTCCGATACCGATTATGACAGTATTGAGTTCAGTGATAATGAACTTGATTATACCTACACGACTCAAGTAACAAATGTTTTAAGAGAACAATTTATAACCAGTGAAGTAGCAGACGACAGACATGAGATCGGAATTGTAAGATGCGCTGCACATACAGCTCAGTTAGCACTGCAAGAAATATATACTTCTAACCTAATTTTAAGCTGTCGAGAAGTTGTTCGACGACTTCGAACACCCTATTATGTCAGACTATTAAGGGATAGTAAAAAAAATGTGCCTAAACTGGACTGTGCTACAAGATGGCATTCTACCATAGACATGGTAGAGAGCGTGTTATCTTTACGAGAAATATGTAATACGGAAGAACAATTATATTTGCCTATTTCAACTTGGGATGACTTAAGTGAATTAGTTACCAGTTTAACACCCGCCAGAGAGTTAATAAAAAAACTTCAAGCCGAACAGCTTACTGTCGGAGATTTCTATATCGCATGGATGTTATGCCATATAAAAATCAGTAAAATTAATACAAGGATTGCCAATAATTTAGCAACATCTATGAAAAATAGAGAAAAAAATCTTTTTGAAAATGATACTTTTCTAAATGGCATCCTTTTAGACCCAAGATTAAACAGTATTTTGACACCAGACCAGGTAAATAAAGCAAAAGATAATTGTATTAAATTATATGTAGAACATTTTATATTGGAAGAAGCAAATAAAGAAAATATTAATACCAATAATTCGTTAACTACAATGATAAGCGAAGGAACATCTGAAGCACAGAACGACCTTGAAGACTTTTTAAATTCTAAATACATAGCAAAACATGACGTTAATGTAATATTAAGAAGACAATCAACCACTCCTGACTTTCTAGAACAAGTGAATAATTTTTTAAATGAGCCCTTATTAAAGTCCACGGAAAATATACTTACGTACTGGGAAAAATGTAAACAACAATTTCCAAATTTGTACAAACTTTCTACAGTAATTCTAGCTGCGCCAATGACGCAAGTAAGCGTCGAAAGGCTATTTTCCTCCCTGAAATTTGTACTGTCTAGTAATAGATTATCAATGAAAGACAACATTATTGAAGATTTGCTATTTATTCGTTCTAATAAACTTTATAACCAGAAATAAACATATATATATTGTAAATTTGACAGATCAAAAATTGTATAGATCAAAAATATATAATACATATATAACTATATATATATATAGTTATATATTTTTGATCTATACAATTTTTGATCGTGATCTTTATCACGATCTTTGTTTAAATTATACTTAGCTATTGCTTTGTTGTTGTATTGTATCTGTTGTATTGTTTGTTGTTCTTTAAACCAAGATCGTGAAAGTCATCTTAATTATAATCAATCCTAATCAAAATTATATTATACAAATACCTACCAAAAGTTAATCGATATGGTCAAATTTGTATCTTTATTAATTATTGTTAAAAAGATTAAGTGGAGCCTAAACACTAATTAATAAACCAAATGATTACTTATTACGAATGTTTTTTTAAATTTTTGTTTTTACATGCTTATGTTTGAGCATTTGTACATGGGGGTACAATGTATACAATTCTTGTCACTATCATTAACATTATTCTCGGAATGTTCGTTCCTTTTCCTATATATATAGGAGTTCCTTTTCCTTTATATATTTTCCTATGTATATATATATATATAGCAATTTTTGATCGTAATCTTTATCATGATCTTCGTTTAATATCATACTTAGCTATTACTTTTCATTTATTAAGTCATAATTATTTAAATAGTATCTTAAAACTTTATAATGAAAAGCAATAGCTAGGCTTAATTTAAACCAAGATCGTGAAAATCATCTTAATTATAAGCAATCAATCAATCGTAGTCAAAATTATCACAATACTTTACTTTAATTTGATTTACAAATACTTACGAAAAGTTAATCGATATTGTCAAATTTGTATCTTTATTAATTATTGTTTAAAAAATTAAGTGGAGCCAAAAAAAAAATTAATAAACCAAAAGATTACTTTTTACGAATGTGTTTTACTTATTTTCTTTTACATGCTTATGTTTGAGCATTTGTACATATTTTAATATATTAATGTACGCTTCAGATCTGATACATGGGGGTAAAAACTGCAATTCTCCTATCAATAAGTTACCAAAATAATAATTTCTTTTATCGAGTTCTCTGTCGAAAGTGCAATGTATACAATTGTTGTTACTATCATTAACATTACTCTCTGAATCATCGTTCCTTTTCCTCATAATGTTGTGATCTTGTAGATCATTATGCGCAACTTTCTTCTTCTCACTTTTCATGTGAGCATCTTTCCCTTTGTTATAATTTTGTGGTTGTAAGATCGATTGGGACATATTGTAATCGGCAGTGCCAATATTTTCGTCGTCAAAGCCTGAAATATAAGGTAAATATGTAATTTTTCAACTCTAAATCGATTTTTTATGCCCTTATTAGGAATCTTACGTGGTAGGTCCTCTTCAGGTTCTGAATGTAATCATCAACAATCAACTTTCGATGTAAGCATAATTAAAAACATAAACAGTAGGAAACCCCACAGCCCACCGGAAAAATTTAATGGATAAATAAATTATATGATTATGATAGCAAATTTTTGATTTCCCAAATATTTGAGCATATATTAAGTACATAGTGCCACCTAACTCAAATTAAGTACAAACCTTCGACTTGGTACAAAGACGGGTGTTGAGGCTGGTCAATAATCCCATACTCGCGGTGGGTGATTTGGAACCTCTCACCCTGAGGAGGGACTTTGCCTCGCTGTGTGTGTTCTACCGCTTATACAATGGCTTGTGCTCAGATGATTTGTTCAACATGATGCCCACAGCTACATTCTATCATGGCACCGCTCGCCATAGGCAGGGAATTCATCCTCATACATTGCGACCTGAGATGGTGCGCACTGTGCGGTATGATACTTTGCGTTCGACTGTACCTACCTACAAAATGACTTCAAAATCTCACCATCAATGCTTTCAACGCTATTTGTCGGACTTGCATTTTTATTTTCCTCGGTAAATAAAGGTTGACTACATTCATCATAATTAACACTGTCGTCATCTGAAACTATCATATACATACATTTACATTCAAACGATATGTTATAAACTATGTATAATATGCATATAATGTGCACAGTCTGCATAGCACGCCCATACGGACATCTACTTTTACACAAATCACACGATAGTAAAGTAATAGGTACCTACTTTTACAGCACCTACTTTTACAATTATAAATTCATAACGCATAAAATTCTAAGCGTTAAGCTTTGAAATATAAATGAAAATCACTTACCTTGATAACAATTTTCATTTTCACTCATTTTGCAATTATTAACGAACTGAATATTATATTCAATCCACACAACTTTTGTATTAAACATCAACCATTGCAATGACAAGACCCCCACACCCACTGCACTGCACGTATTCAAAACTAACGTTACCTAAGTACCATTTAAATTAACGTTAGTTTACCATTAATGTTAGTAAAGGCTACCGTTAAGGCGTAAATAAATTAACGTTTAATTTACTAACGTTAGTTTTATGTTAACGTTAACAGCAGTCCAGAGAAGGTAACGTTAATTATTTTTAACGTTAGTTGAAGCCCTGGCTGAGCCTATTATCCGGGTTCCTTTTATTATATTTAATGACAGCACCAAGTACCTGATCGCGTATTCTTGGGGGGATAAAGTTAACTACAACGGATCTCGGGCGTCACTATGAAGCTTGGCGACCCGCGTGGAGCCAATGATATCGCTGTCCTTTAAATCACACTCGACCACTGAGCAAAGCTGCTTGATAACAGTAAACAAGTTTTCATTCTTGTTTTCTGGTAAACACTGAAGTTCCAAGTTACTCGAACGCGAGTGATGTTCCAGATGGTTCAATCGCTGTGTTAGGGTTGTCACTGTATTTTTTAAACAATCATTCTCATCCATTAAGTTTTTCAACGCAGAGCCAGTTGCAGCTTGTTCCGATTGCAGCTTATCAAATTCCTGAGTATGGAACGTGAGCGAGTTCTTCAGCTCCTGCACATCGCTTTTTATTGGTTGCAACTCCCTATTAATGGTGTCAACTATGGTGGTACTAATTTCCTGGAACAATGTGGCAAGTTCCGTCTTAATGACCTCCTGGATTATGGTGCGCACGTCGTCAGCAGTAACAGCAGAAGACCCCGGAGGGGAGTTTAGTGCCGGTCTCTTACTTCCTCGCACGTTCGAGACATTACGAATGGGTGTGTTATCCTTTTTCGCTGCCTTTGGCAACGCACTCATACATTTCGGGCACTGCCAACGGCGATAAGCCTCCGACTCCTTCGCAATTGCCTTTATCGATAGCCTTTATTGGGAACAGTATATATCAGCGACATATTTAATCTGACATCAACCTTCAACACTACTAAATACTACTACTACGAGAGGGAGGGACAGTTGGAGGGAGGAAACAACGTGATCGGTCGTGATTGGTTGAGTGCTGCGCAACCGATGCGCTCGATCCTGATTGGTCGAGGCTTGGCAAGGGGGTGTGGCCTCCCGATACCGGGGATGGTGGTGGCTTCGTCATGTTTGAATTGTGATGACGCGCGGCTCTCAGTGCTGGGTAGGGGTCCAATCTTTTCGGAGATGAAAACCTTCGTTTTTTCTATTAAAATTGTTGGGATGCTTAAATATATGTGAGCTTCTCGACATAGCCGTGGGAAGAAATGGTAGCTAGAACCTTCGTGTTCTGAAATTTGATGGTATGATTACCATCCTCCTGGGTGTAGTATATTTAATGTTTGTCTATGTAAATGTGGGTATATAAGAAATAAATCAGTATTGAACCAACATACGTGTGTTTCACTACATGGTGACAGCGGTGCGTTATTTTTTACAAACTTAAGTTGTAAAACATATTCAAACCAGTAGACATTCGTTATAAGTGCATTAGTACACTGTGCTTTTACGTAATAATTATGGAACACGCGCGTCCTCCATCAGAATTAGCACTTGAAGGTGGTCCGGCCGCACGGGCCGAGGCGTGGCGGCAATGGCGGAAACTGTTCGAAGTGTTTCTCAAAGCTTCAGGAGTGAGCAAAGAGCCTAAGGAAGTTCAGGCTAGCTTGTTGGTCAATCTCATTGGTTCAGCCGGTTACGAGGCGTTTACGACGTTTACTTTTGACGAAGGTGAAAGTGAGGATGACATAAACTGTGTCTTGAAAAAATTTGAAAGTTTCTTTAATGCGAAGCCGAATATCACGGTAAGCAGGTTTAAATTTTTTACTCGCAATCAAGAAGACGGCGAAAACATCGATCAATATGTAACTGCGTTGAGGGTACTTAGTCAACAGTGCGAGTTCGGTGACTTGCATGAAAGTTTGTTACGAGACAGGATTGTGTGCGGTATCGTAAACAATACGGTGAGAGATCGACTTCTTCGTACTGAAGACTTAAGCTTGGCAAAGTCAGTTCGAATTTGTCAGGCGGCCGAGATTTCTCGGGAAGAAAGTAGCTGCATTGACAGTGTCTTAGACACCGTGCAGGTGAACGCAGTTCAGGGTAGCAGTAGTTATAGAGGTGGTCGGTCTTCGAGAGGCCGCCGGCGCGATGCAAGCGGCAGCGGCGCGGGCTTCCGCAGACCGGTGGAGGCGTGTGCGCCGCATAGCGCCTGCTCGCGCTGTGGCGCCAGGCGGTGCGCAGGCGACGAGCGATGCCCAGCACGTAACGCGTCGTGCTATGTTTGTAATAAGGCAGGACATTTCTCACGTGTATGTGAGCAGAAGAAGGTAATTCGCAAGGTTTTAAATTTGAGTGTCAGTGCCGAGAGCAGTGCTAGTGAGGACAGCGATCGAGACATTTTTTATATCAATACTATTGATTTTAACCAAAAACTATGTAAGTCCTATAATGAATGGGTTGAAGTTGTAAAATGCCGAGGAAAAAATATTATATTAAAAATAGATACAGGTTCTATGATAAATGTTATCTCGAAACAGGATTATGTAAATTTAGGTTTATCGATTGTAAACCTTAAGCCGTTTACTAAGCGTGTACACTCCTTCACAGGTAATCGGTTGCCAATTATAGGTATTGAGGAGTTACCGATTGTTTACAATAATAAGCAATATTTTTTCTCTTTTGTTGTGGCTGATTTAAATTGTCAGAACGTTTTAGGTTTAGAAAGCTGTATTGCGTTAGGGTTAATTAATCAAGTAAATGCAATAAATATTGAAGAATTCTCTGATTTGTTTAAGGGACTTGGCAAATTACCTGGTAAATATAGTATTGTAATAGATAAAAATGTTCAACCCGTTGTGTGTCCTGCTAGAAAAATACCATTAGGGCTCAAGAGTAAGCTGATGGATGAACTACATAGAATGGAAGGGTTAGGTGTAGTTAGGAAGGTGACACACCCAACCGATTGGGTGAGTGCAATTGTTCTAGTCGCAAAAAAGGATGAAAGCATTCGTGTATGTTTAGACCCTCGACCTTTGAACCGTGCGGTACGGCGCGCACAGTACACGCTGCCGACTGTACCCGAGCTGGCAGCGCGTTTGCGAGGTGCTACCGTGTTTAGTGTACTAGATGCACGATGTGGGTTTTGGATGGTGGAACTAGACGATGCCAGTGCTGATCTGTGTACGTTCAGCACTCCGCATGGCAGGTACCAATTCTTACGCTTACCGTATGGCATAAATTGTGCACCTGAAGTTTTCCATGCGAGGCTTAGGCAGCATTTAGAAGATTTAGATGGTGTTGAGTCATTCATTGATGACGTCATCGTGTGGGGAAGTTCTGTTCAGGAGCATGACCGCAGATTAAAGTGCCTTTTACGACGAGCTAGGGATGTAGGTATTAGGTTTAATCGTGAAAAATGTAAATTCGGTGTACCGGAAATTACATATCTGGGACACAAGTTTGATGCGAATGGTATGCGGGCGGATGACACTAAAATTAAAGCCATAACGGAGATGCCTTATCCAAGTGATAGGAAGGCCCTAGAAAGATTTTTAGGTATGGTCAATTATCTCGCAAAATTTATTCAAAATTATTCGGAGAGTGTAAAGGTATTAAGAGCTCTGTTAAAAAAGGAGTCCTTATGGTTATGGGAATCGCAGCACTCCGAGGCCGTTGATAATTTAAAGAGTAAACTGAGCAGCGCGCCAGTGCTGGCACTTTATAGTGAGAACATACCGATAGTGGTATCGGTGGATGCATCTAGCGTGGCATTGGGCGCGGTCCTGCTGCAGGGCGGGCGGCCGGTGGAGTTCGCTTCGCTTACACTTACCGAGACTCAAACTAGGTATGCTCATATAGAGAAGGAGATGCTGGCCATAGTGTTTGGGCTCGAGCGGTTCAGGCAGTATGTGTATGGTCGAAGTGACGTCACCGTTCATACGGACCATAAGCCACTGGAGGCTTTATTCGGTAAGCCATTAGCCTCAGCTCCAGCCCGGCTGCAAAGAATGATGCTAAGAGTGCAAGGTTATGACTTTAGAGTAGTATACACGCCGGGTAAATATATGTATATAGCAGACACGTTGTCCCGAGCTCCTTTGAATGAAATGATGCATGACCGAGTGTCTGCTGAAGTTGAAACACAAACATGTTTTATGTTAAAGAATATGCCATATAGCGATAAAAAAATGGGTGTCATTAGAAATGAAACCAAAATAGATGGGCATTGTAAATGGCTGATCAAGTACATAACTAACGGTTGGCCAAAACATAGATGTGATGTTAATGAAAAAATAAAGGTTTTTTGGCCTTACCGGGAGCAGCTTAATTATATGGATGGGATTATATTGAAAGGTGAACGTGTGTTTATTCCATATGCATTGAGAGATGATATGTTGTCGCGCGTGCACGAGGGACATTTAGGTATCGAACGGTGTAAGCGGCGCGCGCGCGAGGTCATGTTCTGGCCGGGGCTGGGCGAGGACGTGGAGCGCCTGGTGCGGCGCTGCGACACGTGTAGGCTGTATGCACCGCGCCCGTGCCGCCAGCCTTTGCTGCAACACGCTGTTCCTCCATTACCCTGGCACAAACTAGCTTCTGATACATTTGAATATAAAAGAAAAAGTTATATCATTTTGGTGGATTATTTTTCTAATTATGTTGAAGTAGGACAATTAGCGCATACAAATTCTAAAAATGTAATTAAATTCATGAAGGAACAGTTTGCTCGGCACGGCATACCATCGGAGCTAGTAACTGATAATGGTCCGGCTTATAGCTCACGAGAGTTCAAAAACTTTATGCGTGATTGGGAAATAGGGCATGAAACGTCATCCCCACATTACCCTCAATCAAATGGTAAAAGTGAAAGAACCGTTCAGACAATAAAAAATATGCTGAAGAAATGCGTGGATTCCGGTCAGAATTTTTACATGTCTTTGTTAAATTTTAGGGCCACACCAAGAAACGGCTTAGATTCACCTGCACAAATTTTAATGGGTAGGCGTTTAAACACAAAATTACCTATAAGCTCAGAGTTGTTATGTGAAAAAGTAGATAATGATAAAAATTATAATGCATTGATGTCTAACAAAGATAAAGTTAAAAAAAATTACGATAGGTCAGCGAAGCCGCTTAAGCATCTGTTACCTGGTGATAAGGCAACCTTAATCACCAATGGTGTTAGGAAACCGGTTTCAATAGTAGCACATGCATCACAACCTCGCTCGTATATAGTGGAAGATGAGCTGGGCAGACATTTTCGGCGTACTCGTAGTCAGTTAGTAGTCCGCTCAGCTGAATCCTTGGCTAGTGCCGACAAATTTCCACGGCGTACTATTATTTCATCTGGCACTGTCAATACCGAATGGTCGGTACGCCCGAGTATGCGTAGGCGTAAACAAATACCTGTTATTGGACAGCAAAATGTAGTTTTAGATCCTGATGTGGCACAAAATCCTCAGGTGGCTAGTGGTAGTCAGTCATTACTGCTAGATGTCAGTGGCACTTTTGACACTCCAGGTGGAAGCAGTAGTGACCAATCACCGTCGCCACCTACAGTACCTATTACAAGGTCGACGGAAAGAACTGCACGAATGCTTAAGCAGATGCTTTCAGAAATCGATTAATTAACTATAGTTTAAACTGTGTAACCTGCCTATGTTTTTGTACAATTTACTTTTGAGTGGTTGTAGTTTAATTTTTGTTTATATTATATGTGTTGATATTTTGTTTACTTTGTAGGGAGGAGATGTAGTATATTTAATGTTTGTCTATGTAAATGTGGGTATATAAGAAATAAATCAGTATTGAACCAACATACGTGTGTTTCACTACACTGGGTGTGTTCTGCAACCGCTGACTTGTCGAAGTGGCTGAGGCGGCAATTTCGTTCATGTTCCGAAAGGCGGGTCTTGACGCTTCTTTGAGTAGTGCCCACGCATACCGAGCCACACGAGCAGGGGATTCGGTAAACTCCAGCTGAAGATAGTGGGTCACGCGGGTCCTTGACTGAACGGTGAAGATTACGTAACTGCGTCGTGGGCTTGAAAATAGGCTTAATGTTGTAAGCTTCTAGCAGTCTCCCGATACGATCCGTTGTATCATGAACGTATGGCAAAAAGGCCTTCCCTAGAGGGGCAAGTTTCTCCTCATCCTGGTTCGTTAGAGAACATTTCCTCGGATGAAGAGCTCTCCGTATCTCCTGGGCAGAGAATCCATTGGCTTCGAAGGCCGAGTCCAGGTGGCGTAACTCGTTTTGAAGGTGTTGAGGCTCACAGATGCTCTTAGCTAGGTGGACCAGGGTCTTGATGACTGACATTTTCTGTCTGGGATGGTGGTTGGAGTTCTTGTGTAAGTAACGGTCTGTGTGTGTAGGCTTTCGATAGACCCGGCGACCAAGGCTGCCATCCTCTTTTTTGGATACCAGGACATCGAGGAATGGCAGTTCTCCGTTCTTCTCTACTTCCATGGTGAACTGGATGTTAGGATGAATGCTGTTCAGCAGTGCTATTCTCTACGGTAGCTCATCGACGAGCTCGCAAAATGCTGCTTTTGATTTATATTTTATTTTATTTTATTTTATATTAATTTTGATTTTAATGTATGATTTAGATTTAGATTTAGATTTAGTTGTAGATTTAGATTTAGATTTAGATTTTTGATTGATGATGAAATCTAAATCTAAATCTAAATCATAAATTAAAATAAAACTAAAATAAAATATAAATCAAAAGCAGCATTTTGCGAGCTCGTCGACGAGCTACCGTAGAGAATAGCACTGCAGGTGATTCAGGAACTTAGTCAGCTCCGTGTCTCCATGACTCCAAACCACAAAGGTATCGTCTATGTAGCGGAACCAGACCTTAGGCTTCTTGGGTGCTCCTTCAAGAACGGCTTCTTCGAAGAATTCCATGTAGAAGTTCGCAACTACAGGACTGATGGGGTTTCCCATGGCTAAACCCTCCACTTGTTCATAGATCGTGTTGTTCCACTGGAAGTATGAAGTCGTCAACACGAACTCGGACAATTCTGCGATGTCCTTAGAGAACAGCGGTCGGATACGTGACATAGCTTCCCTGACTGGAACTTTCGTGAACAGAGAGACGACATCGAAGCTGACCAGACGATCATCCGGGTGTAGCTCGAGATTCTCAAGTTTCTCCACGAAGTGGCGCGAGTCCTTGATGTATGACGAGGACGATTCGACATGTTGTTGAAGCAGTACGGTGAGATACTTTGAGACTGGATGAGTGGGCGAGCCAATAGCGCTCACGATGGGCCGGAGCGGTACTGAAGGCTTATGGATCTTTGGTAACCCATACAGCGTAGGTGGCAGAGCTTCAGACTTCTTGATAATACGCTGCGTTTCTTCTGGAACAGACGAACCCTTGATCAGGTTGTTTACCTGTCTCAAGATTCTTGCCGTTGCGTCCTTTGGAATCTCCTTATAGGTGGCCGGGTCGAGAAGATATTTGATCTTGGTCTCATAATCCTTGGTGTTGAGAACCGCTGTGGCATTACCCTTGTCAGCTTTTAGGATAACAATATCCTTATTAAACCTTAGGTTCTTTAAGGCTCCCGAGGGGGCCATCTCGAAACCGGAGATGGCCCAGGGTCAGTCGGGGTGCGAGGGATATGCTCTATGGGCAACCTTACAACCCGGCGTCTGTAGACCCGAGACGGCGTGCGGTTTTAGTCGGTTCAAGCCCGACATAACCGCCCCCGCTGGCACGTGGGGGGGTATCCGAAGGGATTTCCGCACGATAAAAAAAAAAAGGTTCTTTAAGGCTTTCCGCTCTTTCTCCGTGATATTGCTCCTCGGTGGCTTGGCTTGCTGTAGAATTCTGGAGGACTCTTGGCGGATCCTCTCCGCCAGTTCCTCGGGAAGCTTGCGCAAGCTTGCTTCAACGTTGGCGATGATATCTTCCACCGGAGGTGATCTTGGAGTAATGGCATTATTCTCCCCTTTGCTCAAGACTGACCTCTCCTCTTCAGACAGTTGGTGGTCTGACAGGTTCACTACAACAAGGCGTTTATTCAGACTTGGACCAGACTCTTGTGTTCTTAAGAGCTTGTCAAATTTCCTCTTCTGTCGTGTAGAAGCCTGCTCACTTTCCCAGGTCATGGTGTGAAAAGTCAGTTTTTCCACGCGGTCCCATTCATTAGGTGAAAGCTCATGAGCGACTTGAAGGTGAACGCTCAGAAGATCCTGATTGAGTAGCGCCAGGGTCCGCCGTGTACTGTGAATACGTTCTCGGAGAAGGGCTCTCTCGGTACGATCGTAGATACGGTGCGAAGCGGGGCTCTGTATGATCCGCTTCTGGCGTAGAAAGTGGGGCACGACGTTGCTATCTCGCCAGCGGTGTAGAAACGCCAATGAAGACAAAAGGTGGGCTTTTCTTTTTCGAAGTGACTCAACGCGGTGAACTCGCTGGTGGACTTCCTCCCCGTAGAGGCGTCGAATATAAATCTTAAGGCTTTCACGGCCGGCGCTGCATGTAGAATATACTGCTTCCGGGCTGTTTGGCCGTGGTTCATCGGAAACTTGAATTCCAGACGTTTCGTCGATCACTGCGGTCGACATCTTCAGTGGTACAGCTCGGGACGCCGTCGAGTGCGGAGAACCTTCCTCGGCGGCGAACTCGCTGCGACTGATGTAGCGGCCTGAGTCACTGGCGTATTTATAGGCACAGTTGGAGGGGGGAAACAACGTGATCGGTCGTGATTGCTTGAGTGCTACGCAACCGATGCGCTCGATCCTGATTGGTCGAGGCTAAGCAAGGGGGTGTGGCCTCCCGATACCGGGGATGGTGGTGGCTTCGTCATGTTTGAATTGTGATGACGCGCGGCTCTCAGTGCTGGGTACCAATCTGTTTGGAGATGAATACCTTCGTTTTTTCTATTAAAATTGTTGGGATGCTTGAATATTTCGATGGCTTCTCGACATACCCGTGGGAAGAAATGTGGTCAGCTTCGATGTCGTCTCTCTGTTCACGAAAGTTCCAGTCAGGGAAGCTATGTCACGTATCCGACCGCTGTTCTCTAAGGACATCGCAGAATTGTTCGAGTTCGTGTTGACGACTTCATTCTTCCAATGGAACAACACGTTCTATGAACAAGTGGAGGGTTTAGCCATGGGAAACCCCATCAGTCCTGTAGTTGCGAACTTCTACATGGAATTTTTCGAAGAAGCCGTTCTTGAACGAGCACCCAAGAAGCCTAAGGTCTGGTTCCGCTACATAGACGATACCTTGGTGGTTTGGAGTCATGGAGACACGGAGCTGACTAAGTTCCTGAATCACCTGAACAGCATTCATCCTAACATCCAGTTCACCATGGAAGTAGAGAAGAACGGAGAACTGCCATTCCTCGATGTCCTGGTATCCAAAAAAGAGGATGGCAGCCTTGGTCGCCGGGTCTATCGAAAGCCTACACACACAGACCGTTACTTACACAAGGACTCCAACCACCATCCCAGACAGAAAATGTCAGTCATCAAGACCCTGGTCCACCGAGCTAAGAGCATCTGTGACCCTCAACACCTTCAAAACGAGTTACGCCACCTGGACTCGGCCTTCCAAGCCAATGGATTCTCTGCCCAGGAGATACGGAGAGCTCTTCATCCGAGGAAATGTTCTCTAACGAACCAGAATGAGGAGAAACCTGCCCCTCTAGGGAAGGCCTTTTTGCCATACATTCATGGTACAACGGATCGTATCGGGAGACTGCTAGAAGCTTACAACATTAAGCCTATTTTCTAGCCCACGACGCAGTTACGTAATCTTCACCGTTCAGTCAAGGACCCGCGTGACCCACTATCTTCAGCTGGAGTTTACCGAATCCCCTGCTCGTGTGGCTCGGTGTACGTGGGCACTACTCAAAGAAGCGTCAAGACCCGCCTTTCGGAACATGAACGAAATTGCCGCCTCAGCCACTTCGACAAGTCAGCGGTTGCAGAACACACCCAGGAGGATGGTAATCATACCATCAAATTTCAGAACACGAAGGTTCTAGCTACCACTTCACATTTCTTCCCACGGCTATGTCGAGAAGCCATCGAAATATTCAAGCATCCCAACAATTTTAATAGAAAAAACGAAGGTTTTCATCTCCGAAAAGATTGGACCCCTACCCAGCACTGAGAGCCGCGCGTCATCACAATTCAAACATGACGAAGCCACCACCATCCCTGGTATAGGGAGGCCACACCCCCTTGCTTAGCCTCGACCAATCAGGATCGAGCGCATCGGTTGCGCAGCACTCAACCAATCACGACCGATCACGTTGTTTCCCCCCTCCAACTGTGCCTATAAATACGCCAGTGACTCGGGCCGCTACTTCAGTCGCAGCGAGTTCGCCGCCGAGGAAGGTTCTCCGCACTCGACGGCGTCCCGAGCTGTACCACTGAAGATGTCGACCGCAGTGATCGGCGAAACGTCTGGAATTCAAGTTTCCGATGGACCACGGGCAAACAGCCCGAAAGCAGTATATTCACACTCTACTCATGTCTGTCAATAAAATATTTATCTATTCCATGCACCCCACGCTTTTTTAAAAATAAAATACATTTTTTGATTTATATTAATTCACAATTATTAATTTATATTTATTGAAATTTTTAACACTATTCTTAATTTAAATTTACTAAAACTTATTTTCTATTTTTTTAGTTCGGTTTCTATAAAAAGCGTGTTTTTTAGTTTTTTTAAACTATTATTTAATTCCTACTTTTGTTTATATACAAAAACATATTTTTTTTGAGTTTTTCAAACTTATATGCTTTGTTGAATTAAAAATTCTCTTTGGTGTTCGAAAATTTGTTAATTTATTTGATAAATCGGCTAAAGATAATGGTTGGAAATTAAAATTTCTGCTCTATATAAGGTAACACAAAATTAGATCTCTGAATTTGGTGAGATGACTTGGTATTGACAAATAATTTGAAACAAAAAAAATCGGGTAAAATAAATAAAAAATATTTAAGAAAATTAATAAAAATGAAAAAAAAAGAAGTTGAATTCCTGAGACGAGCTCAGCCGAATACAAGGGATTTTCGATTTTGCGTTTTTTTTTGCGATTTTTTTTAATCTTGCAATGGTTCACCCCAGCACGAATCTATTACCGAAAACAGCAACTCGATAGCTCATCTCCTTCATACCCAAAACCGTGACAGAAAATTGGCAACGACGACGTCGACGACAACTCTATAGCAATAGGGCTTTTCTAAAGAAAATCCCTAAAAAAAAACAATTAATTTTGGGGGTTGGGGACCCCCAAAATTTATTGTTGTTTACTGAAACTGAACTGAAACTCAAAATTTTTTTTTTCATCAAACCCATACGTGTATACGGTTAGGATACTATCTATGGATAGGTCTTCAAAAATGATATAGAGGTTTCTCATATCATTTTTAGGGTTCCATTGCCAAATGGCAAAAAAACGGAACCCTTATAGATTCGTCATGTCTGTCTGTCTGTCCGTCCGTATGTCACAGCCATTATTTTCCGAAACTATAAGATCTATGCTTTTGAAACTTGGTAAGTAGATGTATTCTGTGAACCGCATTAAGATTTCATACAAAAATAGAAAAAAAAACAATTAATTTTGGGGGTCCCCATACTTAGAACTGAAACTCAAAAATGATTTTTTCATCAAACTCATACCTGTGTGGTGCTCTCGCCAAGTGTGACCTTCGAATCGCTGGTCCACCCTCCCTACAACCCGGATATAGCCCTAGCGACTACTATTTGAACTACAATTTGAAAAAAGAATAATGTGGAAAATAATGTCATAACGACGAACAAGTGAAGGAGGCAATTCCGGCTCATTTCGAGGACAAAGGAAAAAAAAAATTTTGATGTTTTTATGCAAATGAATTAGTAGGTTCAAAGAATGTATTGAACTCGAGGGAAATTATACTGAAAAAGAAAAATAATTCAATTATTTTATTTAATTTAAAACCATTTCGTTCCGCGAATTTTTGTACCTCCCCTCGTACCTTTTTTTTCGTGCGGTAATCCCCTTGGATCCCCCCCCCCCACCGGCCAGCGGGGGTGGTTATGTCGGGCAGTCGGGCTCGAACCGACTAAAACAGCACGCCGTCTCGGTTATACAGACGTAAGGTAGGTGTAAGGTTGCCCAAAAAGCATTTCCCTCGCACCCCGACTGTACCCCCCTCGTACCTGCCTCTTAATATCCACATGTTTTAAGCTATTGCTTTGCGGCCTAACTCCATTAATCCAAGTTCAATCCCGGCTGCATCCAAAGCTTGCAGTTTGGTGGCCAAGGTACGCTCTTCTACTTCTCCTTTCCATAACCTGGTTCATTGTGACTTTTAAGGGAGCGACTGCCGTCTCGCATCTTGTTTGGGCCTAGATGTTCTACGGATCTTAATGGTGCCTAGGGTATATGGAACCCAAGGGTGTATGGGGCCCCCATGGGTGTACGGGCCCATACAAGTTGGGGGCCCATGGGCCCATGAGTATATGGGGCCCCATCAAGATCTTGCAGCTTGGCGCCCGGGGTACACTCTTCTATTGTTTTTTTTTCATAGTTTGGTTCATATAATCTTTTACACGCACACATAATATTATAATTCTTATAAGCTTTATTCCCTTAATCTAAACAGAGTTGCGTTATTATTTGTGTTGATACTACAATACCACCTTAAGTCAACCTTCGTTGTTTTTCTGTATATTGACGCGAAACACTGGCCGCGGACCGCCAGCGGCGCCTCGCTGTGGTGTAAAGTGGCAACTTTGCTATGGCAAAAATACCTAGTCATCGAATACCCTCGCCTTAATATAATAACCTCATTGAATATTCCTACCTGTTATCACTTACAGTAGGTACCCATACAGGGTGGGGTGTGTGTTGGGTAGGGGTGTGTGTTGGGTAACCTCCTCGAGTGTCGCTCCGATTCCGATCCCGCTGCAGTCCGGGGGGAACGGAATCGGAGCGGCCGGTACACCCTGGGCGGCGGTCAATGGCTTCCCCTTCACCCCTTCATAGGGTTGGCATTGATCGTCGGCCAATACCCAACGTGGCGGGAACACATCGCTCTCCGTACTCCTCTGCTTTCAGAGGAGACAGGATGAGCGATGCTGTTAGTGGTGAGATGGCCCAGGGTCAGCCGGGGTGCGAGGGATATGCTCTATGGGTAACCTTACACCCCGGCGTCTGAAGACCCGAGACGGCGTGCGGTTTTAGTCGGTGCAAGCCCGACATAACCGCCCACGCTGGCCGGCGGGGGGGTATCCGAAGGGATTTCCGCACGATAAAAAAAAAAAAAAAAAAAGGTACCCATACAGGGTCAATGACGGTGGGGCTAGTTCATAAACTAAGTCACACAGCGAGCCATATGGAGCGAGTGCTGCTTAGAATAAAATTCTTAATAAGGTCATCCCACAAAGACATAGCTCGTAGAATAAGCAAGCTGAAGTGGCAATGACTGATACTATTGGAGTAAAAGAGTCCTAGAGTCGAAACCGCGAATCGACAAACGTAAGGTGGGACGCTTCGCAGACAGATGAACTGACGACCTGAAAAGGGTAGCCGGGATGGACTGGATGCGGAAGGCGGAGGACTTGAGTTTTGGTGTACATTGAGACGCCTAACTATGTGTTTGCAACCGCTTGACGAAAACTGCCTTTTTTACCAGCTTTCCTTCGATGCCAACTGTTAGTTATTTCACTTTTTATAAAATAGGTACTAAACCTGTGATCCCTTACAACTATTTTATCTTTAGCTAAACGTAAGGCAATGAACTTTACTTAATAGAAGAATACAAGAATTTCTGTTTTGCCATTATGAGTAGGTACAGCCGAACACAAAAATTCCATTTGTTTATTGTGGTACCATTAGACAGTACCATTGATGGTACTGTGGCAATTTTTGTTTGCCGTTGTTCCATTACGTCGATGGTTTCATTGCAAATATTATTTTTTGTCAACTGCGGTAGCATTATAGTACCATTGATGATACTGTGGCAATTTTTGTTTGCTGATGTTTCATTATGGTGTTATTGCCAATATTATTTTTTGTTAACAGTGGTACCATTACATCTCCATTGATGGCACTGTGGCAAATTTACCACAATGACCATACAGACACCCAACCAAACAACTGTATGTTGATTGTAAGGTCCTCACAGTCCGCCAACTCTATGTGCTCCGATCACCCCTAAGAAGGCATAGTAATATTGACCCATCAAACCCTAGCAAACGCGCAAACTTACCTGCAAGTGTTGTACATAGAACAGTATTTGCACCACACCAATTCTATGTTTTAAGCATGTATGTTTACAATTATCTACATAAAAAGCTAAATTTAAGGAAGTTAAACACCTATATTATAAAACAAAAGTAACAGAGTGGCTTCTAAACCAGGACTATTACAGTACCGAGTTATTGCTGAGATTTATTACCTAATACACATCCCTTCACACACACAATTACGCATGCACACGCACCCTCTCTCTCTTATACACACACTCATATACACATATTCTCACATACACACCCACACACATATACCATCTCAGACCCCCTCACACACGCCCCCTCGCAGATATGCACAAATGAACGCAAATGCACGTACTTGCACACACACCCTAATGCACATGGTACACTCGCTATTATGTAAATTTGAATACCTAACATAATGACCGATGACTGCTACTTATGTAACAGGTTTATTCCTAGTGTAAGAAGCGAGGCTCATCAGTCATCACACTTGTAAACATAGCTATTTATTTTTACGAAGTGAACCTAAATTAAAATGTACCTGTGTCTTATACTATATGTTTCCTGTAACTATGTTAAAATGTTTTTTGGTACAATAAATGAATTTATCGAGCCATACCACGCCTCACCCTAGAGTAAGGGAGAGGCGGCGAGATAACCCTAGCGAGGCAAGCAGCAGTCGGGCAGGGCAATAGGACGATTGACAGAGGAACTATTCGAGCATTATTATTATTAATGGTACTGTCTAATGGTACCATGGTAAACACCTGAAAAATTCATACAAATCAACATGATCAATTTTTTTTAATTTGTTCAATATAAAATTGAAATAATACAGAAATACATTATCTGCTTCACCATGGGAATATTATTATGTATGATGAGTATGAAATAGTTGAAAGTAGGCATCGAAGGCAAGTTGGCATTAAAAGCCTTAGTCAGCTCAATTACAAATACCTGACTGAAATTGCCTACAAGACTATTTGAGTAGCATCAGGCAGGAGTATGCTAAATGTAATACTTAATTTTAATTGTAATAAGACACTTTTATTATTTTATCAAATACCTTAGTATTCTTACAGATTCATAACTATATCAAACATAAAAAATGTGAATTGCAATTTAATAACTATTGAATTATTGAAATACCTTAACAATATAAATTTCAACATTATTATACTGTATACCATTGCCCCACTTATACAATGGCTATGGATAATGGCTTGCTGAGGCCCATCATGGGCCATTGTGTACTGGACGCTTTAAATCATTGACTTCTGTCTTATTTGAACTTTTTAGTGCAAAAGATTTCAGTGATTGCTACTTTATATTTACTGTCTTATGTAAAACTCTTAATAAGACTCATTCTTAGACAACTTGCTGTTTATTTTCATTTGTTGTTCTTCATGATGTTTGTTACTATAAAACAATCATTTAAATCTACCACAGGACATTTTGTGTGGTTGTGGTATACGTTGTAGGTATACTTATTCATCCAAATCTAACATCAGTCTTAACTCAGGGTTTAACCTATGAACATCAATACATATATTATTTGTTGTTGCCAATGACTTCTATATACAGACTGAATGGAACAAAACATTTGGTTGCATTATGTTGAATTACAACACTTTATTCCATTCTTTACAGCCACGTAAATTATTATAAAGGGCGTATTTTATGAAAGCCACCCGTAAATTGTATAAAACTAGTGAAAAGTGTGTTTGTAAATTTATAACACTTATTGGAAGTGTGTGCTTTTTTACTTATTCTTGCCCCTGCAACTCTTTTCTCGTGGTATGCATAGAAGTCTAAATGTTATTGTTTCTAAATTTAATATTAAGTACAATTCAAACCTTATTCAGGTTTCAAGTGTGACCTATCTCTACTCCTTTCATCAATACTTGGCAAAAAATGTAAACAATTTGAAAAAGGGTTAATTGCTTCTATTAACATGCAATGCAGAATGACTTCTATACATACTACTAAACTGGCTTTACAGAACGAAACATATCCCGAAAGACCACTAATTGACCAGCAACAATGTACAACTTTTTGGAGCTGTCATGCTAAGAGATGACAGTAAAAAATATGGACTGTACAGATAGCTGTCAAAATTCTATAACTCGATTTATCTAGTCCAGAACCATGAGTACCAAGAAACAATTTATGTTATAAACAGCTTGTCTAGTTATAAGTATACATAGAAGCAATGGCAATGCATGGAGTTTTTTGCCATTGCAGTTCATCAGAGATGTATACACTGATTCTTTTGTTTACACTCTATGCCAAGCTTCAGTGAATAGGGTATACATTTCAATTGTGAACTTAAAGAAATTACTGTTGTATTTTAAGTATTAAAATGTAAATGAAATAAATAATCTGCTAGCTTTTTGAGAACTTAGTTAATAATTATCTTAGTTATCTATTTTTTTTAATGTATTTTACCTATATAAAATGTTTACCCAACACATTGTTGTGTTGTTCTGTTATCATTATTTTTTATTTGTGGATTGTCCTTGTTCTTGTGGTTTCGAGAACACTGGCTTTCCATTAGAGTCCCAGGAGTCAGCAGCGCGTTTTTTAAAGGCAAAAGCCATATAGACAGCTAAAACAATGGAAAATTTTAGATTTATGCATAAAAGTTGTTAGTAGTAGTTTACAAATATAATCACCTAGTAAATGCAAGAATTTGATGTGGGGTGATAGTGTTTGACCGCTACGTCAACCTCTGTTGCAATATCAATTCCTACACAGTAAATATAATTATATTTGCATTGGTCTAAGTGCAACTACATATTATAATATGTATGTGTTTATAAAATGTATAGATATTAGGTTGTTACATATGAAACTGCCGATTTTCTTGAAGAAATTGGAGGAAACCCAATTTTCAGTTCTAACATTTTTCCATTTTTTTTAGGAATGACAAATCCAAATTTAATGATTTTTTTTGTGTATGAATGAGACAACATTAAGCTACTAAGAAAAAACCGCACCATTGGTAGAACAAGGGCATAATTGTTAAAAATTGCAAAAATGAGTTAAGTATGCAGAAATGCTTTAAATACGCCTTTTCAACTGGTGGGACAAAGACACCCATTTAATTCCTTAAAAAAACCGCCAGGGTGAAACAGTGGCTTTGTCTTATTGGCGCCTTTTTTTATTCTACTGACGCGACATAGTCTCATTGGTCAGTTGCGTCGTCGGTGGGGAGACGGTCAGTCGTCACTTGGAGTGTAAACGCCTTAAAGGTAAATATGCCCCTTAATGTTTTTGATTTCTGGAGCGACAAAGCCACATCTATCACACTTATGCCTAGTTTGTAATTTCAAAATTGGAAGGACAAAGTCATTCAAACAGTTGTGCCCTTGTCAGTCCAATATTTTTTTAATTCTTTGGTCTTAAAAGTAAATATGTCTTTGTCATTCCAATTGCAATCTTATTTGAATGGACATAGTGGCAATTACGTCTTTATCATTCCAAATTGCAATCTTATTTGTGTGTACTTGATTTTAAATTATTATTCGTTATTGCAAATTAGTGAAATAAATAGGTATTATTTCTAAATGTACTGTAGTACATTTTCAATTAATTTGTTATCGCCAGTATTTTTATATCTTTATGAAAAGTATACATTATTTTTGATTTCATTAGTTTCTTGTAACGGTTAAATTTAATAAAATTATCAGAAAACAAAATGGAATCTCGTAGTAATTTTTTTTTAATGATGCTTAAAGATAAAAATAATTGGCGGACCAAAGAAACTGATGCCAATTCTGATACGACTTTTTGTGAAGGAGATGAGTGCAATATGATTATGACAATTTCAAACAAAAATTCGTCAATGGGTAAGGATACTGTTGGGATCTCATAGAGTTATTTATATAGTTTGTTCCTTTGTATAGTTTATTACCTATTTTCTTTTTCGTTAGTGATATTGATAAAATTAATCAATTTATGTCCAAATCTAATAAATATTTTGCTTTAGGTATCGAACATAAATGATGATGCGACAATTTGCCCTACACACGCCTGCCAACTCACCGAAGCGGGATAAAACCCGACCCCACCAGGCGAGGCCGCGGTGGCGGCCTAAGTCCGCCGGCAACCCTGGGGTTATCCTTTCGAGGGCTTACCCGGGCCGGGGGTGCCCGGCAACGGACACTTGGGGAGGACACCGTGCGGTTTTAGTCGAGACACGACATAACCACCCCCGCTGGCCGGCGGGGGGGTATCCGAAGGGATTTCCGCACGTTAAAAAAAAAAAAAAAAACAAAACGGAATATATCAATTTAACTAAAACCTCCTTTACAAAGGATTGTTTGAAAATTTGATTACAAAACAGTGTACTGATTAAAAAATAAGGGATTTTTTTTTGTTACGTTTATGTTACTTATATTTTAATACTAGCTGTTGCCCGCGTGGATATCGGTTATCGCTATAATATTCGGTTATCGTCATAAATTGTAGCCTATGTGTTATTCTGATGTATAAGCTATATTATTTTAAAGTTTCATGAAAATCCATTCAGCAGTTTTTACGTGAAAGAATAACAAACATCCATACATACATCCATACTCACAAACTTTCGCGTTTATAATATTAGTAGGACTATTATAATTATAAACATTACTATTTTAAAGTACGAATCAAAAGAATTTTGCTAGGTAATATTTGTTTAGGACAGTAGTTACAAAAGAGTGAAGACTGAATATAAAATAATGATAAAAGTAATGTTATTTTTAAGTTTTGATTACTTTTTTCATGACAAGTTATTATACACTTTTTAATTTGTAAATACATACAACATTTATGCAAAAAAACAAGCTATTTATATTCCAAAATCATCCAAAATTAATGCTCAAATATGAACATAACTACAAAATAATTTACATGTTGGTGGAACAAGGGCACAAATGTATCCCTTCCTTAAAAAGAAAATTAATAAAAAAAAACTAATAGTTTTTTATTCTTGTAAGCAACGCGCTTTAAAAGATTATAGTATATAGTTTATGTCATGCAAAGTAAGACAACTTTATAGCAATATTAACAGAGCTAGACCAAATTGAATGCAAAAAAAATCTTAAAATGGCTCTCCTGTAAAATTGCAAAAACTGCAATTGTGCCCTTGTCCTACCGATGGTGCGAAACAGCAACTTTTATTACATTTTTGAAAAGTGACAGCTGTTAAGTAATACGAAATTTATCATCAAAATGGATAACATTTAGGAAGTACTGTTTTTGAAGATCGAATTAATTTATCAAGCAGCCAATAAAAACAAAATTTAATACAGAGTTGTAAAATATTGACATCGACTTTCAAACAAAATATAAATAATGGAAATAGCTATTAAATTACAAGAATAACGAATTCATGGATTTGTAAGAAAATTTCGGCAATTTCATAGGTAAGACCTATTATAAGTAAGTTTATCAGTATTGAATCTGGATAGTGCTGTGTAATATGTCCTACAATATTTATTATTTATAATTATAAAAAATGTATATTTCTTAGCACAGTATTGTACTTAGTACTTCAAACATTTAATGCTGTAACTGAAAAGGCTAATTTAGAGCTTTGGGATAAATGGGAGATTAGTTCTGCACGCAGACTTGGCAAAAAGGATGGAGAGAAGAAAAGACCAATCCTGATCATCACCACCACCCTTGAATGGCGGAAATATGAACTACTGAAGAACAAAAAACTTCTGCCTGAAAATATATTTGTAACAGAAGACTTCCCTAAAGAAATTCTCAACAAGAGAAGAGAATTAAACAAGCAAAGAATAGAAGAAATTAAAAAAGGGAATCTTGCATACATCCGATATGATAAGCTTATAATACACAATAGCCAAAAACCAACAGATAAGAGGAAAAGATCTCCAACTAAATCACCAAGCTCTAGGATAATAACACCATTAAAGATAAATAAGACAAACAAACTTGAGCATATTGGTCGCTACAGGTCAAGCTCACTATCCGATAAACCAAAAAAACCAAACCAATAGCAACTCAAGCACAGACCCCATGACAAGACAGAAACATACAAGAAAACATCAACAACTTATAAAACAAATCCTTCTCCAAGCCGGTTGGTCACCGAGGAGAAGAATGACCACAACCCTCCAATAAGTGCTCAATATAAATATAAAAATAAATATAAAAATAATTCAGATGTTAATCATACCACATTCGCTGACATTAGAATATGCACATACAATGTCAGATCATTGTCTTCAGATGAAAGATTGTTAGAACTTACCAATGCCCTAAAAAACATAAAATTCGATGTAATAGGTCTATCAGAAGTAAAAAGACTAGGATGCCAAATAGAAGAATACTGCGAATACATTTTTTGCTACATAGGCGAAACCAAGGGGCTTCACGGAGTAGGCTTTCTTATTAGAAAAGAGTTAAAGAAACACATTAACAATTTCATCGCCTTAACTGAAAGAATAGCGATACTGCAACTGAGCTAAAATGACAAAATCATCTCAATCATCCAGGCTTACGCACCAACTACAGCGGCAACTGATGAAGACCTAGAGGCATTTTACTCTGACCTTAGGAAAGCACACTCGATGACAGAGGGCATTGTGTTGACTATTGGTGACTTTAATGCAAGAATTGGACAACCAACCAAAAACGAAGACTTAATCATGGGAAAGTATGGGTACGGCAGCAGTAACGAACGGGGAGAACGACTAATAGAGCATGCTTTAGAAAACAAACTTTCAATAATGAATACATTCTTTAAGAAAAATAACTCCAGGAAATGGACATGGTTGTCACCTGACTCGAATACAAAAAATGAAGTTGACTTTATACTCACTAATAAACCATATCTCATAACAAACCTAGAAGTCTTAAACAAAATCAAATATTCTTCTGATCACAGATTGGTACGTTCCACTTTAAGACTCACAACCCTGAAAAAAAGTAGAAAAAACTTTCACCCTGACATAAGAACACCATCATCTGAAAACGAGATAAAAATGTACTTAAACTGTCTAAACTCCCATATTAGTGCAGACCCAATTTCGGGTGAAAACATTCAGAATTATTATAACTCAATTGAAGAAGCCATAAAGCAAAGTCTAAAAACAGACGAAACCACTTCAAGAAAGAAAGATATTCTCAGTGAAGAAACTCATAAGTTAATAAGAAAAAGGTCACAACTAATTCATGAGAAAAATAAAACCAGACAAATGAAGGAAGATCTCAGCAAACTCTTCAAAGAGGTTAATAAATCTATTAGAAAAGACTATAGAATGCATAGGCAAAATACGATTACTCACAATTTAAACAAGTACAGAAGTGTAAAAAGAGGCCTAAAAGATCTCAAACTCTGTAAGACATGGATACATAATTTAAAGGACCATAATAAAGGAAAAACTGTCTCTTCTAGGAAAGAGGTCATTGAGGTAGCAACTTCGTTTTACAGAAACCTCTATAAGCATCAAAACATTACAGAAGACGAATATGCTGAAGAGTGCAACCAGACAAACATTGAATCACCACCACAAATTGAAGGAATTGAAGTGTACAATCAGGTCAAACTACTGAAAAATGATAAAAACCCGGGCCCTGATGGGATAACCAATGAGGTGATCAAATTGGGGCTACCTGTTTTACTACAACACATCACACAGTTGTTCAATAAAATCCTTGAGACAGAGACCATACCAGAACAGTGGTACAAATCTGAAATAATATTGATCTATAAGAAAGGGGATCCTCTGGATATAAATAACTACAGACCAATTAGCTTGCTACCTAGTCTATACAAACTCTTCACATCTATTCTTCTTAAGAGAGTAACACCAACAATAGATGCATCACAACCAGTGGAACAGGCAGGTTTTCGCACAGGTTTCAGTACAACTGACCATATATTCACCTTAGAACAGGTTATAGAGAAATACCAGGAATTTAATAGACCACTTTATATAGCATTTGTCGATTACAGTAAGGCTTTCGACACCATCAGTCATAAAACAATCTGGGAAGCCTTAAATTCAATAGGAGTTCACCAAAAATACAAAAAAATTATTCAAATTATCTACAAGCATAGTGTCAGCAGGATAAAGTTAGAACAAAGAGGAGAAGAGATAAATATTGAGAGAGGAGTTCGACAAGGAGACCCCTTGTCACCAAAACTTTTTCTGGCTGTGTTGGAATTGGTGTTCAGGAAGTTAGACTGGAAACAAAAAGGAATTATGTTAAATGGTAAATTCCTTAGTCACTTACGATTCGCTGATGACATTGTCATCTTCGCTGAAACGCCGTGAGACTTGGAAAGTATGTTGAACTCACTAAACACTCAGAGTTCCCAAGTTGGATTGGAGATGAATGCCAACAAGACAAAAATAATGAGCAACGGCATACAACGGCCTCTCTGCATTAACAATAACATCATTGAATATGTAACAAGCTATGTGTACCTAGGCAAGCAAGTATCATTCTTAAAAACCAACAAAGAGGAAGAGATAAAAAGAAGAGCAAATATTGCATGGAGGAAGTATTGGTCCATAAAAGAAATCTTCAAAGGAGACTTTAACATAAACTACAAGAAAATCACATTTGACACCTGTCTTCTACCTTGTTTGGTTTATGGCTCACACAAAGACTGTAAAGAACAAAATTCAAACCACTCAACGAGCAATGGAAAGAAGTATGCTGAGTGTATCGAAATGGGATCGAGTAAGACACAAAAAAATTAGGCAAAAAACTAAGGTCACAGATGTACTCACATACAGCCTCCAACAGAAGTGGAAGTGGGCTGGTCATGTAGCTCGACTCTCTGACAAGAGGTGGACCAAACGAGTCACAACCTGGCGAGGCCCACCTGGCAAACGCAATGTTGGTAGACCACATAAACGGTGGGTCGACGATATTGTTGAGACAGCAGGAAAACAATGGATGTCAACAGCAAACAACAGAGAGAAATGGAAGATATTGGAGGAGGCCTTCACCCAAAGTCGGGTCCACAACAGTTTAAAATGAAATTTAAGAGAATTTAATATTACTAATACTACTATATACGGAACTACTAACAAAACTAACAAAGCAAAAATTAGTGTAAATGTGGAAATAAAAGGCTTTATTATTATTATTATTATTATACTTACTCGCAACTTCCCATTCACTAGTACTCATAGTGCCAACTTGGTCTTTCTCAGTTTTATTTTCTTTTTTATCCCAATATTCTTTTGCATGCTCATATTCTTCTTCTTCAGCAAGAAGTTCTTTACCAGAAGGCGGAGGGTAACATTCAAAGCATCTGATTTTCTGCAACAAGTGCTTGTAACGTTCGGAGTGATCCTTGAAGAAGTCTGCAAAACTTGCTTTATACACTAATTCTAAACCAAAATCAGATGCAAGCATAGTAAATAATTTAAAGTTAACTAAAAATTCAGGACAATCAACAACCCCTTCCAAGTGAAAATCATATTTTGCTCCAAATAAGGGGAATCCTTCTTCCATGTCAAAGAGTAACTTAATGTTGTAAATCCTATTTCCAAAAGTGCTATCAGGAGATTTTTTTGCCCGAGATACTATTTCATTTGCGTCGGGAATAGTTCCGAAAAAATAGCCACCAGGCTTTATACATTCTGATATATTAGTCAGCATTCTTCTAGCTTGAGCTAAGCTTTCAAAGCTATAATGTAAGCCAAACTGACAGCTTACTAAATCAAAATTAATGGATGGATCTCTATATTTATCTCTTAATGTTTCTTTACTACAATCAGCTGCTATAAATTCAGCACTGAAAAGGCGTCCACATCGAGAACGGAGGTCTTCATATCGAGTTTGACACTGCTGCACTGATACTTCTGCAATGTCAGCAAAAACAACATATTCAGCTCTTGCTTTTTGCCATTTACTCAAATCTCCTCCTTTACCACAGCATATATCCAGTACGCGCAAGATTCTACCATAGTCTTTTTCTCGAATTTTGTCGCTGTACTCCTGTATGAGTACACTTTTAACCCAATTGTTAAAATTACGCAGATAAAATATGGGCGAATTAAACCTTTCCTGCAACCCTTTCTCTTCAAGATGATTATAGTGTGCTGCCACTACCGAGCTATGTTGTTCAATTAATTGCACTTTTGCAGGTGTTTCTTCGTCTTCATCATTAGAGTCATGTCTCTTTAAATCTCTCTTTTGATATTCGCTATGTAAATTGCTTTTGATATCGTTCATTGGTTTTTGTTCTGGATCAGGTGATGACATTTTTCATATATTATTTCAACTTTTCAACATTGCCTTAATCTTTCACAATTCAAATACAATAATTAAGAAATATAGTATCAAGTATGGGAATAATTTTAACTACAACGTCACGTCACCTTATTCACAGATTAATAAACTTTAAGTAGTGTTTTTTTTTCATCTTTGGCAAATATGTAATGATGAAAACCAGTCTCAACTCTCAAGTAATTTGATAAATCAAGTAACTTGCATATGAATTCAATATAATGTAGCGTTATCGTCAGCATCATTTAGTCAAGGTCAAGTGAAGTCCTTCATAGTCATAGTCAAGGCAAAGTCCTGCCTTAGTAAAGTAGTGGAGGCTTTATTAGAGGCTTCTGTAGAGTTTTGGAAGCAACACGGAAAATCACAATTCACTGTAAAAATGCCACTTTCCTACACTAAACTTCTGCAAGTTGTCGAAGACGTTATGTTTAAAAACCCACTATTTTTACACATAAAAATTCGAAATTACAGAAATTTTAGAAAATGAATCACTGCCTCGATGTGTCTGTTCCAGCTGGTTCCAGCGTTGGTGCCAAAACTCCCCTTGAAGAGTTTTGAAGAGACAGATAATAAGACAACTTTGTAGCGTTAGCTTTTATTCTCCGTCTACGTGAAATCCATAGATATGGCGAGAATACGGACTTAACATGTGCAACGTGCGGGAAAGTATACAAGAAGAGAGCCTGGTTTCTGAAGCACTTAAAATCACACGATGGTGTTGGAGCAAGACAGTCGTCTGTAAGTTCTTCAACTATTGCCACGGATAGAGTTGACCCTCATATATCCCAAGGTGAGCCAGAGTGTGACACAAACCAGGAGCCCATAAACATCCGGGCCCGTCTTAGCATTCCCTCTTTAAAGTCGACACCTGGAAAGCCCACGACCAAAACTTAGCCATCCTGTTAGAGCATCCCGGAACAAAGCAGGATTTAAACAGTCAGGTAGAATCTTTCCAGGTTAGCATTTACTCATATCTACATGAGCATTACCCACCATCATTACCATACGCGCGAAAAAACCGAGAAAACGCGTTCAAAATTAAAATGAGAAAGAAAAAGCGGGACCTTATCAAACGACTACGGTTTGCTAAAGCTATGGGCGATAATCAACTTAGTCATCAACTGGCCAGAGCTTTAAGGTCCTGAAATTAATTCAAGGAATTTCTGTTCAAATAATAAATGAAAACAATAATTTTAATAGAGCAAAACATGAAGTAGAGTTCGATAAGGACCCGTTTAAGTACTCGAGGAATATTTTTAGCGACAGAAAGCAAGATAGGCTACTGCTAAGTAACGATCAGATCCATAGCTACTATAAAAGTAATTATGAGGTGCCTAAATACGAAAAACAATACAGTAAACCAAACGCGCAAAAACCATTAGGCCCTCATTTCACATTTGACTGTAATCCACCTAGCTTAGACGAAATAGAACACCAAATCAAAAAGAAACCAACAAAAACCGCCCCAGGGCCTGATGGCATACCTTACATTATCTATAAAAAATGCCCATCGGTACGTAAACATCTTCTAAGCATATTCAATAGGATCTGGTCGAGTAAAGAAGTCCCAGCGGCCTTCGGCAAGGCTAATTTTGTGCTCATTCCAAAGAAAGAAATAGTAACTAGTCCAAAAGACGCTAGACCAATAGCATTAACCAATACAATTTCTAAAATTTTCTTCTCATGGCTTCAATTTAAAATGACAAATTTCATGATCAATAATAACTATTTCAGACCAAACCACCAAAAAGGGTTCCTACCCGGAATTTCAGGATGTCTGGAACACAATTCTTTACTGGCGGAAAGTTTAAAAGATGCCAGATCAAATGAAAAGCAAATAACAGTTTGTTGGATAGACCTAGAAAACGCTTTTGGCTCAGTACAACACGAGCTTATGTTGTTTGCATTAAAATGGTATCACTTTCCGTCCATCATTTGGGAAATAATATCCTCTTATTATGGTAAATTAAAGTTTGTGATTAATACCAAAGATGGATACACGCAACCTTTAAATTATAATGTGGGTTTGTTCCAAGGTTGCTGTTTATCACCTATAGTTTTCAATATAGTAATAAATATTTTAATAGACAACATTTCCACACACGACAAGAAGTGGGGCTATCGGTTTAAGCTAAACGGTAAATATACGGAGTCTATCCTCGCTTTCGCGGACGATTTGGCAATACTGACTCGTAACCCAAAGCAGTGCCAGGACCTACTGCGTAGAGTAGACGATTTCTGTACATGGACAGATGGAATGAGAGCAAAACCTAGCAAATGCTACTGTCTATGTCTGGGTAGGCGGGGTACCAGGTATACTTCATATGACCCAGGGCTTAGTATAGGCGGGGAAAACGTTTCAACTATATCTGAAACCGTGCCTTTTAAATTCCTCGGAAGAAAGATTGACAACAGAGGTTGCACTCCAGCTTTGGACGAATTAATTGATAGTTTCATTATCGATTTAAAAAAGGTAGACCAACAACCAATAAGTAATGTTAAAAAAGCTTGGATCTATGACAATTATTTAACCTCGCGTCTTAACTGGCCGTTTCTTATATATGATATAAACCAGAGCCTCCTCAAAAAACTAGATGCGAGTGTCACGAAGACACTGAAGTCGTGGCTAGGGCTAGCTCAGTCGGCCGACCCGTCGGCACTATATAGATCCGCGAATAATTTTGGAATGACGCTTAAGAAGCCATCAGAACTCTATAAACACCTAAGAGTAACTAAAATGTACGTCTTATCGGAATCTAAAGACGAAATAGTAAAAGTCCTTCCTAAAGATAAAAATGCATCGGAGCTCGAATCACGCCTCCAGTTCCATAAAAGATTCATGATAGGCTCGCAGACTGGTAGAGTAGGTCTAGGTAATATTCAGAGACAAACAGATAAAGAAATAACAAAATCTTTTCTTCAAGCAGACGAAAACAACACCTATAAGGTGCACGCAATGAACCTAGAAATGCAAAACGAATGGTTGACTCTAGGTGAATTTTGTATTCCCATAGCCTTAAAATGGCGTACCATAATATACGACTGGTCACCGGCCTTACTTAAATTTTACCTGAATGCATTCCAGTTGACCCTCCCCGACCAAAGCAATCTGGTCAGATGGGGAAAAGCCACAGATAAAACATGTTACTCATGTGGTGAAGCAACTGGTACGGCTAGGCACCTACTAGTGGGTTGTAAAACGCTATTAGACCGGGTTCATTACTCGCGCCGTCATGATAAGGTATTAGAAATCATACGTGAGGCTGTAAGTTTGGCGGTAGCTAGAGCGAAAAAAGGATTAACCACAAACCAAAGAAATGACATTGCGTTTGTAAAGGAAGGCTGCTCAAAGAAATCACTTCAAAAGCCTTATTCAATTTTGATAGCTGCCGTTGACTGGACAATACTCGTAGACACGTATGAGAAGCACTATAGGATACCGGAGGATGTCTGTGCCTCATCATCCAGACCCGACATATTCCTTTTTTCACGATCGCATAAGCGTGCAGTGCTTGTAGAACTCACAGTACCGTGGGAAACTAATATACCTAAAGACCACGCTATAAAGACAAACAAATACTTTGATTTGACTAACGAGTTAACCAAAAACGGCTACGTGGTTAAACTCTATGCCGTAGAAGTAGGAGCAAGGGGAATTCCAGCTAAATCCCTGTACAACTTACTTAAAGACCTCGGATTGCCAAGAGCTTCAGTAAGCTCTTTATTAAAACGTATATCAAAAGCGGCATTGTTAGGATCTTACCAAATTTGGATAGGTAGGGCGGGGAACACTACTGACGGTGGAGGTGAGCGCTGATGCATCACAAGGTGGCCACCCTAAACCTACATCTGGGTCGCAAGTCCCAGTCGCCGTCATGGTGTTCCTCTCTGTACCACGCTATGGACCCGGCGACCGCACGGTGAATCCATGGAGTGCTGAGAATCGGATCTCTATCTATGGTGAAATCTACGCCGCGCCATGTTGACAGCGCGTGTTGTTTATCTGTGGCGCTGAGGGTATTAGTTGTGTGTTTCTAGTATATATTTAATAATCTATGGTGTGGGCGCTGTGCATTGGAAACGGCTGAAGGGGGAAAATCAAGAATCTAATCAATCTAATCAATTTTTTAATACATATTTAGGCTGAATCAATTTTAAAAAATTTTCGTCAACTGTTCTTCATTGCTCGATCAAATTTTTTTATTGTTCGATTTTCATTTTTAATTAAAAATGAGTTTAAACTTGCCCCGAAAGTTGGCGGGGGAAATAACTTTTACCACTTTATTGATTTTTTGGCTATAACATACATATACTCACGCCTTTTTCCCTCAGGGGTTGGCAGAGACAACAGCCCGCCATCTGCATCTGTCCTTACATACTTCACTTCCTTCCTTATGTCATACAGTCCAAGAAAAACCGTCAAGAAATGCATGTAGATCTAAAGGAAAAGCTTCCCGAGGGAGGTACCGGAGCAACCCGAGAGTCCTCCTCTCTTCCTCAAAGGAAGAGACAGTCCCACGTATCTGGGGGGGGGGGGACAAATCTGCATGGAGAGGTGGCGACGGTATTTGCCAGACGTCACGCCGAAACCTTTCTCGAAGGGACGTAAAGACGAGGGGCGTAGACTGTCGATTTGCTTTTTGGCTATGATTTTGATTTTACCCCGCCAACTTGCGGTTCAATTTTTTTAAACTAAAAAGAAAACCAAACAAACAATTTTTGGTGGAGCAATGAAGAACAGTTACAGGGCTGTCTTAACCATATTCAGTGCCGGGGTGTGGGTAATTTTAGGTCTAATGCGATCGGCTTGCACCGTAAAGACAGCCCTGCTGGCATACTTCCCGAACTAACCATAACAATATAAAATTTTACCCTTTGAGTATTCAGAAACGGAGATGCCATGCGCGCGAGTTCCACTCTCGCCAAGGAACTGCACATAGCACATATCGGTTTATAAAAACTAGTTAGTGCGATCAATTCGACACGTGCGCTTACCGCTTCTCTGAGCTCCTGTGAATATTACAAAATGGCTGATTGTGCAGTGATAACGTGTAACAAGTGTTCAAGAACATCAAATCTTGCCAAAGATGGTATTCCATTTCATAGGTAAGTGTATTTTTATTAACTACTTATTGATTTTAAATAATCATTTGCATAACACTCTTAACCTATCGTTCGATAAATAAGTCTCGTGGTACAGGGGTTTGACACCGCAACTCCAGTAGGGATGTCCACAACGGGGTGCGACTGGTTGGATCACCTCCAAGTTTGGTGCACCCTGGGCAACGTGGGGGATGACGCATCATTGATTGTAGCAGTAGCTGGCGTCAACGTCAACGGCCAAGAGTCTGACCAACCGACCCTTTTCTTTTCAGGGCCAGCTGACCCCATTGCACGAGGGGGTCGGGGTATGGCGGGCCTGCAAGGCCCGCGGTGGGGGGGGGGTGGTCGTTCCAGGTACCCCTCTGCTCATATCAGAGGGGACACTGCGAATGGCCCAGGGTCAGTCGGAGTGCGAGGGATATGCTCTATGGGTAACCTTACACCCCGGCGTCTGTAGACCCGAGACGGCGTGCGGTTTTAGTCGGTTCAAGCCCGACATAACCGCCCCCGCTGGCCGGCGGGGGGGTATCCAAAGGGATTTCCGCACAAAAAAAAGAAAAAAAAAGGGATGTCCACAACGTGCGAATGAATGATTGAATGAATGAATCACCAGCATTAGCCATACTCTTGTACCGTACGATGAATGAGAGTACTAGTGGCAAACTAGTAGTAGACCAATAGCACTTTAAAGCCCCTAAAGAGTGTAGATTGCAAATGATTATAAATCAATTACTTTGATTTCTGTGTTTTCCAAAAAATTTGATAAGGCCATGTATTTTACAATTTGTAATTTTTTATGAATGAAAATAATAAATTCAATGTTGTTCCATGCAAGACATGCTTTCAATACAAGAAAACTATGTACTGCAACAACAAAACCTCTGGAGAATACAACTAAATCATCAATATTCTTTCCCGTCTATGTCACAACCTCAAGTAAGTAATATGTTTTATAAAATAATATTATGACACGTGATTGAGCTACTTATTTATTTTTAGGTTTATTTAGTAAACTTTACTTACTACATAGCCGGATACGCCCAGAAAAATAAAATCGAAAAATCAGTTAAAATTTTAAAAATTAAAAATAATAAGAGCATAACAATCAGAGGTCACCGAGGTCCCTCTCTAACCACTCCTTCATGATCGGCGTCACCACCGCAATGGTGGATTCCCCCCGCCTTCGTTGCTCAAGTCGGAGCTGGGACCGCTGAGCCCTAGTTTCTCAGGGCTCTGGCCTATGGCCCCGCTCCAGTGCCTCCTTGCGCCATTGGTACAACGACGCAAGGGCTCTCGCTTCCAGGTCCCATGGGGTCCAGGGGTCCCGGCTAGGAGACATGCTACCTCGACGGAGATTGTGCGATACCCCCTGATGACTCTGACGGCCATCGCTTTAAACGGGCTGTTTAAAACAGCCACGTTGCGAGCCGTCAGAGACTCCGCCCATACGGGAGCCCCGTACAGGGCCAGGGCGCGAGTTATACTCTTACGGAATCCTTCATGTATGAGTCCAGCTCGCACTGAACTGGTTAATATATTTGAGTACTGGTTATAATTATAATAAAAAAAAAACAAACAAACATGTGGTACTGAGCATCATTGATCGGCAGGAGGCATTGCAGTGCCAGGAGCTTCACGGTAGGTTCTGTCTGGCTCTTCATAGGTTTGTTTTACATTTTTAAATAGTGTTTTTAAAAAAATATAAATATCTATTTAAAAATGTAATTAATATATATATATATATATTTATATAGGAAATTGAATAAAGGGAATAATAATGATATTATATTATTTATTTTCTTACATACATCAGTAATTACAGGAATTCCCAGCGCGACAGTGTTTACTACTCTGTTTTTATTTACACTGTCATTATTAATTATTGTGACTAGTAAAATCGATTTATTTATTTTACTGGTTCATATTTAATTTATTAATATTAGTACCTAATAAATTTTATTATTATTTACAAATTCCAGCCAATAAACACTAAGGAAAACTGTGTACGTATGAAATAGTTAATATTGCTGCGCTCATTACCAACTGATATCATTCATTCATTTTTGTTCACTATGGATGGTACACGAAATTTCTTTACTTATGTGAGCGTCAAACTGCATTTGTGTACTATACATGTTTACCTCGCCTCCCGCCAAAAGCGGCAGAAAAATTACTTAACGCCGGGGACATTATTATTATTATTTCCAACGGGGACGCCGGTGACCTGGCGGATGATCAGCCCTGCTTAGTGGGTTATTATTCACCCATTGCCTCTGATCCTCCCTTTTGGGAAGGATGTGGTTTCCACCAATCACGGCATTCCGTCGAACTTACCTGTATCTTTGCAAAATCTTACGATCTGGTCCACCTTCAGATCCTCCAGGTCTTCTATGTCCTGTGTATCCAAACCCATTGTCTCCCATCTTATCAGTGTGTACATGGGGCATTCGGCTAGCAGGTGGAAGCTGGTCTCGTCACCATCCATGCACTCCGGGCATCTGGAGTCGGTTTTCACGCCTATCAGTGTCAGGCGCCTGTTCGGTTGGCTGTGTCCTGTTAACACTTCTATGACGAGCCTCATGCTGACTCTAGAGAGTTATATCAGCGGGCTCTTCCTTTTTTGAATATCTTCGACTGTCTCATGCCTGTCGATGATCTCCATCTCCGGTTGGTCTCAGCTTCAATGCTTCGGCTGATTACTCTCTTGGTTATTTTATGGACAATTGGTAGCCTGGGCTCCGGGCCAACCTTGTTTTCATCAATTCCTTTCCTGGCCAGTTCGTTGCCTGTATTGCCCTCGTGTCCGGGTATCCAGGCAATCGTCACGTCAGCTGTTCTGGACAACCTTTCCAATGACTTTTTGCACTCTTTGACAACAGCTGATGTTGTCTCTACTCTGCCAAGTACCTTCAGCGTTGCCTGGCTGTCGCTGTAGATAGTCACCTTTCCTGTGTTATTTAGGTGGTCTGCCATTACCGCGCATTCCATGATAGCGAAGACACCGGGGACATTGAAGGCATCTCCCGTTTCTTAATACTGAAAGATTTTAACTAATGCTCAATTATTTGGATAGCGATGCTTCTGCTCGATTTTAATAACTTTAAAATACCGGTACTTTAAATACCGTGACATATTGACTGGCGTTTTTTTTAATGCCCTATTTGAAACGTGGCCTATTTTCACATTATTAATTAAAGGCTTCCTAATTCAGTCCTTTCTTCTTACATTCCGAGGCTCTTAGGCATACTAGTTCTCGCATTGATTCTTCTCGCACTTTCATTCAACCTTTTATTTTCTATAGGGATATGGGAATTCCAATCCGGGAATTGGTGTGCCTAATTTATGCTATTTTATGTTCTTTTCTTATTATTTACTAAACATTTTACATTTGCTTCTTACAATTATTGCTTAAATTTCGAATAGATATATTTAATATGGCTAATACTTTTTCTTGTCTTATTTATCATTTAACTTATTCCATTTTAACAATAATTTTATGTGGAACTACAAATTATCAAGCTAATATTCTTATGCTAGGCAACATTATGCCTAGCATAAAGCGCTAACACAGCTTTGTACACTCTGTTTCGATCATTGGCAATTCTAAAGACTTTAAGTAGTTGATTGTTAGCTCAGTGTGTTGTGCGATAAGGTGTGTAATGCCATGTTTGTCTACTTTAACGCTTGTGGTGGTTTCCAAATCCAGTCTTTCCTTGGCGTGGATTGGACAAACCATCAGGAGTTGAGCCAACGACTCCGAGACCTCAGGCTCACTGGCACAAGATGGGTCCACCTTACGCTTGTACCGAGTCAAGTATTCGAAGAACCCACCGTGCTCTGGGTTATTTTGCCTTCGATGGTGTTCCTCCAGATGATCCTGTATGGCGGGGCAGAACATCTTTAGGGTAGACGCCGTTTCGCTTTCGTAATACCGTGTTACCCATTCGTCAAGGGAGCCCTGTCGTATGGCTCTCTTGACGAATGAGATAGGTCACTGATCATAGTCCGGCTTTTTCTTAAATTTTAAGGCGGCCTCCTTAGCAATGCAATCCGCCCTCTCATTACCCTCGAGACCGACTTGGACCTTAATCCAGTAGAGGGAGATGCTCTTGCCCAGCTGTTTACAGCGGCCAAGTGCGTCTCTGGCTTCTACGGAAAGGGGGTGATAAGAGTGCGGATTGACTACTCTGAGGAGCGCGCAATTCGGGCTATGATAGGAACGAGACGTCGGGTCAGGTTAGGAAGAGGGTTACGTTCGGAACAAATATTACTTTTTTTTTCAAGTTTCCAACCTAACCCGCGACCGGGTCAGGTTCGGAATAATTGGTTTTGTTACATATTGTACACGTTACAATTTTATTTCCTTAAAGTTAATAAAATTCTATTGCCTACCTACCTATATAAACGAACACTGGGCCACTATTTCTTAATCTGACCTTTACTATTTTATGTCATAAAAATAGCTTATTATTATAAGGCTACAAAAATGTAATATTACTAGATGATGCCCGCGGCTCCGCCCGTGCGAAGATCGGTTATCGTTTTTTGGTTATATTATCTCCGATTTTGCTTAACCAATTGCAATTAAATATACAGCAGATTTTAAGTCTGACCAAAACCTATTTTTTTCTAATAGACCATTTTTTCTATAAGCTAACTTTTCTAATAGAAAAAACCGCATCAAAATACGTTCACTAGTTTTAACGTCCATCGATGACATACAGACAAATAAACAGACCCGAATTAAAAGAACATATATTTTTGTATTCATCGTTCATTCATTCATTTTTGTATCATTGCTTGTATTGTATCCTACTTAGGATACAAAATTATTTAATAAATGGGAATGTTATAAAGCTAATTGTTACTCAATCACGCTTCAACGGTTCAACGGATCAAGCTGAAATTTGGTATAGGAATGATTATGACCTGTGTAAAAAATCCTATAATTAAGTTACAAAAAAGAACAGGCAACATCCTGACATCAATTTCTTGTTACTTGGTGCTTCTTGCTACCACAATATTTTATACTGCACTTACACTTTGTACCAACAAGTCAAATTTTAGAAAAGTAACATAGGATATCATATTTTGTGCTTGTATTTTGTGAGTAGGTATTGTATTTTGTAAATAGTTGTCTGTAAAAATTTAAGAATTTATATTACCTAACTAAGTACATTAAAGTACATTGAGTAGAAAACACCAATTAACACACCCACACACTTCTTCACTCACCCTCCCTCTCACTCACACACAAACACTCTCTCTCTCTCTCACACACACACACACACACACACACACACATACCCCCATACACACACCCTCTTATACACATTCCACTCTTCTTTCACTCCACAGATCCAGTTAATGTTTTATAATACTTATTATAGGTAATGATTACGGTTAGTAATAAGCAAAAGGAACGCATGCGCCCCCTATCTGGAGGTGGCCGTTAGTGACTGCGCCACAGTGTTTCACTAATGCAGGCACTATCGAACACATTGTTAATTTGTTATTACTGTCAGTTCCAATAAAGCAATTTTATTATTATTCCAATAAAGCAATTTTATTTATTATTATTATTTCTAAATTAAGTAGAAAATATTTTGGTAGCCAAGAAACGAGAAATTGTTATAGAAATATAGAAATTTATTTTAGAATGTTGTATGTTCTTGTTACTAAAATTTTAGTACTTTTTACTTAGAACTTGGCACCCATATAAATCTCAATCCTTTTGTCGAAGTCATATTATTGATATTGAACTTGGATCTTCTTTCACAGTGATGTTTTTGAGAGGACTATGAACATTTAAGGCATCTCAAGGAAACCACAAAGAAAATAGAAATCGTTAAAGTAAGTAAATATTTTTCGCCTGAAACAGTTGCGTATGTACTCTTGGTCAAGTTAGTTTTTCTGATTACTACGTAAAGGAAGAGGGTACACTATGTAGTAATAGTGAGACAGGGCGGTTCGGAGGAGCCTTGGCCGAAGGGGCGCGGGGCGGCGCGGCGGCGCGCGGGGTCTCTGTTTTGTGCCGTGCCGTAACGAGGTGCGCGCGCGACGGCAGCGGTGCCACGACGCGGACGTGCTTCACTCAGTTCGTGCGCGAAAGTCGTTACCTGCGTCACACGACAGCACTTCCCCACACGCGAACATTAATCCTATATCCCGCTAAAGTGATTACAATGTATTAATAAAGTTCAGATTATTGTTGTTATTATAGTGTATGAGTGCAAAGGACCTACAGACCTCAAACGCTGCAACCTTGTGAAGTTGTGAGAAAGCGCATGACGTCAGAGAGACCGGCCGCAGCGATCATATGCTGGACGCGGATGCAGTGATGGAATGTGGCGTGTTGTTATGGTGACGTGCGATGGTGCAGTGCCTTGGATTACTTGGTTTCTAGCCACAACGCCGCCAGAGCGCGGTTCCTCCACGGGAACCATGCGTAGAAAAATATGAGCCAGGATGCTGAGAGCTTGGTAATATCATTTGCAATACCCTAAAAATACTTTATAACTTATTATTTAAACTAACTGGGTACATACTGGTAATATTATAATATTTAAATTTGTACTATCAAGTCGAGACTAAGAAGTAAATAAGTGCACTGATTCAAATAAAGAGAGGCTGATACTTCATCGAGATTTATTTAACACTGACAACTGCCGATTTCAAGAAAACCGAAGGAGCGATTTCGGCAATTGATATTTATGAAAAAGAATTACATGTAGGTATAGACTAATGATGACGTTCAAGGCTAGTATTTACCTAATATATTATGCAGAGTTCATCCACATTAGTTTTTTTAAACTTACTTAGCTTAGCTATAGGGTAAGGTAGGGTACGGTATAAGTTAACTTATTACTACCTATCTTAATTTTAGACGATCTGAAGCAATCAATATTGTAGGTAAGTAGTTTATTATTTGATTATGGTCTAGATTGATTTAGTTACTTACCAAACTACATAAATAATCCTTTTAGATTAAGTCTCTCCCTATTATAATAATTGTATGCTGGTAACAATACTATTTTTTGTTAGATATGTATCATAGCCAAAAAACAGTACAGTCGCCCTCAGAAGTTGCTGAATACTAACATATTTACAAACGATATTTTCGTTGAATAAATCAATAAATAATTGATGTACCTACCTATAATTTATTTACGAAATCTTCAGAAGACAAATTTAACATTTTTCAATATTTATTTATTATCTTATGTAAAGTTATAAGAGCTGAGGTGGTTGGTAACTTGGAATGTGTTAAGCTAATACCGATGACGACTGCACCTATATTGTAATAGGTATCAAAAACCTATTTATTATAACATTAGCAGGAGGATAATATTATTGTAATAATCACTAAGAATAGCTGATTATGACGACAATAATGGATAAATAATATAACGTTGGGATTTTACACAATAATTTATCCTATATAAGTAATATAACTAGCTGTTGCCTCGGGCTTCGCCCACGTGGGTGTCGGTTAAATCGCGTTCGCAACCAAACATTGCTTCGCAGCCAAATTTCATCAAAATCGGTTCATTGGTTTATACGTGAAACCGTAACAGGCCGACAGAGTTACTTTAGCATTTATAATATTAAAGGATTATACCTACCTACATGGTGCAAACGTATAGATGTGTCCAGACGATATGACATGACATCAACTCTAGCTGATATGACATCTGCATTGCATAATCTAATAAATGCCATACTTATTAAAAATAACACAAAAGTCAAATCGTCAATGTTTGCAATTAATACTTTCACCATAATAAATGGGATGCCTAGATGCATAGTATGGGAGCCGCAAAAGTAGGTACAAATTATTAACACATTTTTTTTTCAAACTTTCTAATTTTACTTTAATTTTTTTTACGTTTCGACCGCAATAGTCCAAATTGTGAACATATGAATTTATTTATTTACAGATTTTTTTTATTAAATCAGCGATATATTATATATAAGCGATCAGATTTCATACCAGTTTAAAGTGTTACAATATCTTCAAAAGCGGCCAAGTACGAGTCGGACTCGCCGTTCCGTAGCAGCGAGTAACATAATATGATGTTTTTTTTTTAATTTTTATATTTGAGTTGATTGAATGAAAGGGAAATTGCGGTTTACGATTTATGTCGTATTAAAAAAAAACTACTTACTAGATCTCGTTCAAACCAATTTTCGGTGGAAGTTTACATATATTTTTTTTAGTTTTATCATTCTCTTACTTTACAAGTTACAGTTCAGTTCAGTTCAGTTCTAAGTATGGGGAACCCCCAAAATTTAATGTTTTTTCTATTTTTGTGTGAAAATCTTAATGCGGTTCACAGAATACATCTACTTACCAAGTTTCAACAGCATAGTTCTTATAGTTTCGGAGAAAAGTGGCTGTGACATACGGACAGACAGACAGACATGACGAATCTATAAGGGTTCCGTTTTTTGCCATTTGGCAACGGAACCCTAAAAATGACGAAGTAATCGTTTACACCCTTAACGTTTCGACCATGTAAGTAATATGTGTATTATTATCCTATCTCTATCTACATGCGTTTTAATATTATACCATCCAATTGCTCAATATAAGGTGCTGATGATTCAATAAGTGGAATCATATTTTTCGCCACCCACATTTCTACCAACTATGTATAGGTAGGTAGGTATATAACGCTAGAGTTGATTGACTCGTTTTGTTACCAGATTAAATTTTGCCAATTTTATGATCATTTATGTATTTTCACGGAATGTTTAGGTACCTACCTATACCGTGACTACCTACACTGAGAGTAACAGATGTAAACAGGTAGGTTAACAGGTAAACCTACTTTGGCTGATGTTTACAAACTGTGCCTAGACCTACAGTTACTATATCAATACCATGCATCACATCATCATGATCACAGCAGCGTGGTTTAGCAGGATTCATAAGAGAGGTTTAACGAGTTTTCACATACAGGTAGGTATAGGTTAGGTACTACGCAATGGCATAAATTCAAATTATATTGATAATTTATCTACCTATTACATAACAGTATGGCACGGAGGTCGATTGCAAAATTTCTTTAGTTACCTACTTGGTCTAGCAATATGGCAGAATGTTGAAAGTGTTCGTGGGACCAGCGGCTTGCCACACGCGTACTCGCTCCAGTTTCTGCACCATTGTTAACTTTCAGATTTCCTATTTCTACTACATCATAAATGCTATGATAAGGTGAAACCAGGCAGTATATAAAACTTTTACATAAGGCTTCACCTCAACTTACCTAAGTTGTTTTCCTATGAAAGGTTTGCTTTGAGCAAACTGAATATTAAGTACACCTACCCATACCTAGGTATCAATAAGCAAACTTTTATAGACACGCTAGAAGTGTGATACATATAGCTTTACTTATGCATTGATATAATTATGTCAATAAAAAACAGTTTAAGACGTTTTGTCTCTTTTATTTATTTCTTCATAGCAACAACGAGGTCTAGCGGTTTCTTTACGGTTTTCTAGTAGTTTGAGTGACTGCCTACTAATGGGCAAATAGCAAATAAACAGCATTGTTAATAGACTTCCTTAATCGTTGTTAATAATTCTCCTAATCTATCAAATAATTTCTACGACTCGTAAGCGGAATAGTATCAGTCGGTTACATTTATGTGCACAATAACACTTGCTATTAGTTAGCTATTATTTTTGTGGTTATAGGCGTAGTTGGTATAGATACTTTTTTTCGACGTTTCGACAATCACATTTTTCTGTAGAAAGTGAAACGGCCCGGACCTTCGACGAACACTTTCACGTTACATTGCGTTCTGTGTAACTTTTAAGTAACCGCTCACATAAAGGCCCGTCTTCTGCGAGTGTTTTACTCTACCTCTACACAAAACGCTCAACACAAAACTCGGTTTCGCCCTTTATTCTATGGTTTTGGGTACACATTTTGGGTGATGCAAAAATGACTTTGCTATCCACGGCCGATACAAAAAAAGAACATCTACAAATTTCCCCCCGCGCAGGTGAAGGGGGGCGGAGTCAGGTCATTTGATTCAACAGCAACTCACAGCGTCGGCTCCGTGATTAGATTCACGAGTCTAAAATAAACATAGAATAGAATAGTGTTGGTCAGACGGTTTATGGAGTGAGACAAATATATAATTACACATTTTTTCAATTTAATTTGGGTTGATTACCGCGCCTCCGTAGTCGTATCTAGAGTCCATTGTCGAGATTTTTGCCCCTATCTATACTTGAAATATTAAAAATAGAATTCGGCTTTTTGACAGCAACAGTTTACGGAACATTTCTTTAGATCAAAATACAGGGAGATCGAATGTGTATATCAACAAAATGTGGTTTGCGTAGACCTTTTTGTGTAGAGTGTAGAAAACCACGCGCAGGAAACGGTGTGTTTGTTTTCATAGGGTGTGTTCGGGTGAGGCCACCTGTCACCCCAGCAGAAGCAGGCCGGGACGGTGGGGCGACTAGCGCCCCTCCCCCAAACCGGGGCAAGACGGGGACACCGTGGTTCCCAAACCCGAGGGGGCCATCTCGAAACCGGAGATGGCCCAGGGTCAGTCGGGGTGCGAGGGATATGCTCTATGGGCAACCTTACACCCCGGCGTCTGTAGACCCGAGACGGCGTGCGGTTTTAGTCGGTTCAAGCCCGACATAACCGCCCCCGCTGGCACGCGGGGGGGTATCCGAAGGGATTTCCGCACGAAAAAAAAAAAAAAAAAAAAAAAAGGTAGGTACATGACTTCGAAAAGTGTAACGAGGCCCGGTAAGTTTACTAATACGAAACACGTAACAACGAATGCACGCTACCACTAAAAACTTTACGCCGCCGTTCTCTGTATTTCGAACAACCAAATCTCTTCGCGTATTCGAAATAGTTAACAACGAATGCACGCTACCACGGCAAACTTTAACGCCGCAGACATGCGCTCTCGCTCTCTCATAAAAAATATTTTAAAAAGTCTTTAATAATTTAACAATCAACCAAATCTAACATTTGAGAATAAACCACATAATGAGTCCAGTTGTCGAATAATAGATTGGTTAGGTCCATTGTTTCCTTTTTCCAAATGTTTCTATTTTTTTCTTCTGGCATTATCACTGAATATATGTAGGTACTATTTTTTAAGCTTTTATTTGGGCTGTTGTATATCCCTCCTGAGATATACCCACGGAAGGGGTACTTACTACTAGGGGTTTTACTTTGAATTTTTTTCTAATTGTCTCTACCGGTAGAAATATTTAGAAACTTTTCTTCTATAGATCCCTTCTGATCCACACTGGCACTGATAGTTGGAACTTTTGTTTTCGTTTTTCCCTACTACTGGTATCAAAAAACTTCATTCAAATGTTTGTATTTTGTTCGAAGACATGTTTATATTTTGAGACAATCAATAATTTTTTAGATTTTTTTCTGTAAGATTATTAATTAAAAGTTTCTGAATTACTCAGCGTCGCATTGTGCGATCTTTACAACTACTTTGCTCACAGTAGGGCTCTTCAAGTTGGTTCGGGTCTTTTTAGGTTTATTCATTTGATTCCTATGGGTGGGGAGGAAATAAAGGTCTATCCGGGCAGAGCCATTGTCCGGGCAAGCGTAGAGGTAGCACCCCACCGAGATGTCCGCAAGTATCTCGGCTGGGAGTGCGCTTGTGACTGAACTATCCAACAGCCAGCATCTCCTGATCATGCACCAGAACACGAGATTGGGGTATTTTTTTATAGGATTTCTTCCTCGCAGTCCGGGCGCCTAAGCCAAGACCCTCGCCCCCGGTCGGAGCCGCGAGGCATATTCAAAGCACTCCTACCGGGATTATGATTTGCCAAAGGTGGCAGGGAAAAGAGATCTCCCCTGCCTGCTCGGTGGCAGTGTGAGTGCACACCGAGCCCTTCGTCTTCGTTGGGCTAAGCGGAATACTGTGTTGACCACGCTCGTCGCCTCTATACTCCTCCCAAGATGTGCCGGAGAAGCAGTCAGCTATTACAAATAATTTAGGAACAGCTTTAAATACTTTTTTCCCCTACGGGTAGTGATAAACGGTACTAAAACTCTTAAAAAAAATCCAACTATCCTTATTAGTGTGGATCAGTAGGGATATATGGAAGGAAAGATTACAAATATCCCTACCGGTAGGGAGAATTAGAACAAAATTTCAAGTATCCCTACCACTGAGGATATCTCAGTGGCGATATATTGCCAGCCCTTTTATTTAGCTGTTCCGCTCACCTGTTCCGAACTTGTCATCAAATCTTGCAAATTAAATTTAATTTACTTCCCGGTTACCGATTGTGCTGAAATTTTGCATACAAGTGTAGGTTAGAAGTGTATACCCGAGGTGCTAGGTCACTTGTGACGAAGCACAAAGAAATAAGAGCCCTGCCATGCGGGGCACAGTCTACATTATTCATAAAGTTAGAAAGTCAGCCTCACCTGCAAGTTGGTACTCCTACTGATTGACAGACGAGGCTCTGGTGCAGGTTTATTGATCCCGACGTTTCAGTTGCTTTTCAGCAGCCATGGTCACGGGGAGACTTAAGATGGTTGTTGTCTTGTTGTTTGAAGTGAAAGTTATCTCAAAGTACCCGGTACTAGGAAAAAGACCCATACTGATAGGTACATAAACGGTGAATCTCACCACCACCCTAAACAGTTAGCTACCGTGGGAATGTCTTTGTTTCAGAGAGCCCGTGGGATCTGTGACAAGAAGCACCTGGACGCTGAGCTACAACATGTCAAACAAGTTCTGTATGACAACAAGCTCAAACAACTGCGCATCAGTCACAGATCCCGAGAAAAGTCAGCCATTGTCAAGCTTCAAGTCAGCAAGATTGGCTACATCTTGAAGCGAGCTTCAATTAACACACACTACAAGCCGCCAACGAAGATATGTCAATTTTTACCATCTGTCAAATGCACATTGCCTCTACAAGATGCAGGGGTCTATAAAATAGATTGTGACTGTAGGCACACTTATATTGGTCAAACCAAGCGAAGCATTGGCACTCGCATCAAAGAACACATAGCTGACATAAAACACCAACGCTCAAAAAAGTCTACTGTATGTGAACACGTGCAACGGGACCAAATATTACTTAAGATTTGATAAACCAGAGTTACTCGCTAAAGAAAATCGATTCCTACCTAGGATGCTCCGCGAACCTATTGAAATTAAAAAACATCCTAATTTTAATAGAGAAGATGGTTGGAATGTACCACCAGCTTGGGACCCAGTCATTCACTTAATTAATTCCAAGAAAAATCAAGTTACAACAAGACTTCATGACAGTGAGCTCATTCTGCGTAAATAGTAACACCAACAATTCAACATAGTTCGGGTACTTTGAGATAACTTTCACTTCAAACTACAAGACAACAACCATCTTTACTGTCCCCGTGACCATGGCTGCTGAAAAGTAAAATAGTTTATCGTTAAAATATACTTTGCGGGCTGTCAAAAATGAAGAAAATACCCACCGATAATTCGACGATTCGTTTAGATACCGACATTAAATCGTTAGCTGGGAAAGTAGGGACTACCATATATCGTTAAGTTTACGTCGCTAGGAGCTTGCGACCGAATTTGGTAGCAAAGTCGTTGCGATAAATGTTTAGACTACCGCCCCAGATACACATTATATAAATATTTCATTATCAGTATTTAGTACTGACCCGAGTCAAGCATACCATAACATTAATAATTTGCACTGCAATGAATTTAAAAAAATCCATTATCAAACCACTGCACAAAAGAAATATTATTAAAAACATTAAAAAACCCGACTGCTCTAAAAAGACCGAAACAAGTTTGATAACAGACGGGCCCCATTAATTTTCTTTCGGTTTATGATTTGCAAATGGGTCCCGCCTGCTATCAAACTTGCTTTGATTTTTTTAGGGCAATTGGGTATTAGATTTTTTAAATTAATAATTTTATTGTATACTTTTAGTTACGATATATATATTTTTGAAATCAACCTGTAGTGACACAGGACACAGAACATCCAGATCACGAAACATTCAAGCCGTGCGCCAGCATGCTCCAGCGCACGTCCGGCCGCCAGTAAGGAATTCGTGGAATGAACCGGCGGCGGGCGGAGTTCGGCCCGCCGTTTTTAGAGTTCCGTACCTCAAAAGGAAAATCGGAACCCTTATAGGATCACTTCGTTGTCCGTCCGTCTGCCAAGACCGTTTTTCTCAGGAACGCGTGGAGGTATCAAACTGAAATTTATATCTAAAACTCAGGTCTACTGTCCCTTGGAGCTGTGAAAAAATCAAACTTCTAAGCCAAAGCAATCAGAAGGTACAGCCGTTTATGCCGCATATTTATGTATTTAACGTCTCTGCCAATTTTCAGCTCTAAGCGAATTATTCCTAAGTTATGACTTATTTTTGTCTATTTTGACTGGACTATTATAAAATGTGCAGGAAGTGCATGCCGAGTAATATTCTGTTGAGTGCTATCGTGTGAAACAGTTTTGTAAAACCTTATTTTGACCCCAGTTAGAATTGAATCGAATTGTACTTGCTTTATCTGACAACGTTTGCATTTTTGCCCAATAGACGGCACGACGGCAAAAACAGAGAAAAAAATATAACAACTATTATGGTTCTTTGTTAAGTTTGAGAAGAAAATTTTTATATGTAAATATAATGTATATTGCTTTGATTGGTAACTGTGTTTTTAAGTTTTACTTTTTATTAGCATCGTCATCTTCCCAGCCTTTTCCCAAATACATTGTCGACTTAAATATCAGTATTTTACGTAAAGTGACTGCTATCAGATCATCATAACCCAGTATGAAACGAGTATGATTCTTAGTAAGACCAGCTGTTGGGAGACTTTTCTTAGTGACTATCCTAATCCGTGGATGGTAACCCATCCACGTATCAAATGCGGTAAGCATTGCTTAACCTGTGATATTAGAAAATAATCAGGTAAATAACCGGAGAAACAACAACGGTTTTTAGGGTTCTGTAGCCAAATGGCTAAAAACGGAACCCTTATAGATTTGTCATGTCTGTCCGTCCGTATGTCACAGCCACTTTTTTTCAAACTATAAGAACTATGTTATTGAAACTTGGTAAGTAGATGTATTCTGTGAACCACATTAAGACTTTCACACAAAAATATGTAATGAATGCCAACCATTACATATTTCCCAAAGAAGGAAAACATTTTGATTCTGACGTTGACTCAACGTCACAGATGTAGCGCGTTGCCGGCATAACCGAGATAATCCTGCACATGCGTGGTTTCCTTGTCGCGTCAGTCCTCAGTTGTGCGATGGAGCTCGTCGCGGGCTTAGTCAGACGACGCGCGCCGAGCGTCGAGTGCGGAAGGGCATTACTTGTCAACTTCTACAAGTTTAGTTTACATTTAGTGTCACTGTTATTCTACGGAGTGATACCAACCAAAATCAGTGAATTAAACCTTGTATTTAGTTATCTATTAAACAAAGTTTCAAGAGGTGCAGTGACCGGGAACAGTGATAACGTCGAAATTTACTTTTAGTTTTTTATAAGATTGTGTTTTGAGTTTAAGTGTAATTTGCATGGTAATTAATGGTTTTACAAATTAGTTGTTTATTAGGGTATGTATTTAATGCCAACTATATAGAGGATCTTTATTTTCCCCCTTTTATTGATTTGTGTGCTATAAAAATAGTTCACTTAACCGTGAGATTATACGTAAATTTCGAAAGAAAATGTTGAAATACTTGACTAGACATACCTAATACGAATATACTAGATACCATGCGCGGAGTATGACTAATAAAAATTACCAACAACACATATCATTTGTATGTTTTGTTTACTTGGTTACCGCTACTGACATTACAGTATGTTTTTATGTCATATATATACATATATAAATATATAGGTATATAAATATTATAAAGCTGCAGAATTTGTTTGGTTAAACGCGCTAATCTCAGGAACTACTGGTTCGAATTGAAAAAATATTTTTGTGTTGCATAGCCCATTTATCAGAGAAGGTTATATCATCACCCTACTACCTAGTAGAGCGGAGCAGTAATCATAAATGTCAATGAATCGGCCAAATTTCCATACATTATTGTACATAGAACTAATAAATTACGGACATGTATGCGCAGCATGGGACAAATGGGTGCCACGAGGGCGAAGTATGCTACGGGCGAAGCTGCGGGGCACAGCTGATCGAAATATAAAAAATGACTAAGTAGGTACCTAATGATACCTGCCACAAAAACACCTCACATCTCTGAAATTAGAGAATGTATTTTTCTCACGAGTTCACAAGGAGTTTACATAATTCAAGGTCACATATTAATGTATTATGCCTTATCAGTAAATTAAAGTTTTAAACATTTTAAATTAAGAAGACGAGCTGATAAATAAGCTAGTTACTTCAATAACTTAACCAAGTTATTGAGACAACTTAATAATTATCAGCTTTAGCAGCATTATCAGTCTTTAAATTAGTATAGATACTTAGGTATAGAACATACCTAATCTACTAAAAACTGAACTTTCATTCGCCTACAGTCGCCCACGTAAAAGGTCTTGCCGCGCAAAACAACTTTTCATAATTTTCATTAATTAGGTAGAATTTATAGATATATAAATCGCGCCGCCTTCTGTGAGCAAGTAATTCTCGAGGAGACTGCGCGGCGGAGCGGGCCCGAAAGATACTCAGGTCGTCTCTTCCGATCCGCAATGCCCGCGCGAAGCGAAGGCAACTCAGACTTCGGAGATCGCGCCTCCGACCTCCGTCCTCCATGAGTACTGGTCTGGGGGTAACAGAAGGAACCACCTGTCACCCTAGCAGAAGCAGGCAAGGGCGACGGTGTGATGCGAGCCCCCTTTTTACCGGGGGTAAGACAGGGATACCGTGATACCCGCGGAGGCCGTCACGGAGATCAGGTCTACCTCTAGGTCAGCCGGGCTGCGAGGGAAATGCCTTATAATGCCTAATGGGGCCACCTTACACCCGAGACGGCGAACCCTTATCTGAAGACCCGAGACGGCGTACGGTTCGGTAATTCAATGTTGAATGCATGAATGACTAAATCGGTTTTTGTTTTATATTATATGTTAATCACCCACGGCCCACATGCGAATGTACAGCAATCACCAATCACTTACAAAGTTACACCAAACATACCTAGTTATAATCGGATTAATTTACAGGAACGCTTATGGAAAAAAATAACACAAAAAAAATGTCATTAGTCATTACATTATAATAGGTATACATTTACGTAAATCAGAAATTAGATATATATACAAAAATAACTTAAAATGATTATGTACAACTAATTATAAATAAATGTAAAGAAAACTAAACCTAAAAGATAGAAAAATATTTACATACCTACATGCGTCCTAGGATTCCTCCGCATCATCACCGACTTATATTTTTTCCAGAAGACTGGCATAAGGTACCTATATGATATAATGTGGCATAGGAGTTACATTATTAAAAACGAGTGTTAATATAAACAATGATGTATCGGGTTGTTCAATGTTATATAGTGTTATTCTCCTATGCACTCTCTGATAATGGCTGAAATGGCTGTAATTTAATAGCTATTTCCATTATTTATATTTTGTTTGAAAGTTGATTTCAAGATTTTACAACTGTATTAAATTTTGTTTTTATTGGCCGCTTGATAAATTAATTCGATCTTCAAAAACAGTACTTCCTAAATGCTATCCATTTTGATGATAAATTTCGTATTACTTAACAGCTGACACTTTTCAAACATGTAATAAAAGTTGCTGTTTGTTAGCTTACTGTTGTCTCATTTATACACAAAAAAAATCATAATATTTGGATTTGTTATTCAGAAAAAAATTGCAAAAATGTTATTACTGAAAATTAGGTTTCCTCCAATTTCTTTAAGAAAATCGGCAATTTCATATGTAACGACCTAACCAGCCAAAGGTAAATAAGAAAGATACAAAAACATGCCTTTTATACGGTATACCTACAAGTATAGAATGTAGCATAGGAGAATGAAGTGGCGTATGGGACGCAACGCAGGTAGGAAGGATTCTTTGTTCGGTGTCCTTCGCGCATCTAACGGCTGCTATTCGCCACCTGCCAGTTTCGACCCGACTGCTCTCTATTCGTGAAATCTTATGCGATAAAGACCAAATTTCGATAAAAAAAAATTTGCGGCACATCCACCTGGCAGTGCTGCTGGTGCTGCAGGTTGATTTTTATTCCGGATTTTTAACATTACCTATGGAAAATAAAAGATCTGGGACATACTAAGCATAATGAAATGATGGATCGTTATTTAAATAAAATCTTTTACTGTCCAGATATCCCTAAAGAAATCCGAGAAATATGATGTCACATTTTACTTCAGATAATAAATCAATTGCTATATTTAGGGTTCCGTAAAAAAAGTGTAAAACGGGACTATAATTGCTTAGACTCTGCTGTCCGTCCGTCAATCTGTCAACAGGCTGTATTTCATAAACCGTGAAGTTTTCACAGATGATGTATTTCTTTTGCCGCTATAACAATCAATATTAAAAACAGAATAAAAGAAATATTTAAGAGGGACTCCCATATAACAAACGTGATCTTTTTGCCGTTTTTTGCTCGATATTGATGATGTACGCAGCATTCATGCTGAGATGGGGCCCTATTTGGGTCTGCGCGATGATTTGTGTAGATTACTAAATAAAACTTTTTTCTTTCTTTCTTTCTTTCTTTCTATATTAATAACGGCAACAGGTCGGCAGAAACTCGAAATATTCACACAACATTAAGTTGTATATTTACTTCAAAAATAAATAATGAAGTAAAAATAAATTAAGGAGTCCTCCCATTGTACCCTTCGTGCGCGAGTCCGACTCGCAATTAGCAGGTTTTTAGGGTTTTTGTTCGCAAAGTGAGGAGACTTTCGATTCATTAAATTAATCTTCATTTTCATTCAACCTTCAAAATTTAAACGGTCTTCAAAGTAGTTATGAATTTATGCCCATCGGCTGTAATGGATTTATGCCATCTTATCTCCTTTCTGGATCAAGTTTAGCTTCTAATTCGATTTTTCTTGGATTTTCTCTAACAATCTTTGTCTCTTCAGGGATCTTTTCAATGTTTTGAACAAGAAAAAATTGTTGGGGTTCAATTACGGGGACTACGGGGGTTGGGAAAGTACGGGCAAAAATTGGGAAAGGTTTGGGGCCTGCAATTCAAATTTTTCAGTGCAAACTTGGCCGGCTGCCTTCTCGCCGATCTGAATGAAATGCCAAAGTTCATCAGCCGATTTTCACAAACAATTTGCAAATATTGGTAAACTTTTTCGACAGTGGCTAAAATCTAAACTAGACTGAATTTCCATCTGTTGCGTTAAGCAGAATCAAATAGAACTCACTGAGGATATATGTTTTGTGTCCATGGTGATTGTTTTGTTGGGTATTAACTATTTTGCTTTTCGGTCCCCACTTTCCTGTGAAGCGAAATTGAATTATTAATTTCGAACTAAGTAGAACTTCTTTGATTCTTTGACACTCCCTGGAAATTCCCAAGTTCCTACTACTATTTATTTGTTAATAACGTAATTTTATGAAAAGTTAATTTATTTGAAACACTATTTATTTGAATAATAATATTAACGTCTATTTGATCTTGTTCTTGCAAAACAAATTCTAAAAATATTCATGTTTTGTTACCACATTTTCAATGTATCTCCAAAATGTGAACACATTAAGTTTTAACTTACGCGTAGGCACCCAGCTCCTGGGAAAGTGGTCAAGATGCTTCCAAACTGACCAACGATGGGTCACAGTTGAACCTTGACACTTGACAAAACTAGATAGACCAGGTTCGACGTGGTGGACTTTGCAAGTAGGTAGTATAAATAATTAATGGTACCCAATTTTAATCAAATTACTACATTAAACATTTCTCCATCCATGGCGTCAATAATGGCGAGAGGTAAACATAACATACTTCGGCAATGTAAACAGTTTTACACCTTTAAGTACCTACCTATATGTATAACCACTGTAAGTTTTTATGAATCATAAGTTATTCACTCGAAGTAGATAATAGCGGGATTTCCCATTAAAAAAAATTAGAACTGGGGTAAGACCTACATCTAGGGTAGATGTAGGTCTTTCCCCAGTTTTACATTTTTTTTGTTTTCAACGGAAACCGCAAATAAACAATACTTGTTCTGCTTGCATATTTTTGTGTACCTATTGATTAGTAGTTACACCGAAGTTCTGTGGGAGAAGGATGGGGTTACTAACGCCCATGTAGTGTTATCTTTATGCATATGTTTGCGGCTTAATATCTCTTCAGAGTAGTTTAAATCGAAGGATAGTGTTGTACGAGTTAGTTTTTTATGAACCCAAACAGTTTTAAGTACTGTATAAAGATAACAAACTGCCTGTCCGATTTATGATAGAGAGGACGCTCTACGAAACCGAAGCAAGCCGATCTTAACTGGATTCTCTCACTCCTTCCCAACGTGAACGTGCTAAATTTTAAGCCAGGCATTGTACCAAAGTACAGTCAACGACAAAAGTGGATTTACAAACATTTTTCACATTGAAATACATGAACCGAATGAAGAATATACCTATATGTAGTTTTATGGCTTATTCCCGCCCGTTCCGCGACTTGCTCCCAAGGCCTCCAAGACTAAACTTGAATATTTTTTTAACTCATTATTTCCAGGAGGTCCAAATTATATTTAAACTATTAGAAAACACCTACACTAGTGTGTTCCCAACAGCTTCAAAACAAACTGTACGGTTAGCAGAAATAAAACATTTAAGGCGAGGGTCCCTGAGGAAGAGTTTTTTAGATTAAGATTTTTCGAAAATGAGAAGTCTGAGTCTGAAAATCATATAAATGTTATTGTAGACCCATATAAAGGCCGCCGATACATTGATTTGTTATGTCTCAAAGGGATTAGGCGGCGTATTCGATTGAAGTTCTCAGTAGTTGGCTTGATTTCTTTCGTCATTTTGAACAATTATCGTCATATTTCAACAAATTATCACAAAATAGTATCAAACTATTAATATAAAAATTCCGCTGGAATCACTCTATCTGTTGATGATAACCATATAAAACTTTTACTTTTTGTTACTTCTCGTTGAGCTAGAATCATGATATTCTGCAGGAAGTAAAGTCTCATAGCGCAAGTAAAGAGAAAAGCCCAAAATCCATAAATGTGTAGTTTTTTACTACCCACATCATAAAACAAATATCTGTATGTCTGTCTGTCAAGACGAGAAGGTCTCAAGCAACGTTAAGTTTGCCTCTCAATCCAGTTTGTATGGAACCCTTAGTGCGCGAATCTGACTCGCACTTGACCGTTTTTTATCTATACTAATATTATAAAGCTGAATAGTTTGTTTGTTTGGTTGAACATGCTGATCAGGTGGTTCGAATTTAGAAATTATTTCTATATTGGTTGAGAAATTATTTTTGTGTTGGATAGCCCATTTATCCTGCAAGGTTTTCCGACTATATTATTATAAACGTGCGAAATTTGTAATTATGGATTTATGGATGTTTGTTACTTTTTGACGCAAAATTGGAAATTTGGTACAGGAATAGATTATAGTCTCGAATAACAGATAGGCTACTTTTTATCCAATAGGTTCCCAGGGGAAACGGTAATGGGAACAGAATTAACCGCGATTATTATGCCTTAATAGTAACTACTTATTTAAAAATAATGTATTACTGGTTGTGCAATATGAGACTCGGTGAAAATACATTAATAACAGAAATTGTAGCCAGTCCTCGTCGACGACCGCTCCCTTCCTCAATTATCCAACTTCCTCGTGAGATATCGACCTAGTTTACATGTCGTATTCCACTACCGCTGTGCCACCACAGAAGCGGTAATACTCAAGTATTTTAAACATACTATTAGCAGAATAAACTCGTAATTTTAGTTTTATTTTACGTAACCACTGTTGGCCGTTTTCTCTCTTACATTCCGTGTCTTGCGGTTCCATAACTTATATTCTTTAAATACATCTTAGTGAAGTTGAGTTTAATATCTTATGTGATCGTAGGTTCGGTTCGATGTGAAGCTCTAAGTAGCTCGGATGGATGACTTAAAAAAATATTTCAATATCCATGAATTAGCTTTGGCGATGTCGTCTGACTTAGCCTATGAGCTCAATATCTCTGTATGTACAAATATAAATAAAATTTATATGATTTTAGATTGGCATGGTCATTTACATTAAAATTAAAATTATAAACGGGATATTTACCATGTTTATTATGTTATATGATGTACATCCGTGATCATGGCACTTGTAAAGTGCCAAAATATCGGATTCTCGAAAAAGATATACATCCGTGATCGTGGCACTTGTAACAGTGCCGAAATATCGGATTCTCGAAAAAGATAATAAACATGGTAAATATCCCGTTTATAATTTTAATTTAAAATAAAATTTATTAGTAAGTATTATACAATAATGCATTATGTTTTATAAAGTGTAAATAAACTTGCAATATTCGTATGTTGGTAATTTGATAAGGTTATTCCCGATACTGTTGAGGTTCCCGAGATAATAATAATATAATTACCTACATTATTATCGGGAACCCCTACTTCGATGTGTGAAGTCCCGTCAGTGAGTTTTAATTATCAAGAATATATAATAATAAAATATTCTACGACATACATACTACACCGCACTATCTAGACCCCATAGCAGTAAGCATAAAATCCGTTTAAACATCGTAATTTAACATTTCATATCTATATTTGTGCGCCTTATCCATCAATTCTGGTATGAACATTGTACACCAATATCATAATAAAAAATCCGTTCCCGCAGGTAGGTTTCGTGAAGCAATTAATATTATTTTAAATAGAGAACTACGGACTTTAAACAGTTAAATTTTTCTTTTCTCGAAAACGGTAACCTTTAGCGAAAAACTTTTCAGACATTTATTTTAGATTTAAAAAATCCGTCCCCGCAGGGGGAACGCACAAGTAGATTTCGTGAAGCAATTAAGAATATTTTTTAACATGTTTAATTTTTTTTCTCGAAAACGGTAACTTTTAGCGAAAAACTTTTCAGACATTTATTTTAGACTTAAAAATGGCCTATCGATTAAAAATGTTTCCGACGGCAAGAATGTTCACCGGTTAGAAGTTATGATTTTTTTCCCGAAAAATTTTGGTTTTTCCCCCCTCCACTTTTAGTTAAAGTTTTAATCTTATAGGTTTATAATTAAAAGTTGTTGGTATTCATATATACTATGGGATAAAATTAGAACGGTTCGAATATCTTTCATGGAACGTGAAATTTTGCGGAATAACTGATTTCACAAAAAGTGAGGCCCTACCGTCCCCTTAGGCCGGATTCCACCCGTTCACGAACTTAAACTAAGTTTACACCCAAGCAATTTTTGACCGCAGTTTGAAAGCGATCGGGGCAAAAATGCGACCGTGAGAGTGCCGCAAATTTTGGGAAGTGGAACCATACGTACATATATATATATAAACTTTTTGACCAGTGGTCATTTCGGACTCAGGGGGTCATAACTAGCCGTCACGTGCTACGCGGACGACACGCTCGTGACGGCGTGCGGGGCGACGTACCGCGAAGCGACCCTAAAGGCCACGACCGCGGTTGCCCAAGTCGTTGAGCGGATCCGGCGGCTGGGTCTCGAGGTGGCTCTGCATAAAACCGAGGCCCTTTTCTTTCATGGGCCTCGGAGCAAGCCACCCGAGGGATCCAGTCTCATCGTGGGAGGAAATCGCATCGGCATCAAGCCCCAAATGAAATATTTGGGGCTCGTGCCGACGGCCGATGGGACTTCGGAGAGCACATCCGAAGTCTGGCCCCCAAATTGAAGGGCACAGCTCTTGCTCTGGCTCAGCTGTTGCCCAACATGAGGGGGCCCGATGACTCCTGCAGGAGACTCTACGCGGGGATCGTGCGGCCCTGTATGGGTGCCCAATATGGGCGGAGGCCCTGAGGACCAGAACTGTGCGGATGCTGCGCGCTCCGCAGCGAGTTATGGCCATCAGGGTCATCCGCGGGTACCGCACGATCTCCTTCGAGGCGGCGAGTCTCCTTGCCGGAACTCCGCCATGGGACCTGGAAGCGAGAGCCCTTTCGCAACTGTACCAGGGGCGAAAGGAGGCGCGGGAGCAGGGATGGAACCCCGAGGCCGTGCAGTCCCAGCTCCGCCAGGCCATCGTGGTGGAGTGGAAGGAACGACTTGGGCGACCAAGCGCAGGGCACGCCGCTATAGCGGCGGTAAGGCCCATCATGGAGGATTGGCTAGAGATGCGACACGGAAGCCTCTCGTACCGACTGACGCAGGTGATCTCCGGGAAGGGGTGCTTCGGGGACCACCTGCATCGGATCAGGAAGGAGCCAACGCCTGAGTGTCATCACTGCGACGCGAGCGAGGACTCAGGGCTGCACACGCTGGCGGACTGCCTGGCGTGGGAGGCGTCGAGGCGTGACCTCGTGGTAGCCATCGGGGTGGGAGTCCTCTCGCTCGGCAGCATGATTGCGGCAATGGTGCGGAGCGCGAGCGCGTGGGCCGCCGACACCTTCTGCGAGCATCTAATGCTCGCGAAGGAGACTCAGGCGCCGGAGGTCGCTTAACGACCTCCGTACTCCATGAGCGCAGGCCTGGGGGTGGCGGGTGAGGCCACCTGTCACCCCAGCAGAAGCAGGCCGGGACGGTGGGGCGACTAGCGCCCCTCCCCCAAACCGGGGCAAGACGGGGACACCGTGGTTCCCAAACCCGAGGGGGCCATCTCGAAACCGGAGATGGCCCAGGGTCAGTCGGGGTGCGAGGGATATGCTCTATGGACAACCTTACACCCCGGCGTCAGTAGACCCGAGACGGCGTGCGGTTTTAGTCGGTTCAAGCCCGACATAACCGCCCCCGCTGGCACGCGGGGGGTATCCGAAGGGATTCCCGCACGATAAAAAAAAAGAAAAAGGGGGGTCATAACTAGACCTCATATGAAGATTTTTTTAAAATTCGACAGTAGTCAAGAAACCAATAGGTAGATCGATTTCATCGAAATCTACCTTTTTTTTTTTTTTTTATCGTGCGGAAATCCCTTCGGATACCCCCCCGCCGGCCAGCGGGGTCGGTTATGTCGGGCTTGCACCGACTAAAACCGCACGCCGTCTCGGGTCTTCAGACGCCGGGGTGTAAGGTTACCCATAGAGCATATTCCTCGCACCCCGGCTGACCCTGGGCCATCTCTCACCACTAACAGCATCGCTCATCCTGTCTCCTCTGAAAGCAGAGGAGTACGGAGAGCGATGTGTTCCCGCCACGTTGAGTATTGGCCGACGATCAATGCCAACCCTATGAAGGGGTGAAGGGGAAGCCATTGACCGCCGCCCAGGGTGTACCGGCCGCTCCGATTTCGTTCCCCCCGGACTGCAGCGGGATCGGAATCGGAGCGACACTCGAGGAGGTTACCCAACACAAACCCCTCATCGAAATCTACCTAAAAGCAACCCGCGTTCCTATTACTAGAACTACTGTGTATCCAACCCAAACAACTCCTCAAAGAGCCACTCAACAGCACCTTTCAGGTAATATCCTTATCTCAGCAAATAAGTCATCAGGACGTGGCACAATGCGACATTCTCTACATCCAAGAAATGCATAGGAGCAGTCACCAACCACTACCCAAAATACACAACAACTTCAGCTACAAGTTGAAAACCCACACCCTAAATATGGTAGTGCTATTTTCACAAGGAGCCCATGTCTATATTAACGGCATCGGGCTCTTTCAAAAATGACTTATACAAGCCACCAAACAATCCATTCACACATGAGCCCTCGCAAGTTTTATCTAGGCGAACATCCAGAATAGTAGTAGGGGACTTCAATAGTCACAGAATATCATGGGGGTATGCTAGTACAGATGCCGAGTGCGAGGCTTTCTAGAGATGGGCTGAGACTGAAAACTTGGGTCTTTTCCACGATGCAAAGCTTCCCATTTCGTTTAACAGCCGGCGCTGGCTCTAATATTTGTCAGCCAAAACCTACTCCCATAATATAAGAAGGACTGGAAGCTTTACTCCAAGACATTATTCAATGCTTGGTAACGTAGACCCTCTCCCTGGAAATTAAAACTCATTTGTGAACTTTGTCTGGACTGCATCTCGACAGTGTATTCCACGAGGATGCCCTGGCGTGGGTATGACGCATAACAGCAAAAAGGCATGGGGAACTATAAGGAGACCCCTGACCAAGTGGCCCAGCAACTTCTCGTAAATGGGAAACCAAAACATCGCCTCATGATCATTATTGCAAGGAGGCAAACAAACAAACACTGCTAATTACATTATACAAAATGATAATATACGATGACACATATCCTTGTTCCAATATGCATACAGACTACCAAGTCGTCGCCCGCTAGAATACGCTCAGTTTACTATACTCGATCAAACGAGTCATTAGTCGCGCGACCTTATCATTCGACCTAGACCTTGATGCCTCATCTCGTTCCTCTAATCAAAAATAGGTCCACTCTGTGGTTATTTTTAGATACCATCCATGAATTAAGGTTTCAATGTCACTTGGATCATGCTTGCTGTATCTATTCAACTGTTAACATGGCATTAAATACATATACCTTTTTAATCTAATACATTCCTACTAAATAAAATTTGAAGCTATAACTTAGTTTCTTTTGATTAGGAAACGTTGAAAGCTAGACGGACGGCTGCCTAGTGGTTGAGTCGCGATGAGAGTTATCGCAGACGGTAGTGTTAAGGTGGAGCAGGTGGAAGGCGGTTGAGAATGTTAGTGAGGGGGTGTGTGGGCGGCGAGCTGCGACACTCGATAGCAGAGCGTACAAAAGCGTTGGCGGCGCAGTGCCACGCGTTGCGATCGCCGGCGCGTGCAGAGCGCAGTTGTGAACGCCGTCGTACTAGACACCGAAAATCACAGACACGGTGGTATGTCAAAGTAAGTTGTTTCGAGACACTAATATTTCTTTTTTAGATATTCGTAAAGGTTTATAGGACCGATAACACACAGCGACGTGACATCAGGGCTATCATGTTAGTTTGTATCCTCGGTGTTTAAAAAGATTTTTTTATTTCAGAGCCTTGACAAACTCTGTACACCTGTGGTGCGGAATAAGTAGGTGTCATTTCTTTTCAAACTAAGTTCGTAGTTTCTTTTGATAGATTTGTTTGTGGCTATAACTACCGGTACTATTCTATTCGATCCAATTCAATCAATCCGATCGAACTAGTTTGTTGAAATTAAAATTAAAAGTTTAAATTTTAGTTCAAATTCTACATAGAAATCTTTTGACGGACTACCGAAACAAACATCTTAAATCACACATTCAAAGTAGGATATGCAGATGTCACTAAAGGTTGTTTCTTTCGACTGAAACTACGGTCGGTCGTATCTTTAACCCCTGACGCAAAAACGACGGGGTGTTATAAGTTTGACGTGTCTGTCCGTGGCATCATAGTTTCCGAACGGATGAATCGATGTTGATTTGGTTTTCTTTGTTTGAAAGGTCGGTTAGTTTAGTTGGTTTTTCAATTTTTTATTTACTTATAGTTTATATAAAATGCTAACTTTTCCTATAGATTTAGATCGGAAATAAAGAAATAAAATGCTTACGTTTGACAAATAAAATAAATCGGAAATAATGTAATTTGGAATGAGGAATTATAAATTAAAGCGTTTACAACAAGCGGAGCATCTGTACTTAGTCTAGTTTTCGTTTGTGTTGTGATTGCAAGATTCGTTTCTTTTGTACCTTTTTTTTTTTTTTTTTTTTTATCGTGCGGAAATCCCTTCGGATACCCCCCCGCCGGCCAGCGGGGGCGGTTATGTCGGGCTTGCACCGACTAAAACCGCACGCCGTCTCGGGTCTTCAGACGCCGGGGTGTAAGGTTACCCATAGAGCATATCCCTCGCACCCCGGCTGACCCTGGGCCATCTCACCACTAACAGCATCGCTCATCCTGTCTCCTCTGAAAGCAGAGGAGTACGGAGAGCGATGTGTTCCCGCCACGTTGGGTATTGGCCGACGATCAATGCCAACCCTATGAAGGGGTGAAGGGGAAGCCATTGACCGCCGCCCAGGGTGTACCGGCCGCTCCGATTCCGTTCCCCCCGGACTGCAGCGGGATCGGAATCGGAGCGACACTCGAGGAGGTTACCCAACACGTTTCTTTTGTACCTATGCATAAAACTAAAAAGCTTCAAATAAAAATATAAAAAGACCGAAACAATTTGGTAACAGCCACACCCATAACTCTTTTCGTACAGACACAACTAATTAACAATTTTATTTTAGTGTAGATAGATATAAAGGATTTGTGGTATGTTAAAATTTACATAATCAACAACCCGCTATGATTTCCGGTTCATTTGCTTTCTATTACTAAGAAACTAATATTGAAATTTAATCATATCATGACATCAATGCTTTTAAGTATCAATTATCTTAATAAAACATGTGATGTGCTAAATCGGTCACATAGGAATACTTACCGGATATTGAAATCATCTCAATGAATTATTCAATGGAATTATGATGTACTCACAATGACGTTGCTTGACTCACACTTATTAGGAGGATACGTCATAAAACGTGGCGTTAAATCTTTTGTAGTAGGTATCAGAACATCACTTTTTCCATGCAGATAAGGTTAAAAATATATATACACGACCCACTTGATGGTAAGATTGCAGCAATCTTGCATTTTACGAACTTTAGGTGCCATCCACCACCTTTATTAACCTGTGGTTTATTGTTAACTTGTCAGAATTGTCAGTTATTTTAGCGGTTTTAAATCGTTTTGGCTAAGAAAAACTCAATTGAAACGCCTAATCTGAACAAAATTGGTAATGTAGTATAGTGAGTTCGTGTACACGGTATTACTAAAAAAAAGTGTTGTGTTGTATGGGGAGGACACGCTAGGCGCTACACTTTGCAAGTCACACCGTGGATGTGGAAACAAGGTTAGTTTATTTAATTACTTACACTTTTATGTGGACACATCTCGATTATTCCGAACCTGACCCGAAAACCTGACCCGGTCGCGGGTTAGGTTAGGTTAGGTTTTACCATGGCACACACCAATGACTTTTCGATGCTTTTCGAAGTTATGTGTGTATTTATCGCAGGTTTATAAGTGCCCGGTTAATGGCAATAGGCTCGCCACCTATTACATTGGGACCTAAACATAAACTGGCGAAATGTGGGTACTAGCACCTCTGCCTACCCCTTCGGGGATATAGGCGTGAGTTTATGTATGTATGTATGTATATTTGTTCCGAACGTAACCCTCTTCCTAACCTGACCCGACGACGCCTCGTTCCTATCAAGAGCTCTTGGAGGATGCATGTTTTTACAAATTATATGAAATATGATACAACAAACTTCTGCTTCTTTCGTTAAATGAGAAAGAAGTGAACATTGGATAGGTAAATAAAAGGGTAACAAAAAAGCCAGTAAAGGCGAGTTTCAATCGTGCATATAAAATAAGAAATATGGAAGATCCAAAACAATTTTTATTTCAATCTTGCATATTTCTTATATGTGCGAAACTAGCACTTGCTGGCTTTTTTTCTTACCCTTTTATTTACCTATCTAGTATTCACTTATTTCTTATTTAACATAAGAAGCAGCAAGTTTGTTGTATCATAATTACACATACTTTACAAAAACAAACAACATGCAAGCTGGTTTATGGGAAACTAATAAGTTAAACTTGCCTCAAGTTTTTATACTTGCCATAGCAAGTTTAGCACAAACCTTCACTTCTGACACAGTAAACTTATTGCAAGTCGGATTCAACTTTTAATTGCTATCTGGGAACTTCACCTGTAAGCCGATTGCTGTTTGAGTTGCAGGGACAGGTTTCTTATTAAAGTTACCGTCGACAGAACGTGTCCCGCAATTTTAGTAATATTTTCTAAAACATACGTAAAAGTCAGCACTGAAAATTTAAGTAAAGTTAGTTCCAATTTTACCTGCCTTTAGCACCTGATAAATGACAAATCGCCGCTGTTTCAAGCTAGCAAGTATGCATACACCCAAGGCGTCTTTCTTTTTCGTTTGGCAATCCCCACGAATTCCCTACTCCCCGCCAGCCAGTGGCAGTGGTTATATCGTACTCTAACCGATTAAAACCGCATGTCTCTGGTCTCATAATATTTCGGGTGAAAGGTAACCCAATACGGCAATTCCCTCTCACCCCGGCTGATCCTGGGCCATCTACTACTTTGAGATGGCCACCTTGAATGTGGGAACCACGGTGTCTCCATCTTGCCCCGGAGACGGCAGGAGTGATACGTGGCCTCACCTGTCACCCCCAAGCCTGCGCTCATGGAGGACGGATCACGGAGGTCGTTGAGTGACCTCCGGCTTCTGAGTCGTCTGCACCGCGCGGCGCGCTTTTTGCGCGCTTGGCGGGCCGGGTAATTTCTAAATCTTTCCCTGGCCCGCTCCGCTGCCGCCTTTTTCTCGAGCTGCAGGCGGTGGTACCGACATTGGTTATATTACTCCATTTATGTGACTTAACCCCAGACATTTTATTTCTGAGAAAATAAGTAATGTCCTACAGGGACCTACAGTAGACGTTATTGGTAGTGGTAGATATAAGCCTCATTTAGCATCACGGTTCATTTGATTGTAGACATTATTGTGTTTATTGAGGCTGCCTGGTCATTTTGCGAGTGCGCAATAATTCAAACTTTCAGGGCCATGATTTCTCTCGATTGCCGCTTTTGTATTTCACCCGTACAATGATTATGATATAAGTTCCCCAGAAGGATTGATTTGACATAAGCTAGATCGAAGTAGAAGCCACAAATGAGGCAGGATCTTTCAAAATCCGTTGATTGGATAAAAGGCTCGTGTTACAAATAAGGCTTAGGATTATATTTGCGTGCTATCATAAGATCAGTTAATCGTTAGGTTAGAATAAGTCTAACCGTTAGATCCTCAGGTCAGGTCAAATGTTAATGTACTTTTCTTTAAGAATTTTTTGTCAATGTGTTATTATGTTTCTTTCGATGCTCGGTGTATTAGTTGCAAGGCTGCAGCTCGTCACTTTAGTCTGACTTGTAAAACTTTACAATGTCATTTGGCGACTGGAGAACTGCTGAAGCTTGTCTTTTGATGTTTGTTAAGGACCGTGGTTCATGACAGACTATGACCTGATAAGGTTCCAAATAGAGTGCCACTTGAGTCGAAGAATGAAACACTTGGATGGGTGGACTTGATTGACGTCAGTGAGGCATTGGATGTACTTGGCCCAGCACTACTCTTGATTTACTACTTCCTGTTGAGCTTCCTAGTTCCTTGAGAGACTCTTGTTGTCTACTTGTTGCCCAATATTTTCCTAACAAATGGTCCCTGCTTTTATAGTCTTTTGTAGTGCTGGCCCGCGATCCAAATTACCTCACCTCCGCATTTCCATTTATTTACAGAACTCATGTTTTACATATTAATCACATAGCATATATGTACATTGGTAGCAATAAGAGTTGCACGACGATAGGTACTTACATCTGTACCGTGCGACGTCGGGCTACTGAATGACGGGCGGATTGACCCCTCAGACTTATATATGGGCCCTGCCTCCCGCGAGCTACTATATAATAAAATGGCACCAGCCGGGGGAGCGCTCGTTGTCGGATCGCGGCCGCGCTCCTGCCTTCGCCTTCGTCATGAAGAAGACCACCGCCAGTAAACTGCCTCCTCGGGCTCGGAGTCCCCCCCGGGACCCCCGACCCCCCCCAAAAAGCCCTTCTAAGGGCTCAAACGTCTCCAAGGGACCGGTAACCAGTCCCAAAGAGACGTCGACGCTGCCGCGCGCGCTCGCCAGTGCGCCGACCGCAGGCGCATCGACATCGTCCGCTCCCCCCCGCGCGCCGCCGGGTGGGTTGAGCGCGTCTCGCGTTGCGCCAGCGAAGGCGCCCGCGTCGCGTGCGAGCCCGAGCTCTGCCCCGCCGCCGCGCGCCCCGCCCGCCGCGACTCCGCCGTCCGAGACGGCGTCGACGTCGAAGGCGATACGGACGCCGGTGGCGAAGCACCGCACCGCGGCTTCCCCGCGCCAGGACGCCAACGAATCGCCAGCCCCGCGCGCGTGGGCTCACGCGCCGAGCGAAGACTCGTTCGCGTCGCTCGAGTCCTTTCGCGACTCGCCCAGGACGCCCGCAGCCTCGGACTCACCGGATCTGCGCCTCATCGTCAGGCGTCGCACGAAGCCGGCACCGACGATGACGATGCCCATGGAGACCGACTCATCGGCCCCCGGACCTGCGCGCCGCCCGCGCAGCCCCGACTCTGCCGAGAAGGGGACAAAGCGTCCAAAGACGCTCTACTCAGACGCCGCCGCCGCAAGCAGCCCCGCGTCCCAAGCCGACGCCGCCCCCGCCGCTTCTGGAGCAGCGACCGCAACACCCGCAGCCTGTCAGGGCAAAAAGAGGTACCCCCCTATCATAGTGGAGGAGTTGCCTCATTTCGCCCAACACCTGCGGGAACTGAAGGCCCAGCTGGGAAGACCGCCAAACGTGCGCCCCTACGGGAAGGGGCTGCGTTTTCTCCCCCTTGACGCCGACGAGTACCGCCTATTGCAGCGGTACTTCATCGCTCTGGAGAGCCAGGAGGGGATCGCCTGGCACTCCTACTCTCCCCCCTCGGACAGAGGGGTAAAGGTGGCCATCAGAGGGCTGCCAGTGAACGCCACGCCGGAAGAGATCGCGGACGAGCTTCGCGAGCTGGGTTTCGACCCCGAATACATCCGTGCTATTCGGGGTCGCGGCGGGCGACCCGGCTGCATCTTCCTGGCAGTCCTGAAGAAGACCCGTGGAGTCGTTCCCGAAATCTACGAGGTGAAGGAGCTCCTCGGCATGCCTGAGGTACGTTTTGAAGCCTGGCGCGGGAAGCGCAAGCCCGCGCAATGCCACCGCTGCCAGCAGTTCCGCCACAGCAGCCATCACTGCCACCGCGCGCAGGCCTGCGTGCGGTGTGGCGGTGAACACGCTGCGCGGGACTGCCCTCGGCCGCGGGAGCAACCCGCCACTTGCGCAAACTGCAAGGGCGAACACCCCGCCAACCACTTCCGGTGCCCCGTCTTCCGACGCGAGGCCCGGAACAAAAAGGCGGGCACAGCCGCCGTCACCGGCGGACCGCACCGGCCCGCACCGGTGAACCCACAACCTCTCGGGGAGAGGCAAGGCGCCTCGCTCATGGCGGAGGCGAACGCGCCCTCTACCCGAGGGGCAAACCCCGCAACCTCTTCCGCCGCTGGAAGACGCCGAAGAAGACGGGGCAAAAGGTCCCGGAAGACGCCTGCGACGGAGGAGGAGGCCGCCGCACCAGCAGCACCCACGTCGCAAGACGCGCCACCCGCCCCGCCGCAGCCCGCCCTACAGCTGGTGGAAACGGCGAGCCAGGCGTGCCAGACCGACCCCACGCCGAGGAAGGCGAAGCGTACGCAGACGGCCACGGCAGCGGACGCCCCAGCGACCAGCCCCTCCGCCATACTGGCGGCAGCGCAGGCGCTCATTGCGGAGCTGACGCTGGCCGACTTCGAGGACGACGACCTCGCGGCGCAAATACTAAATTGTATTAACGTCACGATGGAGAGCCTGGCGGAGCGCCTGCCGGACGCCCGCCCGTGAAAGGAAGAAACAAAACGGACGCCGGAGGTCGCAGGAAAGCCGCCGCCCCGCCGCTGGTCGCCCGGAGCTGGGCCTTCACTGGGTAACCAGTGATCTCACCCGGCTCGGGCTGACCGCCGGGCGGCGTGAAGTCTAGCGGCCTACCGGCGTCACAAGCCAAAGGGGATAAACCCCCGCCCCCAGGACCGGTGCCTCTCCAGGTACCGCGAAGGACGCCGCAGAAATGGGCACAAGCCCAGCCACTGCTCCCACGCGCCCCTTAGGGGACGCAGTGATGACTCGGGAGGGGGAGCGCATATTCGCTTCTTACGGCGTGGGAGGCAGTCGCGGGGTGTAATTAAACTTACATACTAGTATACAAAGTCGTATTTTCTATTTATACGAAGTTATGTTAGATTCTGAGTAATGCATTTTCGTAATTATATTTGCAATTATGCTTTTCGGGGAATGTACTTTCTTTATTAAATTTGGCTCTAACATACTTAATTACTCAGAAAACTAACTCCTTACAGTAGTAAGCTATTTATCTTAGCTTAATATCAAAGTAATTACATAATTACGTTTTTAATTTACGTAAACCTAACATTTTCATAATTTATTCATTATATTCACGCTTACTAATCTACGTGTCACTGGCACATGTGTCTATAGTCTATTTGTGTCGTGCACATTCTCCCGCCGTCGCTGGTTCGTCTGCGAGCTCCGTTGGTAGCACGACGATCTTCTTCGTAGGCCTCCTCAGCACGTGTCCGCTGCTGGTGGTGACGTCCACGACTCGTACCTCGCCGTCGGCTCCTGGGAACACCCGGCTGACGCGTCCTCGCGGCCAGGTGTTGTGCGGCAGATTGGAATCGCAGATGATGACGACGTCCCCGACCTTCGGGGCGACGCCGGTGCTGGTGGGCTCCCGCCGGTGTTGCAATAGGGGAAGGTACTCCTTCACCCACCTCCTCCAGAAGATGTCAGCCAGGGCTTGAGCTCGCTTCCATTGTTGGCGAGCAGTCACGTCGTCTGCAGAGAAGTGCCCTGGTGGTGGCACATGGCAGTTGGGCCCGATGAGGATGTGGTTCGGCGTGAGGGCTTCGGGATCGTTAGGATCAACCGAAACATGTGTTAGGGGTCGCGAGCTGGGATGCTTTTTCATCATGGTGACTCGAAGCACTTCCTTGACTGCTTCCACCATACGCTCCCATGCCCCTCTCATGAAGGGTGCGGAAGGGGGTATGTACTTCCACACGATGTGATGACTCGTAGTTTCTTTTTCGAGCGCGTTGAGTGCGGCCTCTGCTAGCTCCTTTTCTGCTGCCTTGAAGCACGTAGTGTTGTCACTCTTTTTCTTCGTCGTATCTTCTATCTCGGCGAGGCGGTGTGCAACGAAAGGCTTATGCACACGCGGCTCCGACCTTATCCATGCGAGTGCGGTTCGCGAGTCGCTCCAATAGGTCTTCTCTGTTAACTCGTAGTCGTGTTCTTGGGTGGTTTGAGCCAGGCGCGCTGCCAGTAGTGCAGCTTGAAGCTCGAGTCTCGGCATGGAGATGGGCTTCAACGGGGTCGCTCTGCTCTTCGTGGCTGCTAGATTGTAGCGGCCGTTGAGCTGCGTGAACCACCTGCACCATCGCTCCCGTAGCTTTGCTGGGAGTGGGTCGTCCCATTCCATCTTATAGCGCCATGTGTTCTGAAAAATACGTTTACTGGGAATTAATATCGGTGAGATAAAGCCGACCGGATCGAATGAGGCTTCTCGCTTCGTTGGAGGTCGCGTGTTTGTTTCCACTTCGCGCTGGATCTTCAAGTTGCTCGCGTTAAAGCCGAGATGATCTTCGTTGGCGTGCCATGTTAGACCCAATGTCTTGTCTGTCTCTTGGCCGCTGAGTTCCACTGTATCACTGCTGTCTCGTGGCAGTGATGACTCTTCTATCTCGGTGTCGCCGTCGTGTACCAGTTGAGGCGGCTTGTGCGGCTCGGCGGGGTTGATGACCGGAAAGTGAGGTAGGTACCACGTCCTTCCCTTCTGCGGTGGCATAGAAGCTGGTTCTGCATAGCCTGACTTGAGTAGGTTTTCCAAATCTTCATCCCTATTGAGTCTTCGTTCGAGCGTAAGCAGACTCTTCTCAGCTTCCTTGTAGCTTTCTTCTTTCCACGGCAGTCCGGTCTCATATCTTCCATCTGGTAACCGCCGGCCTTTTACTTCCAGAATCTGCAATTCACGCAGTTCGGGATCTTCTCGGGGGCGTCGGGGTTCGATGCCCGGTGACTTCAACTTGAAGTAATTCTTCACTGCATCTTCAATGGAGTCCTTTTCGCGCTGTTGTAACTTACCGCAGAATGACACTGTTGCAGTCACTGAACTGCTGCATCCGTGGAGCACCCATCCCAGCTGAGTGAGCGAGGCCACAGGCTGGTTACGGCTTCCGGTGCGCAGCTGACGGGTTACGATGAGATGCCAGTTGTCTTGTCCTAGTAACACTTTGGGTGAAGCCTTCTCGTACGTTATCTTGTCACGTATATCCTCTAGATGTTCGCAGCCGTTGAGATGCTCTTCATACACTGTATCGGGTGAGAAGCGGAGTCGGTTCATGGTGCGGGCGGTTAAATCGTACTCTTCATCGGCGTACTTCCCTTTGATGAATAAACTCACTGTCTTGCTTTCGTGCTTCATTTCACTGTTTACACCTTGGATGCAGATCTCCTTGGTTGGTCCGTCTCGTGCGTGATCGTGCTTCCTTCGTCCAATAAGGCGTAGGTATTGACGCTACCGCTTGGTCCTCTTAGTGTTACTGGTGCCATCTTGAGGTAGGCCTTGCGCTGACTGCGGGGAACTGCTGCTGTGGCTACTTCTGCCGTTGAGGTCGTGATGTCTTCCTTCTGTTCTTCATGGTCTCTTGGCGGCATATCGCGATGCAGTAGTCGGTAATGCATTATCTGGCACCCGTTCTTCCCACAGGCCGGTGCTCTACATGTGGCGCGTCGGTGGTTATCTCGAAGACAGCGAAAACAGACTCTATTCTTCTTGGCTGTTTCCCATCTCGCGGTGATGTCTAGGGCGATGAACTGCTTGCAGTCAGGTAGCTTATGATCCCTGCTACACTGTGGACATCTCTCTTCTGATATCTTCTTGTTGATGGTGAGCGTCTGTTCAACTCTTCTGCTTCTTTGAGGACGATAACCGGTTCTTCTGTTGTCTTCTGTGTGGTTCACCTCTGGGAGCGCGTAGGAGCTGCACTTGTCTGCCTCTTCTGACAGAAACACAGATATTTTCTTCAGTTCTGGTATGTCTTCTTTCTTCTTTGCAGCGAAGTCGTACCACTTGTTTCTGAGTATAGGTGTGAGTTTCTCGATGATACTTCTGCACATCTCTGGACTGTGTAGGTAGTGCGGCTTCCTCAAGGCTTCTATGGTTCCCACGATGTTTGCTATCTTCCCAGCGAAGATACAGATGTCCTTGGCGTTATCGGTCACTTTGTTAAGAGTCTTGAGCTTCTCCATCTCGACGTGGATGAGTGCTTCTGGTCTACCAAATCTTCTCTCGAGGGCCCTTATGATCACCTCGGGGTCAGGTTGACTCAGCATTAGACACTCAACTGCTTCTTGTGCGAGTCCACGTAAACTTTTTCTAATTCTTGCAATATTTTCGTTCTTCGTGAAGTATATACCCGATTCTTCATACGTTGTCTTGAAGGCGAGCCATTCTGTACTGCTGCCGCTGAAGATCGGTAGTTCCCGTATATACTTGGGCGGCTCCCTGTTGCTTCTCATAGCCTGGGATAGGGCCGCGGTGAGCGTAGCTACATCGATCACGGAGTTCTTCACTGGGGCACTTCCTTCTGATTTTTCTTGGGTTTGACACTTCTCCACTAGTTGACCCCTATCTAGGCAGGTCTGAGTGTTTTCCTCGATGTCTTGCCCCTTTTCCTTCAGGTCGGGTGCCGCAGCGTCATCCTTCTGTAGCCACGTGTTAATACGTACCGATGCCAGATCTTCCTCAGACCCGTCGTCGCTGCTCTCGTCCTGCAGTAGCCGCTGTAGACGGATCTGTTCTATCTCTGCTTCGGCTTGTATTTGCTTGAGCTTCAGTTCTGCCAAGCGTTGTTTGACCTCCAGTTCCTTCTTCTTTCTTGAACTGGTGGAGCGGCGTGACCTCGTGTCCAAAGGCCGCATGGTGCGCTGTGAGCTAGGCTCTCCATATACAACAGCGCGGGTGTGGGGCGATACTTCTTCCGTCGTCCCTGACTCTTCAGTAGTCACAGTTGTGCTGGACGTGGTCTGCTCGGTGCTGACTGTGGCTTCCGATGCACCACTGTCCGCATAACTTCTGGCCTCTTCCGTGGCCGCAGGGTGTAGTACTGATCTTGGTACTGGTGCTGATGCTGATGCCGGTTCCTCTTCCTGACGACGCTTCCCTCCATCCCTGGTGAGAACCATTCTTCTTTCTTCAAGTTTATACTTACCTGGATTTCCGATGGATCGTGGACTTTATTCCTATCCCTTGACCAGATTCCAATGGACCATAGACGTTCGTGACAGACTATGACCTAATACGGTTCTGAATAGACTGTCACTTCTCCCTTAGTTGAAGAACGATGAAACGTCTACGGCTGGCAGCTTGACTTGAAGTTGACCTGGATCTTCGAAGGACCGTGTACTTTATTCGGCTCCGAAGGACCAATGTTAAGGACCGTGGTTCATGACAGACTATGACCTGATAAGGTTCCAAATACTGCCACTACTTCGCGGTCGCCTTCAGTGGACTGTATTTGACGATGTTGAGTCGAAGAATGAAACACTTGGATGGGTGGACTTGATTGACGTCAGTGAGGCATTGGATGTACTTGGCCCAGCACTACTCTTGATTTACTACTTCCTGTTGAGCTTCCTAGTTCCTTGAGAGACTCTTGTTGTCTACTTGTTGCCCATTTTCCTAACAAATGGTCCCTGCTTTTATAGTCTTTTGTAGTGCTGGCCCGCGATCCAAATTACCTCACCTCCGCATTTCCATTTATTTACAGAACTCATGTTTTACATATTAATCACATAGCATATATGTACATTGGTAGCAATAAGAGTTGCACGACGATAGGTACTTACATCTGTACCGTGCGACGTCGGGCTACTGAATGACGGGCGGATTGACCCCTCAGACTTATATATGGGCCCTGCCTCCCGCGAGCTACTATATAATAAAATGGCACCAGCCGTGGGAGCGCATATTCGCTTCTTACGGCGTGGGAGGCAGTCGCGGGGTGTAATTAAACTTACATACTAGTATACAAAGTCGTATTTCCTATTTATACGAAGTTATGTTAGATTCTGAGTAATGCATTTTCGTAATTATATTTGCAATTATGCTTTTCGGGGAATGTACTTTCTTTATTAAATTTGGCTCTAACATACTTAATTACTCAGAAAACTAACTCCTAACAGTAGTAAGCTATTTATCTTAGCTTAATATCAAAGTAATTACATAATTACGTTTTTAATTTACGTAAACCTAACATTTTCATAATTTATTCATTATATTCACGCTTACTAATCTACGTGTCACTGGCACATGTGTCTATAGTCTATTTGTGTCGTGCACAATGTTAGTTCTTTTTCTCACAGCTCTACATCTAAATCCTCACCATCATAAATGTCACATTGTGACTAGGGATTGTAATCCGGCGTCATTTTCAATACGGCCGGATCCGGACCGGATAGCATAAATCCAGCCGGGAGCGGATTCGGTCTTGAACAAGATAAGTTCCTTTCTTCTTTCGCTCCAACACAATAATGAAGCGTAAAAAAACGATTATGGCATTATCAGTAATGGGTATTGCAAGAGTCCTAATTAGCTTTAATTCTATACTACCTGCGTCCGCGGCTTCACCCGCGTGGAAGATTTGAACGAGAATGGATTCGAGATCCAAAATAGAATTGAATTCTATGAATAGCACAGTGTTTTCGCTAGTCCCCTACATTCTCGACAGCGCGATTATTTTGCCAAAATATAAATTCACCGGATCCGGTAGACGTATATTAATGCCGGATCCGAAAAATTACCAGATCCGGATTACCGGATTGGAATCCCTAATTGTGACCCACACGATCATAAATAATTTTATTATAATAATTTTATTCGTTTAGATTTCACTAACAGAACTTGTACTTCCTCACAATTGCTTATTACGTGGGACCGTGGTACCAAAAATATTTATTTACTAATTCGTACATAATACTAAAATATACACACGTGATACAAATACAGTCATTATTAATTTCATGTATCATCGTTGTAAGTAGGTCTACTTAACATAGTCATTCTACCTAAAACTAAATAGTTAAAATTGTTAAATATAAACAATTATGTGATGTTTGAAAGTAGAATACCTGCACAGATGAAGACATTACTGCTAAAGCTTTGAATTAATAAAATTACGGATTACAGTATGTACGGCTTAATCACCAAGTTATAACTTACAAGGGCTGATAGGTAGTTTAAATTTTTGGTAAAATCTAATTCATTTACTTAAAAGCACAGGTATTCCAGTGTCCAGTGTAAATAATGATTCCCTGGAAGTGAAATATTTGTAACGGCAAAGTCGCGGGTAATAGTTGCGGACAAGAATTAGAAAATTACCATGTTTCGTGTTTATTACGTTGTTCTTACGTCATTGTTTTTTTAAATATCTGATTCATTTGCAATTACGAATTGAAAAGTTAACGCGTTTACTAGTAGTCATTCGCGTGATGTTTGTTGAAGCGTACCTATTCATCGTCGTTTAGACCACAAGAGTGTTAAATTCCGCTATGATGTTTAACTTAGACGAGGTTTTTCGAAGATTATACAATTAAAAATATCGTATATCATTGCATGCTGTGCATAAAAGTGTAGTTAAATTTGCAAACAGTGTCAGTGAATCGTTTTATCGGATACGCCTGCAGGCTTCGTTAACAATGCAGGTCAAGGCTTGAGTTATGTGAGTGTTGCTGGCGGCGCCCACGCTTAGGAATGCATGCGGGTTGTTACCAACAATGCGGCGGCGTGAGTTTGATATGCGTTCCCTGGATGCGTGTACCCAGGCTACAATGGATTTCGGTAAATATCATAATCTTTACACTTTGCGATCAGTAATCTACCGGTATTGATAACAACAGATGCGCAAATGTTATCAATACGTCCACGGATACAAGTTCGTATTCTTATCTATGCTAATATTATGAAGAGCCAAGTTTTGTGAGTTTGTGTATATGTTTGAAGTGATCTTCGGAACTATTACCACTGCAAGTATTGGAAAAATTCTTTCACCATTTGAAAAGTACTTTGTACCCATGGACATAGGCTATAAGTACCTATATTATGTGTAAATTACGATGGCTTGAGTTCAAAAAATCCGTTCCCGCAGGGGGAACGCACAGGTAGATTTCGCAAAGCAATTAATATTATTTAATACAGAGAACTACGGACTTTAAACAGTTTTTTTTTTCTCGAAAACGGTAACTTTTAGCGAAAAACTTTTCAGGCATTAATTTTAGACTTAAAAATGGCCTATCGATTAAAAATGTTTCCGACGGCTTTTATGCCGGTTAGAAGTTATGATTTTTTTCCCGAAAAATTTTGGTTTTTCCCCCCTCCACTTTTAGTTAAAGTTTTAATCTTATAGGTTTATAAGTAAAAGTTATTGGTATTCATGTATACCATGGGACAAAATTAGAACGGTTCGAATATCTTTCATGGAACGTGAAATTTTGAGGAAAAACTGATTTCACAAAAAGTGAGGCCCTACCGTCCCCTTAGGCCGGATTCCACCCGTTCACGAACTTAAACTAAGTTTACACCCAAGCAATTTTTGACCGCAGTTTGAAAGCGATCAGGGCAAAAATGCGACCGTTAGAGTGCCGCAAATTTTGGGAAGTGGAACCATACATACATATATTTATATATGTATGGTTTTTGATTTATACTTATTATACTTTTTGACCAGTGGTCATTTCGGACTCAGGGGGTCATAACTAGACCTATGAAGATTTTTTTTAAATTCGACAGTAGTCAAGAAACCAATAGGTAGATCGATTTCATCGAAATCTACCTAAAAATCATCTAAATCGAAGCGAAGCGAATGCAGGTTGCTAGTATCTTTATATAACTTCACATTTCTTTTATATCGTCTTGTTGTCGGCTTAGGAGATCAATATTGTAATTTGAATAGTCAAGACCTTACAAATGTATTCATATGAATTTACATAACATATTCATAAGATATAATATTAAAATTTATGTACTAGAGGCCTTTGAGAGTATTGATAGCGAAGTATGATATAGTATGTATAGATGTATACATTACTTTGTTATCAATATAAAATTCAGAGTTGGGCCAATTGAAATGTGAAGAAGTTGTGAATACCACCAGGCATAGGGTATTTGGTCCAGCAGAAAGTATATACGGACTCTGACATAAGTCCATGAATTATCATACTTGCTTACGTGAATAAATATTGGAAATAGCATTTTGAATTTGCATTTTTTATAATATGTTCTGACTTATAAGACTAAGCATGTTAGTGTGGCTGCTGAAAGAGAATGCCTGATCGAGTTTGAATGTTTTAAAGCAATATTTGGGAATGAATTGAATTGAATGTACATGAATTCCCTCCCTAAGCAAAGTTAGTGAGTATGAAACGGATTTACGTAAATAGTACAACATGCAGGTTCGAACTGTAGGCTGAAGGCCGACGCGGCGCTTTATTATGCTACCGCGAATGCTATTTTAAGCAAAATGAAGTTATTTATATTATTATATATACTAATAATAAAGCTGAAGAGTTTTTTTGTTCGTTTGTTTGAAGCCGCTGAAACGCTAAACCGCTGAACCTCTGGAACCCCATCTCTACTTTTCAAACTCTCCTCCCGAGAGTTCTCAAAGAAATAAGCAGAGCCTCTGTACTTCTTTTTCCTCTGATTTATTTTTAGGTTTGATTGTGAGTTGTTCGCTTTTGACGGGGTGGAATAGACCCGAGTACGGCGGGTGAAACCGTGCGGAGCTGCGGAGCACATCCTTTCATATTACAATGTAGGCACCAGCAGTGCACAATGTCCCCATTTTTCCCTATGTATGTATATTCATAGAGCGTATATTATCGATTTACATAATGACGTTCATTCTGTGTTTTAATTCAAACTATTATGGAAGTTTAAATGAGAGACTTTCTAAATAATTAACGGTTACAATAAATTAACGGTCACGCAGTATCCACAACATCCAGATACAGAGGTATATATGGGTCCCCACCAAGATTTTCGGAGCCCATGCCACCTTCACCTGCAAGCATACACCTGCTAATTGATTGACAGGGCTCTGGTGCATGTTTTCCTCTCAGGTTAGGGTTGGAGGTGACCGTCGCTCTCGTGATAAGGTACCTACCCTAATCGTGGGTGAAACAGGACATGGCAAGGTAGTTACTGAGGAGATGAAGTTTGACAGGAATGTATGGAGGAGAATGGACATCACCCCAAACATTTGGAACATGCGCAGGCAGATAAAGATAATGGAAATTTCATTTCCAGCGATCGGGTTTGAGTTTAAGGTAAATATGAAATGTAAGCAGCCGTGGTGTATTTATGACGAATACTTGTTTATCAAACACTAATGAATTGAATGAGAACATTTATGAGTCGTTTGTTTAAGCGCTAGTTCTTCAGTCGCATGTGGTATGAATCACTTTTGTGACGAATCGTGTATGTATGGACAAAGGGCATCGAATTTTATGACACGCAAGCTGAAGCCATGGTTTCATGGAATCCTATTATTATAAACTAGTTGTCCCCCGCGGCTTCCCCCGTGACATACTTCGATCGCCCGTAGCACCTATTTAACCCATACATGTATTAGTTTTGCAATAACGTATGGCAATTTACCAGATTTGTTGACATATATATATTATAAATATTGCTCCGCTCCCCTCGGTAGTAGCGTGATAATATATAGCCTCTATAACCTTTCTCGATAAATAGGCATTTAAACACAAGTAGTTCCTGAGATTAGCGTGTTCAACTAAACAAATTCTTAAGCTTTATAAAATTATAAGTATAGTATAGATTTATCATATTGTTACGAGTGACAGCTCAGGGATTGGAAGGAAAAATACTCTTTACTCCGCAAGATTTATTGGTTCAATACAGTCCACACTCCGAGTCCAAGTGTTTTTAACCAAGTCTGTGTCCGTAGATAACTTTAGTATAGCTCGCGGAATCTTCTAGAACGCTAACAATTATAACTAACTATAACGCGAAATTAATACTGGGATGACGAAGAATAACAGTGCGCTAAAATTCATAATAGTATTTGTTACAAATACATACATTAAATAAAATAAAATAAAAAATTGTTTACGTACAAAACTGCCAATGTCAAACACATAATGACGTATTTCTGCGGCTACGCTCACAGCAGGCTAACGTAATACAACAAAATTGAAATAATTTTTATGCAATAACAATGTACGAAACACTTTATTCAAAAAATTTGAATAACGTTCAAACTTAGAAGTCTAAAGAAATACGGTTTAATTGGACCACTCGTATACAAGGTGGAAACAAGTGTGTCCTGACGTTTATATTGTAAAATTTAAAGATATTTTAAAACTTTTAACTTATACGAAATCTGCATCTAAGCGATGCAGATTTCGTCTACAAAATGACATAATACAAATTAGAAATATTAAAGAAATATATCGTCATAATATGTTCGCATGTACCTAAGGGTGCAATAAAAGTACAAATTGTTAACACTGAATTTTTTTTATTTTTGTTATATGCTATTTTGTAGATTAGGTATTAAAATATTGAAATATCTTTAAAAATTACGAATTAATTGTCTGGACCCACTTACAGTTTTCACTCGTTATATAATTTGTTAGTTCCCTGTTATTTAGTGAGTCATGGGCCGAAGTAAGATAGGCAACCTGCTATGGCCGGTCAAATCTAACCTAATCTCTGAAGAAATCTGAGTTGCGGAATTCAGCTTGAACTTGAACTAGGACATATGTGTTCGATCGGAATCTACCTAAGTGAGGTAACTTTTTTCACCCAGGACTCGACTCCTGAGTGAAAAAAAAAATCCTATCTACAACTGGCCATGCTCAAAACCTATCCGAAGTAAAAAGAAAATTAAATGCCTGAACATATATTAATATACTAGTTGTTCGTGTCCGTCGTCATCAGGAGCCAATTTTATCCCCTGAAATTGTCTTCCATATAAACCTTGCCCTCATAATTACGAACATAACAAAATCCTTGAGATAAAAATAGACCACTACTCTATGTCAGAGCAAGGAAAGGAACAATGCAATATGTAGGTCGGGGAGGCATTATATATAGAAGTGTGGAGGATGCTTTAAATGAATGTGAGACTAATAAAATAAACAAATTACTTTGACTACCTGAACTTGTTTTGTTGCAATAATAGCCTTTTTATCAGCTAACAAACGGTTTGATTGATAGATTTATGATTTGAAGTAAAACTACTTCCACTGATTCGAATTTTTAGTTTATTTAATTATCTAAAATATATTTTTTTGAACAACTAACTTAGCTACGTAGCAGAACATCGTATTCTAGTCTCGAGGCTAGTAGAAATACGGGTATTTGGAGTTTGTGTCAGTCAGTCAGACTGACTGAGTGACACGTACGAGAATATTTATACACCGTTTGATATTTCTCACAGGTGCAACAGCAGCGCTTGTACAGAGTCGCAACGATGTTTATGCACTTTGCGTATCACATCAAAGGCCTTCCCAGCTTCTACGGCAGTAACGGCATAAACTTTGGCCTATTCCCACCGGCACGTACCAGGCCATTTGGCTGGAACATTGGTGGTGGCAAAAGCATTTCAGATTATGTCGTTGAGTATGGCATGCTCTATTGTATAAAAAAAGCCATGCTGCCCAAAACTGTCGACTCGCAGCATCTTCATACTGACAGCAAAATATGATTAAAATCCGTCTAGTTGTTTTTATAGCAACCTTAGTCATAACTACATAAAAACGGCTTAGGTATATAGTATATGTTGGGGGTGTGTGTTGGGTAACCTCCTCGAGAGTCGCTCCGATTCCGATCCCGCTGCAGTCCGGGGGGAACGGAATCGGAGCGGCCGGTACACCCTGGGCGGCGGTCAATGGCTTCCCCTTCACCCCTTCATAGGGTTGGCATTGATCGTCGGCCAATACCCAACGTGGCGGGAACACATCGCTCTCCGTACTCCTCTGCTTTCAGAGGAGACAGGATGAGCGATGCTGTTAGTGGTGAGATGGCCCAGGGTCAGCCGGGGTGCGAGGGATATGCTCTATGGGTAACCTTACACCCCGGCGTCTGAAGACCCGAGACGGCGTGCGGTTTTAGTCGTTGCAAGCCCGACATAACCGCCCCCGCAGGCCGGCGGGGGGGTATCCGAAGGGATTTCCGCACGATAAAAACTGATGCATCGAATGTTCGAATCTGTAACGTACATTACAGGCGAATGCTCACGGTGAGGGAGCACCTTGAAACAATTTTTTTTTTACTTTTATTTAACGGGCTTTGTACAAAACAAATCTTTGATTTGCAATTGAATTCCCAAAATGGCGTTAATTCTATTGCTCATTTCACTTAACTAAATTGTCTCTACAACTATTTCATTTGAATTTCGAAATTTTATTCTATGTGCCGTCGGATTAAATCTAGACTTTATTAAGAAGGTAGTCTAGTTTAGAGAGTTTAGCCGCAGATTCGGCACCAATATATACGGTCTTTCAGAATATGTTTTCCAAAATTCCAAACAAAAGACATTTGACATTTGACGTCATGTTCGATCATACACTCGATAATTTCATATTTTCTGTTTGATTTTGAGGAGTTTCCTGCTGCATCTCCGGAGTTCTAGGTCCAATACTAATAAAATTTATATGGGACCAACTTAGAGTTAAACCGAACCCAATGCTAAAAGAATTTTCAAAATCGGTTTATAAACGACTGAAACATACAAAAAAAAACATAGATACAGACCTTCTCCTTTTTGAAGTCGGGTAAAAAAATATGATATTGTACTCATTAAAATAAATCTATCTATATACATACATATATAATGAATACATTATAATAAAAATCGTAACGAGGTGAAAACTGTACATGAATATTTTTCCAAAAAAATAATTGATGATGTTCTAGGAGCGATACCGATACCGAAAATATGATTCATAGAATTTTTGTCTGTTTGTCTGCTTTGTATTTCGACGTCCGAGCATCACTAGGAAACCGCTGTACAGATTTGGCTGAAATTTTGCATGAACATTCTTCAAGAGAGCATGGTCATAAACTGCGCTATACCTATATCTTCACGCTATTATAGGTATGATAGGAGCAGTACAGCAAAACCGGTCTAAACTATTATTGATGACAACTTTATTATTACAAGGTTGATCTTTATGAACTTTTGTAGTCCAGCAGAACTCAAACATGATTAAAATCCGGACTATAACTCATCACGCTATACATGAAAAGTAATGGGCAGAACAATGTAAAATCACGAAACTCCACAGGGTTACCCACGTATAAAAGATAGTTGATTAGAGACGCATAACCATTTCATAATGAATATCATCACGCTATTATATTAAGGAATCGGGTAGAATTGATTTCTATGTTACATATTTCTCTATATATTTCGAACGAATTGTCGATGTAAAACGAGTTAAACAACATCACCTCATCCGGCCCGTTAAATAAAATAATACTTACGTGTTAGTATCGAGACTGCAGAAATAAACATATCATGATCTATTCCGAACTCATGGTGTACGAAGTCGCGGGCAACAGCTAGTATAGAATATTAACGATTGCATCCTATGTAATCTATCCACACTTTTATAAAACCGTCTAACTGTGAGTCGGAGTCGCGCCTGAATGGTTCCGTATGATTTGCTATAAAAACTTGGCGAAAAGCAAGGTCTTATAGCACAAGTAAATTGAAAATTGCGAAAAATAAAAAGCTAAAAATATTGTAACTTTTAGTAGTTACAAGTTTTCGCAGAAATCTAAATTTGCTCATATCTTTTTATCGTGTTGACTCAGGAACTTGATTTTTAAACACGTAATAGGGACTATAGACCTCAGTATTTGGTATAAATTTTAACGTGCTAGGTGCACCCGTTCCTGAGAAAATCGGTGGTGACATACGGACAAGAGAGTGATCTTGTAAGGGTTCCTTACCTTAGGAACCCTTACCCCTTAGGGTTCGTTACCTTTTAAGGTACGGAACCCTAAAAATTGTAAATTAGTTGTGTCTGTACATTAGAGATATAAAAAAAAACATAAACGGGTACTATCTCCTGTCTTCGTTTTCGGGAGCGTTTCCCTAACACTCGATTTATACGACTACCTTACTTAGTAAGCACATAGTTGTTGATTCACTTATTACCTAAGCTCGAAATACAGCCGACGGTAGACGTATCTGAGAGGCATATTCCTTATTAGTTTTATTTAAACAAGCTGGTGCTGGCAATGTAAATTTTCACGTGCTGTGAACTTAATTAAGGCGTGTTAATCGTTTGGTATTGTGTGGATAACCAGCTAGTAGGTCATCAAGTGTCTGAGGTCGTTGTCGCTGTGACTATTCGGTCCAATGCCCGCTACGTATCGATTGCTAAGGTGCTGACGAACCCTGTCGCTCTTACTTATTGTTATGCTTCGATTTTAATTTATTTACCTTTAGTGGATATTGACATTTAGCTAAAAATGAATGAAGCAATTATATTTTAACCTCCATAGGCATGATTCATTACGTGCTACAGCGCTCAGAATCTGCATATTTTTCGCTAGAAAAAATTATGTGGAGCATTACCGCCCATATCATTGTAGTGTTAGTGTATGATTTACGTAAGTCTCTATGTAGGTTTGTGTGATGATGAAATAAAACAAGTACAATGATATTAAAATAAAATAAAATATGATGAAAAGATAGCGTAATGTTTCTAAAAAAAATAAAGATTTTCTCTAGGTGGTTATAAAAATAAACAGTGCGGTTAAAGTGGGTTAGCTTGTTAACTTAATCTATTCCAGTCGAACTGCTATGCTCTCACTGTATATATTTAAAACTTTGTACATACACCTATGTTAAATGTTTTAGAGAAAGTATAATGTACCTATGTTATAATATCTTACGTCTTTCATCATCTAGAGTTGTAAACGATATTTATCTGAAAATACGACATTCCGTTACCGCCTGTGGCCGGCTGTATTCAGGTATAACCTAGTATGAACTCATAACGTATGACGGTATGACAGACCTCAGGCAAATATCGAACAGCCGGCAAACAGCCGCGGCCGCGACGACGATGTTGTTGCGGGACCGTTCACGGACCACCACCGGCACGTGGTCTCTATTCTGTTTCCTACCCTGTCGCAATGTAAACGTGAAAATAAAAGACTAAAAATAAGATTATTTCAACATTTTACTATTTTTCTTCCACCCTTTAAAACAAATTAATACCTAACCTAAAATTTAAATATTTCTTTTAAAGATGAACAAAAAAGATTATATTGTTTTAATTATGTTGGATTGTTAAATACACATTAAAAATATCCGATTCAAATGGACATTAATCCTTATTCTGTTCCTTTGCCTATGGTGTATATGAATATGTACCTACTATCGTATAAAAACGCATTAGAATTCGTGTATAAAATACTTCTAAGATTTCAATTTCAATTCAAAAGATTTGTTTCTTACTGCTTAGTATGTAAACAGCAATGTTTACGCTGAGACGAGTGGAAAGTAAGAAACTGTGTGCTGTGCTGTTTTTCAAATAAGGCTCCATGCGAGTACACGTCTTATAGTGGTGTTCTGAACTTTACATTACAAAGGTATGACCGACATTTCAACGGTCTGTGTCAGCTTTTGCTTCCTGCTGTTGCATTAAAATGTTTTGTGAATATGTCCAAAGAATATCTAATAATTTGTACTTAGTGCGTTGCGTAGGTAGCTATTGAAGGAAAGTATTGTCTTGCCCAATAGTCATTTGGTGTTTATTCTGGGTAGCATCGTAGTCGTGGTGAGGGCGTGCCGGCGGCCAAGCGCGTCCGTCACGCCTGCCGAGTCGCACAATGCCCTCCGACTTCACCACTGTCCTTTGTTTAACAACAGTTCTCTAATACCTTTTTTTAACCTTTTTGTCTATTAACTTGCATTTTTAAATTAAAATAAATTATATTTAGTTAGATATATTTCATTATCTGATGTTGATAGATAGAGTTGGTGATAAGGTAGAGCCTGCTTTATTTTAAATATCAGTTATTATGGAAAAATTTAATGTACAGTTTACATACTCTACATGTATTTGTTGGTCCCTACCCTACTAACAATTTTTATGGTCCACATCGCCCTACTGAAAGATTTCATCATGGATTATCATAACAATTTACTTAATCATTCAAGTATTAAACAAGTATGCAATACAACCATGTTTTTTTTGCAAAATGTGCTACATGCACCACCGTGCATACTGCATACAGTCAGTTACTTGTTCCTAACATTATTACATAATTAAATTTATTTACTTAAATCCACAATGAATTTAATAGTACATTACGATATTAGTGCGTAAAGATGGTTATAACATGCGAGGCGGAATTTCAGCCCGAGCCGAAGGCGAGGGCGTAATTGAGCCGAGCATGTTATAACCAATACACACGTATATTGTACGACGTTTTTTAACACATTTGCGAGGAAACAGAAAAAAAAAACCATTTTATATTTTGTTCATTTTTAATTATTGAAACAGTTGGTGTAATTAACAGCGCGCTAGCGCTGCCCACTGACTGGCGCCGCGCGGCGATTAGTTCGAAATTTGATTAGCAACAGCGCACGCGGTCAGTTCCATATTTGAAATGGCAAATAATACTGTTATGGAATTTGTATGGACTATAACTTAACTATTTGCTTTGGTAACACACGTGTTTGTTATGACCCGCTTTACATATTTAAAACCGGTGGAATTACATCAGCTTTACGAGCAAGGGTGTTAAAAATATATGTATGTATCTACAAGAGAAATATTCATTAAACAGTACTTATAATGTCGTAGGGACAGCAACAAATAATAAAATACAATACATTTTTATTCTAATTCAATAAATTTTTAAGTAATTAGTATGTATGGAAGAATTTCGGATATCCAAGACTTGTCCAGGTAGCTCAGTTGGTCAGAGTATGCCCCCTGAAAGGTACTGGTCGCGGGCATAAGTCCCGTCCTGAAAGTTCAGTATTTCCGATCTAAAACATATTCAAGTATTGTATTATCCCATCAAAAATATAAATGTGAAACGAAAGCCTTGTTCAATAATAAGAACATGCGTCATTGTCGACTCCACCGAATGAGATCTATATGGGTGCCAAGTTATGTCTAGAAAATCCTAAAATTTCAGCTACAAGCAGCTAAAAGATTCTAAAATAAATTAATATAACAATTACATGTTTCCTGGTGCAACCACAATATTTTCTACGCAATAGGCATTTTGACTATATTTAAAATATTGTACGATTTTTTTTTTATAAAGAATATTGTTTGTACCTATTATTTTTTATAATTATTGTCATCCTAATAAAATATAACGAAAAAAACATATTTTATTAATTATCAATATAAAATAAGTTTCCTTTTTGTTAAAAAATCATGAATAAAATTTCACTTTTTTTGAGATATGATCACGTGCTTATAAACGCTCTGTGGTTGGTTGCAACTCTGATGACGTCACACATAAGTAAACAGAGTTTTTTAATACAGGCGTCGCTTACTACTCCCCCCACCCCAGCCCGTGAATTTGAGATATAAGAAAAAATACCAATCGACGTATCTTAAATAGCACTTTCCAAAATTATTACTTCGGGCCACCAACCAGGTGGACACCGAAGTCTTAAAATCACGCAAAAAAAAATCAAAATTTTTATCACTTTTTATCACTTTTCTCGACGTTTCACATGATTCTAAGTCTAATTAAGCAAAAAAAATTTTTGTGTCGGTCTGTCTGTTGGTCTGGATGTCTGTTTACGCAACAACTCAAGAACCACTTATCCGATTTAAAAAATTCTTTCGCCAATCATCTTGTTTGGTTAATGGGAAGAACTGATTAGATTTTGGGGTTTGTACGTTCAAGGTTTCGTACCTACCGCACAAATTGTCTTTAAAAATCATTTTTTTTGTGTTTTTGACGTCGAAGACGTTTGATTTAATTTCATTTTCTTCATATTTTTTGCTCAATATATAAAGACGCGTCGAATAATATGCATAAAGCCTAAGGTCTGTTCAGAAGTTTTGAACAATTTTGAATAAAAATGCTGCAACAAAAATATCTAAGTTTAGCCCGAAATTTGACAATCACTGTGTGATTTCCGCCCCACTAGATTTATCATTAGTTAGTTTACGAGTAAAAAATAAATAAAGATACTACATGCTACACCGTCTATATCACTTGAAATACTTCGAATTTCGTACTTTTTGCGCAGTGGAAAAACTGCACCCTACTCGAAACTAACTGCACTATCATTAGAATTTCATAAAATGCAATAGTTATTGCAACACACAAACCTAACCTAAACCAATGACTAGGGCAAGACTAGGGTGGGGTAGCTCTAGATGTATGGCCTGCGCATGCGCAAACGTACCACGCGCCTTCGGCAATTGGCTGATAACGTTTTATTTGTTTGTTGCAATAACTATTGCATTTTACTACTACTATAATATAATACTACGAATTATTTTTTGTCAGTAGTCAAATACCCTTTTTTTTTTTTTTTTCGTGCGGAAATCCCTTCGGATACCCCCCCGCCGGCCAGCGAAGGAGGTTATGTCGGACTTGAACCGACTTAAATAGTCAAATACCCTATTATATCTTTAATACTCAATTAATATGTGGTAATATACATTTTAAAATTTTAAAATACAATTATTCACATAATGCAATTATTTCACTTGGGGATGTAATTCAAGTTCAAGATTTGACTTGGCTAGTTTCACGTACAGGCTTAATTATATTTTTTCAATGAATTTATATTCGTTAAGTCGTACGCAAGTTAGTGTACTTATTTCCTGTTTGTACTGTTTCTATATTGTTAGGTTGATATAATACCTATGTTACTATTCTGGAATTTGGTTTGTGGTTAAAACTAGGCAAGTGAAACCGTGAGCTTGAATTTAATAACACATGTTGTATTCTGCTCTAGAGCTTTCATAACGCCCTGACTTGACTTGAATCGAGATGTATAAAATGTATTATTTGTAAGGTTTTAACTCCTTTCTTCAACTACTTTCATACTCAAATTCATTGTTACTTTGTTGATATTTATCCTACTTAGAATAGTTATAAAATTGTAAATGTGGAAGTTTGTGAAGATATTTGGATGTTTGTTACTTAACCACGTTCAAACTGCTGAACAAATCTGGCTGAAACTTGGTAAAGGAATAGATTACCTTATTTAAAATATAATAAATTAATATTCCACGTCATTCTACACAGCGCTTTCTAGACCCTTTACCTAGCTTGTGTTATGGGTTCTAAAATGCGGATAAACATACTTATGTACTTTTTTTTCCGACCGAAGAGCTATTAAATTAAACTTGGCCCAGCTTTTACAGCCTATTTTTTTGATTTCTATTTGGAATCGTACATAGAAATGTGCCATCAACAATTTGGTACAATTTTTTTCTAGAATTGTTTTTTTTTAAAATCAGGTACTTATACAGCTTTGAGGTGTGTATATCAATACCTATTTGAGCAATATTTATGAAGTTTTGGATTCAGATAAGCTGTTTTTACCAATGGATAGAGTGGTTCTCGAGGAAGGTTTTAATATATAATTTGTCAAGTTTTTGTATACATTGGCTAAAGTATAATGATATTTGTTGGATATTTCGGAAAAAAATAAGCTGTCTGGGAGCTTTCAACGAAAACGCTGCCTTTTTTTTTTTTTTTTTTAACGTGCGGAAATCCCTTCGGATACCCCCCCGCCGGCCAGCGGGGGTGATTATGTCGTGTCTCGACTAAAACCGCACGGTGTCCTCCCCAAGTGGCCGTTGCCGGGCACCCCGGGTAAGCCCTCGAAAGGATAACCCCAGGGTTGCCGGCGGGCTTTGGCCGCCACCGCGGCCTCGCCTGGTGGGATCGGGTTTTATCCCGCTTCGGTGAGTTGGCAGGCGTGTGTAGGGCACACACGACACGCCTCCGCCACGGCCTGCTTCTGTAAGGACGGCGAGTCGGCCAACTGCCGTCCTCAGGCCCCGATCATGGAGGTCGGTAGTCCCGGGCGTAGATGAGTCTAAACGCTGCCTAAATAAACCCTTTGAGATATACCAAAATGATGTATTGTGGAAATGTGTATCTTATATAGGTTGTGGCGGTGGAAAAGGTTCTATGGGTAGCGGGAACGGGATCGGAATTACACGCGGGTGAAGCCGTGGGAACAGCTAGTATAGATATAAGTATGTACTTTTTTTTTGTGCGGAAATCCTTTCGTATACCCCCCCGCCGGCCAGCGGGGGCGGCAGCATATCCCTTGCACTCCGACTGACCCTGGGCCATTCGCAGTGTCCCCTCTGATAAGAGCAGAGGGGTACCTGGAGCGACCCCCCCCCCCCCGCAGGCCTTGCAGGCCCGCCATACCCCGACCCCCTCGTGCAATGGGGTCAGCTGGCCCTGAAAAGGGCCGGTTGGTCAGACTCTTGGCCGTTGACGTTGACGCCAGCTACTCCAGAGGAGCAATCAATGATGCGTCATCGCCCACGTTGCCCAGGATGCACCAAACTTGGAGGTGATCCAACCAGTCGCACCCCGATATAAGTATGTACCTATCAGAAAGTGTACCGCTATATGTAAAAGCTCTCAGGAATATTCTGTAACGTCACGTGACCTTACAGCTGCTGGTATGGCTTCCAATCAAAGTAAGTGCACTTGATTCAGCGCACTGTATTGAACTCTACGGTGCGGTGACGAGACAGAGTACCTACCTACATACGTGCGAGGGGGTTGCGATCGTACGTATGGATGGATTCGTGCTAAAAATCGCAGTACAGATAAGCAAGGACTGGCTTTATAATTATTTATTCGTATTTATGCATGTTTCCAGTTTATCTCCTACGACTAAAGTAAGACTTATATTCAATACAGCCTATCAAAAACAGCGGCCAAGCGGCAGTTTACATGGTAATGAACATCATATATTTTTTTTAGCTTTATCACTCTCTTATTTTAGAAGTTACATACACACATTTTACCACTTTGGATGTGTCTCTCGCGCAAACTATTGAGTTTAGAAAACAATGATATTAGAAAGCTCAATTACATTTTTGAAGACCTATCCATAGATACCACAGACGTATGGGTTAGATGAAAAAAAATTGTTGAGTTTCAGTTCTAAGTATCGGGACCCCCAAAATTTATCCTTTTTTTTCTATTTTTGTGTGAAAATCTTAATACCGCATTAAGATTTTTTTTTTCACAGAATACATCTACTTACCAAGTTTCAACAGCATAGTTCTTCTACATATACATACATACATAAACTCACGCCTATATCCCCGAAGGGGTAGGCAGAGGTGCTAGCACCCACATTTCGCCAGTTTATGTTTAGGTCCCAATGTAATAGGTGGCGAGCCTATTGCCATTAACCGGGCACTAAACCTGCGATAAATACACACATAACTTCGAAAAGCATCGAAAAGTCATTGGTGTGTGCCATGGTAATACGCAGTAGCAGTCCTTTACCCGTACCACTAGGCTACCGCGGTTATATATAGTTCTTATAGTTACGGAAAAAAGTAGCTGTGACATACGGACGGACAGACAGACAGACATGACGAATCTATAAGGGTTCCGTTTTTTGCCATTTGGCAACGGAACCCTAAAAATCAAAGATGGTGAATATTGTATAACATAGGTTTAAAAACTGGAGTGTGACGTGTAGCTGTAGGTAGAATCTAAAGGAGGAGATGCTCGTCATTCACTTACGTACGTTGTGTGTGTACGTGCGTCATTCGGGAGAGCACTCACCCGAGTCTTGGGTTCGGCCCTACAGCTGATGTTCTATTTTAGATGAATATTTCTGAACTTAAAATATCAGTACAATATAGCCTGCAATAAATAATTTTATTGTGTCGAATAAGCTTATCTTGTTCGTGAAGGTGATCTGTTGATCTTGTCTAGATAATAATAATGCGTCAAATTCAGTACCGAAAATACTTACGATATCTCAATACAAAAAATACAAAACAAATAATAGACTGCGTAGAAAAGAATTTGTAACCTAGACAAGTTTGACGTTCGATAATTTGAAACATATACGAGTATTATGTATTCAAAATAAATTATGAAATAAAGTTAGGAATTAGAATTAGCCACTGGTTCTATCTATAAGTACAGAAACAGAGTCTTGAATATTATATTTATTACCTTTTTTTTTTTTTTTACTTTTTGGTGCGGAAATCGCCTCGGATATTTAGTACCTTTTACATTCATGATGTGTAGATCGAGACTGGTACCGTTACTAAACTTAGTATTCTTAATACTTTTAATAATTCATACCCATTCTACTTCAGATGTATGTCTTGACCGAAAACATAATGTTTTCCTACATTAAAAGTTATAATAAAAAAATCCTGAGATTAATTAATACTTCCACAAATTAGTTATAGGTCTATTAGTTATCTAAATTTATTACATTAAAATTATAGATTAAATAGATATTCAACAACAAATTCGTCGTTCCTGAAATTTAAAAAAAAACACTGTGAAATGGTGAATATCGGAACTACGGTTGTTACTATCGAATGTCATTCAATTACACGACAGATTATTGTGATTGGATTACATTACATTTATGTACCCAATATAATCTCCGAGCGGACAGATTACGTCTCTATTTTCCAAGTATAACGACCGCACGGTGAATCCATGGAGTGCTGAGAATCGGATTACTTTAAAATCTGACAGCCCGGAGAGACGGGATGACTACTGGAAAGACTGTTGACGCTGGAAAGACAGATGACAATTGGAAAGACAATGGACTGCTGGAAAGACAGCCGCGGGCAAGGGCCCAGCAAGCCCTGCCCTAGAATTTATCGCTAAAAGTCCAACAAAGAAAAATACCTCCAGGACAATCCGAGAGGGGGGGGGGGGGGCGAAAGAATTGTCCACCGGTGGATAAAACGAACGACAATGGCGAGACTACGGACTTAACATGTGCAACGTGCTTGAAAGTATACAAGAAGAGAGCCTGGTTTCTGAAGCACTTAAAATCACACGATGGTGTTGGAGGAACACAGCCGTCTGTAAGTTCTTCAACTATTGCCACGGATAGAGTTGACCCTCATATATCCCAAGGTGAGCCAGAGTGTGACACAAACCAGGAGCCCATAAACATCCGGGCCCGTCTTAGCATTCCCTCTTTAAAGTCGACCACCTGGAAAGCCCACGACCAAAACTTAGCAATCCTAAAAGAACATCCCGGAACAAAGCAGGATTTAAACAGTCAGGTAGAATCTTTCCAGGTTAGCATTTACTCATACCTACATGAGCATTACCCACCATCATTGCCTTACGCGCGAAAAATCCGAGAAAACGCGTTCAAAATTAAAATGAGAAAGAAACGGGACCTTATCAAACGACTACTAAACGGTTACAGTAAATCAAACGCGCAAAAACCATTAAGCCCTCATTTCACATTTGACTGTAATCCACCTAGCTTAGACGAAATAGAACACCAAATCAAAAAGAAACCAACAAAAACCGCCCCAGGGCCTGATGGCATACCTACCTTCTTACATTATCTATAAAAAATGCCCATCGGTACGTAAACATCTTCTAAGCATATTCAATAGGATCTGGTCGAGTAAAGAAGTCCCAGCGGCCTTCGGCAGGGCTAATTTTGTGCTCATTCCAAAGAAAGAAATAGTAACTAGTCCAAAAGACGAAGAGAAGTTTTACAATTTCTAAAATTTTCTTCTCATGGCTTCAATTTAAAATGACAAATTTCATGATCAATAATAACTATTTCAGACCAAACCACCAAAAAGGATTCCTACCCGGAATTTCAGGATGTCTGGAACACAATTCTTTACTGGCGGAAAGTTTAAAAGATGCCAGATCAAATGAAAAGCAAATAACAGTTTGTTGGATAGACTTAAGCCGGCCACACACGTTGCGGTTTACTTGTACAAGTCTAGACTTGTACAAGTCCGCGTTTTTTCGATGTGCCCACAGACGCTCAAGTATACATGTGCAAGTGTCATTTTTGTCACAGCGAGCGTCCAGGTATGTCGTGCTGCGATGGATGACGCTTTGGCAGTAGTTGGCATTATTTATGCTACAAATTTTTTTTTAAATATGAGAAAAAAACGAACTGTGTGGACTAAAGAGTGGTTGAAAAAACGAGCTCTTTTCTGTTAAGATTTTTCGGGATTCGAATGTGGAACATTTAGAAATCGAACGATTTTTTTTTAATTACTGGCCGGTACGCGTTCACTGCACAGCGGCGCGGCGAACCATGATACATACATACATATATACATCCTCTTTCCTCTTTCCAAGACTTTGCTCTCGGCTTACCATCAGGCAAGGCAAAGTCAAATTGACGGAACCTATATACAAAAAAAACATAGGTAGGTACATACTTTCATATCCATACATACATACTCTTTCCTCTTTCCAAGACTTCCATCTGCTTACTATCAGGCGAGGCAAAGTCAAATTGACGGAACCTATATACAAAAAAAACATACATACATCATACATACATACATTCTCTTTCCTCTTTACAAGACTTTGCCCTCTGCTTACCATCAGGCGAGGCAAATTCAAATTGACGGAACCTATATACAAAAAAAAACATACATACATCACACATGCATACATACTCTTTCCTACTTCCAAGACTGCCTTCGGCTTACCATCAGGCGAGGCGATGTCAAATTGATGAGTCCTATATAAAAAAACAAATAGCTATAATAATTGCGTCTGGAGGTCTGGATAATGAATTTATTATGAAGAAAATCTCACTCATTTTGGCGGGAAAATGATCACAGAACATACGTACGTAGTACGCTACTGAGACTTGAACGCAACGCTGGCAGCTGGCACACACGTTCATGTATACTTGTCCAAGTCTAGACTTGCGCAAGTTTGGAATCGAAAGTTGGAACTTTTTTTGAGACTTGTACAAGTCTGAAACTTGCGCAGTTATCTTCCAACACACGTTCAAGTATACTTGTACAAGTCTAGACTTGTACAAGTATACCGCAACGTGTGTGGCCGGCATTAGAAAACGCTTTTGCTCAGTACAACACGAGCTTATGTTGTTTGCATTAAAATGGTATCACTTTCCGTCCATCATTTGGGAAATAATATCCTCTTATTATGGTAAATTAAAGTTTGTGATTAATACCAAAGATGGATACACGCAACCTTTAAATTATAATGTGGGTTTGTTCCAAGGTTGCTGTTTATCACCTATAGTTTTCAATATAGTAATAAATATTTTAATAGACAACATTTCCACACACGACAAGAAGTGGGGCTATCGGTTTAAGCTAAACGGTAAATATACGGAGTCTATCCTCGCATTCGCGGACGATTTGGCAATACTGACTCGTAACCCAAAGAAGTGCCAGGACCTACTGCGTAGAGTAGACGATTTCTGTACATGGACAGATGGAATGAGAGCAAAACCTAGCAAATGCTACTGTCTATGTCTGGGTAGGCAGGGTTCCAGGTACACTTCATATGACGCAGGGCTTAGTATAGGCGGGGAAAACGTTTCAACTATATCTGAAACCGTGCCTTTTAAATTCCTCGGAAGAAAGATTGACAACAGAGGTTGCACTCCAGCTTGGGACGAATTTTTTTTTTTTTTTTTTTTTTTTTTTTTTTTTTTTTTTTTTAAAGAATATTAGTAACCGAAATTACTAATATTCCCCCCTAACCCCTCCAGCTAAGCTAAATGCTTGTGTTAGGAGTGGGTTCACGTCAGTAGTGCAATGGCCAGGATTCGAACCCAGGACCTCTCGATCGTAGGGTCGACTCCTTAACCACTAAGCTACCGACGCTTTGATTGATAGTTTCATTATCGATTTAAAAAGGTAGACCAACAACCAATAAGTAATGTTAAAAAAGCTTGGATCTATGACAATTATTTAACCTCGCGTCTTAACTGGCCGTTTCTTATATATGATATAAACCAGAGCCAGAGCAAAAAACTAGATGCGAGTGTCACGAAGACACTGAAGTCGTGGCTAGGGCTAGCTCAGTCGGCCGACCCGTCGGCACTATATAGATCCGCGAATAATTTTGGAATGACGCTTAAGAAGCCATCAGAAATCTATAAACACCTAAGAGTAACTAAAATGCACGTCTTATCGGAATCTAAAGACGAAATAGTAAAAGTCCTTCCAAAAGATAAAAATGCATCGGAGCTCGAATCACGCTTCCAGTTCCATAAAAAATTCATGATAGGCTCGCAGACTGGTAGAGTAGGTCTAGGTAATATTCAGAGACAAACAGATAAAGAAATAACAAAATCTTTTCTTCAAGCAGACGAAAACAACACCTATAAGGTGCACGCAATGAACCTAGAAATGCAAAACGAATGGTTGACCCTAGGTGAATTTTGTATTCCCATAGCCTTAAAATGGCGTACCATAATATACGACTGGTCACCGGCCTTACTTAAATTTTACCTAAATGCATTCCAGTTGACCCTCCCCGACCAAAGCAATCTGGTCAGATGGGGAAAAGCCACAGATAAAACATGTAACTCATGTGGTGAAGCAACTGGTACGGCTAGGCACCTACTAGTGGGTTGTAAAACGCTATTAGACCGGGGTCATTACTCGCGCCGTCATGATAAGGTATTAGAAATCATACGTGAGGCTGTAAGTTTGGCGGTAGCTAGAGCGAAAAAAGGATTAACCACAAACCAAAGAAATGACATTGCGTTTGTAAAGGAAGGCTGCTCAAAGAAATCACCTCAAAAGCCATATTCAATTTTGATAGCTGCCTTTGACTGGACAATATTCGTAGACACGTATGAGAAGCACTATAGGATACCGGAGGATGTCTGTGCCTCATCATCCAGACCCGACATATTCCTTTTTTCACGATCGCATAAGCGTGCAGTGCTTGTAGAACTCACAGTACCGTGGGAAACTAATATAGCTAAAGACCACGCTATAAAGACAAACAAATACTTTGATTTGACTAACGAGTTAACCAAAAACGGCTACGTTGTTAAACTCTACGCCGTAGAAGTAGGAGCAAGGGGAATTCCAGCTAAATCCCGGTACAACTTACTTAAAGACCTCGGATTGCCAAGAGCTTCAGTAAGCTCTTTACTAAATCGTATATCAAAAGCGGCATTGTTAGGATCTTACTAAATTTGGATAGGTAGGGGGGGGAACACTACTGACGGTGGAGGTGAGCGCTGATGCATCACAAGGTGGCCACCCTAAACCTACATCTGGGTCGCAAGTCCCAGTCGCCGTCATGGTGTTCCTCTCTGTACCACGCTATGGACCCGGCGACCGCACGGTGAATCCATGGAGTGCTGAGAATCGGATCTCTTGTTTATATTTCCTACACGCACTATTACGGTCGGTAGAGGCACTAGTTGAATTTACGACGAATAATAATTGTATATATTTAGTTAAAAGTTGAATTTGTCTTACCTTGACTTGTCTCTACTTCACTATCTAGCCAACGAAGCTTAGCTTTCATTGGTTGATAGAGAATGCTCATCTGAGAATCGAACGCCTATTAAGAGCTAGAGGTTTATTTGTCGTCTGCTTATATTATTTCTTACTATCCCTTAAAATAATTTTCAAAACTAACGAGTCTGATTCCAATCCAGAATGCCAAATTCCAAAATGCTTCGTTGCTCAGCATCATTAATGGTCCTTAAACAAGTTTACTTTGCTCTTACTCAGTCCCTTATAACGTACTGTATAACGTGTTGGGGATGCGCGCTAAAAACATTTATGAAGAAAGCTGAAATAGCCCAACGCTCGGTTTTGAAAACTATGCTCAGGAAACCCTTTAGATATTCCACCACGAGCCTGTACAAGGAATGTAAAGTTTTGAATGTACGTCAGCTATTTCTCCGGAGTACATCTCTAAGGTCGCATCGAACGGTCCTTAAGTCTGAGGAGTACCCTAAATTACTCGAACGTCGCGTATATAAATTAACTGTACCACAAATCTACACTAGCTTTGCCCGACGGTTCAGTCCATATAAAGACGCCTACATTTATAACAAGGTGGCCAGGTGGTGCGACATAAAGCAGTGTTCAGTAAAGGAGGCTAAACTAAAAATCACAGACTGGTTAGGTTCTTTGTCATACCGCCTCACAGAGAGTCTACTGGTGCGCCTGGTGTGAGACCCATCTCAATACCTAGGTGTACTGAAACACAATGCACCGAAATTTGGGTACCAAGATACCAATTGCATCAGAAAGACCATACATACACTATATTATCTTTACATGTATTTATATACCTATATATATTATCTATATATTATAACTATGATATCTATTTATATATTATTCTATTATTTTACTATCCACCTCTTATAGTAGAAAACCGCAAAACTTTTGTTAAATAATGTATCCTTACTACCAATGACAGTGTAAACCGAACTAATATTAATTTATCTGTAAACGAGAATGTAACAGGCACCCACAGGACAGGCCTAGACCTAGTGTGGGGTCACCGGAAATGTAACTACATATGTAAGTGTTTATGGTAATAAATGAATTATTATTATTATTATAATCCAATTCCAAAATCGTTTTGAAAAGAATATGAGCCTGCCAATTTATATTTCAGACACGAAAAGTGATATTAATTTTCTGGTGTTAAGCTTCCTATTGAGACTGATAATACCATTGCCGGTAATTGGGCTATCATGGTGGCTTGTGGAGGTGTAGGGGGTGGCGGTACGCTCTACCAGCCTTCCCGTGGCACCTGCTGCTATATTCAGCTTACCCGTTGTTTGTATGCCGATCGATATAAGTAGGTACTTACTGAAACTTTCTTTCCTGACTTAAATTAGATAGGTACCGCCGATATTGGGGTGTGTGTTGGGTAACCTCCTCGAGTGTCGCTCCGATTCCGATCCCGCTGCAGTCCGGGGGGAACGGAATCGGAGCGGCCGGTACACCCTGGGCGGCGGTCAATGGCTTCCCCTTCACCCCTTCATAGGGTTGGCATTGATCGTCGGCCAATACCCAACGTGGCGGGAACACATCGCTCTCCGTACTCCTCTGCTTTCAGAGGAGACAGGATGAGCGATGCTGTTAGTGGTGAGATGGCCCAGGGTCAGCCGGGGTGCGAGGGATATGCTCTATGGGTAACCTTACACCCCGGCGTCTGAAGACCCGAGACGGCGTGCGGTTTTAGTCGGTGCAAGCCCGACATAACCGCCCCCGCTGGCCGGCGGGGGGGTATCCGAAGGGATTTCCGCACGATAAAAAAAAAAAAAAAAAAAAAAAAAAAAAAAGGTACCGCCGATATTGCAACCTGTTTAAATAACTTACACAGTAGGATATAATACAGGTCTAAGCAGAACAATGTAATAGGTATAGTCCGTATAGTCAACGACATAGGTTGCTTAACACTTTTTTTTTTCGTGCGGAAATCCCTTCGGATACCCCCCCGCCATCCAGCTGTCGGGCTTGAACCGACTAAAACCGCACGCTGTCTCGGGTCTTAAGACGCCGGGGTGTAAGGTTGCCCATAGAGCATATCCCTCGCACCCCAACTGACCCTGGGCCATTTCGGGTTTTGAGATAGCCCCCTCGGGTTTGGGAACCACGGTGTCCCCGTCTTGCCCCGGTTTGGGGGAGGGGCGCTAGTCGCCCCGCCGTCCCGGCCTGCTTCTGCTGGGTTGACAGGCATCACCTCACCATTCTGATACTTTATACATATGCAATTTGATTCTAGGGTAAACTCCAGTGTATAGAGATCCGATTCTCAGCACTCCATGGATTCACCGTGCGGTCGCCGGGTCCATAGCGTGGTACAGAGAGGAACACCATGACGGCGACTGGGACTTGCGACCCAGATGTAGGTTTAGGGTGGCCACCTTGTGATGCATCAGCGCTCACCTCCACCGTCAGTAGTGTTCCCCCCCCTACCTATCCAAATTTGGTAAGATCCTAACAATGCCGCTTTTGATATACGTTTTAATAAAGAGCTTACTGAAGCTCTTGGCAATCCGAGGTCTTTAAGTAAGTTGTACAGGGATTCGTCTTATTTTATGACGTAAATTTAAACAAATGACATTAATTAAATTATTAAATTGATATAGTCTAAGCGTGTGTGTGTTTCAAGTTAAGGCTGATAATTCTACCCATCTCTAAAATCTATCTAGATTCACATCTAGAAGGAAACGTCTAAATAATTCTAATGGATTGTGCAAACGATATGTCATGTGGGTAAGTAAGTTTTACAATAATGTAGGATCTAGACACGTGGCAGCGTGTCCAGTCGAGTTCAAAGAAAAAGGATAACGCAGCAGCCATGTGTATATTTACACGAACCGTTTCGAGCCACTCCTGACCCCTTCACAACTCGAAAAGTATTTAATCTACACTAATGAAATTTGGCACATTTATTAAAGGCCCTTAGCTGGTCTCAAATTTCATTAATTTTTCTCAAATAGTTATTGATATATTAACGTTTAAAAACTTAACCCACTTCCAGAGGAGATAGAAACTTAATATTTGACATCAAGGTAGAATATGAGGCAAGTACGAAGGAAAAAGTCTAAAAATGTAAAATCCTTACTAATATTACAAATGTGAAAGTAACTCTGTCTGTCTGTCTGTCTGTTACGCTTTCACGCCTAGTAGATTTTTAGGTAGATTTTTTTTTAGGTAGATTAGACCTTGGGAAAGGACATAGGCTATGTTTTGTCGCGATAACCGATATCTACGCGGGCGGAGCCGCGGGCAAAAGCTAGTGATTGATAACTACCTATTGCCCGCGGCTGGCGCCCGCGTATTAATTTGATCCCGTTCTCGTGTCTATTAACCTAATATTATATAACGTATTCTAAGGATAAAAAAGCCTGTGTCTTATTCAAGACTATAATCGATCACTGTACCAAATTTCATCCAGATTTGAGTAACAAGCATGCGAATACCTTTTTTTTGTGTGCGGATATCCCTTCGGATACCCCCCCGCCGGCCAGCGGGGACGGTTATGTCGAGCTTGAACCGACTAAAACCGCACGCCGTCTCGGTTCTTCAGACGCCGGGGTGTAATCACAAACTTTAGTAGTAGTAGTAGTATTAACAAAGTAATAACACATTTGAGTATGAAAGTAGGTGAAAACGTAATGAATCCGTGAGTATCCGTGACGTGGCCGTGGACAGAGTTAAAACCTTACATGGAGTACATGTTGTAAATCTCGATCCAATCAAATCAAGGTGTTATGAAAGTTCCATAGTAGAATACAATCGCCTACTCGCGTTATACCTCCGCGCTCCCCTCCCCCGACTTGGCCAAATTAAGAATAAACAGAAAACGTGTAAGAAAAACTGCAGATTATGACTGGCGCAATACACTAATATTTCGAAGTTACAAGAACATATGGAAAATAGCACAAAAATAAAACTTTATAACGTAAATGTAGGAAAATAGAGTAATTTTACAAATAACTATCTGTACAAAAAGTAATGATATCCCATCAAAACATAAATGTGAAATGGTTCTGGTTATAAATTAATGTACACGTGTATCAGCGTTTTTCAAAATTTTACTAATAAGCTGGACTGACATGTCTTAGGATAAAAGTCCTGTAAATGAATAAAGATTACTGAAATATCTCTAGTTTAGGTAAACGTATCTATACTATTATAAAATTGTAAATTAGTTATGTCTGTACATTGGAGATAAAAAAAAAAACTTGTGTTAAATGAATGATTCTGAACTATATAAAATATTTATTTTGGAATTCTTGTCGTGTTGTCTGTTAGTTCGCGATAAACGGATTTTGATGTGACTTTGTGTCTATTGTATGCCGCATTGATTGACATTGGTTAAGTAGAATTGGAGATATGACCAAAAAACGATAAGCGATCTCAGCGCGGGCGGAGCTGCGGGCATCAGCAAGTATATATAGTCGTAGTAGCTAGGCGTAGGCGACTATGGCTATCGGCTATGATCGTACTCCGTAGCCATCGTAGACTTAAAAGACGTAGTTTAGGCACTTCGGATTTCTTTCGGTAGGTTTTAGGCCGAACGAAGTGACGTACGTTTCTTGAGAGGCCTACTGGCATAGAATAGTACTGCTACTGGTATAAACTTCAGCCAGTTCGAAGATGTATTTATGCGTACTATAATAGGATACCTTTTTTAGTTTTACTAATTCCATAAACATAACTGAGATAAAAGCGCGAGTATATATATGTATGTATGTAAACATAACTGTTCATTATGGAGTAAATGTAAAGGAATCACAATACACGGTATGTTTGCATTATATTTACTAAGGAAAGGTCAGAAGGGTTCAGCAGGCGCCAGCCTGGCTCTTGGCGCGTTGTCAACACTCATACCTACCGTGATAAATTTTGGACATCTCATATAAAATGTGCATCTAAATGTTACAACTTGATTACATCATTCAAGTGAAATTTTAAAACGTAAAGGGTAAAAAACCTTTCAATATAAATTACATATTTACAAACCCTATTAGGCGTCATGAAATTCTCCGCATATTGGAGTCATCGTGTAGTAACGTACGTTTTTTTTTTCGTTTGGAAATCACCTCGCATGCCACCCCGCCGGCTAGCGGGGGCGGTTATGTCGGGCTTGAACCTACTAAAACCGCATGCCGTCACGGGTCATTCTTCATCTGCCACGAAGTCACGCCCCGGCACCTCCTACGCCGGGCAGTCCACCAGCGTGTGCAGCCCCGAGTCCTAGCTCGCGTCGCAGTGATGCCACTCAGGCGATGGCTCCTTCCTGATCCGATGCAGGTGGTCCCCGAAGCTCCCCTTACCGGAGATTACCTACGTCAGTCGGTACGAGAGACTTCCGTGTCGCCTCTCTAGCTAATCCTCCATGATGGGCGTTACCGCCGCTATTGCGACGTGCCCTGTGTGGTAACGCACCTAAAGACAGGCAGGCCTGGCAGCAATGACACGTTGAATGGTAATTAATGCTTATATTTGTCCAAAGAAAGTCAGTCTTTTGGTCATGGAAGCGTCTATCAGTCATTTCTCTACCCAGTGATATATAATAATAACAAATGCCCTGACCGAGTGCTGCTTGCCTCGCCAGGGTTATCTCGCAGCCTCTCCCTTACTTTAAGACAGGCGTGATATAGCTAGATCTATAATAATAATAAAGCCTCTTTATTCCATATTTCTAAGATGCATTAAAAATTTTAGTAAAAATGTTAGTAAAAATATAATAGCTTAGGGTCAGTTTGTTTTTATTATGTTTATTTGTGTGAAATATGGATCCCTTTTTTTGGGTATAGGCCTCCTACAGCCTTTTCCATGACTCCCTGTCCTTGCCCAACTTAATCCAGTCGCTTCCCGCTGTCTGTACTAGATCATCAGCCCACCGTTTTGTAGGTCTACCAACCTTTTACCATCTGCAGTGCTATTCTCTACGGTAGCTCGTCGACGAGCTCGCAAAATGCTGCTTTTGATTTATATTTTATTTTAATTTTGATTTTAATTTATGATTTAGATTTAGATTTAGATTTAGATTTAGATTTAGATTTAGATTTAGATTTAGATTTAGATTTAGATTTAGATTTTTGATTGATGATGAAATCTAAATCTAAACCTAAACCTAAACCTAAATCTAAATCTAAATCTAAACCTAAACCTAAACCTAAACCTAAATCTAAATCTAAATCTAAATCTAAATCTAAATCTAAATCTAAATCTAAATCTAAATCTAAATCTAAATCTAAATCTAAATCATAAATTAAAATCAAAATCAACCTAAATCAAAATCAAAATCAAAATCAAAATCAAAATCAAAATCAAAATCATAAATTAAAATCAAAATTAAAATTAAAATTAAAATAAAATAAAATATAAATCAAAAGCAGCATTTTGCGAGCTCGTCGACGAGCTACCGTAGAGAATAGCACTGCTGGTCTCTATCTATTTACTTAAAATTCCTTATTTCTCAATTTATTGACGCAATTTGATTGTAATCAATATTTTGATACGTAAGTATGAAGTGCCGATCTATCACATTACAGGTTTGTATTGCTATTTCATTATTTAATGTAAACATTCCACGGTACTGAGTAAAGATTTGTTGTTATGATCTTTTTATAACGACTGAAACGTTTGTACTTTGTAAAATATGAAGTACCTAGATCTACACCGCGTTATCATAAATGTCATATTAGACTATTTCCTTAGTTAATCCCTTTTTTTTTTTTTTTTTTATCGTGCGGAAATCCCTTCGGATACCCCCCCGCCGGCCAGCGGGGGCGGTTATGTCGGGCTTGCACCGACTAAAACCGCACGCCGTCTCGGGTCTTTAGACGCCGGGGTGTAAGGTTACCCATAGAGCATATCCCTCGCACCCCGGCTGACCCTGGGCCATCTCACCACTAACAGCATCGCTCATCCTGTCTCCTCTGAAAGCAGAGGAGTACGGAGAGCGATGTGTTCCCGCCACGTTGGGTATTGGCCGACGATCAATGCCAACCCTATGAAGGGGTGAAGGGGAAGCCATTGACCGCCGCCCAGGGTGTACCGGCCGCTCCGATTCCGTTCCCCCCGGACTGCAGCGGGATCGGAATCGGTGCGACACTCGAGGAGGTTACCCAACACACACCCCTCCTTAGTTAATCCCTCATCATAAATATAAACCCATATATCCAGTTGCGATGTTTCCTTTCAACTATTCATAAATAAAGTCATAAATCATTGAAAGTAGGTAGTGAAAATTTCTCGTAATGTTTTGGTAGTCGAGGACGGTCTGGCTATTGTCAACGCATGCGTATTCTCGACATCCTTCTTGATGATGTAGTGTTAAAGTTATGTATTACTGTGTAGTATTAAATTTAATGTGATTATTCACATGCGCTTCTACATAACTCACGTGTGTAGTTTTTACAAATCGGAAGGTGTTAGGTTGTACAAATAGGATTTATGATAGTCATGTGGCCTGTATTTAATCTTATTTAATGTGTAAGGCAAGCACGTGTTGTCGTGTTATGAAGTTAGCGCCTGCTGCCAGCGTGCATTGAACAACGCGAAGCCGTCATCTACGTGCTCTATCGGAGTTTTTCATGCGATCTCTCCATGAAGAGAGCAGTCGCTGTGCGCCCGCGCTGCTACGCCAGCGCTTCAATATTGCCGACATATATTTTGTATACTTTTAATATTTCTTTAATTGATTGTGACTATTACGTGTATCGTTATGCAATTTTTAAAAATACGTTAACTGGTAAAATGTTCAGTCTAAAATCTAATCGCGTGAAAGTTTTCGATAGATTGTGCTGTTAGTTACGCGATGTCCATGTAATATGCAAATTGATGATTTCGTAACATTATAGTAAAATGTGACTATAATTACAGAATTTAATAGACCGTGTTGCGATAGAAAACCAGTTGTTATCGAAGGGAGAGTTCGTCGTGGATCATTAGACGAGTGTCAGTAATTAAGAGGTGACAGTCGTGTCTGCTGAACGATTAGGACTTTTGAAGTGTTGAGGTTAAAGCCGGATACCAGCTTGGACAAGTGTGCCGTTGTCCGAGACTCAGTGATTTCTCCTGCGTCACGCACGTCCGCGCGTCGCCTCTCGCGGCTGATTGATCCAATTACAGAATTACTAGATTTACATGTGGATGTGTTGCGATACGGTGCAGTAGGTAGTGAAAGTGAGCATGATGCGGGAGGTGCTCAGCTGAGCTTGAGTGACGTCGCGCGTGACGTCGCGGACATGGGCCATGTGGAGGATATGCGGCGTCAGTAAGGCTAAGCCCGTGCTGCTCGCTCGTGAAGATGATTATGTAAGCACTCGACTGTTACCTACGTAATTACATGTAATGATGACATACCTTATCTTTTCAGTTAAAGACGTTGTGGTAATCGCATTGCTAAGATTTATACCTACTTACCTCACATTCATATGTGTGATATATTTACAAACAAATGGTCTGTCGTCGTTTGTCGTCGTAGTGCTTCATCCAAATGAAATTAGGCATTCAATCATCTCATAATTTCATAGACTGTAACTCGGGTAGTTAGCATCTTCGTATTTTAATGGTTTTTAGGTACGCTGTTTACTAACTGTATGTAATATACAAATATTAGACTATATGTAGTAGGTAGGTATTTAACATATTTTAACGTAAGTAGGTAATATAATATACCTAATACTATATTACGTTACCAGTTTGACCAATAATAACAACGTAAGTACGTAACAACTAACTGAAAATTAAAGAATTAGGTTGAATATATCATTTTACATTGTTTCGGGATGGTTTAGTTTTTTGATAATCTCCGGTTGCCACATATACTTGTTATTATTAGCAGGTAACTTACCTAGACGCATCGAGATCTTTCGAGCTCAAGTCAACCTCGCCTGCAAACCAGTGGTACACCTGCTGTTAAACTGACAACATCTGGCACAGTGTTTCCTCTCAAAATTGTTCAGACGGGAGTCGCTCCTGTAAAAACTAAGATAAACCAATCCATAAGGAAAGGAGGAGTAAAGTACAAACTTTGGATGCAACCGAGATTAGAGCTCGGATGCTTATATTTCAAACAAATGTATTACACTCTAGCGAGCTGTTGATGGTACAATCCAGCACTAAGCTAAATAATACTGTGAGTGGCTTATGTGGACTATTATGTTGACCTGTTTGTGGTGTGTTCCAGCAGCCGACATGGCGGTTGTGGGGCGAGGAGCGCGTCGACGGCGCCATCTACACCGTCTACCTAAAGAAAGTTCGCTATCATCGGCCAACGCGGAGCGCTTCTAGTGTAAGTATTCTTTGCTATTGACGATAGCTTTCAAATATATCTCATTAGATTAGGAAGCTGAAATTTACATAAGATCACAGTTTGTTTTATGATACGGTATATTACTTATATGTCTAGAGATATATTTTGCATGTTGAGGTAGGGTAATCAAAGCTTAACGTACCTACGGTTATCGCCAGAATCATTACAAGCTTTTATTTAACTTGTTCAGTATGTATGTATGTTAGTGAGATGAAATTTTGCATGCACGTTTAGTGTGGATGACAATACATTAATGTGGTACCATGGAGCTGGTCTTATGATGGAGTAGGAAGGTGGCCATTGGAACTCCTAAATTATACAAGATAAACGTATCGAGTTTGGGCTCAATCGTTTTGTCTTTTGTTTTTTAGGACGGGACTTAAACCCGCGACCAGTCTCTTCCAGGGGGAATACTCTGACCAACTGAGTTACCTGGACACGTACTGGATATTCCAGAAGTATTCCCACTTTAACGGAATCTATAGGAAAAGTTAGCATACTAATTGCTTAAATATTTCATTGAATTAAGGTAGCAGAGCAATCTAAAAACAATGTTTATAAAAATGATTGTAACACCATTCATTGTTCCCGTAGTTCGTAAGAATTACGGTAGATAGCTCCAACGTCGCCCCGAGATGTATAATATATAGGAGAATTTGGAATAACTAGGACGTGTCTAGGTAGCTCAGTTAGTCAAAGTATTCTCCCTGTAAGGGACTGGTCGCGGGTCCCGTCCTGGATATTTTCTCTTTTTTCGATATAAATCTATAGGGAAAGTAAGCATACTAATTGCTTAAAAATCATTGAATAAATAAGTAAAACCTATCGAGTTAGGGTTCATTTGTACTGTCTTGGTAAACACTACCACCATGGTCTAAAGATGGAGACGGTGGGTGGTCTGTAACTAAGCAAGATAGACTCCTCGGCGTCCTTGAAGGACCGATTCCTCGGCGCAATTTGCAGCATATAATTCTTTACGCTCAAAACAACACATGGTTAATATCCCATGAACTCATATAAAAACAGCTTTGAATGAATTGAACCAAATCCAGTGGATTCTTGAGATCACCCATTCAAAACCAGTGGCAGTTGCATTCATTCTAGTAGAAATTGACCAACGAACGTGACACCCACCCTGACGGATTCTGCTGCTATTCGCAACTATTTATCAATAGGTTGGGTTGAGTCCATGTGTTATGAAGGCGCATCCTTTCCGCTGGTTTAATTAATACAATTCTGTCTTAGACTCATCCTACACTGATGATGTGATAGGACAAAAAGGATCGTCGCAGATGATCGGTGAAACTGTCAAGAAAGAGTTACCAGAGTCAAATATCTTTTTAATTATAGACTTAACATCTTCATATATATTTTATGTCTCAAGCAGAATTTGAAACGTTTGATATTAGTATATCATTCTTTCTATAGGAATCTTAATGTGCATGTGCAGTATCTAACCGTTTCGATTTGCGCCTTGCGATAACATTCTGTGGAACAAAAAACTATTGTTTCAAACTCGTAAATCACTTGACATGAGCTCAATTAGTAGGGTTGCCACATGACCCTTTGTTGTTGTCATATTTATTATAGTTGATAAAAATCAGATCGTAAAACACAGACCACGATAATAAATTCCGATTTTTTTTAAAGATTACCAATAACCGAAATTCCCGCTACCCGCTCCAGCTAAGCTAAATTGTTCACGTCAGAAGTATCATGGCCAGGCCTCGAACCCGGGAACTCTCGATCGTAAAGCCGACTTAGCTTAACCACTAAGCTACCGAACGTGACGCGTCATCAAATCTATTCATCGTCATAAATCTATTACGGTTCAGATTTAATTTGATGTCACATTTATTATTTTGATATTTCATGTCTATAATATACCCGAATCTGTAAATCCCTGAGGCAGAAATGAATTAACATGCACACATGCCTTGTAGTACACCACGGGAAAGGATAGGGTTGTCTTTATCTTCCACTTGCCGGGAATCACGCAACGCAATATCTATAATACATTTACGGTTTTAATTTCTCTTAAATTGGGCACTTGACTGTCAATCAAATCTGTTTCTTTATATTAAACCTTGATACGGTAACTTTAATGGAAACTTTTTTGAAATAAAGCAGAATGACGTCACAATTCATCATTGTCAAATAATATAATATACCTACTATTAGTGGTTGCATGGACGATTAAGAATAAATTAATAAATATAAATCATCTACGACATTCTAAACAGCGCTATACAAAGTAAAACTAGTAAACTTAACTAGCTTGTGTTATAGGTTCTAGAATGCGGATATACATTCTTTTTTTGTCAATACAACTGTAGGAAAGTATCCAGGTATCCAATTGTGTAACAATTAGCGAATTTAGTTCGTTATATAAATGTAAGTATCTGTATCATTAACATCCCGGATGAGTGACAATAGTGTACAAGGCTATATGAGAATTACTGAACGTTATATTTTTCTATGTAGAATTGTTATTGTCGGTTTTAATAAGTTTTTTACGATACCTAATTACTACTATAACTACTATACCGACTAAAACCGCACGCCGTCTCGGGTCTTCAGACGCCGGGGTGTAAGGTTACCCATAGAGCATATCCCTCGCACCCCGGCTGACCCTGGGCCATCTCACCACTAACAGCATCGCTCATCCTGTCTCCTCTGAAAGCAGAGGAGTACGGAGAGCGATGTGTTCCCGCCACGTTGGGTATTGGCCGACGATCAATGCCAACCCTATGAAGGGGTGAAGGGGAAGCCATTGACCGCCGCCCAGGGTGTACCGGCCCCTCCGATTCCGTTCCCCCCGGACTGCAGCGGGATCGGAATCGGAGCGACACTCGAGGAGGTTACCCAACACACACCCCACTATAACTACTATACCTAAAAACCTCATAAAATGTTATTGTATTTCTATTTAATGGTTGTGAAGTAGGTGAGTATATGGATACGTTCTTCTCACTGCCAAATGTGTTACAACTTTAATGGTTTTCAAATTAAAATGTATCTGACCAAAGAAAACTGCAAAAGAAACATTCCAAAATTATGTAAAAATAAATAATAAATTAGGTGCATTTTTTATGTTGGTGCTAGGGAACCCGTTTTTTTAATATGTGTGTAATAAGAGTTGGTATACAAACAAAAGAAAATCTTGGGAGTTACGCCCCAAGGAGATTACCTGTTATGTGAATTTAGTGCAGTTCCAATACATTACACATTAGGCCTACGAATCGAATTGGTAATCTGCTTCTTTTTTGAAGTCTATATCTATTTATAGGTTTTAATGAAGGACTGTATACTGTTAAATGAATGCTGAATATATCATATACTGTCGGCAAGAAAATAGGAACATAAAAAAACATTGTTAACTTAAGAATTTAAAAAATAGATATCACTTAAAAACTCACGTTAAAAACACGGCAAAAAGAGAGAAAATAAATATGAATATAAGAAAAGGGTGCGTCGTGCACAATAGGTCCCTCGAGTAATATAATGTAACACCTATCTATACTATTATAAAATTGTAAATTAGTTGTGTTTGTACATTGGAGATATATATAAAAAAAACTTGGGTTATGTTTAATGAACGATTCTGAATCAAAAATTTTTTTTTTTTAATTCTTGTCTGTTTGTTCGCGATGGACGCAAAAACTACTGACCACGATATTGATGCGGTGTTTTCTATTAGAAAGGTCTTGGTCAGACTTAAGCTCTGCCGTATGTTAGAACCGGAGATATGACCAATAAACGAAAACTGACGTCCGCGCGGGCGGAGCCACGGGTATCAGCTAGTACTATTACAAAACTGTAAATTAGTTGTGTCTGTACATTGGAGATATTTAGAAAAAAAATACTTGGGTTATGTTAAATACTGAATTTAAAAGTGTAACCTGGTCGAAACGTCAGGCAATATACATGTTCGCGTTAATTCCCGTTAACATTATTGTACTTTTTTTTTTTTCGTGCGGAAATCCCTTCGGATACTCCCCCGCCGGCCAGCGGGGGCGGTTATGTCGGGCTTGAACCGACTAAAACCGCACGCCATCTCGGGTCTACAGACGCCGGGGTGTAAGGTGCCCATAGAGCATATCCCTCGCACCCCGAAACATTATTGTACCTATGTTAAATAAACGATTTGGAACACAAAAATATTGATTTTTTTGTTACTCTTGTTTGTTTGTTCGCGATGGACGCAAAAACTACTAAAAGGATTTTCTATTAGAAAGGTCTTGGTCAGACTTAAAATCTGCCGTATGTTAAATTACAATTGGTTAAGCAAAACCGGAGATAATGATCAAAAAGGATAAACGACTTTCGCGCAGGTGGAGCCGCGGGCATCAGCTAGTCTTGACCAATTTAAAATTGTAAATTGTTGCTGTCGAAGAATTCATGATTCATAATTGCATTTACACATGGGTGGGTCTATCCATGCATGCATGTGACGGCAACGAGGAGATAACCATACTATATTAATTACTTTGTGTGTGACGGTCACTTTACGGTCAAATATATCAGCGTATTTAAAAATATGTATTTATAGAACTTTATGACGTTACCCTGTGGAACTGACAGAACGGCGTATGGGGCCCAACCAAAACCTTGTACGGTTCTTCCTTACCTGCAAGACCGACGAGGCTCTGGCACTGGTTTTCTTCTTGAGGTCAGGGGTGAGACGGTAGTCACTTCCGTAAAAGCCAAGATGAACTAAATACAAAAAGGAAGGAGAGCTAACTTTGAGGCTTTAAGGGCAAGCTGATGATTCTGTGGAACCGTTTGAGCTACAGCTACAAACGAGCAGTCATTCATGGCAGCGAAATCATTGGCATGTATGTCATCTTCAACGATGTCAAGCCAGCATTTCTTTAGTCGTTGCGACTCTGTCACGGACAGGAGGGTGGGGTGATAATACATAATTGCAAATATTTATCAGAGAAGAAACATATTAAAAAAGTAGTATATTTAAAAAAAATATCGTACATGTGTGATAGATATGATTATTCTCATGTCCATTGCATTCATTTTTTGCTAATAATTTGATTCAGCAGATTGACTAAACGATATTATGATTACTTAGGTAGATTAGTATTGTTTTTAGCGTAGCGTATATCTACAAACTCGAATTTTTTCAATGTCGATGTCGTGAGATTGCAATCAAAATATCTTTGTGTAATGACAAACAATGACTATGTGGTTTGTAAACAACGTGATTCATCATAACATCGCGCGGTTTATTAGCCACTGTTCAGCAGGTACACTCCTGCCAATATTCCCAGTTATTCTATAACCCAGTTTGGTATGATTTGATCGCAATTACTTTTATTGGTGAAATTCTACTGATGTGGAATAAACCGGTTGGCATATAAGTAGGCATACACCATGGCGAAGTATATATAATAGTAGACGAACCTACAACCTCAAAAGTCCATTGACATCTATTGTGCATATCCGACCGGAGTCGACCCTTTGAAACTTAGTCCACTCGGTATTCGAAATCGCGACCATTGTTTGTGATCATCACTATTCACTATATATACCATAGATTTAGTTTATGCTCTACTAGCTGTTGCCCGCGGCTTCACCCGCGTGGAATTCAGATCCCGTTCCGGCTACCCGTTTGATCTTATTCCACCACCACAACCTATATAAGATACACAATTTCACCATACATCATTTTTTTATATTTCAAAGGGTTTCATTTCAGCGTTTTCGTCGATGATAATCGGTGCAGTAGTTTTTGTATTTATCGCGAACAGACTCACAGACCCGGCAGAGGACATTGTTTTATAATATGCACTGATCATTATATGTTAGCCAATTTATACAAAATCTTGACAAATTATATACTAAAACCTTCATCGAGAATAACTTTATGCATTGGTGAAAACAGCATGAAAATCGGTGCAGTAGTTTTTGACATTCACATTTTTGACAGACGTGGCGGAAGATTTTGTTTTATAATATGTAGTGATAGTGATAATATACTAGGTCTGCAATACATTCTGCTGTTGTAAAATTTGAGCGATGCTCCCCGACTGATAACCATCATCAGCAGTGTAATTTGTTTGAATAGTTTATTAATGGTTAGTTTTTTAAACAGACAGTTATTTTGTGATAAGGGGCCATTCATAAAATAACTGGCTGGTTAAGCGCCCTCGCGCGGCACTATAGGCCTCGGCAGGTTGCTTAAGTCGTTGGTTGAATACGGCGGCTGGGACTCGAGGTGGCCCGTCACAAATCCGAGGCTATGTGTTTTCACGGGTCTCGAAAGCAGTCACCCGCAGAAATCAGCATAATCGTAGGGGGCGTTAGCATCAGCATCGAGCCGTCGATGAAGTATCTGGGCCTCGTACTCGATAACCGGTAGGACTTCAGACCGCTTTTCCGAAGTCTGGTCCCTAAATCAAAGGTGGCTGCGGCTGCGCTCTCGCGTTTGATGCCCAACATTAGGGGTCCAAACGTTCCCACTAGGAGACTGCTGCTACGGGGCCCCCGTATGGGCGGAACGTCTGGCGGCCCCCAACGTGGCTGTTCTACACAGCCCGTTGAAAATGAGGGCCGTCAGAGATATAAGGGGATAGCGATCCCCGATCTCCGTCGAGGCAGCATGTCTCCTAGGTGGAACCCCTACATGGGACCTGGAAGCGAAGACCCTTTCGTCGTTGTACCAATGGTGCGAGGAGGCGCTGGAGTGGGGCCATAGGCACCACGCATTGGTTGAGTGCCCAGCATTAGTTAGCGAGTCAACGCCGGGATATCGTTGCGGTCCTGGGCGTAGACGTTCTCTCACTGGAGACCATGGTGAGAGCCGTGGTGTCCGACGGGAGTAAGTGGCACGCCACCGCCTCTTTCTGCGAGCAGGTAATGCGCGCGAAAGAGGCAGCGGAGAGGGAGCGGGAGAGAACCCTGCCCCCCGAGTTCCGCAGTCTGCGCCGGTAGCCCTGGGGTTATCCTTTCGAGGGCCTACCCGGGGTGCCCGGCAATGGACACTTGGGGAGGACATCGTGTGGTTTTAGTCGGTCCGATTCCGACACGCCCACCCCATCGTTGGCACCGATGGGGTGAAGCCCGTGAGGGTTTCCACACGTAAAAAAAGGGGCCATTCATAAAATTTCATTTTGCACTTGCCCTATTTGTTTAGTCCGTTACAGATGGTACTTTTGGTGATTATTCCTCCGTGGTTAGTTTGATTTTGTAATTTCTTTTGCGAAATGGACACTGATGGCACGCAGCGCGCGCATAATAGGTTTCATCACAATGGCTTGAACAGCTAAGTCGCAATTTCACCAGGACTTTTTCTAACGGTAATAATTTCTCAATGGCTAGTCCGATTTTCGTTTTTCTTTTTTTATCTTGTGTATATGAACAAATTACTTAATTTAATACCAATCACGTGAATTGTATTCGTTCTGGCTTGTTTGTTCGTTGAGTAATCAGTTTTTTTTTCATTATTCCCCCGTGGTACTTTTGATTTTTGATTTTCTTAGGCTATAACGTCCACACTAAACTAAATCGGTTGAGTGGTTTAAGAGTAGATAGCGAACAACCGAAATACATGAGTCGTCTAAGAGAGAGCTTTACTCTTTCAGAGCTTCGCTCAGTAAACAATAAATTCACACGTATAATATTTACAAAATACAAGTACACAGCAGTTAATAGAGATGTGGGAATTAAAGACCGCTTTAGTCAATCACTTTGTTCATCGGTCTCACAATAGGACGGCGTGTAAATTGCATAAAATTACACTACGTACATTACGTACTCTAAGACAGTGGTGTTATTATGACTTCAGTTGGTTTTGTGCTTTGTTCTCAGCGTTACATTCATATTGAATACTCTATAGTAATAAAAAAACTAAAGGAAAAGAGAATGTTTGTTTGTTTGAGCGGGCCAATCTCTGGATCTATAAAATATTTTTGCGTTTGATAGCTCAGTTATTTGAGAAGATATCTGTATTTTATTGTCATGCTATGACTCTTAGGAGCCGAGCAATCCAACTATCCCACTAATATCATAAATGTGAAAGTTTGGATGTATGGATCGCTGTTTGTTACTCAATCACGTCAGAACGTCTGAACAGATCTGACTGAAATTTGGTACAGGGATAGATTATAGTCTGGAATAGGACATAAGCTACTTTTCATCCCTGGAATATGTTCCCATGGGAAGCGAGAACGGGACTGGAATTCCACGCGGGCGAGGCCTTGGGCAACAGTTAGTAATAAATAAAGATGAGAAAGACGCGGGTCTGCGGGAAATGCGACGCATTGGAATAGAACCGAGTAGGTACGGCGGATGTGCGAAGGATATGCTCTATGGGCAACCTTACACCCCGGCGTTTTAAGATCCGAGACGGCGTGCGGTTTTAGTCGGTTCAAGCCCGACATAACCGCCCCCGCTGGCCGGCGGGGGGGTAATCGAAGGGATTTCTGCACGAAAAAAAATGGTACGGCGGATGAAACCGGAGATGGCCCAGGGTCTGTCGGGGTGCAAGGTAAATGCTTTGGGCAACCTTACACCCCGGCGTCTGAAGACCCGAGACGGCGTACGGTTTTAGTCGGTTTAAGCCCGACATAACCGCCCCCCGGCCGGTATCTGAGGGGATATCCGCACGAAAAAAAAGGTACGGCGGATGAAACCGTGGGGCACAGCTAGTACTTAAATATAGTCTCGTTTGTTTTATCGACTGGTTTTTCGTGCGGAAATCCCTTCGGATACCCCCCCGCCGGCCAGCGGGGGGCTAATCGGACACGTGGAAAGCTTCCGAACAGCCCTCAACAGGGCCATCCCCGCTTCGGTCGGAGTTGGCCGTAGGCGGCAGCGTCTCTGCCACCCTAGGAGAGAGGCGCTGCCGTCTCCGTTGCCCAGGGTGCAATGCGTGGAGGTCCCCAACCAAGCATCGACTGGTACCTTAGCAGTTTTTAAGATTGCACATTTATTTGTTAATTCTTCGTAATGAAGGAATAGTCTCAATTATATAATGATTTATTAACCGACCAATGTGGTCAGGAAATAGTTACACGAAGTGCATGAAATCTGTTGATAATGAAATGATATTTTTTTTATTTATGGCAATAATCAACAGTTAAGTATATATTGTAATTGAACTCAAAACAATACAAGGTTGTGATTCTTAAACTAGGAATTTAGCATAGGTACTTCATCGCTCGAAGAGTACATAGATTATTTTTTTCATGAAAAAAAAACTAATCTATAGAAATTCAATTACTTTTGTGAATACATTATCTTGTTAATATTGTTACAAATACAATTTTTGTAACTACAAACGAATATTTATGTTTCCATCGTTGAATATCTATCCCATCCTTTGCACCGATGCACGATGGGGTGAAGCCCGTGGGGGCTTCCACACGTTAAAAAAAAGAAAGTATATTTACCATATACTACCATATATATACTAGGAACATATAAAAGGAAGCTATATTCCAAAAAAAAAAGTGATACTGAGGAACATAGAATCTCCTCCATTTTGAAGTCGGTTAACAAATAAACTCCAATATAGACTACCTACAAATTAGACAATTTCTTTAAAAATAAGTAAAAGTTGCTACATGTACGAAATCATTTGTGTAAAAAGTTATATTGTATTTACTTTGTATTATCCCGTCATTATGTGTGAGTAATTCACACGATTTTTATTCTTGGCTTCGTTGTTAAGGAAATTCGACGACCAAGCTTATGATATTATTATTTGTTAAAGTATAATGTATATACTTATTATACTAAAGTCACAATAAGTGGTGACAGAGTCAGTGACTAATCACGTTTTATTCAATATACCTAAGTAGGTAAGCAATTATTATTATGCTGTAGATTTGTCGTTTATCCTAATACATAGTGATCCTATACATATATAATAATGATTATGTATTATTGTGTATAGGGTTTATAGGGCCCCACCAAGATCTCCGGATCGCAAGCCAGCCTCAACTGCAAGCTGGTACCTGCTGATTTAGGGGCGAGACTGCGTATATGGAAACCCTTCCAGTATTCAGAACTCCAGTACTTATGAATAATAATCAATGAGAGATAACGACGAAGCCCCTATATATATAAGCTGCTATTTTTACGTGCAGTATCAAAGTAAGCTAACACGAAGGATTTGGTCGAAGAACTACTGGACTACTGAATACGGGAAAGATTTCCATAATCGCGGCGAGGCTGCTCTGGCTTAGGCTTTCCTCTCGGATTTGGAGGTTTAGACGACAGTTACTCCCTGAAAGTTAAAATAAACCTAATTATGGCAAGGAGGAGTAAGAGAGCAGACCCGGGGCTCGAAAGTGCAAGCTTTGGATTCAACCGGGATTGAAGCTCGGATGAAGAGAAGAAGATACATAGAATCTACGCGGTTATTTTATACCGTATAGGTATAAAATAACCGCGTAGATTAAACATAAAATGTGATCCTGTTTAATAAATCTTCTCCGAAATTCCTGTGTTGACCTTACTTTATAAATATTAAGGCTTTCACGGCCGGCGTTGTATGTAGAATATACTGCTTCCGGGCTGTTTGTCCGTGGTTCATAGGAAACTTGTGTCCCAAACGTTTCGTCTATCACTGCGGTCGACATCTTCAGTGGTAAGGTCCGGGCGCCGACGAGTGTGGAGAACTCGACTCGACTGATGTAGAGGCCCGAGTCACGGGCGTATTTATAGGCGCAGTTGGAGAGGGGGGAAACGACGTGATCAATCCTGATTGGTCGAGAGCTGCGGAACCGACTCGCTCGATCCTGATTGGTCGAGGCTAAGCAAGGGGGCGTGGCCTCCCGATACAGGGAATGGTGTTGGCTTCGTCATGTTTGAACCGTGATGACGAGCGGCTCTCAGTACTGGGTACCAATCTTTTTAAAGAACGAAGGTTGACTAGTTTGAATGAAGGTTTAAGCATTTGGCTTGCGAATGTGACTGTAAATGTAAATTCTATATTTATAGAAGCCCTAGCCCTATAGCACTTGACCATGAATAAAGATATTGAATTGATTTTGGACAATAAAAAAGGGTTACTTACAAGTTTATACTTCTAGTGCTAGTTTGGTGAACAGTAGGCCTTATTAGGTAGATTTCGATGAAATCGATCTACCAATTAGTTTCTTGACTACTGTCGAATTTAAAAAAAAATTCTTCATAGGAGGTCTAGTTATGACTCCCTCAGTCCGAAATGACCACTGGTCAAAAAGTTTATATATATATATATATATATATATATATATATATATATATATATATATATGTATGTATATATGTATGTATATAAAATATGTATGTATGGTTCCACTTCCCAAAATATGCGGCACTCTCACGGTCGCATTTTTGCCCAAACTGCGGTCATAAATTGCTTGGGTGTAAACTTAGTTTAAGTTCGTGAACGGGTGGAATCCGGCCTAAGGGGACTTCACTTTTTGTGAAATCAGTTTTTCCTCAAAATTTCATGTTCCATGAAAGATATTCGAACCGTTCTAATTTTATCCCATAGTATACATGAATACCAACAACTTTTAATTATAAACCTATATGATTAAAACTTTAACTAAAAGTGGAGGGGAGAACAAACAAAATTTTTCGGGAAAAAAATCATAACTTCTAACCGGTGAACATTCTTGCAGTCGGAAACATTTTTAATCGATAGGCTATTTTTAAATCTAAAATAAATGTCTGAAAAGTTTTTCGCTAAACGTTACCGTTTTCGAGAAAAAAAAATTAAACATGTTAATAAAATAATATTAATTGCTTCACGAAATCTACCTGTGCGTTCCCCCTGCGGGAACGGATTTTTTTAATGTTGAATTGTTTTGTTCACAGGAGTCGGATGACGAGATCTCCCATTTGGAATGGGAAACAGTTCGCGTACGCTTTGTGAAGGCCGGCACCGTCGAGCGGTTGGTCGAAGCGCTCGCCACAGACGATGGCGAACTCGAATCCACATACGTTAACGTTTTTCTCGCAACGTATCGGTATGTTAGTCTTAATTACCTTATTTATTATATTGTATATATATATATAAGGTCTCTGAATTTGGTGAGATGACTTGGTATCGACAAAATATGTACCTATTTGAAAGAAAAAAAAATATCGGGTAAAATAAAAAAAAAAAAAAAATGAAAAAAAAAACACCACCAGAGACCAGCGTCACGCGACGCGACGAGCCCGTGACGCACGTGGTAGGCGTGCAGTCCTTTTCCTCGCAGTATTCTCCAAGCGGATGTGTGGGAAATACCTAAATCGCGACCAGCGTCACATGTGCTCGTCGCGTCACGTGACGCTGGTCGCTGGTGGTGGACTGCTGCATATATATAAATTACCTCTTCTACTTTCATAATTATTGTTTTCATGCATGCTCGCTGGTTGCAGAATCTGTTGACCCGGCTATTTTTTTATACCTACGTACGCCTCGGTCGACACTTACCGAGTTACCCATTCACCGAGCTTCATAACTTTGTTTTGTCAATCTTCTTTCCTCCATCCTGTCAACATGTCCAGACTATCTAAGTATCCATTTCTCTATCTTGGTCATCATATCTTCAACAGAACATACATGGTAATTATTTATTACTAGACTATATTATTAGAAAGTGGTTCAGAAGGGTTTGACATAATTTTTAATGTATTATCACAATAAGCAAGCGCATACGATGGTTCTATAATTCAAACTTAATAATTACAGTTCATTCGCGGAGTGCAGTCGAGTGTTAGACCTCCTACTACGACGGTACGAAGCATTGTCTGCTGAAGAGGTGCTGCCAACAGCTATCGACACCTCACAACAGCATCGAAGGTAAGAAGCAGAAGGCAGAATTATGACATTTTTATCCTAAATAAATTGATATAGATATGGCTTCTATCGGATACGAACTGAGAAAACAGAGTTTTTTTTTAAATTTTCCATTTCTATCTGTAGTAGTGACGTCGAACTTTAAGATAGTCATATTATATCTATAGCTCACCACTGCATTATCACTGCTCAGGTTGCACTATGCAACTGCCTACCCTGTTGTTCTACTTAGTGACAGTACGAGCGATACAAAAAAAAAGTATAGTAGTAGTGCATTCGACTGCTACGACAGGGGGCGCGGGTTCGATTCCCACTCAGTGCAAATATTTGTATGCATGAATCTATTTGCATTGGTCTGAGTGTTTCTATGTATAATGTGTATTTACAAAAAAAAAGTATATAAGTAAGGTTTATCCGCATTCTAGAACCCACAACACAAGCTAGTTAAACTATGCTAACTTTGGGTCTGGATAGCGCTCTGTAAAAATGTCGTAGAACATATATAAGTAGGTACAAACCCTATTTATCAACAATATCCATAATACGCTTCTGCTATTTGTGCGTGGTAACGGTAGGTACCATCACCATCGAGCGTAATCGTGTGCTTCTTTAATACCTATATATAAAAACAAAGGTATGCATGAATTAAAAAAATAAACTGCATATTTTACTCAAGACTCGGAATCGCAGTTCATTAGCCTACTTTTTGCATCCTGAGGTCGACAATACAATTAAAGTAACATTGTCGATTCCTATAGTTACATAAAGAAGCCGACAATGTTTTGTCTGCACTACACTATGGGCGATTACAGACGATTACGCGCGAACACGATCGTGTAGAGGGCATACTTGATGGGACTACTTACCGATCATCGTTTGTGATCGTCAGCGACCCGGGCATTGTCGGTTTTTTAAGGTGCAGTACGTGTGAAGTACGTACTTGACGTGACCTTTGTGACGCTATTGGGTGGTCAAGTATAGAGACATTCAAGTTCATGGAACTTCATCAGACCAGGCTCCACGTCCATATTAACGCTTGACGTTCGACAAACTACTACAGACGATAATGTGGATACTTGCACGATGATCGTGCCAATTGACGATCACACGTTCACCGATCATCATCGCCGATAGTGCAGATATTTAATATTCGGTAGTTGGGCATGTAAAATGGCTGTTGTTTGTACATTTAAGCAAACTGTTCGCCGGTTTGTTTTCTTATAGACTCTGGCAATATGTTTAAGCTATAGGCATATTATGTCCTAACACGTAGGTAAGTGGTGTAGGGGCGGGCCATCAACATGATTAATAACGAAACCAATCAGTTAGATGGAATCATAGAACAGGGTTTTACGTAAGAGTTCGCCTTTCCGCCGTCTAGACAATTCAAATTTTATAAATTATGTTGTTTGTTATTACGTAAAACTATATTCTAATAGGAAACAGATTTTTTACGATATGCAAAGTTAATAGAAAACTTCTAAATCATTTATACTCACCACTCCACCACCCTATTTCCAACCTCCATAATACTCGAATTAAGTATTGTTATATACCTATACTAGCTGACCCTGACAGATTTCGTTCCGCCTCAGAATCAAGTTATGTTGGTTTCCTTTTTTTAAGAGATAATAAAGAAAAATAAAAAGTAAAGCCATACATATATTCCATCAATATAAAATTCCTTTAGTGTTAGTATAACCAAAGAACAAAAACCAAAATTTGAAGCGTCGGTAGCTTCGTGGTTAAGGAGTCGACCCTACGATCGAGAGATCACGGGTTCGAATCCTGGCCATTACACTGCTGACGAGAACCCACTCCAAACACAAGCAATTAAGCTTAGCAGGAGGGGTTAGGGGGAATATTAGTAATTTCGGTTATTAATATTTTTTTAATAAAAATCAATATTATTAAGAATGTGGCGAAGAATTAAATAAAAAACCGGCCAAGTGCGAGTCGGACTCTCACACCGAGGGTTCCGTACAAACCTGTAGGTATATAAGTAAAAGTTCACCCATCACGACAATCGCGTCATAGTTATGGTATGTTTAAAATTTAACTTAATTTAATTTAATTTAACTTTAAAATTTTCAAATTTTTATTTTTTTATTTTTTTATTATATGATGTAACTAAAAATTTACGCTTTTCGCAATTTTTCCTTTATCTGTACTATAAGACGTTACGACGACGTACAAATTTCAAGATTCTAAGTTCACGGGAAGTACCCTGTAGGTTTTAATTCCCGTGCGAATTTCGAAAATTTGCGGCAATATGCGGCATAAACGGCTGTATCTTTTGATTGCTTTGGCTTAGAAGTTTGATTTTTTCACAGCTCCAAGGGATAGTAGACCTGAGTATTAGAGCTGCCTCTGTGGCGTAGCGGTAGTGCATTCGACTGCTACGACAGGGGGCGTGGGTTCGATTCCCGCTCAGTGCAAATATTTGTATGCATGAATATGTCTATTTGCATTGGTCTGGGTGTTTCTATGTATAATATGTATGTATTTACAAAAAAAAAGTATATAAGTATGTGTATCCGCATTCTGGAACCCATAACACAAGCTAGTTAAACTATGCTTACTTTGGGTCTAGGAAGCGCTGTGTAGAATGTCGTAGAATATTTATTTATTTATTAGATATAAGTTTCAGTTTGATACCTCCACGCAGGAAAAAACGGTCTTGAAAGACGGACGGACGGACAACGAAGTGATCCTATATGGGTTCCGTTTTTTCCTTTTGAGGTACGGAACCCTAGGGGTAAACCCTAACGGAGACGGCAGCGCCTCTCTCCTAGGGTGGGAGAGACGCTGCCGCCTACGGCCAACTCCGACCGAGGCGAGGACGGCCCTGTTGAGGGCTGTTCGGAAGCTTTCCACGTGTCCCTCTGATTAGCAGATGGCACAGTCGAGAGCAAGTAAGGGGGCCATCTCGAAACCGGAGATGGCCCAGGGTCAGTCGGGGTGCGAGGGATATGCTCTATGGGTAGTACCTTACACCCCGGCGTCTTAAGACCCGAGATGACGTGCGGTATTAGTCGGTGCAAGCCCGACATAACCGCCCCCGCTGGCCGGCGGGGGGGTATCCGAAGGGATTTCCGCACGAAAAAAAAAAAAAGGTACGGAACCCTAAAAAAATAGCTTCTAGGTATTCTTGTTTAAGCTTTATACTAACGAATAGGTGAAATTCCAGGACTTTGGTGGCATGTCTCCATGTGTGGTTGGACACATATCCGGAGGACTTTCGACAACCTCCACACCACCCAGCACTGCAACAGCTACTCGCCTTCACACAGGTTCATTTACCTGGTACAGAACTACATTCGAAGGTACAACTATATTATTTGAATAAGTTGAAGATACAAAACTTATTTAGAAGAAAAAAAATAACCACAGATATGTTTTTTCAGGTTTTACAGAAGCTAGCTTTGTTCAGTGCGGAGCGAAATGGTGGATTTGGAATCGGCGGAGCGGGTATGTGCTTGGCGCCCGGCATGCGCTTGTCTGCGCACCACACCAGCACATATCGCTTGCCACACGTCCCCCACCGACACTTTGCCGAACAACTCACTAGGATGGATATGGAATTGTTCAAGAAGCTCGTTCCTCATCAGTGTCTCGGAGCTGTCTGGTCCAGGCGAGATAAAGAACGGGCTCATGATGCAGCCACTGTCTTAGCCACTGTCAACCAATTTAATGCAGTATCGTTTAGGGTGATTTCGACAGTTCTGGTGGAACCTAATTTGAGGCCGCTGGAGCGCGCTGATATTCTGGCAGCCTGGCTTGACATCGCTCGGGAGTTGAGAGTTCTCAAAAACTTTTCCTCCTTAAAAGCCATTATTTCAGGATTGCAGAGCAATCCTGTTTATAGACTAAGGAAAACGTGGGCGTTACTTAATAAAGAAAAATCAGAACTGTTTGATGAACTTGCGCGAATTTTCAGTGAAGACAATAATAGGTGGGCTCAGAGAGAGTTACTAATGCGTGAAGGTACGGCTAAGTTCGCTGACACAGTTGGTGAAAATGATCGTCAGCTCCAGAAATTGTTACATGAAAGAGGATCTCCAGGCGTGAGTCACGGAACGATTCCCTATTTAGGTACATTTTTGACAGATCTCACGATGATTGACACCGCCATCCCAGACACGGTGGCGGATGGCTTAATAAATTTCGACAAACGTCGAAAAGAATTTGAAGTACTTGCTCAAATAAAATTACTTCAGGGCGCCGCGAACGCATACCATCTACCATCAGACTCAATGTTTGACAGATGGTTCGACTCGGTTATCATTCTGGACGATCGAGAGGCATACCAGCTGTCATGTCAAATTGAACCGCCCACGAATCCTCCAAAAGAGAGAAGACCAAAGAAGGTGAACGAGTCTAATACTCATGGGCATAAAAAGAATGATTCGATCGCGAGCACTAGTTCAAGTAATAGCTCGCAGTTTTATTGTGAGACTGATGGTACGGGTACGGCGTGGAAGAGGGATAGCTTAGAGAGACGAATTTCGCCGACAAGACTATCGCATGGGTCTTCATCGTCGTCGCTACCTTCGTTAGATATGTCGTTATCGAGTGCTAACAGCGGGCAGAAGACTGCTAATGGCAAGGCTGGTGGCGCCAGCCCGGCAGTTAGAGCTGGACCAGACTTCTATATCATACGCGTCACCTTCGAGTCTGATTGCGTCGAAACGGAGGGCGTTGTACTCTACAAGTCAATCATGTTATCCAACAATGAGCGAACACCTCAGGTCATTCGCAATGCTATGCTTAAACTCAATCTTGATGGCGATCCTGATGGATATACTTTGGCACAAGTTTTACCCGAAAAAGGTATGTCCCCTAAGTAAATGCTTATTTTTCAGGACGCACGTACAGTAGGTACTCGATGATTATATCTAAACGAAATCAAAGTTTTTCGTGTCTTACAAAATCCTTCAGTATAGAAGGCATCCTTTCGTGTTTGGGTTGCCAGAATTGACTGACATTTCAGTCAAAAGTCCCTAGGAACCTGCGAGCAGAAGTACGTTTGAATGTTTATTTCAGTTAAGATTACTGTTGATCTAGAGTTTAGGCGGTATCATATAAACCTACGTACACATAAATCAAAAAACAAGCGGCGATAGCCCAGTGGCGTACGTAACGGACTGCTGAGACGAGGTCTCGAGTTCGATCCCCAGTCGCTTCGGGCACATACCTCTGACTTTTCGTAGTTATGTGTGCATTAATAAATGTTAATTATCGCTCGCTTAATAATGTGCCCGGTAGATGGCAATAGGCTCGCCCCCTATTACATTGGGACCTTAAAATAACTGGCGAATCGTGGGTGTGCTGCCGACCCCTTCGGGGATACAGGCGTGAAGTTATGTTATGTTATGTTACATAAATATGAACTTTTTAAAAATGTTTTCTTTTTCCACAAAATAAATACTTAGCATTATTTATTTTGTATTGGTACTAAATTTGAAATGATACAAACAAAGAATAATGGAAGGCTACTTTAATTTAAATTACTAATTATAGTAATTTTATGTATTGTTACAGAAATGGTGCTCCCTTCGAACGCCAATGTCTATTACGCAGTGAATACAGCTTACAACTTAAATTTCATCTTGCGTCCGCGCAAGTCGCAGCAAATCGAGCCGGTTGTCAATGGAAAATCGCGGGGCAAACGACTTTGACTTTGAACTCAGTGGTGTTTGTCAAGTGATGTGTTTGTGAGATCTCTTATGAAATGACTTCGATATTGATGAACAATTAAGCTCCACTTGCTTTACCCAACGATTAATAAAAACTAATAGAATAATTATAAATTAAACGATGATTCTAATCGACACCGAAATACTTTGAAACGACTTTAATGTATTGAAAAGCGGAATTTTATTCGTGGTTTCTTAGTATTCGCAAAAGCTCACTCTATTGCCTACTTAATGTCACTTTGTTTTTGAAGTTCATGATAACTATTCTCGTAAAACAGTTGCTTTGGTTATTAATTTTTCAGGGGTTTAAAATGTTTGTATAACTTCAAACGACTTCTAGGTAAGCAGTTCAAAATTCAACTCAATTATTGAGGAAATATATATATGTGGGTATATAGAAATTAATGTTTCATTGTTGGGAGACATTGTCTAAACATAAGCCACGTGCAATTTTAATCAAGGTGTCTGAAATCTATTAATTGAAATGTACTCATGTAAATAAACTGTTCTCACTTCACCTTTATTTAGTTTTCTTTTATTGTTAATTTAATGTTTTATATATATGTGAATTGTTATTTGTATATAATGTTTGTAAATAGGAATCTCATGGAATAATTGTTGTAGTGTATAATACTGAGCCAAAGGCAATGTACGTCTAATAGCAAGGTGCTGTATCATTTTGTATAACGTTTTAGAAGCTTTAATATGAACATGTTTTCATAACTATAATATCATAAAGTATAAGATACACTATGCAGTTCATGTGTTAAATTAACAAGAAGGGTACTAGCGGGAACAAAAAACTATGGCCAGCTGTAAAAAATATTTTCAAAAGATGTTCTGTCGTTCCATGTAATGTTTTTGATAAATATTATAATATTTATGAAAGGTGTTCGTAGACTCAAAAATTGTGTAGTTGGTTATTCAATGACTTCTATAAATATTACTAGACTGACTGTACAGTACAAAAAATTGATTTGAAATACCAGTAACAATGCGCGACTTTTTGTAGCTGTCTTAAAAATGGTATTACAAAAAAGGCGCACTATGATTATACAGATTCGTTGGCGCAAAATTAATTGTAGGACCAGGCGTTACAGGTTCTTGACTGCAAAATCCGAGGACCCCAAAAAACCACAAAACACATCTTCCACACCGCAAGGTGTGATGGTTCCTTTCCGCCTATTTTTTCCAACTTTATTAATACACAATTTTTAAAACAAATTTTGAAAGTCTATAATTGGGGTCCTGCTGTTTGACCAAAAGTCATTTGGCAAAATTACACTTGACAAACAACGTTTGGTAAAACAATGGTTTCGCCGACTGATCATTTTTCTAATTATCATTTTACAAATGACTCACTTTTCCAAATGATCAACGCATAAATATACATTTAATAAATAATTATTTTACACAATGAACATTTAGCAACTGAGTTATCTGATAAAACTACTATTGGTCTAAAAACGTTTGATATAATGTATTAAGTGATAAGTGTTTCGTTTATTATTAAATCTAATAATGATATGGTATGGATCAAATTAATACACATTATTTGGAAAGTAATTACTTATTTATTATTTATTAAGATAATTAATACACTAGTGTTCACATAAGAAATAAGTATTCACATCATTATCATCACACATCATTAGGTCTAACGTTTAATATATATAAAAAACGTCATTATGGTTAACACCCCGACTCAGAGTACACCGACTCGGATAGGTTAGGTTAGAAGGCTAAGGCGGTTCGTGGTTATTTTTTTTCAAATCACCCAGATATATATATATATATAAACTATCCAACAGACAACGTTTTGTTTGAAAAAAGAAGTACTTTTATGAAATAACATTTTGTTAAATGATATTTGGATAAATGCTCAATTTGCGAAACATATTATTTGGTTAAATGAAGAAAGGTCAATTGACGTTTTAATATTTAATGCATTTGGCAAGAATAGTGTTTGTTAATGGATCATTTGCTAAGTGAGTTTTTGTAAGATGATACTTTTGTCAAATGTTTCATTTGCCAAATGAACATTTGGTGAAACATTGTTTGTCGAATGACCATTTGTCAATTATTTTTTGGTCAAACATTAGTAATCCCTATAACTTACATTTTAATTCATATGAAGACTGAAACTTGGTCTTGTTGTAGCTTTTGTAGACCTTAAAGTTTCCTGTAAGTTTTAATAAAATAGATTCATAAGTTTTCGCTTAACGCAGGTAAAAATAAAGACAATTATTTTTGTAGCTAGGCCAAAAAAGTTTCTAAATAACCTTACAATGATTTTTCAAACGTTTCCATATTTACAAAGAGATTATCTACAACTAGGTATATAGTCGTTGTCGTAGACCTATCGCAAGTATTCAAAAAGTTGAAAAAAATAGGTACAAAGAAACGATTACACTTGGCGGCAAGATATATTTGGTAGATAATTGGCGTGCGGGTACACAATCTTTGTTCTGTTCTGAACAGCTTGTCTAGTATACATAGAAGTAATTTTTTTTTTTAAACAATTTTTAGCCTGCGTGTGTTTGTTTTGTGGCATGGAACCAGCACAACCGTTGGCAGCTAACGTGATGTTTTGCTAAATAGTACACTCGCCGTTGGCTTACCGTTTCAAATGAAAAATTAGAAGAGTTCTACCATTACGGAAATATAGATTCAGTATTGTAGCAGCAGATTATATGTGTTCAATAATAGTATAGACTGTAGACAGAATATAGCTTAACTTTTATTTGAAACCAAGTTTTTAAGGTCAGTACGTAGATTATAAATCTTATGTACTTTCAGCCATACAAAACGGACTGTCCGAAAGTATTACTTCGACAGGTCTTCACCGAGGTCTTTGACAATTCTTTTAACGTGACCATACACATACAATATAAGATTCACGGTGTGCCTAACATAAATTATACTTTATCTCAATGTATCTAACGCATACACCAGTGTGCACTTCATCTTTTATATATAAAAATGAATTGCTGTTCGTTAGTCTCGCTAAAACTCGAGTACGGCTGGACCGATTTGGCTAATTTTGGTCTTGAATTATTTGTGGAGGTCCAGAGAAGGTTTAAAAGGTGAATAAATATGGAAGTTGTTATCGATTGAGGCAGTACGAAGTCTGCCGTGTCAGCTAGTATAATATAATAATTGGTATAAATTGGTATTGTATATGTTACCTGCCTTATACAATAAGCGCTCAGTATGACAATCGTAAAATATTTTTTGTAAATATCTGTATGTAATTAAAGTGTAATTTTGTAGTTTTCCACCAGTGTCGCTGTAACATGTTTATATTTCGTATAATAAAAGTTAACGAAACCATTCTTGTCTCTTTTCATTAATCTGTGCTTACCCGAATGCAAATGTGCTAATGTTAGGTTACTAACCCCAATTAATATGCACTCTCAGTTCTCATATGCATGTTAATAACGTTACGTGTATCTAGTTCTTAGCATTTATTGTAATTCTCACAGACTTCGTTCAAAGGTTATGGGTCAATAAACCAACACAAGTAGAGACATCTTGCAGTCATAGGTATGAACTATTTCATATACAGGTGCCTTGAATTTTGAGTTCCATAATAAACAACGTTTGGCCAGTAGTTTCACTAGATAGCATTAGACTCATTTTTTTTTCATTTATTCATTCAAATATAATTAGAAAAATAAACGTGTCAGGGCATAATCGGTATTACCTATAAGCACAGAATAGATATAGTACCGACACGATCAGTGTCTATGTCACTACTATTTTTTTTCAAAATTGGATCGAAGTTAACTCTTAACTCAACTCATAATATTGAGCGAGCGAAGATTGTTCTTATGAACTTTGCGAAAATCACCATACAATTTTGCCGTCTAAAATATTTGACGAAAGTAGTCAACTATGGAATCGTTGGAGAGTACATAAAAGAATTGTACGAACTTCTGAAAATCCATACACCTTATAATGGTTATATAAATACCTATAACATAAATAAACTTATATTGTATTTCGCCGACTATTCAAATATTCTGTTCATTCAATTCATAGCTTCTGCCATATACCTAGTAGCAACAAAGTTGGAGTAAGGTTTTGGGAATAAGGATAGCCTTGTGATGTATATCATTCAGAGTAAAATAGGGTTAGAAGTATCTCCACAATGGTGGCAGCGCGGGGCACCTGCGAGCCACCACCGGTTGACAGCGACTCGGCTGAAAATTTCATGGCCAACGTATCGAGCGGGGGACGGCGCGCAGTCGCGCCGCGTCGCCCGCCCGAGCGCCACGCCGACATTCCGACACAAGCTCGTGACAAGCTGCGGTGCCGACACCGTCCACCGGAGCACAACAACAACACGCGCGCGACCACCGCGCACTGCCTGCCACTACCTCCCACGGAGTAACGAGTCTCGCTTGCCGGCGGGGGCAGTGGACGTGCCACGTGTGCGCTGCTCTCCCAGAGACCCGATATGTGAAAACAAAGACTCTGTGACAGCTCCGGCCACGGCATGCGGAGTCGTGGCGATACGCGCAAAATGAAATAATAAGGTGAGCTTCGTGAGGGCTTTACTGAGAGGATCAACTCTTCATAATTTAAATATAATTTTGACGACAATTTCATTCATACCTGTAAGGGTTCACCAATCTTTAACGTTGTAAGAAGAAAGCTAGATTCTTGAAATATTTAAATGAATATTTGTACAATTGAGGACAATCATAGGATATAATAAAATGAATAGTTTTACAGTAGACTATGGTTATTGAACTAATTTGTATTATGGGAGCGGCCGAAGTCTGCTCGCAAAGCGAAGCTCTACGACTGCCGCAATCTGATTATGGCACACCCACGGAGCCACAAGATATTTACACAACGATATTTAGTAATACACATAGTAGACACTGACCGGGAAATGACATTACCGTTATTAACATTTTCAAAGCTTAGTACGTAGCATTTTCGTAGCACTTCGTAGCTCGTATGTATCCAGATCTGGAAGCTATAAGCTATAAGCTACTGCACTTCTCATGTTAAAACAACTTTAAAATAGTTTGAAAACCAATCCACAAGTAAGGAGGTAGCAGAGCGGACCCTGGGCTTCAAAGTGCTAGCTTTGGACGCAACCGAAATTAGCGCTCGGCTGACGATGGTGAGAATACATATAATGTTTTGTAGTTTCCTCAAAAGTAATATATTTGTTTCACTGTTAAACAAATAATTTGGGTGACCGATCGATTTATCGCCCCTGAATTTGAGCCGTTTCCTAGATTCAGATTTAAAGGTAATATAGATTTATATCACATATCAAACACAAAACAAGCATTTTATTTGAAGCTTTGGAAAGTCACTACATATGACATTTTGAATAAAAAGCTTGAAAATAAAGGCAGGCTATTAATAAACTAAAAACTAATGACGCCAAAGCTATTTCCCTGATTAAAGAGCGCTTTGACTATTTATACAGGTCACAATACAAAAGTCCAACATTAATATATTGATCTGCTGTTTAATCAACGTATAATTGGAACAATAGGAGGGAGTTATGAGAGGATATCCCTAATGAATTTAGAGCTGACGGACTGAGGAAGTTCCTCCGTCCTATTCAACCACAGCTAAACATTAGGTACGACTTGCTTACTGTTAAGATCTAGCTGATGAATAGGTTTATTAAATCTTAGTAGGGTCAGTAAGATGTGACAGGTTGACCAACCGTAAGTGTACATTCACACAGTATTCCGTTTTACAGGTCCATGTTATCAAATACTTTTTTTATTTTATATGATGGCGGATTTGTCTAGTTGTATCATGTATGTTACACACATGACAGTGTTCCGGATCCTTTACTGGATCAGCATCACAGGGCCGCTTCATCGGTTTCCAAAACGGTCCTGTAATCTCTAGCGACGGATCAGTTGAAACGATTCTGTAAATACGGATTCTGTGTGAACGAACTGTAATGTGAAGACACGCGTTTGTATTATACAGATTTAGGTTAGTTTAGTGCTTTCTTCTATGTTAACCAATTGAAGTCTATAGACTACTACGTTACACACGTCACAGTGAACAAAACTAGTTGTCAAAAGAATAATTCCCCTGGTGTTAAAAGCGTTTATAAGCTGTGGCGAATGCGTACTATTAAGTGGAGCTTATGCTATTTTGCCACCTTAAATATAAAAACGTAAAAAGCAAATCGTGAGTAAATGTATTTATAATTTTATTTGGGTTTCGTAAAATTTGTAATGACGCAGGGTCGCGTGTGAGCAGGGCGACCTGCACGCAACTCGTGTAAACGATGCAATAACTCAGTTCTTGTACGTTTGTCCCCAGCGGACCTTCCAACTAGGGTTTGTGTATACCTACAGTATTATAACTCATTAAATAAGTAATAAAACGGTAAAATAGAAAAATAATAATATTTTCAGGTGGTATAGACATGCTTTTCTCAGCACGAATCAGCTGGCTTGATTGGGAATGTAGAACCACCCTATTGCTTATTGTTGACGTTAAGTAGCAGTATTTTTTTATTTTTTTTTTAAATAGAATATTAGTAACCGAAATTACTAATATTCCCCCTAACCCCTCCAGCTAAGCTAAATTGCTTGTATTAGGAGTGGGTTCACGTCGCTAGTGTAATGGCCAGGATTCGAACCCGGGACCTCTCGATCGTAGGGTCGACTCCTTAACCACTAAGCTACCGACGCTTCCAGTATGCACGGGTACTGAGTCCATCCACTTATTATTAACAGGCGAGGCTCTGGCGCAGGATTTACTCTCTGGGTTGGTTGGTTAGAATGTTAGATGGCAGCCGCGCCCTCAAAAACTAAAATAAACTAAATCCAGACAAAGAGTAGGAGAACGGAACCCGTGCTCCAAATTGCAAGCTTTGGATGCAACCGGGACTAACGATGATGATGAATGTCTTAAGGCTTTTTCACTTTTCATAAAATTGTTAGGTTGAACCTGCGCTGTAACTGATGTAGACTGCATACATCACTCAAAATATTCCTTTCCAAATCGTCGTGAATATTATAATCGATAAGCAAGACTACTCGTATCTACGACTTGATACATTATGTAAACAGGAAGTATGATTTATGATCTCTCAGGAATAAATCAATAACAACGCTAAAGAAAAAAAATACGTTTTTTTAAGGAATATAATTAAAAGGGGATATTGCACTTCATGCACGAGTTGCGTATTCAGTCTCAGGTTTCATTTTGAATGTACTGTGCACAGTGGCAATTGAGCTGTAGAAGCTATAGAAAGGCAGTGGCTTTAAAAGTCATGTTCTTTTTGAGATTGGGCCCATGTGCTATGCACAGTATGTACCTACTGACAAAACTTAGCTGGTTACAGTTGCTTTTCTTATAAGTTTGTCTTGAGCCTATTGTATCGTAGCATATGCAGCATACCAATACCCTTGGCAAGTAAAAACTTAATAAGGAAAAAGCATAAGTTAACAGCAACCTGATTCACTTAACAAACATTAATTAACATAGAATTTTAATAAATGGACGCCGTGAGAGATAATTTGTAGTCCCTGTGGACAAGCCTGGCCCACAGCCAAACTGCATATCATGCAAGTTGATGCTAATTGTCACGTGTCTATCAAGCGAGCCGTTTAAGAGTTTGATATTAACTATTATAGTTAGCTGTATCTGACGTATCTTATTGAATCTTATCTAATTACTCTAATAAATGCGATAATTTTGATGTATGGGTGGACCTATTTACTCAATCACGCCAGAACGACCGGAATTCAATGAAATTTGGCACATTATCTTAGCGTTATTCCCGGTAGCATCCAAGGCTTTCATGTCGGAGCACGGGGTCCACTTACTCCTTCTCTTGGTTCGCTTTATACGGTTTTTATCGGAGCGACTGTCATCTCATCTCCCATCCCTCCTGAGAGGAAAGCCTGTGTCAAAGCTTCGCCCATCAATGAGCAGGTGCACCGGCTTGCTGGTGAGATGGCTTAGTCCAGAAGGTCTTGAAACGCAAAAACCGATTACAGTTTGGAATTAGAATAGATTCCTGTGGGTCAGAAAAGACAAGCCTTGAGCCGTGGACAACAGCCAGTATTAAATAATTGGCACAACTATGTATTTTATCTAACACCTGACAGGTATAGGAGTTTTGAGTTATGAATATAAGTGCTTCGACAACAACAAAAAGTCAAAATTAAATTGTCCTATAACACAATGATACCTACTAATATCTTGCAAGCAGTCTTTATCTTGATACACTTGAGGCCTTTGTGATAAATTGGTCCATCTGTGCGAGAAAAATAACACGTGATCGTTCCTTTTTGGGTCAGATGACCACTACTTAAATATTGAGACTCGGTGCCCTAGGGAGTACATAAATGAAAATCTTTGTCAATCTTCAGGGACAGTCTTGTGTGTCTGAATGTTTAACGAATACTATGGGGGTCAGACGTCTAAAAAATGGTTATTTTATTATGAAGTAGAGCAATTTTAGAGCGATATCAAAAAAGGAAGAGGTTTTCATTTCAGGTGTATTTTTTTTTTAGTTTGTGTGTACCAAAAGCCAATAAGTGTAGTTTATTTGTTTATACGAAATTATAATAAGTCTTTAACAGCTATGATTGCTAGAAGTAAGTAAAGCATATCAAAAGTGTGCCATCAAAGTTTACATGTCGCGAAAATCATGTGTGAACATATGGTGTCCAATACTACTCATGCCTTCTGAATAGCGAAATCGATGGGAAAATATTATACATTTTCATTTAATTACTAGCTGCGCGCCACTGCAGGCTTCGCCCCACCGCAATAATAGCACCTTACACGTGGACTTTCCTAAATTTTTATTCATAGAAAGCTTGTCTTGACAATAACAAAATAAAGAACACAAAACACACATTTTACAAAGCACAATCTAGACCTTTTTTTTTTGTTAGTGTGTGGAAACCCCCACGGGCTTCACCTCATCGGTGCCGACGAAGGGGTGAGCGTGTCGGTTACGGACCGACTAAAACCACACGGCGTCCTTCCCAAGTGTCCATTGCCGGGCACCCCGGGTAAGCCCTCGAAAGGATAACCCAAGGGTTACCGGCGGACTTTGGCCGCCACCGCGGCCTCGCCTGGTGGGGTCGGGTTTTATCCCGCGTCGGTGATTTGGCAGGCGTGTGTAGGACACACACGACACGCCCCCGCTGCGGCCTGCTTCTGTAAGGACGGCGAGTCGGCCAACTGCCGTCCTCAGGCCCCGATCATGGAGGTCGGTAGTCCCGGGCGTAGACGAGACTGCGGCGCCCTCGCCGCAGTCTGCGGAATTCGGGGGGCAGGGTTCTCTCCCGCTCCCTCTCCACCGTCTCTTTCGTGAGCATTACCTGCTCGCTGAAAGAGGCGGCGGCGTGCCACTTGCTCCCGTCGGAGACCACGGCCCTCACCATGGTCTCCAACGAGAGAACGTCCACGTCCAGGACCGCAACTACGCCACAGAAAAAATAATTAATTATTAATTATTATTTCCTTTTGGCAAAAATTCTACTATACAATTAAATAAACAGTAAGCTATATTAGATTCCAACACAATCGTTACTGTACTGATCTGTAGGTAATTTCTTATCCCATAAACTATCCTGATAACCTTATTTGACTTTTTTATGCTATTTGTGTTCGAGCTGTAAAAGTTTACTGGCTATTACCCTCAGGTCACTTTACGATGCCTCTGGTATGTGCACCCGTTGTAAACTGGAACACATTCGCCTGTTGGGCGAGCCTAAGAGGATTTTCATGTTCACTCAATATCTCTTCGCATAGCGGCGTATGTTATATTATTTGAAAACGCATGCACAGTACGAATAGTTAAAACATGAAATTGAAGGTTTCAGTAAAATTTAAACAGTCGCAACCAGTTATGTCATGTAGGAAAAGTTTAGATATTATGTAAAGCTTTTTTAAGATTGTGAATAAACGTTATGTGATTCATCGCGTAAATATAAGTCCTAGCTCAAGTTAAGCTTATGTAAAATAAAGAAAATTTTGTTTTAACGAGGACCTCACTTTTACTACACGGTTAAGTATACAACCTAGCAATGAAAACATAACTTTAAACTTAAATATTGCATAAAATTTTTTGCACGCAAACTTGATTTGTAGTTGGATCAAAATATTGTATTTAAAAAATAAATGAGATAGAGGTTACTATTACTTGAATGAAGTTCTTGGCTTATCTAAGATGCAATGTCATAACACTCATAACAAATGTTTTAAATATTTTTTTATTTCATATCTAAGTATGAACTTATTACATACATTTAACTTCTAACTATAGATATTTTTAATGATATACATACATACAGTCACGCCTCTTTCCCATTGGGATAGGTAGAGGCCACATGTCTCCACTTTTCAGGTATTTATTACGTATACGAATAAACTTTGCTTGATTATTTCTAACTTCTCTATTCTCAATTATCCCGTTTTCGAGTAGTATTTTGATGACCTCACTGTATTAAAAAACTTGCGTAGACATAGCCGCTTAATATACTCACGTATTTACAAGGAATTCGACATTCCTCGCTGGCCCAGTGTACCTGCAAGTGAATTCGACCCGAAGACGGAATATTTGAGTGTGAAAAGAATACCAATGAGCTTCCCAGATGAAAGATATGCAGCTTCAGTTGGAAATGAAGAACAGCTAGATTAGTTAAAAGGTAAATTTTTACACATATCTTTAAAGGTACTTCAAGAATACAACCATAGTCAAACGGCACGATTAAGTTTCATTAAACTCAGTATATATATACATATCGTTGAAATTCGTAGGTGAAATCAGCTTGAGATTGGATTTCACAGTAAAAATTGGTTCAACCAATCTGGGAATTGGAGTTTTTCTCCGGGCAATTAATTGGACTAAACGTGACAACGCAGTTTACTTTTAACTGCTCTCAGTTTCTATCATTGGTGAAATGCGCTTTAAGAGAGTTTCAATATTACTTGTTCATTTTGGTGTTTAATATAATTGTTCAGTACGTCTGTTTATCACCAAACGGCTGGGCCGATTTGGATGAAATTTGTGTGTATATTTCAATGGATGCTTTGTAAACAGAATTAATTCCGGTAGGTGGCACTGCTTTCGACATGTCACCAAATTTGACTAATGTGGTGCTAATTTTCCGGGTAGGACGCCGTCTACCGGGTCCGCTAGTAACATTATATCTTCACGGTTGTAAATGATAATAATCAAATGTTTATCATTGTACACAGTGATATCTATCACGTACAACATAGTCTATAGAAATATCCAGACCAATGTAAATAGGTATATTCCTGCATACAAATCTTTGCACTAAGCGAGAATTGAACCCGCGTCCTTCGATGTAGCAGCCACTCTACCGCCACGTCATAGAGGTCGTAATTATAACGTCATTATTAATGAGGAATGAGTTTAAGTCATTTATTTTGTCCAACTAAACGGTAAAAAAACACAGGGAAAGATATCCCGATCTCTGACTTAGTACTCGAACGCCCTTTCGCTACACCAAACAAATCGTTATTGTAAATATCGATAATGTTGTTGCGATGTGCGATGAAAGGGGAATCGCGTGGTTGAGTTTCATTTGTTTCATTTTAAAAATCAATGTAACAAATGAGAAAAAAAATCTCACTGGTTCCATGGAAAAAATTGGCAGTATTACCAGTGACAACAACCCGTACTTTCAGCTTGAAATATGCTCCAAGAAATGTAGCCGCGTCTAGCTGACAATAGATGTTAAATATTTAACTGCACCTAATTGAATAAACAAAAGCTTTTCACTGAAGGGTTGGAGTCGTAAATCACAGTAAACACGCTTATTTGAAATAAACAAAACCCTTTGAGCCTTCCATAAACATTGGCATTGTTTTGTTCTATTATATTTGTGCTTTTAAATATTGCAAATACAGTAGTATAAAAAAGTAATCATATTTTGAGTAGTAATCATTTTAAGAGTAATTTATTATTTTCCGAATTTTTAGCCTAATGTAGAGCTTTCGTGAAATGTGAACATTTAGGGAGGTGCCACTTAGGTAACTAGTCCGTAAACTATAAGGACTATGCTGTTGAAACTTGGTAAGTAGATGTATTCTGTGAACCGCATTAAGATTTTCACACAAAAATAGAAAAAAAAAACAGTAAAATCTTGGGGGTTCCCCATATTTAGAATTGAAACTCAAATTTTCTTTTTCATCAAACCCATACGTGTGGGTATACTATTTAGGTTTCTTATATCATTTTTTTCTAAACTGAATAGTTTGCGCGAGAGACACTTCCAGAGTGGTAAAATGTGGGGACACACATTTTACCACTTTGGAAGTGTCTCTCGCGCAAACTATTATTATATACCCGACTACTACCTATATACCCTATAACTTCTAAAATAAGAGAATGATAAAACTAAAAATATAAGATGTACATTACTAGTAAACTTCCACCGAATATTGGTTCAAGCGAGGTCTAGTAAGTAGTTTTTTTTTAATACTTCATAAATCGCAAACCGCAATTTACCTTTCATTCAATCAACTCAAATATAAATATTAAAAAAAACATTATTATGTTACTTGCTGCTCGGAACCCTTCGTGGTCGACTCCGACTCGCACTTCGCAGGTTTTAACTTTAATGAAAGCAGGTAACTAATGTGTGTCATTATATTTCTAGCATTATAAATACATACATACAAACATATTCTAGGACATTCTACACAGCGCTATCTAGTAGACTTAAAGTAAGTATAGCTTAACTAGCTTGTGTTATGGGTTCTAGAATGCGGATAAACATAGGTACTTAAATACAATTTTTTATTAATACATACATATTATACATAGAAACACCCAGACCAATGCAAATATTCTTGCATACAAATATTTGCACTGAGCGGAAATCGAACCCGCACCTTCTGACGTAGCAGTCCAATGCACTGCTACGCCAAAGAGGTCGCGGCTCCGCCCTCGAAGAATTTTGATCCTGTTCCCCCAACCCATAGGAATCTATTCCAGAAATAAGAAGTAGGCTATGTGTTATTCCAGACTATAATCTATTCTTGTATCAAATTTCAGTAAAATCCATTGAACTGTTTGATCGTGATTGAGTAACAAACATCCAAACATATTCACAAACTTTCACATTTATCATATTGAGTAGGAAGTAGGATGGATAGGATTTAACAATAAGAATTACTGTAAATAGGTACAAGATTTTTCTCCAAATAATATTGCAAAAAGTGTGGCTGTATTTTTCTTCTCTCATCGGGGTGGGAGTCCTCTCGCTCGGCAGCATGATTGTAACATTGGGGGGGGGGGGGGGGGGGAGCGCGAGCACATGGGCTGCCGCCGCTGTACAATTGTGGTTTGAAAAATGTTACAGTGGAAAGTGGCGAAAAATACAGCACGTTGTCGAAATCTATTATAATATTAGAATGCTTAAGTGGATCTAACTAAATCTCGTTCTGCAGGATGCGGACGTGATGTGCGTGAAATAGCTGCTTTAAGTTCGAAATTATATTGTGTTAGCCTGAGGGGTATTTATAGTTACTGGATCAGTCAGTGCCTATATAAGCGGAAATTGGACAATGGACAATAACCGAGTCCGCCACAGTATGTCAGTACTAACGTGTGTGTATAAATACAGATCGAACAGCATGTTAGCTTAACATTCTCGTGGTGAATACAAAATGATGATGAAGGGTGTATAACGCCCACATACAATGCTGGTGTACGAAGCTTAAAGGAAATTCTCGCTCAACTTCACTTGTTGGCTGGGCTGTCAGTTTCCGCCCACTATCGTCCCAGTTCTCATTGAAATGTTTTTCACTTTTAAACTATAAACTAAAGTGAAGGACTAACTTGTTAGCGCAGCACTATGAAGTTGTGAAATGTTTAATAGTTTAATAATTGCAAGACAGGTTTTATAAAAATACTAGCGTTGCCTGCGGCTTCGTTCGCGTTAAGCTCGGAATAAATCGATGTTTACTTCTGCAGTCTCGAAACCGAGGTATTGTTATATTCTCAATTCTTAAATTCTGTTCTTTGATATTGATATTGATACTGATATTTGATTAATTAATAATGATATTAATTATGAAACATTTATGAGTCTCTACTCAACTACTAGTTGTGATCATTGAGAGAATTATAAATAAATTATTTGTGTAACGGCTTCAACAATTCTCATTTTATGAACAAATTTCCCCGCCGCCGCCACCGCCTGTGCTGTGCATGTACGTATATTGCATAGTACCTCTGTGAAACATAATGGTTCGATTATATTCGGTTGTTACACAGGCGGAAAACAAATTAGTCCATTTGTATGCTAACGGACATTTCGATTCGGATGTGAACGGTTAAATAAGTATTTATGATTACCGGTTTTATGAAACGGTGTATTCATTTCAAGATGTTATTTTCATATATAGAATGGAATTTCTGTAAATTATCTTTACAAATAAATAAAATAGAAGTACCTCTGTTTGTTATGTTAAAAAATAACTATTTTTTAAGCTATTGTCTATCTGTCTGTTTTGGCAAATCGCCGAAGTGGCTGGACTGATGCACGGTGTTGACAGGATTTACACTGGAAGATACTTAGGCTACTTTTATTTTAGTAAAAGAATTAGGGTTCCGCGCAAAACAATGAAACACAGACATGAAAAGAATACTCCTTGCTAATGATACAACCGCAGTGAGTTACAGTTATTGTCATTTATATGGGAGTCTGATCATCAGAAGGGTATTTGATTACCTGCGACTGTGCTGACTCAGCACAGCACACTTGTGTGACTTGTTCTGCATGGGTGGCGCAATTGTTCTGGATGGGTAACTAGTATGACCTAACGCGGGGTATCCGCTTATCTTTTCCGTCTGGAAAGTGGCAAGGGCTACTGTTTGATAGTGGGCCTGTCAGTTATTCAGGGCCATCGTTTCTATAATATACCTGGGCTTCTTCTAAAAACATCTGTGGTAGGGAAACATGTATGAATATGTAAAATGCGTGCACGCAAACGAAGCCGACGAGGACGTAGTTTATTTAAAGAGCTTTTTGAGAGAGGGAATGCTTTTTGCCCCCGAGTTAGGTACTTTCGTATCATAATACCTAATATGGATGACTGAACAGTGTTCACTACCCACACACATCTACCGTGGAGGGATTCTAACTTCAAGTACTTAATCGTCCGACCGAGTACAAGCGCATATATTATGTTTGCCGGTATCGGCTTCCAGGCTAATGATACTGATTAGGACTATTGAGCTGATTATCGTTATAGCCTATCCGTCCGTAAACTTTACCAGTAACAGTTAATTTAGTTATTTGCGTAGTGTCAAAGAATAAAAGGGAGAGAGATTAATTGTAATTGTAATTTATTGTAGTCGGCCAGCTATATCTACTTAGTTTGGGTCTAGATTCTGCTGTGTAAAAAATTTTTTTTTTCGTGCGGAAATCCCCTCGGATACCCCCCCGCCGGCCAGCGGTTTTAGTCGATACACGACATAACCACCCCTTATGTCGTGTATCGACTAAAACCGCACGGTGTCCTCCCCAAGTGTCCGTTGCCGGGCACCCCGGTTACCCGGGGTGCCCGGCAACTGACCTCGAAAGCCCTCGAAAGGATAACCCCAGGGTTGCCGGCGGAAGAAGACTCTAATAACATAAATAATAACAATACAGTAAAAAAATTAAAACTGTCATATCTATATCAAAAACTTTTTTTTTTAAAACCGCACGCCGGTTCAAGCCCGACATAACCGCCCCCGCTGGCCGGATTCCGAATCCGAAGGGATTTCCGCACGTTAACAAAAAAATAAAAAAAAAGGTACTACTACCATAACTATGACTCGATTGTCGTGATGGGTGAACTTCTACTTATATACCTACAGGTTTGTACGGAACCCTCGATGTGCGAGTTCGACTCGCACTTGGCCGGTTTTTTTCTTTTGTTTGGTGTGCAATGATGTAAACCTATCTGTATATTTACATGTACTTAGACGTTTATTACTATTATGAACGATAGTGATTAATTCACTAGCTGAGTCCTTCTAGTAATTGTGAATTAACAGTTCTGAATATTAGTATTAACTGTGTTGGCGAAAGTAATCCTTGGTGAAACGAATCGAATATATAGTTTATTTGTTCTCTTCCACAAAGGTACACAAAATAAATTTTAAGCACTTCATATAACATAAAATAATATATATATTGGTGCCTAAACTAGACTGGGGATCTGTATTTCAGGACACCCGATCTCCAGTCCTCCCCAACTTGAATTTTTACATTTCATTTTTGTATAGTTTAAGCGCAAATGGTTACAGTTAGTTATATTTGTAAATGCGAAAATAATAATAATAACAATAATAATGGGCATGCATAAGTAATAGTAGTCTTTGAGTGTAGTGTGTTTGTGTTTGTGTGTGTGTGTGTGTGTGTGTGTGTACATGTACTGCGAGTGTAAGGTTGTGTGTGTGTGTATTTTACGGGGCTATCAAGCAATAGTTCTGTTGCATCATAGTTTAGTGGCTGGAGCCAGTCAGTTATTTTGTGTTTACAATTGTTATTCTAAGATTATATTATTAATATTATAATTCTAAGACTATTAGAAATACAAACATATTTTTATAATGATAGTTATTTACATGTAATTCATTAAAACTAAAATATAAAGTTTTTATTTACTAAATCAAATAGAGGGAGATCCGATTCTCAGCACTCCATGGATTCACCGTGCGGTCGCCGGGTCCATAGCGTGGTACAGAGAGGAACACCATGACGGCGACTGGGACTTGCGACCCAGATGTAGGTTTAGGGTGGCCACCTTGTGATGCATCAGCGCTCACCTCCACCGTCAGTAGTGTTCCCCCCCCTACCTATCCAAATTTGGTAAGATCCTAACAATGCCGCTTTTGATATACGTTTTAATAAAGAGCTTACTGAAGCTCTTGGCAATCCGAGGTCTTTAAGTAAGTTGTACAGGGATTTAGCTGGAATTCCCCTTGCTCCTACTTCTACGGCATAGAGTTTAACCACGTAGCCGTTTTTGGTTAACTCGTTAGTCAAATCAAAGTATTTGTTTGTCTTTATAGCGTGGTCTTTAGGTATATTAGTTTCCCACGGTACTGTGAGTTCTACAAGCACTGCACGTTTATGCGATCGTGAAAAAAGGAATATGTCGGGTCTGGATGATGAGGCACAGACATCCTCCGGTATCCTATAGTGCTTCTCATACGTGTCTACGAGTATTGTCCAGTCAACGGCAGCTATCAAAATTGAATAAGGCTTTTGAAGTGATTTCTTTGAGCAGCCTTCCTTTACAAACGCAATGTCATTTCTTTGGTTTGTGCTTAATCCTTTTTTCGCTCTAGCTACCGCCAAACTTACAGCCTCACGTATGATTTCTAATACCTTATCATGACGGCGCGAGTAATGACCCCGGTCTAATAGCGTTTTACAACCCACTAGTAGGTGCCTAGCCGTACCAGTTGCTTCACCACATGAGTTACATGTTTTATCTGTGGCTTTTCCCCATCTGACCAGATTGCTTTGGTCGGGGAGGGTCAACTGGAATGCATTCAGGTAAAATTTAAGTAAGGCCAGTGACCTGTCGTATATTATGGTACGCCATTTTAAGGCTATGGGAATACAAAATTCACCTAGAGTCAACCATTCGTTTTGCATTTCTAGGTTCATTGCGTGCACCTTATAGGTGTTGTTTTCGTCTGCTTGAAGAAAAGATTTTGTTATTTCTTTATCTGTTTGTCTCTGAATATTACCTAGACCTACTCTACCGGTCTGCGAGCCTATCATGAATCTTTTATGGAACTGGAGGCGTGATTCGAGCTCCGATGCATTTTTATCTTTTGGAAGGACTTTTACTATTTCGTCTTTAGATTCCGATAAGACGTGCATTTTAGTTACTCTTAGGTGTTTATAGAGTTCTGATGGCTTCTTAAGCGTCATTCCAAAATTATTCGCGGATCTATATAGTGCCGACGGGTCGGCCGACTGAGCTAGCCCTAGCCACGACTTCAGTGTCTTCGTGACACTCGCATCTAGTTTTTTGAGGAGGCTCTGGTTTACATCATATATAAGAAACGGCCAGTTAAGACGCGAGGTTAAATAATTGTCATAGATCCAAGCTTTTTTAACATTACTTATTGGTTGTTGGTCTACCTTTTTTAAATCGATAATGAAACTATCAATTAATTCGTCCAAAGCTGGAGTGCAACCTCTGTTGTCAATCTTTCTTCCGAGGAATTTAAAAGGCACGGTTTCAGATATAGTTGAAACGTTTTCCCCGCCTATACTAAGCCCTGGGTCATATGAAGTATACCTGGTACCCCGCCTACCCAGACATAGACAGTAGCATTTGCTAGGTTTTGCTCTCATTCCATCTGTCCATGTACAGAAATCGTCTACTCTACGCAGTAGGTCCTGGCACTGCTTTGGGTTACGAGTCAGTATTGCCAAATCGTCCGCGAAAGCGAGGATAGACTCCGTATGTGTGTGTGGAAATGTTGTCTATTAAAATATTTATTACTATATTGAAAACTATAGGTGATAAACAGCAACCTTGGAACAAACCCACATTATAATTTAAACGTTGCGTGTATCCATCTTTGGTATTAATCACAAACTTTAATTTACCATAATAAGAGGATATTATTTCCCAAATGATGGACGGAAAGTGATACCATTTTAATGCAAACAACATAAGCTCGTGTTGTACTGAGCCAAAAGCGTTTTCTAGGTCTATCCAACAAACTGTTATTTGCTTTTCATTTGATCTGGCATCTTTTAAACTTTCCGCCAGTAAAGAATTGTGTTCCAGACATCCTGAAATTCCGGGTAGGAACCCTTTTTGGTGGTTTGGTCTGAAATAGTTATTATTGATCATGAAATTTGTCATTTTAAATTGAAGCCATGAGAAGAAAATTTTAGAAATTGTATTGGTTAATGCTATTGGTCTAGCGTCTTTTGGACTAGTTACTATTTCTTTCTTTGGAATGAGCACAAAATTAGCCTTGCCGTAGGCCGCTGGGACTTCTTTACTCGACCAGATCCTATTGAATATGCTTAGAAGATGTTTACGTACCGATGGGCATTTTTTATAGATAATGTAAGGTATGCCATCAGGCCCTGGGGCGGTTTTTGTTGGTTTCTTTTTGATTTGGTGTTCTATTTCGTCTAAGCTAGGTGGATTACAGTCAAATGTGAAATGAGGGCCTAATGGTTTTTGCGCGTTTGGTTTACTGTATTGTTTTTCGTATTTAGGCACCTCATAATGACTTTTATAGTAGCTATGGATCTGATCGTTACTTAGCAGTAGCCTATCTTGCTTTCTGTCGCTAAAAATATTCCTCGAGTACTTAAACGGGTCCTTATCGAACTCTACTTCATGTTTTGCTCTATTAAAATTATTGTTTTCATTTATTATTTGAACAGAAATTCCTTGAATTAATTTCAGTATGGACCTTAAAGCTCTGGCCAGTTGATGACTAAGTTGATTATCGCCCATAGCTTTAGCAAACCGTAGTCGTTTGATAAGGTCCCGCTTTTTCTTTCTCATTTTAATTTTGAACGCGTTTTCTCGGTTTTTTCGCGCGTATGGTAATGATGGTGGGTAATGCTCATGTAGATATGAGTAAATGCTAACCTGGAAAGATTCTACCTGACTGTTTAAATCCTGCTTTGTTCCGGGATGCTCTAACAGGATGGCTAAGTTTTGGTCGTGGGCTTTCCAGGTGGTCGACTTTAAAGAGGGAATGCTAAGATGGGCCCGGATGTTTATGGGCTCCTGGTTTGTGTCACACTCTGGCTCACCTTGGGATATATGAGGGTCAACTCTATCCGTGGCAATAGTTGAAGAACTTACAGACGACTGTCTTGCTCCAACACCATCGTGTGATTTTAAGTGCTTCAGAAACCAGGCTCTCTTCTTGTATACTTTCCCGCACGTTGCACATGTTAAGTCCGTATTCTCGCCATTGTCGTTTGTTTTATCCACCGGTGGACAATTCTTTCGCCCCCCCTCTCGGATTGTCCTGGAGGTATTTTTCTTTATTGGACTTTTAGCGATAAATTCTAGGGCAGGGCTTGCTAGGCCCTTGCCCGCGGGTGTCTTTCCAGCAGTCCATTGTCTTTAAAATTGTCATCTGTCTTTCCAGCGTCAACTGTCTTTCCAGTAGTCATCCCGTCTCTCCGGGCTGTCAGATTTTAAAGAGATCCGATTCTCAGCACTCCATGGATTCACCGTGCGGTCGCCGGGTCCATAGCGTGGTACAGAGAGGAACACCATGACGGCGACTGGGACTTGCGACCCAGATGTAGGTTTAGGGTGGCCACCTTGTGATACATCAGCGCTCACCTCCACCGTCAGTAGTGTTCCCCCCCCTACCTATCCAAATTTGGTAAGATCCTAACAATGCCGCTTTTGATATACGTTTTAATAAAGAGCTTACTGAAGCTCTTGGCAATCCGAGGTCTTTAAGTAAGTTGTACAGGGATTTAGCTGGAATTCCCCTTGCTCCTACTTCTACGGCATAGAGTTTAACCACGTAGCCGTTTTTGGTTAACTCGTTAGTCAAATCAAAGTATTTGTTTGTCTTTATAGCGTGGTCTTTAGGTATATTAGTTTCCCACGGTACTGTGAGTTCTACAAGCACTGCACGTTTATGCGATCGTGAAAAAAGGAATATGTCGGGTCTGGATGATGAGGCACAGACATCCTCCGGTATCCTATAGTGCTTCTCATACGTGTCTACGAGTATTGTCCAGTCAACGGCAGCTATCAAAATTGAATAAGGCTTTTGAAGTGATTTCTTTGAGCAGCCTTCCTTTACAAACGTCATTTCTTTGGTTTGTGGTTAATCCTTTTTTCGCTCTAGCTACCGCCAAACTTACAGCCTCACGTATGATTTCTAATACCTTATCATGACGGCGCGAGTAATGACCCCGGTCTAATAGCGTTTTACAACCCACTAGTAGGTGCCTAGCCGTACCAGTTGCTTCACCACATGAGTTACATGTTTTATCTGTGGCTTTTCCCCATCTGACCAGATTGCTTTGGTCGGGGAGGGTCAACTGGAATGCATTCAGGTAAAATTTAAGTAAGGCCGGTGACCAGTCGTATATTATGGTACGCCATTTTAAGGCTATGGGAATACAAAATTCACCTAGAGTCAACCATTCGTTTTGCATTTCTAGGTTCATTGCGTGCACCTTATAGGTGTTGTTTTCGTCTGCTTGAAGAAAAGATTTTGTTATTTCTTTATCTGTTTGTCTCTGAATATTACCTAGACCTACTCTACCGGTCTGCGAGCCTATCATGAATCTTTTATGGAACTGGAGGCGTGATTCGAGCTCCGATGCATTTTTATCTTTTGGAAGGACTTTTACTATTTCGTCTTTAGATTCCGATAAGACGTGCATTTTAGTTACTCTTAGGTGTTTATAGAGTTCTGATGGCTTCTTAAGCGTCATTCCAAAATTATTCGCGGATCTATATAGTGCCGACGGGTCGGCCGACTGAGCTAGCCCTAGCCACGACTTCAGTGTCTTCGTGACACTCGCATCTAGTTTTTTGAGGAGGCTCTGGTTTACATCATATATAAGAAACGGCCAGTTAAGACGCGAGGTTAAATAATTGTCATAGATCCAAGCTTTTTTAACATTACTTATTGGTTGTTGGTCTACCTTTTTTAAATCGATAATGAAACTATCAATTAATTCGTCCAAAGCTGGAGTGCAACCTCTGTTGTCAATCTTTCTTCCGAGGAATTTAAAAGGCACGGTTTCAGATATAGTTGAAACGTTTTCCCCGCCTATACTAAGCCCTGGGTCATATGAAGTATACCTGGTACCCCGCCTACCCAGACATAGACAGTAGCATTTGCTAGGTTTTGCTCTCATTCCATCTGTCCATGTACAGAAATCGTCTACTCTACGCAGTAGGTCCTGGCACTGCTTTGGGTTACGAGTCAGTATTGCCAAATCGTCCGCGAAAGCGAGGATAGACTCCGTATATTTACCGTTTAGCTTAAACCGATAGCCCCACTTCTTGTCGTGTGTGGAAATGTTGTCTATTAAAATATTTATTACTATATTGAAAACTATAGGTGATAAACAGCAACCTTGGAACAAACCCACATTATAATTTAAAGGTTGCGTGTATCCATCTTTGGTATTAATCACAAACTTTAATTTACCATAATAAGAGGATATTATTTCCCAAATGATGGACGGAAAGTGATACCATTTTAATGCAAACAACATAAGCTCGTGTTGTACTGAGCCAAAAGCGTTTTCTAGGTCTATCCAACAAACTGTTATTTGCTTTTCATTTGATCTGGCATCTTTTAAACTTTCCGCCAGTAAAGAATTGTGTTCCAGACATCCTGAAATTCCGGGTAGGAACCCTTTTTGGTGGTTTGGTCTGAAATAGTTATTATTGATCATGAAATTTGTCATTTTAAATTGAAGCCATGAGAAGAAAATTTTAGAAATTGTATTGGTTAATGCTATTGGTCTAGCGTCTTTTGGACTAGTTACTATTTCTTTCTTTGGAATGAGCACAAAATTAGCCTTGCCGAAGGCCGCTGAGACTTCTTTACTCGACCAGATCCTATTGAATATGCTTAGAAGATGTTTACGTACCGATGGGCATTTTTTATAGATAATGTAAGGTATGCCATCAGGCCCTGGGGCGGTTTTTGTTGGTTTCTTTTTGATTTGGTGTTCTATTTCGTCTAAGCTAGGTGGATTACAGTCAAATGTGAAATGAGGGCCTAATGGTTTTTGCGCGTTTGGTTTACTGTATTGTTTTTCGTATTTAGGCACCTCATAATGACTAGTTACTATTTCTTTCTTTGGAATGAGCACAAAATTAGCCTTGCCGAAGGCCGCTGGGACTTCTTTACTCGACCAGATCCTATTGAATATGCTTAGAAGATGTTTACGTACCGATGGGCATTTTCTTGAAGAATCGGCGAAGAAAATTTTCAACCTGCGTAGCAATCTCTTCTCCATTTGGGCTTGGCAATGCGTACGGATTGAAATCCCCCAACAGTTAATATTTGAATTACAAGGAAATCCATTTTGATTTTCTTGGGATTCTCACTAAATAAGACTTGCAAAAATATTTTGATCAGCATTTTTTAAGAAATCAAAACCTATTAAGATTCATGCTCGAGTCTCGATCACAGCCTGATCGTCCTTTGAAGTCCATGTTCTCGTTCAGTAATCCCATGTTGACCTCATGTATACGTAAGCGGTACGACGATGCCGATGTAAGAAAGTAAAACCTTGAATCCATAAATAACCGAACACTATCTGCCATAATAAAAGGCTTCTTATCCAGTAGCAAGGCAAAATAGTTCTCGTGAATAACGATCCATATATACGAGTACATAAATAAATGGTGAAAATGATATCTGTCATTCATTATATAGTTCCTACATTTTTAAAATGAATGAGATATAATTTAACACGTACAAAATTCATCAAAAAGCTCAAGGAAGAATAATTCTTCCTCCCTTACTCCGTGATTAATATTATATCATTGTAGCAAGTTATGAATCCACGGTTATGTAACATACATAATATATGATTACATTTAGATAATTGCCGGAAGCCTTGTATTCTTATCTCGATTTTATGAAAATAAAGTAATTTGATGAGCGTTAGATGCATATACGAGTATATTCTATCATTGCGAAGAAAGCTTTCTGAGTAGAAACGTACCTGATAGAACACAAACTGGTAATTTGTATATTGCCGTGGGGTTCATAGTCCTTTATGTTTTCGTGGAACACGAAACTTTATACTGCTGTATTATTACTAGTGAAATTGCATGACAAAGGCGGGTTACGGGTTACCCCTCAAATAATAATATGCTTTGTGAAAATAATCTGACACGCTAGTGAAAGATCACGCATCGATTAGCCTCACAATAATAGCTCGGTGTTAAAGCTCACGTATATTAAGAACTTTGATTATTTTGTTACTGAATATGCTTTTGCTTTGTCACTGGTATTATTATATTAGCTTGCATAAATAAATATAACATATAGAACGTACTTTGATTATATAAATGTTATATAATCAAAGAGAACGTATTGCCACAGATTACCTAATAGTTGGTAGTATTGCATACAATGTTTAATAAAATATAAAGGATGAAATGAAGGATGTTGCGGTATCCATATTTCTTTTTAGTTCAGTTTTTATTTATTGCATTTTATTTTTTTTATTTAATATATTTATTATATATATATATAATATATTTATTATTTATTATTTAATATATTGCGAGCTTCACATAAATTGACAGTGGAATTATTCACAAAGCATTATTTAACTAATTGAACCTACTTTTCGATTTTTCTTATTTCGACCCAGGTGTCGGCCAAGAAGAAACTGTTCATAAATATTGGGATGAAATGGCATTTTATCCGAGATCATAAATTGATTGTTATGTAATTAAGGAACCATATAAGTAATAAAATGATAGACTATTTTAATGACCCACTGCTTAGTTATTATTTTCATAAGAATATACGGAGACTGCATAGAATTCAATATTCAGAACAAGTAAGTCATAGTGTAGCAGTAGCCTAACTGCAGGTAAAGTTCATAGACAGTATTCATGAGTTTTACCTGCGTTTACATGCAGTACCATGGATATATGGACTATTCCCTCATCTTTTTATACCTCTAGTCGGCAAATTTATTCCCTTGCCCCATTGTTCAACTTCCCCATTGTGCTTAACCTTTCGCAACGAGCGCAGTCAAATGAAACAATTATACAGAGACAAAGTACTAATATATCTACTAATAGTTCTAATTTGGATAAGAGGAGCAATACGAAATGGTGACAAAATCAATCAGGAAGTTAGTCGCTCATGAGCCAGTATATGCAGCGAATCCAGTAGCCCAACTTTGGCCGTGTCCTAGTGACCTACATTCCCGCCCTTGAACCCCTAGCCCCGCCATCCCTACTACCCATACACTCCTGTGACGTCATAAATGCTCTCCGCAGCGATTGTCTTGTATATTGTTTTGATTCAAAACGACAACGCTAATGCTGTATTTAATTTCGAGACTATTTTTTTGGCAACCATTTATGTTTAAGAAAACCTGTGTTTAATTAAGGCGTGTAAAAACCAAAGTTCCCACATATCCTTTTAAAAATATACAACTATGAATTTAAATAGTGTAAACGCAGCGCGTTTAAATTTAACAGTAAATAATAAATATAGTAAAACACCTAGTTGAGGCAAGATCAGATTCAGCGTCAATGTTAATTATTGACAATTTGAAAATTATTGATACCGACTACTTTAATTATTTTTGGGAACATATAGTAACACAGCACACTTGTGATTGGCTTTGTTTTAGTTTGACGCAGTTTTTATTACCCACAGTCAAATCTCTCTAATCAAAATTACACGAAACTTTCGACTTTACCGATCGTAAGCTCAATTTACTGTATTTAATCTGTAAACTGAAACGGCTCCAACAATTATCATGAAATTTTGTATACTGGGGGTTTCGGGGGAGATAAAACGATCTAGCTCTAGGTTTCATTGTTAGAAAACGTTGAAAAAAATCGTTCAATATTATATCTATGTTTAGTGACAGGATTCTTTCTTCTGTTGTAATATCGATAAGATAATTAATAATTTCGTAATGAGGTTTTATATTCCAAGGAAGTATTCTCTATATTATACCCACATTCCATTGGACCCAAAGTTATAAATCATGTCTCTTCTAACATCATAATTTATGACAATAACTAAACAATATCTATGTGGAAGCTTGAGAATACGTGAGAACACGAAATGCGTACGTTGTACGTAACGTACGCATTTCGTGTACGTACTATGTATATAAAATCTTTGAAGAATACTACTTAAGCTAATTCTACTGCCCTTTTATTGCTTATAAACAGTCCATTACGAAATGACTTTTATGATGTTTGCGGAAGAATTAGAAAATCTAATGATATAAGGTTAGGCTTGTTACATACTGCTCGTTTTTGATTTTTATGTTTTTGTATTCTTGATCTGTAAATTATTGGTATAGGATAGGTATACATATATCAAACAAATAAATAAAATTGAAGTGTCGCAGCGGCCGGCGAAGCGCCGGAATTGATTTGTATAATAACAATATAACATTTACAAACTCGTGTTGGTAAACCCTAAGATTTACCGGAAAGTGTTAGGATTTACCGTAGTTCGGGCTTTTACAGTAACATATACAATAGATGTAGGTACTTATAAAAAAAAAAACACTTTCTCTGACTGTTTTATCTGTCTGCCTGTCTTTCTGTCTGTTTGAATTAGGTAATTTACGGGACTTTCACTGGCAGATAGCTAATATTATAAGGCGTAACATGGCCTACTTTTATTTTAGAAATAGATAGATAGATATAAGCTTTTTTTAGGGTTCCGTTGCCAAATGGCAAAAAACGGAACCCTTATAGATTTGTCATGTCTGTCTGTCTGTCCGTCCGTATGCCACAGCTACTTTTTCCCGAAACTATAAGAACTATGCTGTTCAAACTCGGTAAGTAGATGTATTCTGTGAACCGCATTAAGATTTTCACACAAAAGTAGAAAAAGGACAATAAATTTTGGGGGTCCCCATACATAGAACTGAAACTCAACATTTTTTTTTTCATCAAACCCATACGTGTGTGGTCTATGGATAGGTCTTTAAAAAAGATATTGAGGTTTCTAATATCTAATATTTGCGCGGTTTATTTCCTGATTTAATGAAACATTGTAAATTCATACCTTTGTTCAAGGCAGGCAGCGCCTCAGATCCCTCGAATTTCAGACCCATCTCTGTGTTGCCGACCTTGAGTAAAGTATTTAAGAAATTAATTCTAGACCAGATGCTAACCCATTTTAAAAAATATAAATTATTTCATGATAAACAGTTTGAGTTTACTAAAGGACGATCAACGACGGATGCTGGTATAGAGTTATTGAAATGTATTTACGAGGCCTAAGAGGATAAGCAGGATGCATTAGGTGTTTCTGCGATCTATCCAGAGCCTTCGATTGCGTCCAACATGATACATTAGTCACGAAATTAGATTATTACGGAATAAGGAACAAGGTTCTCGACCTTTTGACTACTTATTTGAACAATAGAATTCAGAAGGTCGATGTGAACGGTGGGATCTTTGGTTTCGATGGGCGTTCCACAGGGTTCGATACTTGGACCATTTTTATTTTTAATTTATATAAATGACCTCCCTTACTTCGTAAGGGATAAAAATAGTATTGTTTTGTTTGCCGATTATACTTCCTTAATATTTAAAATTAAAAGACAATTAGATAATTATGACGAAGTGAACAACGCAATCTCAAGAGTGGTTCATTGGTTTAATATAAATAATCTTTGCCTTAATGAAAAAAAAACCAAATGTATTAAATTCACCTTACCTAATGTTACACAGGTGGAAACCAATGTACAAATCAATGGACAGTTGTTGAGCCTTGTGGAATCGACCGTGTTCTTAGGTTTAAATATCGATGCTAAATTACAGTGGGGATCACATATTGAAAAAATAGCTAGTAGGTTAAGTTCTGCTTCCTACGCTGTGAAAAAGATTAGCAGTCTTATTCATAAAAAGTTATGGGAGGTTTATAAGACTGCTATAAGGTGATCGTCGAAAATTTGTATTCATAACAGCATTTTAGCACTAATATGCTCTATAAACTCTCGATAAACTTCATATAAGTTATGGAAGGCAGGAACCTACTATAGCCGTGTCATAAAGCAATATTAGGAGAAAAGATGGCCGACCTGCGCAACAGCTGATGTGTTTGACAGCTCTGATTAGCATCGTTAGATACTTTGTTCGCATTAGTTTGGTGAATTATTGAATATATCTCTAATATCTCTGATTTGTTTCCAGACAATTTTTCCCAAGCCTTAACACACATACAATTGAAACTGAAATAAAAAAATATGTATTTAATTATATGAATCACTAATAGGTTTACCAACAAGTTTAATACCTATTGTGTAAACTAGCCCACGCCGCCACCTTCTTCGCGTTAGTGTTCGTGTCGGTGTTTTTATTTTCCAGCACACCGACCCGCTCTTTCACCAGTTCTTGTAATATGATCTTATGAAGCAAATAACCATAGCGTTAGTAATGCATAATAAACAGGCACATCAAATAACAAGGCAGAAAGGACTTAATAATTTCAATTTCAGTTAAATTTTGATAGTCTACAACTTTTAGTAACTATGAAAAGTAACGTACCTTGTCCTCGTCTAACCAATTTTCACATCTCTGCCTTTTTTTGGCACTCGTCGCATGTTCCTTTCCTTCCATTTTTATTTATGCTTGGAAAAAATTGCAATATTCACCCCGGCGTCTGTAGACCCGAGACGGCGTGCAGTTTTAGTCGGTTCAAGCCCGACATAACCGCCCCCGCTGGCACGCGGGGGGGTATTCGAAGGGATTTCCGCACAAAAAAAAAAAAAAACAAAAAAAAGTACGAAAGAATTTTGAATACATAAACCAGGGGCGGGAATCGATGTGACCGTTAACGAAATAGTGACATATGACAATGACATCAAACCAAATCTATTGTCAATTTGAGTACATTTGTCTATGATTTTTACCCTGCATGCACAGCATGCAGGATGATATCTGAATTTTTTAACCAAGTGGCAACATTTTCGTCTATTAATCTCTTATAGCGACACTATAGTTATCGAAGGCTTAGAGAGGTTTCCGAGGCGGGAAATTGAAAAGAGTGGGCGCGATTTTTTTCAATTCTTTCAACATTTATATTTAAAGTTGTAAATACTTGTACAAACCCTTCATAGTATTAAAAATAGTGTTTAGCACTTGCTCAAAATGGAGGAGGACGAAGGCGGGGGTGTTAATACTCCCCCGAATCCTAAAGTGAGGAAGAGGAAGGAAGACAATGTTAGGACTGGCGACAGTGGTGAGGAAAGTGAAAAAAGTTATTTGCCTTTTTTAAACCTAATTATAAAAGACTCTATCCAGAAAATTCTAACTATACCGAGTTCAATGTGTTCGTGGAAAGCCGTGATAAAGACCGTATAGGGAATAAGAGCCCTATTTACTTGAACCATATTTTTGCATCGGAAGTAAAGGGAGTGGTAGCTATAAGGCGAATTAATGCCAATCGAATTGGTGTTATATTCAAACAATATAATACTGCAAACAATTTTATTAAAAATGAACATTTCCTAGAGAAATACAAAATTAAAGCCTTTATACCTGCAGCACAAATTGAGCGCATAGGTATAATTAGACATGTACCAACAAACATTTCCAATAAGGAATTATATTTGAAGCTCTCCTCAATATATGAAATAGTTGCAGTACGCCGATTTACTAAGAAAGTAGGGTCCAGCTGGGCCCCACTGCAGACAGTCAGCATAACATTTCTCTCAAATATCTTACCAAATAATGTCCAATATGATTTATTCTCATACAGAGGGTCTGAATACATCCCACCTCTGCAGCAGTGCTATCGCTGCTTCAAATTTAATCATTCTGCTAAGGTTTGTAATGGTAAACAGCGCTGCAGCTGTTGTGCAAGTGATCATTCTTATAAAGATTGTGACAAGCCTAATGAATTATGCTGTGTTAATTGTGGTGGAACTCATTTGGCTGTAGCTAGGACTTGTCCAGTAAAAATGAGGAAGATAGTAGAAAAAAAAGAAAAAATAAGTTATTCAAGTGTAGTTAAAACTAATAAAAATGATGATAAAGAAACTCCCATAGTGTAAATAAAACATTTAATAAAACAGGTGTAAATAATATTGTAAATAGCTCTAATGTAAATACAACTGAGAAATCTCAGACTGAGAAGAAAAGCTCTACCTCAGATGTAATTAAACAAGTCATAGGTAATAATGATATTCTAATGGCCCTTGTACAAACTTTAGTACAACTAGGAAACAAAATGGATGATGTGCCTATCACCACAACATCCATAAAACAAATGTTACTTAAAAATTTATCATCATAAACAATGGATATAAGTGCCAGTAACATAAGTTCTAACTTACGTATTGCACAATATAATATTCAAAGTGCCAATAGTAAAAAATGTTTATTAATCAAATTTTTACATGAAAATAATATAGATATTTGTTTACTAAATGAGACGTGGTTTAAAAACAATAATAAACAGTTTAAAATACCTGGGTTTAATATTTACTTTAAAAATTCTGTGAATGATCATAATGGTGTAGCAATTTTAATAAAACCATATTTAAAATACAATGTTTTAGATACAACTTTCTATGAAGAAATACAAACAATTGCTATTTCAATATCCACAGAAATTGGTAATATTACTATCTTAAATGTATATTGTCCTCCTAAAAGTGGACATATAAGATTAAATAGATTGTGCAACATGATAGGTAGTCTTCCAAAGCCCATCCTTGTTAGTGGAGATTTCAATGCCCACCACATTGCCTTTGGCTGTCTAAGTACGAAAGGGCGCGGTCGAGATTTGTACAATGTGATAGATGACTGTGATTTATGTATTTTAAACGATGGTAGCTTCACTACTGTTAATAGTCCTAGGCATAACCCATCTGCAATAGATGTTACCTTTGTTAGTCCGAATTTGGCACCACTTTGTAAATGGTCCTTACATGATAATGCTATGGGTAGTTACCATTACCCAACAATTATTAGTATTGCACTGAGTACTGACAAATATCAAATCAATCCACCGGTTGATAAATATTTGTATAATAAAACAGATTGGAATAAATTTCGGGACCTTTCTCAAAATATTTTCACTGACATGACATCAACAGTTGATGAACAAGATCCAATGTCTGTATATTTAGACTTTTGCTCTCGTCTAGACAAACTTAAACAACTCGCTATCCCAAAATTCGTAAAAACTAGTGATTTTAAAAGTAGGCCTCCATCACCCTGGTGGAATGATATTTGTGAGAAAAGTGTTAAATCGTCATACAATGCCTTGAAATTATATAGAAGTGATCCAACTATAGCAAACTACATCAATTATAAAAGATTGGATGCTTTGAAAAAGCGGACTATTTCCGAGCAGAAAAAGAGTGGTTGGAATGACTTCTGTAACACTTTCAACAGAACTACTCCAATAAGCAAGATTTGGAATTTAATTAAAAGATTCAAGGGTGTAAAAGCTGGCAATAAATCTTATAAGGATGAGTTTGTTCAACCATTTTTGTCTAAATTAGCAGACAGCAAAAATTTGATAGATTTTAGTTCATATTGCAATTATTTTAATGTGAATAATGATAATCCCAAATCAATGTTTCTCTTAGATACTTTTACATGGAGTGAATTTATGATGAGCTTACAAACCAGGAAAAATACAACTCCAGGTCTTGATGATTTTCCATACATTTTAATTAAAAATCTTCATGTGTCCATACAACAGTTATTTTTAAAAATTCTAAATATGCTCTGGCTACAAAAAATCATCCCTACACAATGGAAAACACAATGTGTCATTCCCATTTTAAAGGCAGATAAACCACCTGAACTACCCAGTTCGTATCGACCTATCTCTTTATCGTCATGTCTCGGTAAGATATTCGAAAACATGCTCAAAAATCGTCTTGATTGGTATGTTGAAACAAATAATTTTCTTCCACGATCCAATATGGTTTTCGAAGAGGCTGCAGCTGTGTAGATAGTTTCACCTCACTTATAACAGACCTGAAAAAAGCCAAAAATTTAAGATTAAATACTGTTTGTGTATTTTTGGATGTACAAGGTGCATTTGATAGTCTCGACCCTGGGATTTTAGTTAAGATTTTAACTGGTAGCTTAGGCATACCTGGTGAAATCTCTAAATGGTTACACAGTTTTTTAAACAAGAGAGTCCTGTATGTACGACACAATAATATTCTGTATGGCCCAGAAGAGGCCTCTAAAGGGACAATGCAAGGTGCAGCACTCTCACCTTTATTGTATAATTTGTATACTTCTGAAATATGTAAATATGTAAATTTGAAAAATGTACAGATTCTGCAATTTGCAGATGATCTGGTTCTTTATAGTTCTGATAACAACATAACTAAAGCAATAGACAATATTAATTTAGCCTTACATGAACTCAAGAACTATTACCAAGATATTTTAAATCTGATAATTAATGCTGGTAAAAGTAGTGTGATGATTTTTAGTGATGAGACTCCCTGTACAGATGTTATATACAATGGTGACATAATAGATAGAGCTAATCAACATAAATTTTTAGGTGTTATTTTAGATCAGAAGTTAAACTTTGAACAACACATTAAATACATTTCTCAAAATGCTCTTAAAGGTGTTAATATCATTAGATGCTTAGCTGGTTTGTCTTGGGGTGCAGACCCTAATATATTGTCCCTGTTATATAAAGCAATTGTAAGGAGTCACTTCGATTACAGTACTCTAGCTTATGTAAATAGTCCTTATGTACATAGATTAGATGTGATTCAAAACAAGGCTTTGAGAACTATTTCTGGAGCAATGTGTTCTACTCCTATTAGAGCAATGGAGGTTGAAACCAAAATTATGCCTCTTATACTAAGGAGGATTCTACTAATTGAAAGATATTGTCTGAAACTGTTAGCACTAGAAAATAATGAAGTTACACATAAAATAGTTCCTCACCTTATTAGTATATCAGGCCCATTAACTTCCGCAGACGAATTGTTAAGAGATATCTCTCCTCAGATATGTAGAATTTTTCTGCAAATTCATGAAAAATGCACTCAGGTTAGAAAACAATCACAATGGCCATGTTATTCTCATTCATTCAAAAGTATACTTCATCCTATTACTATTTTAACTCACAAAATTTCCTGTAATTCTGACATGTTACAATTCTTAGAAGAGAATCCTCATTATTATACTTTGTACACTGACGGTAGTAAGAGCAACGACCATGTGAGATCTGCAGTGTTTGATCCACAAACCAATTTTTCTCAAACAATTTTTGGATAACAATTGTTCAATATTCACAGCAGAGGCATATGCAGTTTTAGAAGCTTTAAAATTAATAATTCATTTGAAAACGTGTAAATACTTTTTAATTCTATCAGATTCTTTAAGCCTAGTAGAAGGTTTAAATAATTTAAAAATTAACTATAAAACAAACTATATTCTGTATCTTATTAAAGAGATTATATATAAATTACATTTACTAGAAATAGAGGTAGTCTTTATGTGGATACCTTCACATAAAGGTATCTCTGGTAATGAGATAGCAGATAAAACTGCATTTGAAGGGATTAACGCTTTAAATGTTAAATGTGTAATGGACATTCCACTGACAGATTATTACTACACTCTAAAAATTGAAATATTGGAATTCTGGAGAGATATGTGGAAGAAAGATCAAGATGAGAAAGGAAAGTGGTATGGGAAAATTCAAGAAGAGATACCTACTAAACCTTGGTACTACAAATTGACGTCAGCAAGTCGAGAGTACATAACAACTATGAACAGACTTCGATTCGGACACTCCACCACTCCCTTCCACCTGGTAAGGCTGGGAATTATAACCGATAATAGGTGCAAAGACTGTAATTTGCCACAAGCAGATATCGAACACGTGCTCTTCTGCTGTCAAAAGTGGAATATGCACAGGTTAATACTCGCCAGTGAATTAAGTGATATTATGGCAAATAATTCCTCCCGCCACTTGTACGAATTATTAAAAAATAAACAATGTTATAATTCATTATTTAAATTTATTAAAAACACCATAGTAAAAGTTTAAAAACGCAGTGTATTGTGACTTGTGAAGCTTGTGAATGTGATGTGAAGTGAACTATGGAAGTGAATAAACAAAACTATTATAAATAAAGACATGGCTTAAAGGTCTTGTAACCAAGCCAAAAATCTTCAAAAAAAAATAAAATAGGCTTATAGAACAGTTATGAATACAATATTTTAAAATACGTATGATAGCGTTATGAGACGTTTTAACTAAAGTACACTATAAACCTTCGATAAGCATTTTTTATGAATAAGACTGTAGGACTTTAACAGACATAGATACCGCTAGAATAGTTTATTTCAGTTATTTCCATAGTATTATGAGCTAGGACATTCTCCTTTGGGGTAATGCCGCAGATTTAAATACAATTATTGTATTGCAAAAGCGGGCTGTGCGGGCAATTTATAAGTTGGGCCCAAGAGTCTCCCTCCGAGAAAAGTTCAAAGAAATAAACATTCTAACTGTAGTGTCTCAATATATTTTTGAAAATCTTTTGTATGTTAGAAGAAACATTTCCATTTTTTTAAGGATATACATAACGTAAATACTAGACATAAAAACAATATTGTGGTTTGTAATAGTCGACTCCACAAGATTAGTAATTCCTTTTAGGGTAACTGTATACGCTTCTACAACAAGCTTCCTAGTGAAATGAAGAATCTACCTCTTCATAAATTTAAAAGACAAATTAAAAGTAAACTCTACTAAAAAGGCTATTATAAAATTCAAGACTATTTAGATGACAAACTAGCTTGGATATGAACTGTTTGCTCTCTCTCTATGCTACTCAAATGAAATATTGTAATTAGGTTAAGTAAACATGTTTGTAAATAGACCTAAAAAAAAAAGCCTCGTTTAATTATTTTTTGGACGTTTTATAAGAGCCGTATTAATGGTCTATACAGAATAAATGATTTTTGACTTTGACTTTGACTTGACTTAGACACTTCCAAAGTGATAAAATGTGTCCCCCCCCCCCTGTAACTTTTAAAATAAGAGAATGATAAACCTAAAAAAAATCCGTTCCCGCAGGGGGAACGCACAGGTAGATTTCGTGAAGCAATTAATATTATTTTAAATAAATGCCCCAGCGAGTATTCTACCCAAAAAGTACTTGCGCAATGATAAATCTGGTTTCGGGAATGATGTTGCCAAATTGACAAGTCGGAAATTTCCGTACCGCACTATTTTTTTTCTTTTTCTCGAAAACGGTAAATTTGAGCAAAAAACGTTTCGGACATTTATTTTAGAGCAAAAAATAACCTATCGATTAGGAATATTTTTTTGCCCCTCGATGACCTATGCTTTTTCTATGACCCACGCCGAGCACATTTTTAACATGTTTAATTTTTTTTTTCTCGAAAACGGTAACTTTTAGCGAAAAACTTTTCAGGCATTTATTTTAGACTTAAAAATGGCCTATCGATTAAAAATGTTTCCGACGCCAAGAATGTTCACCGGTTAGAAGTTATGATTTTTTCCCGAAAAAATTTGGTTTTCCCCCTCCCCTCCACTTTTAGTTAAAGTTTTAATCTTATAGGTTCATAATTAAAAGTTGTTGGTATTCATGTATACTATGGGATAAAATTAGAACGGTTCGAATATCTTTCATAGAACGTGAAATTTTGAGGAAAAACTGATTTCACAAAAAGTGAGGCCCTACCGTCCCCTTAGGCCGGATTCTACCCGTTCACGAACTTAAACTAAGTGGAACCATACATATATATATATGTATATAAACTTTTTGACCAGTGGTCATTTCGGACTCAGGGGGTCATAACTAGTCAAGAAACCAATAGGTAGATCGATTTCATCGAAATCTACCTAAAAATGTATAATGTACATTACCATGTAAACTTCCACCGAAAATTGGTTTGAACGAGATCTAGTAAGTAGTTTTTTTAATACGTCATAAATCGTAAACCGCAATTTACCTTTCATTCAATCAACACAAATATAAAAATTAAAAAAAAACATTATTATGGTACTTGCTGCGGAACCCTTAATGGGCGAGTCCGACTCGCACTTAGCTGATTTTTTATATATTCATTCCGTCAATTGACTTGCCCCCGCTTGATGGTGAGAAGCTAGGGTGAAGATATGGGCAACTATCCCAGATGCTGACGCTCCCAAAATGGTAGCCCCTACCTTGACGGGCTCAAAAGATGCTTTTTCACGCCCCGCTTGAAGAACCCGGGATTGTAAGAAGAAGGAAACACGTGCGCGGGCAGAGCATTCCAGCTCTTTATCGTGCGACAAAGAAAAGAAGCACCGAACCGCCGAGTTCGGGACCGTATGGTTTCCACCGTGTGCGGGTGGCGTCGCAGTCCAGCACGTATTGTTCTGGATCGAAAGGGAGAAGGTGGGATTAGTTGATAGAGCTGGCGAGCGTTGAAAGAGAGGCGGTAAAATACAGCCAGAGAGGCAATGTCTCTACGCAGCTGCAGAGATTCTAAGTTATTAGTAATCTCAGGACTCCCAATGATATGGATGGCACGCCGCTGCAATCTATCGAGAGCGTCTGATAAGTACTGTGCTGAGCCATTCCAGAGATGAGAGCAGTATTCCATACAGGGGCGAATTTGTGTCTTGTATAAAAGACACCGCTGCTCCGGCGTGCAAAACCATCTCACTTTGTTCAGAACTCCGAGTTTCATGAAGCCGTTTTGACGACGCTCTCGATGTAGTTTTTATTGTTCAGTTTGCAGCGAACGTAGTCCTGTAGTGGTAGCGGTGTGTTCTGAAGAGTTGGGAGAGAAAGGAAGGAGGATACCTTAGCTGTAAACGAGTACGCCTGTGTTTTCTTGGCATTGAACTCGACCAAATTCTCTGATCGCCATTGGGTAATGCGAGTCAGGACCCAGTCGAGCGGTGAGTGACAAGTTGTCGTCTGTTTTCCTCAACGTCGGTTCGCTTGGCCGCAGGGTGTCCGTAGTATCTCCAATGCAGAGTGCTATCGTCTGCATAGCAATGAATGCTGCCAGTAGACAGCATGTCATTGATATGCAGAAGAAATAGAGTGGGTGATAGGATGGACCCCTGAGGCACGCCAGCATTAACCTGCATGAACTCTGAAGCCCGGCCGCCACATAGAACTCGGATGCTGCGCTCGTGCAGGAAGCTGGCAACCCATTTGCACAGTCGAGTAGGCAGACCGCAGGCCGGAAGCTTGGAAAGAAGCGAGCTGTGCCAGACTCTACCGAAGGCTAGCAGGCAAGACTAATAGCAATGACTCGCCATGCCTGTCCATACCATCACCCCAGAGATATGTGTGACGTACGCCAGAAGATCACCCGGATTGCATGGCTTTGGCCAACCGCCAGTAACCGCGGCTGCCTGCGGGATGCGACATGAGTTATTGACCAAGCCGTGCTATGCGCTGAGCATCCGTTCTAATGTACCCTCTTGGAGCCCTTGCAGCTCTGTTATACGCCGCCTTGAGGTGACCCACATTTAGATCGCGCACTGCCCGTGCCCTGACCCAAGCGCGGAACGCCGACTGTTTACTAAATACCAATTCAGCGGACGGAAAATGCTCCTACGCAACGTCTGCCGCCTGACTCAGGTGGTCAAAGGTCAACTCTTTCGTCGTCTCCGTATCTCTTCCTTTATGGGAGTGGTATACGCACACAGATACCTAGCTAGACGAGCCATGGTCCACGTATAGCGAGAGAATAGAAAAGGATGCGTCCTCCATGCAGCGCAAGCGGCTACAGCAAACATTCGCCCTGACAAACACACACACCCCGGCTTTTCCCAGGAAGTTTTCCTCTATCACATAGCTGGGGTAGAGCAAGTAAGACGTGTAATCAGGGCGGCGTATTTGTGTCTCCGTCAGGAAAAGCAAAGCTGACCGTACAGCCTCTAGGTGATGGTGGACAGCTATGAGGTTTGAGTGGAGTCCACGAATGTTCGTGAACTCAACCTTAAATGGTGTTAAGTTGGTAGGAGAGGGCTATGCCGCTGTGGATCTGATACTTATACTTTGTGCTGCCATAGTGTGATAAGAAGGGAGCTTTATGTACATTTCCTATTTTTTTTTATTTAGGACACGTCAATTTGACTTCACCTCGCCTGATGGTAAGCCGAAGGTAAAGTCTCAGGAAAGAGGGTCACCATTACATACACGTACCATGTTAACAATGGTGGCACTCAGCTTGACGGCCTCATCAGAAGAGGATTGTCGTCGCAGCACCGCGTGACACCCATCGGTCCCACTAGTACTGCGACCACAATCCCCCTGCCTGTTTTTCGCAATCGTGCACGGTGGTACCCCCCCGGCTGAATTTTGTGAAAAATTTTGTGTCATAAAATTTCTACCACCACCATCAACAAAAATATACATATCTAAAACTCAATAAACATAGGCACAATTGGCGGCCTTATCGCTTAAAGCTATATCTTACAGGCAACCTTTGCATGGACATGTATCCTAAATTAGCCGAATCGTATACTGGGCAGTCATTGGTGTACTGGTTTAATAGGAAAGAAAAGAGGACTAACGTAGTCACATAACAAATACAAATTATTGCAATGTGGTAGGTACATATACTTACAAATAAGCATACAATGATACATAAATACGACACCTATAATTTAATCAAACATAATACTTTATATGGTACTATACTATTTACATACTAAATTTACATACATACTAAACCTACATTTATACCTAGGTACCTATTTGATATCTCGCATGATAGTTGGATAGCACATAATGCAAATAAGGAATGGGGGAGGCTATGGGCCCAGGTAGTGATCTTTCGACCATCTTTTTGAAGATGGCCAGTGATTGTGCCCGTCTAATCGATACTGGCAGTGCATTCCACAACCATACTGCCTGTACAGTGAACGATTTGTTATAAAAATTCGTAGAATGCATACTGCCAATACCAATGATTCTGATGACCTGAAGGATTTTAAATGTGTGTTATTGAGGTAAACGAAACGTTTTTTTTAAATTAGCAGGAGTTTATTAGACTATTAAGCATGGAAAGAATTAGGCTTCCACGCAAAACATTAAAACACAGATAAAGGTACACGCGGACGAAGTCACGGGCACAGCTAGTAGAATATAAAATGTAGCCTGATTAGTCTGATTATAATAGCATAATTAGTAGCAAGCTAGTGATTCGGTTCAGTTAACTGAGGCCATGTGGCGGTTGTAGGCAAATTTTCCATCTGGTTGTCTGTGATTGCGCTCGTTTTCCAAGCCAATGGTTCGTTTAAATCATTGCCACAAAGGTCGTATATACACAATGCTAGAATTCAGGTCATTTTCTTGAAGATTTTCCGTTTGACTTTGAGCAGTTCCTATATAGTCACATTACGTATTTCAACTACCACGATGATAGTATTTTTGAAGTTGGGAAACCTCAGTGTGAACTGATAAACGTAAGCGCCTTGGTACCAGATTTTTATTTGTGTTAGTTTCAGATGCTTTCGGCTTTATGATCATAATTATGACCTAATTTCATTTAAAATATATTCTTTTAATATTCTGTTAATATATTCTGTAAGCGGGACCTTATCAAACGACTACGGTTTGCTAAAGCTATGGGCTATAATCAACTTAGTCATCAACTGGCCAGAGCTTTAAGGTCCATACTGAAATTAATTCAAGGAATTTCTGTTCAAATAATAAATGAAAACAATAATTTTAATAGAGCAAAACATGAAGTAGAGTTCGATAAGGACCCGTTGAAGTACTCGAGGAATATTTTTAGCGACAGAAAGCAAGATAGGCTACTGCTAAGTAACGATCAGACCCATAGCTACTATAAAAGTAATTATGAAGTGCCTAAATACGAAAAACAATACAGTAAACCAAACGCGCAAAAACCATTAAGCCCTCATTTCACAATTAACTGTAATCCACCTAGCTTAGACGAAATAGAACACCAATTCAAAAATAAAACCAACAAAAACCGCCCCAGGGCTTGATGGCATACCTTACATTATCTATAAAAAATGCCCATCGGTACGTAAACATCTTCTAAGCATATTCAATAGGATCTGGTCGAGTAAAGAAGTCCCAGCGGCCTTCGGCAAGGCTAATTTTGTGCTCATTCCAAAGAAAGAAATAGTAACTAGTCCAAAAGACGCTAGACCAATTTCTTCTCATGGCTTCAATTTAAAATGACAAATTTCATGATCAATAATAACTATTTCAGACCAAACCACCAAAAAGGGCTCCTACCCGGAATTTCAGGATGTCTGGAGCACAATTCTTTACTGGCGGAAAGTTTAAAAGATGCCAGATCAAATGAAAAGCAAATAACAGTTTGTTGGATAGACTTAGAAAACGCTTTTGGCTCAGTACAACATGAGCTTATGTTGTTTGCATTAAAATGGTATCACTTTCCGTCCATCATTTTGGGAAATAATATCCTCTTATTATGGTAAATTAAAGTTTGTGATTAATACCAAAGATGGATACACGCAACCTTTAAATTATAATGTGGGTTTGTTCCAAGGTTGCTGTTTATCACCTATAGTTTTCAATATAGTAATAAATATTTTAATAGACAACATTTCCACACACGACAAGAAGTGGGGCTATCGGTTTAAGCTAAACGGTAAATATACGGAGTCTATCCTCGCATTCGCGGACGATTTGGCAATACTAACTCGTAACCCAAAGCAGTGCCAGGACCTACTGCTTAGAGTAGACGATTTCTGTACATGGACAGATGGAATGAGAGCAAAACCTAGCAAATGCTACTGTCTATGTCTGGGTAGGCGGGGTACCAGGTACACTTCATATGACCCAGGGCTTAGTATAGGCGGGGAAAGCGTTTCAACTATATCTGATACCGTGCCTTTTAAATTCCTCGGAAGAAAGATTGACAACAGAGGTTGCACTCCAGCTTTGTACGAATTAATTGATAGTTTCATTATCGATTTAAAAAAGGTAGACCAACAACCAATAAGTAATGTTAAAAAAGCTTGGATCTATGACAATTATTTAACCTCGCGTCTTAACTGGCCGTTTCTTATATATGATATAAACCAGAGCCTCCTCAAAAAACTAGATGCGAGTGTCACGAAGACACTGAAGTCGTGGCTAGGGCTAGCTCAGTCGGCCGACCCGTCGGCACTATATAGATCCGTGAATAATTTTGGAATGACGCTTGAGAAGCCATTAGAACTCTATAAACACCTAAGAGTAACTAAAATGCACGTCTTATCGGAATCTAAAGACAAAATAGTAAAAGTCCTTCTAAAAGATAAAAATGCATCGGAGCTCGAATCACGCCTCCAGTTCCAAAAAAAATTCATGATAGGCTCGCAGACTGGTAGAGTAGGTCTAGGTAATATTCAGAGACAAATATATAAAGAAATAACAAAATCTTTTCTTCAAGCAGACGAAAACAACACCTATAAGGTGCACGCAATGAACCTAGAAATGCAAAACGAATGGTTGACCCTAGGTGAATTTTGTATTCCCATAGCCTTAAAATGGCGTACCATAATATACGACTGGTCACCGACCTTTCTTAAATTTTACCTAAATGCATTCCAGTTGACCCTCCCCGACCAAAGCAATCTGGTCAGATGGGGAAAAGCCACAGATAAAACATGTAACTCATGTGGTGACGCAACTGGTACGGCTAGGCACCTACTAGTGGGTTGTAAAACGCTATTAGACCGGGGTCATTACTTATTATGTTATGGAAAAAAGCGGCGATAGCCCAGTGGCGTACGTAACGGACTGCTAAGTAAATTCATTTATTGCACGAAACATGGTCAGGAATAAAGATGTTAACATATCATTAGTGTACAGCATGTCTCACAGAAATTTCCGCATGCAACATTGTCTATCAAATCAACTATATTAGGGGTTTTGACAGTTATGATGACCAAGAAATTTAATAAATATGTAAGATTAAGGCAAACATGTCAAAAGTTAAAATGAGTCAAAATCAAAATGAAAAATGTACATATTGAGACCAAGATATTAAATAAACATGAAAATTTAAGTAAACATGTCAAAAGTTAAAATAAGTCAAAATCGAAATGTCAAAATCACAAAATATGTTATAAATGTTAGGAACAGTCAACAAGATTAGATTATCATAGCAAGCAATAGTATAATTTTAATAAACTAAATATTTCAAAGTCAAATAAATTATCAATTACATCTGAAACAATGCTTCCCAATCAATGCGCATCGAAACGGCAAGAACTGCTCTTCAGGAAATCTGAAGTGTCGTAAAAGCTTTGCTTAGTTAACCACTCCCGTAATGTGCGTAGAAATTTTGAGCGCAGTAGTTCCGCCCTTGGGTAAGGAGTTGAAAATAAGTGGTGCCATGTAAACACAGTTTTTCCTGAACAGTTCCAACTTGGGTACAGGCATTTTTTTGGGAGGTGCGTTACCTGTCGCTTTCCCATGTTATCGTTATTCCCGAATAGATGGTCATGGAGTTTTACAAATTTAGCGACTTCGTAAATGTAAATGCTTGGAACCGTTAACAGATTTTCAGATTTGAATACTGGTCTACAGGACTCCGACCATTTTAGGTTAAATTGTTTAACCTAAAATGGTCGGAGTCGCGCGAATACATTTTTTATGAGCTATAAAAACTTGTGATTTCAGATGAGTTACCCCAGATGACTATATCGTATCGTATTATGGAGCAGACGTAAGAGTGGTAAACCATAATGGCAGTTTGCCTGCTTGTTACATCTCTGACCTTTCGTAGAGCGAAAACAAATTTATTTATTTTAGTGCATACATTGTCAATATGTTCCTTCTATGCAAAATGTGCGTCTAGTGTTATACCTAAGAATGTTGTACTTGATACCTGCTGGACTTTTGTATCGTTATGACTGATGTTCAAGTTTATTTTTTTACTTTTGTAAGTTTTAAATTGGATCAGTTTGGTTTTGTCAAGATTTATTTGAAGTTTATTTATAGTCAGCCATTTGATTATGTCATCTAAGGTTTTGTTTATTTCATCCTCATAACTATTTATATTCCTACAGTCCAAAATAATTGTTGTGTCGTCCGCAAACAGGACACACTCTTTGGAAATGGCACATGGAAGGTCATTTATATATAAGAGGAATAATAAAGGTCCCAAAATACTTCCCTGAGGAACACCAAAATCGTTAACTTTAGGCTCTGAATCACAGATGTCATACTACTCTGTCAAGATTGTAACAGGAAAAGATCAATAATACAAAAAATGTTTGTTATTCATCCAAATTTATTTTATCACTTTCAAAGTATTCTCCTTCAGAAACGATACACTTACGCTAATGAATTCATCAAAACATTTTTTAAACGCTGTTTCCGGAATTGAGTTCCCTTCTCGCCGCAAATTCTCCTTTATGTCTTCTACCGATTGAAAACGGGTGCCACGAAGTGGTAATTTGAGTTTAGGAAAAAGTAAGCAGTCAGCTGGAGCCATATCTGGTGAATATGGCGGTTGCTCGATGGCATTTGTTGAGTGTTTGGTCAAAAATTCTTTCACAATGATGGCCTTGTGCGAAGGCGCATTATCGTGGTGCAAAATCCAAGAATTTTCTTTCCCCAATTATGGTCTTTTTCGTCGAATTTGCTCTCTTAACGCTCAAATAATATTAATTATTTACCGTCGGACCTTCCGGCAAGAATTCCGAGTGCACAACACCGCGATAGTCAAAGAAAACAGTCAACATGACTTATGGCGTGGTTTTTTCGGTTTCGGTTCAGTTGGAAGGCTAGCTAGTCTAACTAACTAGTTAACAAGGCTAACTAGTCAACAAGGCTAACTAGTCAACAAGCTTCGGAGTGGCCTCCGAAACTTGTTGACTAGTTTGCATGTCAAACTCGTAAACCCAAGTCTCGTCACCAGTAACAATGCGTTTCATGAATGTTGGGTCGGAATTGACTCGTTCTAGCATGTCTTCAGCGACTCTCTTGCGATTGAGTTTTTGGAGGAAATTCAGGTCTTTTGGGACAAGCCGAGCATAACATGTTTTATACCCAAATGATTAGTTAAAATGGTTCGAATCAACTCGTGAGATACAGAAAATTCGGCGGCTATCTCTCTCAAAGTTGAATGAGGATTTTCAGTCACAATTTCCGTCACTTTTGCGATGTTAACTTCAGTTGCAGACATTGATGGCCTACCAGAGCGAGGCACATCTTCCATCACATCTCGACCGATTTTGAAAGCTTTGTACCATTCATAAGCACGTGTTTTTGAAAAAGTGGATTCACCGTAAGCCTTCTGTAACATTTTCAGTGACTCCGAACACGAAATTCCATTGGCGATGCAAAATTTTAGACAAACTCTTCGTTCGATGTTTTTGTCCATAATGAAATTCGCTATACACACTGGATATGATATAAGTAAAAACAGCACTGTATTTAATATAAATAACAGATACAATTCAAACTCCGCGACAAAATGGAAAACAGTTGTGCCAATCTAACAACAACAACAAAAAAACAAAAAATTTAATTTGGAACCATAAACAAATCATCCATTCCCGATACTTTCTTGACAGAGTGTATATATCATTTCAAGAGCTTCTATTTTTACAATAATCTTAACAGGGTGGCATAAAACATATTAAGTTTAAAAAAGAAAATGTATAAAGTATATGTATGTACACAAGAATTGCTCGTTTAATAATGTTAGACGAAGTCGAGCGAAAGCTCCTTTCACTCCACTCGATGTATTTCGTTTGTGTCCCTTTAGCGCCTAGACCCTTCGACCGATTTTAATTATTTTTAGCATAATCATAGACGATAGTGATGTGACGGACATAGGCAATACAAATTCAAATTATGAAGTACCACGGAGGAATAATCACCGAACAAAAATTTCAAAAGCTGATTACTCAAAAACCACAATTAGTAAAATCCAAGTTTTGGCGCCAAAACGTAGCCCATAAACATAAATACCAAAAAAAAAAAAAAAAAGTTAAAATAGGTTGTTAGGTTAGGTTAGGATAGGTTGTTAGGTATTCCTGCATAGTTTCAGGCCCCCCCGACAAGGCGCAGAGTATCGCACACCGTGGGGTTTAGTGGGTATATCCATCCGATTAGCGGATGGGAGAGTCCCACAAACGATCTCCGGCTACCACCACGTCAGGATAGGTTGTTAGGTTAGGTTAGGCGGTTAGGTCAGGTTAGTCTATTACGATATTCTACCCCATCGTTGGCACCGATGGGGTGAACCCCGTGGGGGTTACAACACGTTAAAAAAAATGCTCCTTTCCAAATCACTCAGACACGGGCACTCTCAGCTCAACATTGCAAGAGCTACTACTTTGCGGACCTGGTATATAAGCTAATTATTGAGACTTGTAGTAATCGAAGTCTAATTTCATTACACAACTAATTTCGGATTCAGACTGGTACCGGAAACTGGAGCAACGTCTAGAGTATTTTCATTGTGTATTAAAATAAGAACAGATGCGAACAATGATACAATTATAATTTGACATAAATAGCGCAGTATTTTGGTACTTGGATTGATATGGTATAGAATTCTGTTTGAATTACTTATATTTTGGGTAACCCACTCAATTCTCTGGATCATCTTGATGTAAATGGAGATGTAAAAATTTTGATTGGTACTAATCTAAGACCGATGCTAACACATGTAGGTATGTATGGATTCCCCCAAATTGAAGGGCACAGCTCTTGCTCTGGCTCGGCTGTTGCCCAACATGAGGGGGCCCGATGACTCCTGCAGGAGACTCTACGCGGGGATCGTGCGGTCCATGGCCCTGTATGGGTGCCCAATATGGGCGGAGGCCCTGAGGACCAGAACTGTGCAGATGCTGCGCGCTCCGCAGCGGGTTCTGGCCATCAGGGTCATCCGAGGGTACCGCACGATCTCCTTCGAGGCGGCGAGTCTCCTTGCCGGAACTCCGCCATAGGACCTGGAAGCGAGAGCCCTTTCGCAACTGTACCAGTGGCGAAAGGAGGCGCGGGAGCAGGGATGGAACCCCGAGCCTCGAGAAATCGAGGCCGTGCAGTCCCAGCTCCGCCAGGCCATCGTGGTGGAGTGGAAGGAACGACTTGGGCGACCAAGCGCAGGGCACGCCGCAATAGCGGCGGTAAGGCCCATCATGGAGGATTGGCTGGAGAGGCGACACGGAAGCCTCTCCTACCGACTGACGCAGGTGATCTCAGGGAAGGGGTGCTTCGGGGACCACCTGCATCGGATCAGGAAGGAGCCAACGCCTGAGTGTCATCACTGCGACGCGAGCGAGGACTCAGGGCTGCACACGCTGGCGGACTGCCCGGCGTGGGAGGCGCCGAGGCGTGACCTCGTGGCAGCCATCGGGGTGGGAGTCCTCTCGCTCGGCAGCATGATTGCGGCAATGGTGCGGAGCGCGAGCGCGTGGGCCGCCGCCGCCTCCTTCTGCGAGCATGTAATGCTCGCGAAGGAGGTGGCGGAGCGCGCCCGGGAGAGACTTAGAACTCTCCCGGTCCGCCGAGCCCGCAACTTGCTCGCCGCGCGTCGCAGGCAACTCAGGCGCCGGAGGTCGCTTATCGGCCTCCGTCCTCCATGAGCGCAGGCCTGGGCGTGGCGGGTGAGGCCACCTGTCACCCCAGCAGAAGCAGGCCGGGATGGTGGGGCGACTAGCGCCCCTCCCCCAAACCGGGGCAAGACGGGGACACCGTGGTTCCCAAACCCGAGGGGGCCATCTCGAAACCGGAGATGGCCCAGGGTCAGTCGGGGTGCGAGGGATATGCTCTATGGGCAACCTTACACCCCGGCGTCTGTAGACCCGAGACAGCGTGCGGTTTTAGTCGGTTCAAGCCCGACATAACCGCCCCTGCTGGCACGCGGGGGGGTATCCGAAGGGATTTCCGCACGATAAAAAAAAAAAAAAAAAAAAAAAAAGGTATGTATGGATTGGATTAGTCAGTAAAAATAAGTAAAACCAGAAAAAGTTAGTATCATAAAGAAATAAAAGCCTTAACATTTTCTCTTTACATTCTCTGAAGATAGAAGTTTTTGGGATTACATCCCTTGGCTTTTTCTTCGAAGTTTTTGATGCTATTTAAGACTTTAAGATATACTTGTATAATAATGATTGACACGGATAAATTATAAAACTTTTCTTGTTATTTGTTCGTCTCAAAAAGAATCGCTCGTAAATAAGAGTAACGGTAAATCGATACTGAACCTATTTATTTATTTATTTATTCGGAGGACCAACAGCCATAACAAAAGCATTAAAAAAAAATTGTGACTTACAGGTCCTCACTTATACACTTCAGACTGAGTATATAATCTGGACTAAAATACTACACTATTTTATACTACTTAAATGATAGGTAAAGTAAAGTGAAAATAAAGTGAGTGAAACTATTCTTTTTTATCACAATACATGCAAGTCATAGTACACCAATCATCTTTCTTTCGAATGAAGCCCGACAGGGTTTCCGCAGGTAAAAAAAAGAAAAGAAAAGGGCATGTAGTGTATGAAACAAGTCGCGGTCAAATCACTCGAAACCGGTGGGCTTGCGTGTCAGAGTGTAAGAACAGAAGCAGATGGCGGGCTACTGCATCTGCCTACCCCGGAGGGGAAAAGGCTTGAGTATTTATGTTTGTATGTATGTAGTCGAATGCTCTACCGCTACGCCAAACAGGTAGTCGTAGCTCACGTAGCTGCTACATAAAATCATTTGTCTTTAACTTTCCTAATAAAAGACTCATGAGATATTTATAGCCTAATTATTTAGATGTGCTTGAATTAAGAATATAAAGATTCTCTAGGTTCTATATTTTAAAAAAATGTATTACGTTTACGTAGGCAGACAGATAATTTCAGCGTTAGGGTTGTTAGTAAAGGGCACGCCGCAATAGCGGCGGTAAGGCCCATCATGGAGGATTGGCTGGAGAGGCGACACGGAAGCCTCTCCTACCGACTGACGCAGGTGATCTCAGGGAAGGGGTGCTTCGGGGACCACCTGCATCGGATCAGGAAGGAGCCAACGCCTGAGTGTCATCACTGCGACGCGAGCGAGGACTCAGGGCTGCACACGCTGGCGGACTGCCCGGCGTGGGAGGCGCCGAGGCGTGACCTCGTGGCAGCCATCGGGGTGGGAGTCCTCTCGCTCGGCAGCGTGGGCCGCCGCCGCCTCCTTCTGCGAGCATGTAATGCTCGCGAAGGAGGTGGCGGAGCGCGCCCGGGAGAGACTTAGAACTCTCCCGGTCCGCCGAGCCCGCAACTTGCTCGCCGCGCGTCGCAGGCAACTCAGGCGCCGGAGGTCGCTTAACGACCTCCGTCCTCCATGAGCGCAGGCCTGGGGGTGGCGGGTGAGGCCACCTGTCACCCCAGCAGAAGCAGGCCGGGACGGTGGGGCGACTAGCGCCCCTCCCCCAAACCGGGGCAAGACGGGGACACCGTGGTTCCCAAACCCGAGGGGGCCATCTCGAAACCGGAGATGGCCCAGGGTCAGTCGGGGTGCGAGGGATATGCTCTATGGGCAACCAACGGCGTGCGGTTTTAGTCGGTTCAAGCCCGACATAACCGCCCCCGCTGGCACGCGGGGCGGTATCCGAAGGGATTTCCGCACGATAAAAAAAAAAAGAAAAAAAGGGTTGTTAGTAAATCTTTCTGGATTTTGTTACACTGCTAGTAGTGTATAAGATAAATGCATTTTTTTTGTTAAATAAATATAAAAATCATGTAAAATAAAACCATACCTACATCTTATCACGAATTAGAACGATGTAACATAAAAAATATAATACTACCCTCTGTTTTATTGTATTTAGTAACATCTCTAAATAGCCCCGAATGAGCGCCTGTCGAATAAAGTCTAGTCCTGGGTATTCGCATACTGTGAGTAGATATGGGGGAGTGGGCATGGCTTGCTTCTAGGTAGATAAATTGAGTAAAGCATAATTAATCTTACAGGTGAGTGGGTTCTAAATTGAATTTATTTAGAGATTGAAGTTTATACACAAAAAAGTAGATTTTATTATAGAGCTTAAAAGGTTTTTTTATTAAGTGACGATGCCTATCAGAACCGCAATTAAGTTCCAATGTTATTATGATCCGTTATTGTCGTGGATGTATGTAAGCGGTTATGTTATGTTATGTTTTTATCTCACAGTATTAAACCGACTGTATTTCTAAGCTCTGGAAATAATAACTAATTCATGACTTTCATTCTGAATAAGTACAATGTAAGTTTTGCACTCTTGATTGTTAAAATAGTAGATTATGTAGTATGTAAGTATATTGTAATATTTTAAAATGAGAACTATTTATCCTACACAAACCTAATCTAGGTTTACAGGATAAATTTACATTTAAATATATGTATTATGTATGTATTATGAATAAATAAAAAAAAAAAAAAAAAAAAACAACTATTACAATCCACATGAAAGTTTTCTTATTATGAAAAGGCAGAATTTTGAACGTGAAATATAAAGACAATATTTTTGTTGCTTATACATTGTATATAATGTATTAACTTAGATTATATCAATAACTGCCTCCATTGTTTAAGTCGGTTAATATATATAATAGTAAATGAAGTCATTAAAAATTATGATTAAAATGATGTAGGCATTCGTGTCAAATTGAATTGCCTTCAGAATATTTAACGATTAAAAAATTTAATCTTTGCATCATCTTTTTTCCCTACCTGGGTCCTGTGAGCACAACTTTTGATTACATACCATCAAAGAGTACAAAATAGGTATCCAAAATAAATAAATATTCCGGGATAAACTACACACCGCTATCTAGATCCAAACAAAACTAAAACTAGCTTGTTACATGGGTTCTAGAATGCGGATAAACCCACTTAGATACTTTTTTGTAAAGATATACAATTATATAATAAAAAAATCCCACAAATGCATATATTTGCACTGAGATGAATGGTAATCAAGCGATCTCCGGCATAGCAGTCGAACGCTCTTCCGCTACGCCACAGAGGTATATGTACCTAATTACGTATAGTTACAGTACCGTTTATAAATTTGTAAAATGTAAGCCATTCGGGTGCCGGTAGGCATTGCCGCGCCAGCAGACGTATGGCATCATGCCAGAAGTTCATCCAACTGTCCTGGGAGCTTGTCGATATAAATTATCACACGAAAATTGGATCCATTTGGCCAATTTCTTTCAATAATAGTTAAAGACATTTTTTAATGTTATCAACTGTTGCACTGACTTGTAATTGAATTTGTTTTGTGTTTTGAAAATATACGAAGATTTTGATATTTTATATCGCCACTGCTTTCCAAAATTGTTTTATTCTCAATTTGTAAATTGTAGAAATTTGAGTCAATATAAGTGGGTTACTTGACTATCTGGAAAGAATCGGGATTGGGGTTTGATATGTTTTATTTACTTGATGAAGGAAAGGCACTCTGGAAAAACCAAAAAAATAAAACAAATAAATGAAAGAGTAGTGAGTGTAAGTTTTGGATGCAACCGGGATTGACGCTCGGCACAAAGGGGATACTTGGCCGTCGAAATACCATCTTCTTTATAAAGTCTCATTCCGTACGTATTTGTCGCCTTATTTTTCTTCATTTTCTCTCTCCTGTAGTACTCTTTTTCCTTCCCATTCCATTTTCCAGGTGGTATCTAACGCACCAGAGACTTCTCTAGTTTTGCAAGCTTTCGTAAGTCACGGTAACCGGTTGCCATTTAAGTGATTTGAAGTAAACGAAGGAAGAAAGTAACCTAAGTAATGTGCTAAGAATAGATTTGGAACATTTAAGTTAAAATAAACTTGTCACAAACGTGTCGGCAGTAATAAAAACAGTAGGTATAATTATAAGTACCATTAGCTGAGAAGTCATGTAAGCAAAACTTTCAGCTTAGTTATTATTATTTTAAAAAGGTTTCGAAAAAGTAAGCCTTACTTTCACAATGTTGAACACTTTGTTACAAGTTTTTATAAAACAGCTGTATTTATATATTTTTATATATCCAGTCCCTTCGATAAAGGACATATTTGGTGCGGTAAATAGACCTGGTAATTAATGCTATACTCAACATAATAAACGGTTGTAATGCGGTCACAGACACCTCAATAAATCAGTATCTTTTAGGTCGTGAAATTTATCAACCCAAGTCACTTGATGATAGAGGAAATTAAGGCAGCACATTTAGGTGCAAATTAATTAGAATGAATTTTCACGGGCAATGAAAGATGTTGGAAATGTCCACGTATAAATTATGGGATGCCCTTGAAACGCATAACTTTTTTGTCCTACTTTGGCATTACTTTTGGCATGCTGTTTCTTTAAGTATTATTTGCATAATAGTTTACAGCATACCTTTTTTTTTTTTTTTTTTCGTGCGGAAATCCCCTCGGATACCCCCCCGCCGGCCAGCGGGGGCGGTTATGTCGGGCTCGAACCGACTAAAACCGCACGCCGTTTTGGGTCTGCAGACGCCGGGGTGTAAGGTTGCCCATAGAGCATATCCCTCGCACCCCGACTGACCCTGGGCCATCTCCGGTTTCGAGATGGCCCCCTCGGGTTTGGGAACCACGGTGTCCCCGTCTTGCCCCGGTTTGGGGGAGGGGCGCTAGTCGCCCCACCGTCCCGGCCTGCTTCTGCTGGGGAGACAGGCGGCCTCACCTGCCACCCCCAGGCCTGCGCTCATGGAGGACGGAGGTCGTTAAGCGACCTCCGGCGCCTGAGTCGCCTGCGACGCGAGGCGAGCGTGTTGCGGGCTCGGCGGGCCGGGAGGGTTCTGAACCTCTCCCGGGCGCGCTCCGCCATCTCCTTCGCGAGCATCACATACTCGCAGAAGGAGGTGGCGGCGGCCCACGCGCTCGCGCTCCGCACCATTGCCGCAATCATGCTGCCGAGCGAGAGGACTCCCACCCCGATGGCTGCCACGAGGTCACGCCTCGGCACCTCCCACGCCGGGCAGTCCGCCAGCGTGTGCAGCCCTGAGTCCTCGCTCGCGTCACAGTGATGACACTCAGGCGTTGGCTCCTTCATGATCCGATGCAGGTGGTCCCCGAAGCACCCCTTCCCGGAGATCACCTGCGTCAGTCGGTACGAGAGGCTTCCGTGTCGCCTCTCTAGCCAATCCTCCATGATGGGCCTTACCGCCGCTATTGCGGCGTGCCCTGCGCTTGGTCGCCCAAGTCGTTCCTTCCACTCCACCACGATGGCCTGGCGGAGCTGGGACTGCATGGCCTCGATTTCTCGATGCTCGGGGTTCAGTCCCTGCTCCTGCGCCTCCTTTCGCCACTGGTACAGTTGCGAAAGGGCTCTCGCCTCCAGGTCCCATGGCGGAGTTCCGGCAAGGAGACTCGCCGCCTCGAAGGAGATCGTGCGGTACCCGCGGATGACCCTGATGGCCATCACTCGCTGCGGAGCGCGCAGCATCCGCACACTTCCGGCCTTCAGGGCCTCCGCCCATATTGGGCACCCATACAAGGCCATGGACCGCACGATCCCCGCGTAGAGTCTCCTGCAGGAGTCATCGGGCCCCTTCATGTTGGGCAGCAGCCGCGCCAGAGCGAGAGCTGTGCCCTTCAGTTTGGGGGCCAGACTTCGGATGTGCTCTCCGAAGTCCCATCGGCCGTCGAGCACGAGCCCCAAATATTTCATTTGGGGCTTGATGCCGATGCGATTACCTCCCACGATGAGACTGGATCCCTCAGGTGGCTTGCTCCGGGGCCCATGAAAGAACAGGGCCTCGGTTTTATGCAGAGCCACCTCGAGACCCAGCCGCCGGATCCGCTCCAGGACTTGGGCAACCGCGGTCGTGGCCTTCAGGGTCGCTTCGCGGTATGTCGCTCCGCACGCCGTCACGAGCGTGTCGTCCGCGTAACACGTGACGGCGGCACCGTCTGCGAGCTCACCGCGAAGCACCCAGTCGTATCCGATGTTCCACAGGAGCGGCCCCAGGACCGATCCCTGCGGAACACCGCACGACATCTCACGCCGGCCGAGACCGGTCACGGTTGGGTAGAAGACGGCTCTCTCCGTCAAATACGCCCCGACTATGCGGCGGAGGTAGAGAGGCACTTCGTGATACACGAGCGCCTCCCTAATGCAACTCCAGGGCAAGGTGTTGAACGCGTTGGCGATGTCCAGGGACACCGCCAACATCACCTCACCCCGGGCTACTGCATCCTCCGCCAGAGCCCTCACGCGCATGATGGCATCCACGGTGGAGCGCCTCTGGCGGAAGCCATATTGGCCATCCGCCAGGTCCGGCCCCACTCTTGAGAGGTGCTCGACGAGGCGCTTCGCAATTACTCTTTCAAAGAGCTTGCACACCTCGTCGAGCAACACTATGGGCCGGTAGGCGGACGGTGAGTCCGCCGGGCGCCCCTCCTTTCGGATGAGGACCAGTTTCCCCGTCTTCCACAATTTCGGAAACTGGCCCGGCTCCAAACATGCGCTGAGAAGCCCTCTCAGTCGGGGCTCGAGAGCGTCGTCGACTAGAGCTAGGACCCACGCTCGGCCTGGAATGCCGTCGGGTCCCGGGGCGGTGCGTTTGGCTCTCAGCCTTCTCACCGCCAGCTCTAGTTTTACCCAAGTGACCTCGGGCACGTCGTCGTCAACCACGTCGGGCACCATTGGCAACCGAGGCGGAGTCATCTGCGGTGGAACATGTTCCACCGCCCGCGCTGTCAACAGGGAGCTAACAACTCCTCCAAGCAGCTCCGGCTGGAGACACTGGGTCAACGGCGGGGCCTTGGGGCGCAGTTTTCCCCTTACCATTAGGTAGGGCCGCCCCCAAGGGTCCCGCTCCAGCGTCTCCAGCAGTTCGAAGCGGGCCTCCTTTTTGGCCCGCCTTATCTCTGCTCGGAGGGCACCTCTGGCCTCCCTGTATCCCTGGTACAACTCCGCCTCTCGGGCCTCCGCATCTGCGGGGCGGCGACGCCTCCTACGGAATCGGGCCCACTGGCGGTGCGTGATCACGCAGGCCCGTCTGAGCCTCGCGATCTCCGACGACCACCAGTAGACCTGACCCCTCGGATTATAGGGCGGAGCCCTAGGCATCGCCGCGTCGCAGACACGGGTCATGGCCTCCCGGAACCACTCCGCCTCATCGTCTACGTTGACAGGCCTGTCCGGCGCAGAGGCCCAGGCCTGTACGATGGCGGCTTCCAGGAGGAGCTCCCGATCTAGTCGCTTAAGTGCCCAACGTGGCTCGGGTGGAGCCGGTGTGGCCGGCGCATCGCTCGCGGGGGCGGAGACGTCAAACCGAATATATCGGTGATCCGAACTTGTCTCCTCCCCCAAAACGACACGCCAGCCCTGAACACGTCGCGTCAACGAGGGACTCGCGAACGAGATGTCCACGATTGAACTGGGCCTCGAGGTCACGAACGTGTCCACGGCTCCCCGATTTAGGAGGTCTAGGCCGAGTCCTTCGGCCCAGTCCTCCAGTGCCCTGCCTCTATCCCCCGCCGGGCCCCTATCGTGACGGGAACCCCACGCCAACGACCAGGCGTTGAAGTCCCCGAGCACAAGGACCGGGCGGGGGTGGCAGGCATTGACGACGACTGCCAGCTGACGGAGCCATTGCTCATACGAGTCGTCAGCTATGTCTCGGCTCGGCGTGAAGTAAGCAGCCACGACCGCTATGTCGCCAACCGCCGCCGCCACGCAGCCGGGTCCCCTTGCAACGACGGCAAGAGGGGGGCTGCCAGCGGCAGGGTTGTGCACCAGTGCCGCCGACCCATCCAGCGCGGTTTCCCAGGCAGGCCCGAGGAACCGGTAGGTGTATGGGTCGGCGACAGCGGCGACATTTATGGCCCACTGTGCCATGCTCTGGAGCAGAAGGTCCTGAGCATGGGCACCGTGGCCAACATTCACCTGCAGGATGCGGAGTTGAGGATCCATTATGGAACCCCCATCTCCGCATCCCGCTGTGAACTGGAGGCGGAAGGCCGGCCTCCCGGCTTCGGCTCCCCTCCGGCGCAGGCCTTGCTTCCAACCCTGTGGTCGGCCGGCTTGCCTCCCGCTGCACACCTAAAACAGTGCAGCGGGGCGTCGCAAGTGCCGGCCTTGTGACCGGGTTGGCCACAGCGGAAGCAACGGTCACCCGCCGTCACTTCCGCCGTGCAGTGCACCCCCACATGGCCCACCGACAGGCACCTGAAGCACCTGGCCGGTCGGGCCTGCAGGAGCCTTGCCTGCGCCCTCAGGTAGCCTCCTACCAGGAGGCTCCGCCCGTCTGCAACCTTTTGGGCCGCCGCGATAGGGCAGCCGACAACTGCTGCCCCCTGTCCACCACGGCCGAAGCGTATCGCTCCGGCCTTAACTGTGTCCGGGGAGCAGCCCCCGGCCTCCGCAACGGCGAGCCTGAGCTCTTCCGCCGTGACGGAGTCGTCCAGGCCCGTAATGCGCATTTCTGCGCATTTAATGGGCCTGGACACCCGGACGTCGGCTGCATCCAGCGACTCCCTTAGCCGAGCCGCTAGGGCGTCGGCCTTGGGGCCACTGACGGCGCCGGGGACCTCGAGAAGCCGGGCTCCCGTCCGTGTGCTCTTGCACCGGACACCCGGGATCTCGAGGGCCTTCAGGTCGACGTTGGCCTTTACTTTTGCCAACACCTCGGCATACCCCACGCCCCTCGACGCTGCCTCCGCCGTCAGAGTGACGACGACGGCAGTAGTGCGAGGGGCGCGGAGTTTCCCCGGCGCTGCCTTCGCGGCGGCCGCGGCCCTCCTGGCCTTCTTGGCGGCCTTCTTGGCGGCCTTCCGCCTCTTCTTACTGGCTCCAGCCACCTCCCAGCCCCCTTCCAACGGGGTGGAGGTAGCCGGAGCCACGGCTGGGGCTGGGGCTGGGGCCAGGGCTGGGGACGTCTTCCCCTTGCCCTTCCCCTTGCCTTTGCCTTTCCCCTTCTCCTGAGTGGGAGGGAGCCGAGGAGGGAGCCGAGGAGCTGGCTCCGGCAGGGATGCACCTGCAGCCGGGCGGGTGGGGCCCTTCTGGGTTGCAGCCGCATAGCCGGCTACCGGCGGCGCCAGAGGCGGACGACGGATGGAGTCCACTAAGGTCTCCATTCGACTCATCATCCGCTCCTCCAGCGCACGAGTAGCCGTCACCCAGGGCTCCTCCGGTGGTTGGGCCGGCAGCCGCACCGATCGCGCCGGCTGCTCCGCCTGCGACGACTGCGCTGTCTGTGCCGGCTGCGTCGACCGTGTCGATCGCGTCACCCGCGCCGGCTGCTCCGGCTGCGCCAATTGCGCTGGTGGCACCGGTTGCGCCGAACTCGCCACCACCCTCTTCAGCTCCTCTAGGGCTGCAGCGAGCCGGGCCGTCTCCCGCCGGGACTCGGCCAGCTGTTCCGCGAGGGCCTCATTCTCGGAGGCGATGTTGAACACTATATTCAACATCGCCTCCTGTTCGGGGCTTGGGGACCCCCGGAACGACGCGGTCAGCCTCTGGAGTTTCTCCAAGAGAGACCGCGTCCCACCGCTCGGCTCCGGCACCGCCGAGGTGGAAGGCCTCGACGGTGACTCTCGCATAACCCCCCCAGGGGTTGAGGGCGCTCGGGTGGATGGCCCAGCCCTCGTTCCCCCTCGCGCCCCTCGGCGGCCTGCAGCGACCTTGGACGCCGGCTTCGACGTCTCGTCACTGCTGGAGGAGGAGGAGGTCGTCCCGGTGAGGGTATAATCCTCATCCGAGACGTCCTCCGCCGCCCGAGCCTTTGCTCGCCTCCTCCGCTTTCGGGTCCTCTGTACCCCCAGACCCAACGGGCTACTCGCCCGACTTCGCTCGTTGGCGGTGTCGAAATTCTCCGACACCGCCGAGGTATTTAGCGTCACCTCCACGCATGACTGCTGCGCGATCTCCGCGCAGACTCCGTCATTATCATTGTCCTGTTTCTTGCCTTGTCCGTTGTTTTTATTGGTTTTCCTGTCCGTATTATTTTTTGTGATAATATCATTTACATTCATAGCATATCCCACGAGTATGGGGGAAAGGTGGTCCATCCAGGCGGTGCCCCCTGCACCTGGATAAGCCTATATACTATGGAGGTCGGCTGGTATCCATAGGTTTTTACGACTTTGCTGTCGGGTGTTATAGACTTTTCCTTGTCGTGGGCCGGCCAATCAAGGCAAGCCCTCCGGTCAGCAAGATCACAGCGTACCCTTCTGGAGCCACCAGTTAGGTCGTTGCTGATCACCTACCGATTACGGAACGCGAGAGGATGGCTAGTCCTCTCTCACCGCCGGCGGCACAAGTGCCCGTCGGCCCCTGCGTTAGCAGTGGGCCAACCCGCCCCTGGATCCCACAGGATCCTATGGTGGCCTCAGCCACTAACACCATCGCTCGTCCTGTCTCCTCTGAAAGCAGAGGAGTACGGAGAGCGATGTGTTCCCGCCACGTTGGGTATTAGCCGACGATCAATGCCAACCCCATGAAGGGGAAGCCATTGACCGCCGCCCAGGGTGTACCGGCCGCTCCGATTCCGTTCCCGCCGGACTGCAGCGGGATCGGAATCGGAACGACACGCGAGGAGGTTACCCAACACACACCCCAGTTTACAGCATACCTACATGATTTTAGATTGATTATTCGAATAATTATTGGGGGCTGTTTTTTATATTTTTTAATAAAGGAATATATCATATTTTTCGGTCCCTAAATAATTGATGATACCTTAAAATAACGTTACACTACAAACCTCTGTTGATAATTATTACATACATACAAACAGTCATGCCTCTTTCCTATTGGGATAAGCGAAGACCATATTTCTCCATTTATTATAATCTTTAGCTTCTTGTATTCTCATACAAGTTATGAGTGTATAAGAATAACGTTTCTTAACTTTGGTTGGTAATTTATGTACTTTTCGTTAAATGCATACGCTATACGTCCACATCAATTTCTAAAGATAGGGATTTCGTATTGAATCTGATATGGACGGTGCGGTAGAAACAAGCGGTCGTTGGGTAGGATCGTTGTGACCGGACGTCGTCCGCTCCCGACGGGGACCGCACCGGACCTCACGCCCAATGGTCGGAAGCTTATTTTGTACTTAACCCTCATTACGTATTTTAGGACAGCTTACCACAAGATATACATATCTTGCTTTTCAGTCACTGGATTTATCATTCTATAAAAAAAAATGAATAGTATATTGGAGCAAGTTTGAAAGTCAAGCTGGTGAAAGTTGAGAAGCGGGCGACAGTCGTGGTTATTAGAAGAGATGAAAATGATGTTATTAGAAAGGTTCAAAACATTAATATAGGGATTTAGGGACGAGCAAGACGTGTACAATTGTCGCGTTGTGGTTATTAGAAGAAATGAAGATAATGTTGTTCGAAAGGTTCAAAATATGAATGGAGAGAGTTTTAGGGACGAGGAAGACGTGTGCAACTGTCGTGGTTATTAGAAGAGATAAAGATAATGAAGCAGAGTTCGGTGCAAAGACGGGCGCTGAGGATCGTCAACAATCCCATACTTACAGGCAGTGTAGAACCTCTCAGCCTTAGGAGAGATTTTTCCTCTCTGTGTGTGTTCTACCGCCTATAGAATGGTGATTGTTCAGAATCATTGTTTGATATGATCGCCATGGCCACATTCTATCATCGCACCGCTCGCCACAAACAGGGAATTCGTCCTCACATGTTGCGACCGGAAACAGTGCGTACAGTGAGGTTTGTAAGGTACTTACTACTATTCAGCGCACCCTCAGGCTGTCGAATCGCCTTGCTGTGGTTTTCCCAAGCGACTACAATATGGGGTTCCTCAAGAAGTGCATTAGAAGGTTTTTAAAGGGTCGACAGCGCGAGTGTGGCCTAGAAAACCGCTTCCCATCAGGTGGGCCGTGTGCTTGGCGTCCATCGACGTACAAAAAAAAAACTACAATGGAAGACAACGTGACACACAAAGGAATGAATTGAGGAGATAAGGTCGGGAAAGTCAGGAAGAGAATGTGTAGCGCCGAATCCATATAATTGGAACAATAGGCAGGCAGATTATGTTCATAAAGTTCATTATGTTCATCATTAACTGGGTCTTTTTCCTATTTGCCCTAGATTATTTACGTACGATTAGTTTTAATCTATTCTATAGTGATATTATAACTATTTATTCAAACAGTCCTTAATTGTTTAGTTAGTTTTGTTTGCGAAACAAAGCCAATTTGGCAATGGTTAGTGAAATAATGAATGAACAGGGTCTATAAAAATGTGTTTTACTGTTCACGATCGAAGCTCGAGTCGACGTTCCCATAAATTGGACCGCGCCCAGGTGCTACGCTTACGACTTCCTTCGTTAAATAACCTAGCATAGAGCGCTGACGGTGGTGCTTAAACACTGAATTACGTTCGCTACCTTCAAACTTTCCACACATTACTGCTCAAGACGCAGAGTAATATTAGAGAAGTAATTTGTTGACTACCTAAATGTATATTTTATTTTGGTTAGCAGTCATTAGCATATTTAGTTGATAAAATATTTTATTTCTCTCTTGTATATTTGCAGCGAAAGATTTATGGCTATTTAAATAATCAGGTATCTATTCTTCAGCTACTGATGACCCTCCTGAAGAATTTCGATATTGTTAGAAGAAATTTTGATTCCGAATTTATATAACTCTATATAACTGTGATGACCTCTGTGGCGTAGAGTAGAACGTTCGAATGCTAAGACAGAGGTCGCGGGTTTGATTTTCGCTCAGTGAATAATGCAGGAATATGTATATTTGCATTGGTCTGGGTATACAAGAAAAATGTATGTAAGTTTGTTTATTTGCATTCTAGAACCCATTATCCATCCCTAAAAGGGTGTCTTTTTTTTTTTTTTACGAGCGGAAATAAAACCGCACGGTGTCCCTAAGTGTCCGTTGCCGGGCACCCCGGGTAAGCCCTCGAAAGGATAACCCCAGGGTTGCCGGCGGACTTTGGCCGCCACCGCGGCCTCGCCTGGTGGGGTCGGGTTTTGTCCCGCTTCGGTGAGTTGGCAGGCGTGTGTAGGGAAAAAAGGGTGTCTCAGTAAGAGTGCACTTTTTAAAATTGGAATATATTTTTTCATGCAAGTGGCAACTCTGAAATTTGACAGCTGTCAACTCTGTTTATTCCGATTATTAAAAATGGAGCGCTTTTCGAAAGAACAACGCGTTATAATTGTGAAAACTCATTACAAAAATGGAGAAAGTTACGCTGAAACTTCGCCAAATTTTTAGCCAAGTGGTCAAAAAATTTGAAGAAACTGGGTCGATTGTGGATAAAAAGAATCCTTTGCGTCAACGTACCGCTCGGTCTCTTGAAAACATTGATGCTGTAAACGAGAATGTCACCGAAAACCCGAAAACATCAATTCGGCATAGTTCTCAACAATTTCAAATTTCATGAAGCACTACGCAGCGAATTTTGACTAAAGACCTCATGCGTACAAGATTCAGCTACCTCAGGCGCTCAAACCAGCAGACCACGGAAAGCGCCGGCAATTCGTTCAATGGGTAATGGAGCAAAGTGAAGTCGATGCCAATTTTTCGAAAAAAGTATTTTTCTCCGATGAAGCGCATTTCCATATGAATGGCTTCGTGAATATACAAAATTGTCGAATTTTGGACTCAGAAAATCCTCATGCAATCCATGAGAAACAAATGCACCCACAACGAATAACTGTCTGGGGTGGATTTTGGTCAGGCGGCGTGATTGGACCTTACTTTTTTGAATATGAGTCCGAAATTGCAGTGACTGTGAACGGCATTCGTTACAGGAAAATGATAACGGACTTCTTGTGGCCTCAACTGGACGGTATGAATCTGGATAACATGTGGTTTCAGCGGACGGCGCAACCTGCCACACCGCGCATGAAACAATCGACTTATTGCAGCAACGATTTCCAGAACACATTATCTCACGAAATTCTGATGTCAAGGCCACCAAGATCGTGTGATTTAACGCCGTGCGCTTTTTTTTCTTTGGGGTTTTGTGAAATCTCGGGTTTATGCGAATAAACCCGAAACAATTCCTGAGCCCAAATCGGAAATCCAACGCGTCATCGATGAGATACAGCCACATAATCTGTGCAAAAGTCATGGAAAATTTCATGAAAAGAGTAATGGCCTGTCATCGGAGCCGTGGGCGTCATTTGTCGGATATTTTATTTCATACTTAATCGGAACATGTCTTCTTTACAATACAATAAAAATATTACAACTCTGTCATAAAATACTTGTTCTTATTTTAAAATGAAAAAGTGCACTCTTAGACACCAGTTAATAAGGGGAAAACACCAGCTCCTTTAATACAGTTTTTTAAAACTAGCTCGGGAGCCAGATATTTTCACACAGTTAAATGTATTTATGTGTCAATAAAGAATATTATTATTATTCCCATTAAAGTACTTCACGCCTCCCCCCTAGTTTGGGAGAGGCGGCAAGATAACCCCGGCGAGGTGGGCAACAGTCGACCGGGGCGCTAGGGCGATTGGCAGAGGAACCGCTGTACTATTCGGGCATTGTCGAGCAAGACTGCTTTCTTTATCTTGGCCGCCACCGACTTCCCACCGATTCCGAGCCTCTCAAGATGGACTGAGAGGCTCCTTGGGATCAAACCATCGCTAAGATCACAACTGGGTCTACTTCTGTGTACCCCACCCTCCACATGTCGGTAACCTCTTACGTCAGGTCCAGATATTTGGTCTTTCTATCTGCTTCGGCGCGGACGAGGTTCTCGTCATAGGGGATAGTGTGATGTCCAAAAGAAATACCCGTGACTGTGCCCGGTCCATCAGTACGATATCAGGTGTTTTCGCTAGAATAGTCCTATTCGTGATGATGGACCGGTCCCAGTAGAGCTTGGCGCGGTCGTATTCGAGTACGGCTTCCGGTACGTACTTGTAGTAGGGCAGCCTCTGTTCGATGAGGCCGTATTTAAGGGCAAGCTCTCGATGCAGTATCCTGGCTGCTTGGTTGTGTCTGTGCAGATACTCAGTGTTAGCAAGCATTGAACAACCGGAGGTCACGTGTCTGAGAGGTTCACCGGGACGGTGGCACAAACAACAAACGTCCACCGTTCCATCCCTCAGTATGTACCTCCTGTAGTTGTTCGTCTTATTAACCTGATCTTGTATCGCACAGACGAAACCCTCGGTTTCCCCAAAGAGGTCACCAAAGTGCAGCCAGTACACGGGGGCCTCTCGGTCCGTGTAAGACTCATGTAAAACCTTAAAGAAGCATCCGTGCAGCTCTTTATCCTTCCATACGGCTTCACTATCAGAGGTACTAAGTACTGCTGGTGCACGCTACTCTGTGTTAGCCAGGGCTAACGGGGTTAGTCCTGTATCGCATGACCATGCAATGACCTCTCTATGCATCTCACTGTCCAGCTTCGATACGTAATATTCCCTGAGATTGTATACCTCGCGATTGTGCATAGCCTTGGCATTGAGAAGGCTCCGGCCTCCGCATTTTTTCGGGATGTACAATCTCAAAACCAGAGACTTCGGGTGAAGCACTCTATGGAGGGTCATAGTTGCGCGGACTTTTCTATCCAGGGCGTCCAGTTCGGTCTGAGATCACCTGACCACGCCGATGGTGTACAACAGGACAGGCATCACCCACCCGTTAAACGCCCGTGTCTTTTTCACGCCCGATAAAAGGCGTTCCCAAAACACGTCGCTAGTGGCCTGTTTGATGTCCGCCGCGTGGACACCCACATGTTTCACCCTCGGAGAGTGAACGAAGACTCACCCCACCGGACACTGGTATACGATCCGATGAGACAAATCTCCCCCACTTCATATGTAAAACCGCCCACTTGTCCACTCCATGCTCCATGCCGATGCTGTCGCTGAAATCACAAGTGATATCTAGCAACCGCATCAAACCTGCAGCATTTGGAGCTTATTATAATACAAGCTAGTTAAGGGCAAGTAAATTCTTAGCATTTAACGCTTTGTTCTTGCCTGACCTTGCTTCATTAATCTGTGTTTGTCCATTTGCCTGACTTATGTTTTATATTTAAAAACTAGCTGTTGTCCGCGACTTCTTCCGCGTTAAATTCAGAATAGATCATGGTATGTGTAGTAGTATACTTGTGCAGTTTGGAACCCAACAAGTTACCAATTTTATCGTTATATTTTCAATCATGTATCATGAACATTTAACATCGAGATAAATTCTACCCGGTTCCCTAATATAATAGCGTGATGATATTTATTATCAAAGATTGAGTTTCTAATCAACTATCTTCTACACGTAGGTAACTTTGTAGCTTCAAGATTTCATATTTTACCGCTCATCACCTTTTAGCTATAGTGTGATGATTTATAGTCCTAACGTTGACCATGTCCGAGTTCTATCGAACTGCAGAATTTCGTGATTATCTGCTTTGTAATAATACTGGAATGATCAATAATATACTTGGTCGATTTTACCCTGCTCCACCTATCACACTTATAATATCGTGATGACCATACCCTGGAAAAATGTTCATGCAAAATTTTAGCTAAATCTCTTCAGCGATTTTCAAGTGATGCTCGGACATCGATAGTACAAAGGAGACAAACAGATAAACAGACAAAAATTCTATAAATCTCATTTTTTGGAATCAGTTTTTGGAAAAATATTGAATGTTCCTAGTAAACTAAATAGTTTTCACCTCTTTATGATTTCATTATATGTATAGATTTTTCCTAAAATTTTAAATAGATTTAGCACATAAATTATGTTATCACTGTGTTGTAGGTTATTCTTAACCGGTTATCAAAAAGGATTTCAGTGTACTTACACGATTTATCCGAGTTATCGGCATCGGATTTATATATTTATGCATAATTCTTTATTTATCGGTGCGGAATACTTTCGATTCAAATAAACCTAGAAACAAGCAGTGCCAGATAAGGTGAGCCAAAGGAAATTGGTCATTACCTATGTTTTCTTGAAGTATGTAGTGGTACTTTAGAAATAGCTTTTTTTTTTTTTTACGTGCGGAAATCCCTTCGGATACCTGGCTGGGCCAGCGGGGGTGGTTATGTCGTGTCTCGACTAAAACCGCACGGTGTCCTCCCCAAGTGTCCGTTGCCGTCACCCCGGGTAAGCCCTCGAAAGGATAACCCCAGGGTTGCCGGCGGACTTTGGCCGCCACCGCGGCCTCGCCTGGTGGGGTCGGGTTTTATCCCGCGTCAGTGAGTTGGCAGGCGTGTGTAGGACACACGACACGCCTTCGCCACGGCCTGCTTCTGTAAGGACGGCGTGTCGGCCCACTGCCGTTCTCAGGCCCCGATCATGGAGGTCGGTAGCCCCGGGCGTAGATGAGTCTGCAGCGACCTCGCCGCAGACTGCGAAACTCGAGGGGCAGGGTTCTCTCCCGCTGCCTCTCCGCCGTCTCTTTCGCGAGCATTACCTGCTCGCAGAAAGAGGCGGCGGCGTGCCACATGCTCCCGTCGGAGACCACGACCCTCACCATGGTCTCCAACGAGAGAACGTCCACGCCCAGGACCGCAACGAGATCCCGGCGTTGACTCGCCCACGCAGGGCACTCCACCAACGTGTGGAGCGCCGTGTCTTCGCCAGGATCCTCGCAGTGCTGGCACTGCGGCGTTGTCTCCCGGTGGATGCGCCATAGATACTTACCGAAACACCCGTGTCCGGTAAATATCTGGCACATCCGGTAGGAGAGGTCGCCATGGTCCCTCTCCAACCACTCCTTCATAATCGGTCTCACCGCCGCAATGGTGGATTCCCCCCACCTTGGATGATCAAGTCGCACCCTCCATGTCTCCATGAGTTCCTGGCGGAGCAGGGACCGCTGAGCCCTGATTTCTCGGGGCTCCGGCCTATAGCCCCGCTCCAGCGTCTCCTTGCGCCACTGGTACAGCAGCGCAAGGGCTCTCGCTTCCAGGTCCCATGGAGGGGTCCCGGCTAGGAGACATGCCGCCTCGACGGAGATCGTGCGATACCCCCTGATGACTCTGACGGCCATCGCCTTTAACGGGCTGTTTAGAACAGCCACGTTGCGGGCCGCCAGAGTCTCCGCCCATACGGGGGCCCCGTACAGGGCCATGCTTCGCACGATCCCCAGGTTCCCAAACCCGAGGGGGCCATCTCGAAACCGGAGATGGCCCAGGGTCAGTCGGGGTGCGAGGGATATGCTCTATGGGCAACCTTACACCCCGGCGTCTGTAGACCCGAGACGGCGTGCGGTTTTAGTCGGTTCAAGCCCGACATAACCGCCCCCGCTGGCACGCGGGGGGGTATCCGAAGGGATTTCCGCACGATAAAAAAAAAAAAAAAAAAAAAAAAAAAAAAAAAAAAAAAAAAGGTACAGTCTCCTAGTGGGGGCGTTGGGTCCCTTAACATTGGGCATCAGCCGCGATAGCGCGGCCGCAGCCCCCCTCAGTTTCGGGACCAGACTTCGGAGATGTGGTCCGAAGTCCCATCGGCTATCGAGTACGAACCCAAGGTACTTCATTGTGGGCTCGATGCCGATGCTTACGCCCCCTACGGTTATGCTGGTTCCCGCAGGTGGCCCCCTCCGAGGCCCGTGAAAACACATAGCCTCGGATTTGTGGAGAGCCACCTCGAGTCCCAGCCGCCGTATTCGACCCACGACTTGAGCAACCCCTGCCGTGAACTTTTGTGCCGCGCTTCGGTACGTTGCTCCCCGCGCCACTTTAGAAATAGCTACAATCTACAATCAGTATTAAACTAGAAATTCTAAATTCCTAGCAGACGATACATTCCCAGGACACATTGGAACGTTTTGTTTTTTATTTTTTATTTTATCAACACCTTCAAATACGTTGATTAACTACTAAGGTACTTATTAAAGTGCCATTAAGCTCAAATTTACTATGTGGGCAAGTATTTGCACATCTTAAAGCGAATAATTATTAAGGATCTGTTACTTTCACCCTCTATAAAAAGGGCTGGAACCCTTTAACATTTCAATTGAATAAAAAATATGACAATCAACCCAAAAAAGGGTACAGTTTGAAAAAGTACGTTTCATACAAAAAAAAGGAACAACACACAAATTTCAGGTGAAGTAGGTTGCCAAGAGTCACATGCTCTTCTTCTTCTTCTTCTTCTTTACGCGGGCTCATTTTCCGCATGTGGTCCCTTATCTGAGTCACATGCTCATAACGTTTTCACAAATAAGAAGTTATCAGTCAAATGATCAGTTTACTAGTTCTAACAATATCAAAACTACGCGAGTAATAATAACTTAGAAGCTAGTATGTCACCATCAATTTAATGAATCTTGCATTAATGACAAACACCAAATTCTTCAATTTATGATTTAAGCCCCTAGTCCTATAAACTAGTTCTTGCTAGTATTAGTAGGTATACACACATGGCTTTTAGTATATATACGTGCGAGGATTGCCATCCGTGAGTGTCTCCTATTCTATGAGCAAAAATAACTGTAGTTTACTGTAACTTTTAACAAAAAAAGGAGATACACATATCAAGACAGAAATAATAATAAATCAAAAGTGTGTTATAACGTTTTATATTAGTCTGTGTGTGACTTGTCTCACACTAAGGAATTAAGTCACCAGTCTACAATAGTTATGTGTACTTACTTAAGGCGATTACAATGGCTAACGATCGAATAATCGGTAATTATAAAACTGTTCTGAAAAACATATGCTGCATACATTTTTTTTATTTTTTAATATTTAGGACACGTCAATTTGACTTCATCTCGCCTGATGGTAAGCTGAAGGTAACGTCTCAGGAAAGAGGGTCACCATTACATACACGTACCATGTTAACAATGGTGGCACTCAGCTTGACGGCCTCATCAGAAGAGGATTGTCGTCGCAGCACCGCGTGACACCTACCGGTCCCACTAGTGCTGCGACCACAATCCCCCTGCCCGGCTATGCACTTGCTGACTCCTAAATGCAATCCAACCGAAATTGGATTACTATGGAGGGTTTTTCGCAATCGTGCACGGTGGTACCTACCCGGCCGAATTTTGTGACAAATTTGTGTCTTCAAATTTCTACCACCGGTAAATGCTGCTGCTAAATACATGCATATTATATATCATCATCATATCAGCCGTAGGAAGTCCACTGCTGAACACAGGCCTCCCCCATTGACTTCCATTTTGACCAGTCTGTAGCGGCCTGCATTCACCGAGTCCCTGCGCTCTTTACCAGGTCGTCTATCCACCTTCATACGCTGCGGTTGGCGTCACGTGGTCTCCACTCAAGAAACTTTCTGCCCCATCGGCCATCGGTTCTCCGAGCTATGTGCCCACTGCCACTTCAGCTTGCTGACTCGCTCTGCTATGTTGGTAACTCTAGTTCATCTACGGATCTCCTCATTTCTGATTCGATCTCGTAGAGAAACCCCAAGCATATCCCGTTTTATAGCTTGCTGTGTGACCTCGAGCTTCCTTATGAGGCCCATAGTGAGAGACCACGTCTCGGCACTGTAGGTCATCACTGGTAACACGCACTGTATAAAGACATTTGTCTACAAGGACTGCGATATTTTGGACGAGAAGACGCTGCGCAGTTTCCCGAACGCAGTCCAGCCGAATTGGATTCGTCAGTCGTTCGTGAGTGATGTATTCGCCATTGATATTGATGCCGAATCCTTTCCAATCCAGAAGCTTGAAGGCGTCTTCCATTGCATTGGCAAAGAGTTTCGGCGAGATGACATCACCCTGCTTAACTCCCCTCTGCAACGAAATAGCCTCTGTGCTCTGATCCTGTACGCGGACCGACATGGTGGCGTTTTTATACAAGTACTTCAGCACTTCGAAATACCGATACTCAATGTGGCACCTCTGAAGAGACTGCAGCACCGTCCAAGTCTGGATCGAATCGAAGGCTTTCTCATAGTCCACGAACGCCAAGCATAGTGGCAAATTATACTCCTCGGTCTTCTGTATAATCTGCCGCAGCGTATGGATGTGGTATATGGTACTATATATAGCCTTAACGGAAACCGGCTTGTTCGTGAGGCTGGAAGTAGTGGAAGTCATCAAACCTGCGTGCGAGATAATTCGTGATCACCCTCGAAAACAGCTTGTAAACATGCCTCAGAAGCGAGATGGGCCTGTAGTTCTTCAGTAAGGTATTTATCACCTTTCTTGAAGAAGAGAACCCCCACGCTTCTGTTCCAAGCTTCGGGCGTAGAACCCTCGAGCAGGACTGCCTTAAAGAGCCTCTGTAGAGCTTTCAGTATCGGTGTTCCACCCGCACTCAGCAGCTCCGATGTAATTCCGTCCTCAACCACCGCTTTGTTGCTCTTGAGCTGTTTGAGGGCCATCCTAATCACATACAGACTGATGTCCGGAATATCTTCTGTGTAGTGTCGGGTTTATTTGGCTCTTGGATCTTTATCCAAATCATCAACAAGCTTAGCTACTGAGGTATATAACTAACCGTAGAACCTTTTGATCTCCCTCAATACCTCTAACTTAGTAGACGCTACACTGCCGTCTTCCGTCTTCAGTTTCGTCAATTGACTCTGCCCAATAGACAAGTCTCTTGCGAACACTTTAGAGCCCTTATTTTGCTCTATCGTATCTTTATTATGATTGGTATTAAAGACACGGACATCGTGTCGCGAGGACTTAGAGATCAGTCTATGGAGCTGCCAATATGCTTCAGCGTCCTCGGAAGTCTGCAATGTCAATGAGTGTAATTCTGCCATAAGGTCGAGGGTCTGATCGGATAGTTTTTGAGGTCTATCTTTCTGGCGTGGCGTGAAGAAAACTTCCCCTACCTTGTAGACATTTTCTACAACCTGTTGTTGACATAGTCCACAGAAACGCAATCCTCCAGGCCAGAGAAGCGGTTTGCGAGCTCTCGGGGTTTTGTATATGGGCTGCAGTAGGTCGGAGCGTGGACTTCATTAGTCGAGACCTTTCCAGTTTGACATGCCTGAAACGATTCTATTATCGCTTCCGGTTTTCACCATGTGGATCACGGAGACGTCATTGAATATTCGTCTCTTTGTAGACATAATGATGTCGATCTCATTCCTCGTGGAACCGTCGGGACTCATCCAGATCCATTTCCTATGAGGTGGCTTCTTGAAGAAGGAGTTCATCATAAAGAGTTCCTCCCTCTCCAGAAAGTCGGCCAACCTCTGGCCCTTGGGATTCCTCCGCCTACATCCAAATTGTGTATATTATATATAGATACACTTAAACCAATGCAAGTACACATATTCATGCATACAAATATTTGCATTATTTATTAGCCATTATTATATTAGTGTACATATTGTTAAATTCTTTATAATTTTTGTATCTGTGCCTGAAAATAAAATAAGGGAGTAATAGTGAAGAAAGGGAATTCAATAATTTTTATTTTCGCACATTCATTTTCTTTTTAAATATTTATTGTGATTTGTGATTTTGTAACAATTAATCTTTTTTTAATTAAATTTTCATTTGCCTCTGTACACGAGACAAAAGTCATATCTGATCTAGTATCTAGTATCTATATGCTGTATTTAGTATCTTTATAATTCTTCAAAAGTATCTTACGTTGCGTTGACGTGCAGCGTGCGGAAGATGCGGGGACAGAGCTCGGTAGAGGTCAAATGTTCAAGGTTGTTGGCGGCTATGCCCACCTTAACTGCCAAGGCTTTTTGACTAAGATGAAAGAGTAAGGTTTGTGCAGTTAGGAAATGTAAATTTAGGGGCTCACTTTTTCTAAATATTATGATGAATTTGATACATATTTGAATGACCTTGAATTAGCACAATGTCTATAACCCTTAGTGTTTCCGGTAAATAAATAGGTAGGTGCATTTTGATAGGTAAACTCTATCCATGACGTCGATCGGTTCAATTCTATACAAATATATCGGGTTACTGAAAAATAATGCTCTTGAAGGACATGTCTACACGCCACACCTATTGTTAATACCTTTCTTTTTTTCGTGCGGAAATCCCTTCGGATGCCCCGCCAGCCAGCGGGGGTGGTTATGTCGGGCTTGAACCGACTATAACGGCACGCCGTCTCGGGTCTACAGACGCCGGGGTGTAAGGTTGCCCATAGAGCATATCCCTCGCACCCCGGCAGACCCTGTTTCGAGGTGGCCCCCTCGGGTTTGGGAACCACGGTGTCCCCGTCTTGCCCCGGTTTGGGGGAGGGGCGCTAGTCGCCCCACCGTCCCGTCCTGCTTCTGCTGGGGTGACAGGCGGCCTCACCGGCCACCCCCGCCTATTGTTAATACCTAAATAGCGATTTGGGCTTATCTATATAAGGTGTCACAAAATTAGGTCTCTGAATTTGGTGAGATGACATGGTATCGACAAAATATGTATCTGAAACATAAAAAAAATATCGGGTAAAATAATATAAAAAAAATAAAAATAAAAAAAAATAAAACAAAAACAACACCAGCGACCAGCGTCACGTGACGCGACGAGCACACGTGACGCTGGTCGCGATTTAGGTATTTCCCACACATCCGCTTGGAGAATACTGCGAGGACAAGGACTGCACGCCTACCACTTTCTGCGGGTGCAAGAGCTCCTTACCACAAATTTTGATCCGCGGTTAAGATTTCGTAGGTGGTTAGTGGAAGATCCTACCAGAAAAATTTTGTGGACAGACGAGTCCACTTTTACAAGAGTGGGCTTCTTTAATATTTACAATGCACACTGGTGGTGTTTTTCATATTTTTTTTATTTTACACGATATTTTTTTTTTTGTTTCAAATACATATTTTGTCGATACCAAGTCATCTCACCAAATTCAGAGACCTAATTTTGTGACACCTTATATATATAAAAATGAAGCACCGAAATGTTTACGCGCATAACTTCCGACCGACTACACCAAATTGGATAATTTTTTGTTTTTGTGTTCGTTATTGTCAGGACAAGGTTTGTGCGAAACATTTTTTTTTGTAAAATCCTCGGGTAAGGTGCTCTAATTACATAGGGGCGAAGCCAGTGAGTACAGCTAGTTAACCATAAATATCCAGTAATATTGGTAACTAACGATTTAAATAGTAGATACATACAATATAAACACCATTACCGGCTTTTCAAAATATTGATACAGATTTTTTCAAATCTTTTATTGTTGTCTAACAGTGTGCATCGTGACCCCCGGCATGAGGTCGGGGGAGGCGGGGGAGGGATCGGAGCTGGCGGAGTTTGGCGCGCGCTGGCCACCGCCCTACAACCAGGGCTACGGATGGACGCGCTCCGCCACGCCTCAGCACCCACCCGCACATCACCTCGCCAGGCACTCCAGATCACATCAGGTAAAATCAAAAACAAATAGAATTTTAACCGCCCCCGCTGGCTGGCGGGGGGGTATCCGAAGGGATTTCCGCACGATAAAAAAAAAAAAGGTACAAAGCAATTTGGTTAGATAGATAGATTTGTTGTACAAAATGTAAACTAGGGGCGTAATGAGAATGTATTGCGCCCCTAGTTTACATTTTGTTGAACTGTTGCTATGTTGAGCTGGGAGTGCACTACATTTTGGAGAAATCAGACTTTGAAATTTTTGAAGGGTTATTATTCCTCCAAGTTAAGTTCGATTTTCAATTTTATTTATTCTAAACCTTTCGAGTATCAAGTTGTATTTACATGCCAAGTTTGGTCAAAATAGGTCGATTAGTTCAGGAGGAGTAGCGTCACAACCGAAATACACCGAGTGGAGTATAGAGAGCTTTTCGCTCGATTTCATCTCACTCTCAGCTCAAAAAAATATATTGAAAGATACGTTGTTGGTCTGCAGTATTCCAACGTCTAGTAGTAGTAGTCCGTTTAATCAAACTGTGCACGACACAAATAGACTATAGACACATGTGCCAGTGACACGTAGATTAAGTAAGCGTGAATATAATGAATAAATTATGAAAATGTTAGATTTACGTAAATTAAAACGTAATTATGTAATAACTTTGATATTAAGCTAAGATAAATAGCTTACTACTGTTAGGAGTTAGTTTTCTGAGTAATTAAGTATGTTAGAGCCAAATTTAATAAAGAAAGTACATTCCCAGAAAAGCATAATTGCAAATATAATTACGTAAATGCATTACTCAGAATCTAACATAACTTCGTATAAATAGGAAATACGACTTTGTATATTAGTATGTAAGTTTAATTACACCCCGCGACTGCCTCCCACGCCGTAAGAAGCGAATATGCGCTCCCCCGGCTGGTGCCATTTTATTATATAGTAGCTCGCGGGAGGCAGGGCCCATATATAAGTCTGAGGGGTCAATCCGCCCGTCATTCAGTAGCCCGACGTCGCACGGTACAGATGTAAGTACCTATCGTCGTGCAAGTCTTATTGCTACCAATGTACATATATGCTATGTAATTAATATGTAAAACATAAGTTCTATAAATAAATGGAAATGCGGAGGTGAGGTAATTTGGATCGCGGGCCAGCACTACAAAAGACTATAAAAGCAGGGACCATTTGTTAGGAAAATATTGGACATGGAGCAACAAGTAGACAACAAGAGTCTCTCAAGGAACAAGGAAGCTCAACAGGAAGTAGTAGATCAAGAGTAGTGCTGGGCCAAGTACATCCGATGCCTCACTGACGTCAATGAAGTCCACCCATCCAAGTGTTTCATTCTTCGACTCAACATCCATCAAATACAGTCCACTGAAGGCGACCGCGAAGTAGTGGCAGTCTATTTGGAACCTTATCAGGTCATAGTCTGTTACGAACCACGGTCCTTAACACAAACAACTGCAACTCCTCAGTAATCATATAACGACAGTTTTGACATTTGTAATTTGTATCATCGATGCAGCAAACTAAACGTTTTTTTTTTTTTTTAAAGAATATTAGTAACCGAAATTACTAACATTCCCCCTAACCCCTCCAGCTAAGCTAAATTGCTTGTGTTAGGAGTGGGTTCACGTCGGTAGTGTAATGGCCAGGATTCGAACCCGGGACCTCTCGATCGTAGGGTCGACTCCTTAACAACTAAGCTACCGACGCTTCTAAACTTGATAGATACATTTACAAGCACCTAGTACCAAGAAAATGAAACACGTGGTCGATACTTGACCCTGCATCAGATACAACCTGCTCAGAAGGTAAAAATACAGAAATGAAAACAGGACTGTTATACAATCTATATACTATTATAAAATTATAAATTATTTATGTCTGTACAAGTATTTTTTTGAATATCGGCAAAATTAAAAAAATACTTGGGTTATGTTAAATGAACGATTCTGGACATAAATATTTTTTTGGAATTCTTGTCTATTCTGTTTGTTTGTTCGCGATGGACGCAAAAACTACTGAATTGATTTTGATGCGATTTTTTCCATTAGAAAGGTCTTGGTCAGACTTAAAATCTGCCGTAAGTTTCATTGCAATTGGTTAAGTAAAACCAGAGATATGACAAAAAATGATAAACAACCTGTACGCAGGCGGAGCCGCGGGCATCAGCTAGTAATCTATAAAAAACAAAGTCCTGTTATAGTAATGATCGTTTATAAGTCGAGAATGGGCGGAGCGTTTGTCATGATCTTTGATTTTTTAGATTTGGTGTTCTTTTTTTTGCGGAAATCCCCCCACGCTTACCCCACTGCCGGCCAGTGAGGGTACTCATGTCGGACTTGACCCGACCAAATCCGGATGTAAGGTGGCAAAATAAGGCTATTTCCTCACACTCCGACTGTCCCTAGGCCATCTACGGCCCCCTCGGGAAACTGTGCAAATACGAAACATTCACGAAATAAATTCAGCTGACTTACCTTAGTGACCTACATAATTTGATTCTAAGGCAGACCGAAGTTTGCCGGGTCAGCTAGTATAATATATTATTTAAGTAAATTTGGACATTCCTGTTAGTTTCTTTCAGTCTTAATGTCCTACTTGCAAGCTGATGAAACACACATTGAAAGCTCACGCAAACGCAACCAACGTTTGGAAGTTATACTCGATGCTACCAGTGGTTGCAGGACAACCGGCACACGAGCTACGAGGCAGAAGACGCGCGGGGGCGCGCACGTGGCGGAGTCTACTACTCGCCGCCGGGCACCTCCTACACTATCGTCGAGCGGCCGGCTTCCTCGCACGGCCATCATACTTCTTACTCTCATCACTACGCAGGCAAGCTTTCCCGCGCTCCTTATCTCGGCTCCACTACTATTGCTAATAGTGCAGGTAAGTCTCGCTTCTTATCATATCTGCCAACGGGGCGCAATTACTCCCGGAAAATAATGCGATTTCCTCTGAACCCAATAATTTATTTATTAATTTATATAAATATTCAGCCTAGTACCAGTCACTTCAAATTGGATAGATGGGGAATTTAGGTAGTAGATTTTGTCAGATATACACATTATAATATAAGACAAGCTAATTGCCACTTATCAGCCAGTAATGCTTCCAAATCCTTGAGAATTTTCAAATACAATAATCTACTAGCAAAAGTAGTTCTGCTCTTTTAACTCAGACACGCTTCTAAGATCAGCTATTTCGCAAACTTTAGGATTGCTTACTTCTATAGCTGATAGTGCTCTAAGATTTCATCATCTGTGAATATAGTATCTTCCAATAAAATCGAATAAAACGAAGTCTTCATATTGCATAAACCCTTTTGTGCAGCCGGTGTAACGAGCTTGAGGAATAGCACAAATCACCTGAACGGCAAGAAACGGCCAATATCGCCGGAGCAGGTACTCCGACTGTTCGGGCAGGGGGGCGCTGCGGCTCTGGGCAAGGCTCTGCCGCCCTCGCATGCACACGCCGCACCCCCCCTCCCCGCACCTCTGCCTGCACGGAGGCATTCACCTGCAAGTAGCCCCAGCAGCACTACCCATCATGTAAGTCCTCTTAATATAAGAATTGATTACATTTAATAGGTGCGATGTCTTCCGAAAGACTCTTTAGTTAATCAAACCGAAATATCTCCAGCATTAGAGCGCATCAATAACATACCTAATTACCTGTGTAATTAAGATGAGCGTAGGTTATTCACAGACTCAGTTATTTATTCGGTAAACATTACAATATTCTCCATAAAACAAACGAATAACTTGTCTTGAGATGTTGGAATTTCAGTGCAGTTAATTAGTAAATCAGTATTAGGGCACAAAAAATGACACTGAGTGATTGAAGTTCTAAATATAGCTGAATATGAGTCAAGCGGTGTGGGGAGTCGGGGGTGTCATGTTTGTAAATTATTCTAGGGTGAGGCCGTACACGCTAGTCGATACCGCTACTTTATTCATGACTACGGCGGTCGCCGTTTAGGTACTGGCAATATGGACATGACCAAACTTCATTGGATGCGTTTTGGTTTAGTCTAGGTAGGTTAATAACTGATTTAAAATAACATATTTAGCGTCACGCCGTTGTTTTGATGCCTAGTGAACTTTAAGCAAACCTACAAATAGTTAAAATATTTTTACTTAAATGGGTATTTTGTCGCTGTAGTAAATTCATAGGCGTGTCCACACAAAGTTTACTATGTCATGGTCAACAGTGGACGCAGCTGTCAACGTCACATTCAGTCTATGTCAGGAGACAGTCCGGTCTATAGCGTATTTTTTAGTGAATTTATATTAATTATAGTAATTTTTGTAAGATACGTCGACGTGCGTGGGGCCTGATTACATTTTGCATAGTAAAATTGGGCATTGAAAATACGTATTGAATTTATTGGACACTCTCTCTAACGAGATTATATAATCAAAAGAAGGAGACTCTAAATATGTCTTTCTTTCCATTTCTTTTCATAATAATTGAGTAGTTGACATTGAAAATGAAAGCATAAAAAGTTACGAAATAGTGCGTAATGTTCGTAAGTGTAAACAACTGGTTTAGTGCCTTCTTATATCTAAAATCAGTTTCAAATTGGATCCCGTCGAGAATTATGAGGTAGGTATATACTGCTATTTTTTTTCCAGTTTGTATTAAAGTATACGTATTACCATACAAGCCGAAGTTAGCTAATTTAATAAAAAAGGGAAAGCTTTAGATCCCTTTTTAGGAATATTGCACGCACTAGTGTGAATTTAGAAACAGTCTAAGTTTATATGGAGAACAAGTATGTAAGCACATTTTAAAATCAATATGTGTACCAATACATTAAATAAAATAAAGCATTCATGGTTTACGATAATGGTCAATGTCAAACACATAATGACGTATTTTTGCACGCTTGCAGCTGACGTTATGGGCTTTAGGAAAGCTTTTCAAACTTTGAACCTTTATAGCTACATTATTTCCATTTCTTTTCATAATATATGTATATTATGACGGCATCCGGCATCGTGACTATCCATACAAGCGCAGATCAAAATGATGGCTTTATGGCTCCGGCGTTCTCGCCTCTGTTGGGGTCACAGTTCTAACCTTACCTAACCCACTTTACTTATTTTCGGAATATAAGCCGAGCGAGGCAAGAAGTGCGAAATATCCAACAGTGGTGGCCAACTTGGTGGTAGACACCGGGACTAATCAGGTAATACGATTAGTCCCGGTGTTGCTCTGTCCACCACTGGTGGCCAGCGGAACATAATTTCGTAATTTGTCTCTCTGTCCACCAGTGGTGGCCAAATTGGTGGTGGACACCGGTACTAATCACTTAAATTTAGGGGGAAATCGGCGGTCACATATAGTGCTTATGACCTGCCGCCATTTCATCCACCCTGCGTATAAGATAATCGATGACGATTATTTCATGTAGAGATGATAGTAATAGTAAAAGTAATACAAGTTATGCAACCAATTTCAAAGTATTATTTTTAGGGTTGCGTAGCCAAATGGCAAAAAACGGAACCCTTATAGATTCGTCATGTCTGTCTGTCTGTCCGTATGTCACAGCCACTTTTTTCCGAAACTATAAGAACTATGCTGTTGAAACTCGGTAAGTAGGTAGATGTATTCTGTGAACCGCATTAAGGTTTTCACACCAAAATAGAAGAAAAACAATAAATTTTGGGGGTTTCCCCATACTTAGAACTGAAACTCAATTTGTTTTTACATTAATCCCATAAGTATGGGGTGGGGTATCTATGGATAGGCCTTCAAAAATGATATTGAGGTTTCTAATATCATTTTTTTCTAAACTGAATAGTTTACGCGAAAGTTTCTAAAGTGGTAAAATGTGCCCTCCCCCCCCCTGTAACTTCTAAAATAAAAGAATGATAAAAAAAAGATGATTGAACGAGATCTAGTAAGTAGTTTTTTTTAATACGTCATAAATCGAAAACTGCAATTTACCTTTCATTCAATCAACTCGACAGCTATGCATAAAAAACAATGCAGTCTGAAACCTGCGTGTCCCACAGCAGCCTGTAAAACCTCTTTCACCCGAATTCAATTCAATAGTTTGAGCTCCAAAATGTACAATAGCACATGAAAGCTCACAAATATCAGGTCAAAACAAATCCGAAGTTAAGAAGGAAATTATGGAATGGCTACAATAGCTTGACTACCACAAAACAGAATATTTTACAATACATTTTTTTTTTACGTGCGGAAATCCCTTCGGATACCCCCCCGCCGGCCAGCGGGGGTGATTATGTAGTGTCTCGACTAAAACCGCACGGTGTCCTCCCCAAGTGTCCGTTGCCGGGCACCCCGGGTAAGCCCTCGAAAGGATAACCCCGGCATAAAAAATCCTATCATAATAATCCATCAACAACTACACGCTCCCTTACAACATGCATACCCCTATTCGTTTTCACTTACATCAACACACCTTCACACACATGCACACTCAAACACAAACAAACACACACACACACACACATATATACCAGTAATATACTAAATAACTATTAATAGTACTTACTATACTTCGAAACAACTATAAGCCCGCTGTACAGCCACAATCCTTATGTATATAACGTATCAATGTCCACGGTCTGAACTTTACTGCCTCCCAAAATACAGGCATTAGCCTAGCTTGGGAATTAGTAATCATCATCCTGAGAAAAATGTAATCACCATATCGTTGTCAAAATAATGATTGTAACCATTTTGCGACAGTTAATTGTTAATGTCGGATAGTGTTTTATTGGGATTTTTCATAGCAGCAGGGAATCAGGAACAATACTCTCGAGGATACATGGAAATAGAGATAAAAATGTACAATGTCTCAAACCACGATGACAACCATAAAGTTAGCCAAGACAGGCTAACTTTGCACTTCGATATCATTTATTATTGAACATGTATGAATTCTGTTGTTGCTCCCTTCCGTACGTTAACGTACTTAACATAAAACCCTACCGACCCAACCATTCAAAATCTGAATACGTTATCACAAAGTAACAACCCTAATCGATTACAGTATTACCTACTAAAGAGCGTCTTAACGCAAACAGGAAGCGAATGGTTAATCACGGTTTGAAAGTGTAAGGTTTTTTGCAGTAAAGTTGTATGAACCGGCGCTATTCCCGCGTGACTAGCTCGTTCGTGAGTGATTGCCTGATTACGGCGAGGTAACACTTGTTGATGTGATGTGTAAAAAGAGACTGAATATATTACAAGATTTTCCACTCACTTTTACACAAGTAGAATGCCTTATTAGGTAGTCAGCCTAATACGGCACTCTCGATGGTAACTTGTACAATGGTTGCCCGTACTTGTATTCAATCACAATAACAGAATGTTCATCTTCTCAGATCCATTACTTCCATCTTTTTACAACTTTGCAAAATCTGCTAAGTGCAAATAGTATAAAAAAGTATTTCAGGTAGCGACGATGTGCTGGATTTCTTTTGACCATATTTCTTTTCTATTTCGTTCATCCCCGCTCTACGCTTATGCTAGCACTCAAGGAGACCGTAGCGTATTCAACAACCTCTGCAAGTTTTATTTAAACAGAATTCTCGTAATCAATTAAATTTCATTAATCATTAAACTCTACGGAGAAGAGAACACGGCTACAAAGTATAGAACTCGGCCCGACTACGAACGAAGCATAAAGCCCCTCAATTAATTAATGCGTAACTGCCATGAAAGACTGGATGCGAAAGGCGGAGAATCGGGTGCTTTGGCGAACACCGGGAGAGGCCTATGTAGGGTAGTGGACTGCAAAGGGATAATTGATTGATTGATTTATACCTGGGTACCCGGGCTTCGCTCAGGGTTATTGATCTTTAACGCCATCTCGTTTGTATTCAGGTACCTTTTTTTTTTTTCGTGCGGAAGTCCCTTCGGATATCCCCCCGCCGGTCAGCGGGGGCGGTTATGTCGGGCTTGAACCGACTAAAACCGCACGCCGTCTCGGGTTTTAATACGCCGGGGTGTAAGGTTGCCCATAGAGCATATCCCTCGCACCCCGATGTATTCAGGTACCTTTTTTTTTATCGTGCGGAAATCCCTTCGGATACCCCCCTCGCTGGCCAGCGGGGGCGGTTATGTCGGGCTTGTACCGACTAAAACCGCACGCCGTCTCGGGTCTACAGACGCCGGGGTGTAAGGTTGCCCATAGAGCATATCCCTCGCACCCCGACTGACCCTATGCCATCTCCGGTTTCGAGATGGCCCCCTCGGGTTTGGGAACCACAGTGTCCCCGTCTTGCCCCGGTTTGGGGAAGGGGCGCGTCGTTGAATAAATTGTCGCGTATACCTTCAGCCTTTTTAGTTTGCCGCTTGTCTTGCCGTACATATTTCCTCGAATATTGCAGTGACAATGTCAATGGAAATGAGGGTTTACATTGCCACTTCATATGTATTTTCAATCTGACTTTGGGCAATGGATAACGTGAAAATTGTCGCAGCGTCGGCGCCCTGCCTTGTGAGATCAATTATTTAAAAATGTTAAAAAAAATAGAATTTAAAAGAGGCGTCGTCGTCCTAGGAGTTTATTAATATTCATGTAGGTCCATAAAATAACAACAAGATTTTTTAATAAAATTAATTTATTCTATTATCTACTACCGCGGCTCCACCCGCGTGAAATTCTCATCCCATTCCCGCTCCTTGGGAACCTAATTCATGGATAAAAAGCCTAGCCTAGCCTATGTGTCATTTCAGACTATAATTTATCACTGTACGAAATTTCAGCCATATTCGTTTAGCCGTTTTTGCGTGAAAGAGTAACAAACATACAAATATATATAACATACTTACAAATTTCCATGTTTATAATATTAGTAGGATAGTCCGCTCGCATTGTCGCGCGTTGATCTCCACAAGAAAAACTGTCAAATTAGGTTAAAATGATCCGTTATTCTCGCGTTTCCCAGTTTATTCCCCACAATCCCCACTTTTCTTACTAAACAAGTTGCCTCTAAAAGAATAGAAGGTTACACTAATGTCATAACAAATGCTATTTTCCATTCCATTTTTACTTCTTTAGAATTTTTATAAATATTAATTTGAAATAAAATATGCATGAAGGAATATTACAAGAGTATCTGAAGCATGGTTTATAAGCGAATCGGGGCTGATCCATTGAAATATCAGACCGATTGTAGCTAGGCAGGCGGCGCGGCGTGGCGCACCGACCCATGCCTTTTACCGCGCTTTACCAAAGAGTGGATTGGGATAGCTTGTATTTTCAGAAATGTTAAACGTTAAACATAAAAAATGTTCAGACAACAAGAGGGAACGCTTTATTGCCAATGAAACCCGAGTCGGGCACAATATTGAGGAAAACAAATCTATGCACACATTGACGACTCTAGAAATTGTTTTCTTTTTACATATAAGTAACGTAGGTTTCAAACTATTGGTAATCTTAGGATTGCAGCTGCGTTATATTGAAGTACCTACTTACTAGAATAAAATTACACATTTATTATTTATTCAGAACATAGTTTGACAAAAATTAAGTACCTGGATGACCAAGGATTTTTTTTGGTCGCTCCCGAAACCCCTCCGTATACTAAATTTCATGAAAATCTTTGGAGCCGGTTCCGAGATTCAGATTATATATATTTTTGATATATATATATACATTATATATACATAATTTAAATCCAAGGAAAGAACGGTGAATCACATAGAAATTACTAGTGCGATAGATATATCACTTATTGCACGTTGAAATAGTACTAAAGAACTAGAGGTTACTTTACACACGCAATATATAAAAGTCTATCGTAATATAAAGCAAACACGTTACGTGGTGAAAAATGTATAAATTTGGATGGCAAGTGAAGCGTTATAAAGTAGGGTGCGTGTATTTTTTAAAGCCATCAAGCGAACCGCAAATGCGAGTTAAATGTCAGGTTGGTAGTTAATAAATCAGGCTAAATGGTCTAATTTATTATAGATTTTTTACATTTTATTAGATCGAATTGTAGTTTTACTGTATAATAATTATGATATTTGGTAACATAGTTGAACCGACTTGTCTTCAGACGCCGGGGTGTAAGGTTACCCATAGAGCATATCTCTCGCACCCCGACTGACCCTGGGCCATCTCCGGTTTCGAGATGGCCCCCTCGGGTTTGAAAGTAGAGTACCCGTCTTTTGATTTGGTACGTCGCGAAAAAGATACTTCGATTTCGTGAAGCGGTCTGTCTATCACACAAAGCTTGATATATTTTTATTATTTTTAAAGTAGTTAAAACCGAAACTCTACTTAGTTTGAATGTTTCATAAAAACAGACGGTTTTCACTATGTCTATGAAAGTATCAAACTGTCAGTCCGATGTACGAACTATAGCTTCGATTTAAACTACTCTGAAGAGATATTAAGCTGTAAACAGCGCTGTGCGATAAAGAGAACTCTCTTAAAAACTGCAAGCCTGCCATGAAAAGCACATCCGCAATAGCGTGTTGAAATTCCGGGAAATCGGTATCATGAAACGCACTTCTCCCACAATCGGGCCCGAAGACAGTACATGACAGTTCATTCGGCCTAAACCCTACCATGAAACGACTTGAAACCGCAAAATTCTAAATTTCGACAGCCCGCCAAAAAATAAATTAAAATTAATACACGATACATACTGGTAGCAATTCTGTTGGTCAAAAACTCTCTAAACTAAACTAAAAAAACCGTTCCCGCAATGGGAACGCACAGGTAGATTTCGTGAACCAATTAATATTATTTTATTAACATGTTTAATTTTTTTTTCTCGAAAACTTAACTCGTTAACTTTTAGCGAAAAACTTTTCAGCCATTTATTTTAGACTTAAAAATTCCACCCGTTCACGAACTTAAACTAAGTTTACACCCAAGCAATTTTTGACCGCAGTTTGAAAGCGATCGGGGCAAAAATGCGACCGTGACAGTGCCGCAAATTTTGGGAAGTGGAACCATACATATATATATATATATATATATATATATATATATATATATATATATATAAACTTTTTGACCAGTGGTCATTTCGGACTCAGGGGGTCATAACTAGACCTCCTATGAAGATTTTTTTTTTAAATTCGACAGTAGTCAAGAAACCAATAGGTAGATCCATTTCATCGAAATCTACCTAAAATCACTAAAATTTAGTTTAGTGATGTCAAACGACGTTTTGTATTCTGAAAACGTCTGACTAAACTATTATTAGTTTGACACAACCAAAATTAGTTTAGTTACTGAACTTAGTCCAAATTTGCTTATTTGTTATTCTGTTGTACGTCCTAAACGTCTAAAATTAGAAACGTCACACTAAAATTAGACGCCATCTAAAATACTCCCGACTAGTTAATAGTGATTTGTAATGTTGTTAAAATTTTGTGGCAAATAACATTTTTGGGATGAATAACGATTTCGTGATTTTGGCTATGGCCAATCGAAGTCAAAGTCAAAGTAAAAAATCATTTATTCTGTATAGACCATTAATACGGCACTTACAAAACGTCAAAAAAAATTAATCTAATGTTTGACCGGTTCGAAACGCGGCCCTGTCCTGAGAAGACTCCGGCAAGAAACTCAGCGGGCCGTTTTTTTTTTTGGTCTATTTACGAACATGTTTACTTAACCTAATTACAATATTTCATTTGAGTAGCATATAGAGAGAGCAAACAGTTCATATCCAAGCTTGTTTGTCATCTAAATAGTCTTGAATTTTATAATAGCCTTTTTGGCAGAGTTTACTTTTACTTTGTCTTTTAAATTTATGAAGAGGTGATTCTTCATTTCACTAGGAAGCTTGTTGTGGAAGCGTACACAGTTACCCTGAAAGGAATTACTAATCTTGTGGAGTCGACTATTACAAACCACAAGATTGTTTTTATGTCTAGTATTTACGTTATGTATATCACAAAGCCTTAAAAAATTGGAAATGTTTCTTCTAACATACAAAAGATTTTCAAAAATATATTGAGACACTACAGTTAGAATGTTTATTTCTTTGAACTTTTCTCGGAGGGAGATTCTTGGGCCCAACTTATAAATTGCCCGCACAGCCCGCTTTTGCAATACAAAGATTGTATTTAAATCAGCGGCTTTACCCCAAAGGAGAATGCCGTAGCTCATAATACTATGGAAATAACTGAAATAAACTATTCAAGCGGTATCTATGTCTGTTAAAGTCCTAATCTTTTTCACAGACAAATTCGGGCAGAATTAATTGAAATAATTTTAATTAAAAACATATAATTAGTTTTAAATGAAGCTATTTTTTATACATATAATCACCAAGAATTATGTTTTACTTAAAGCTATTTTTATTGATTAAACATGTAATCAACAAAGAGACAAAAATAAAGTATTAGGCAAGAAATCAAACGAGCTTCTTACGCATGCCCTTGCAAGAAAGCAATAGCGGTTTACAAAAAATACAAGAAGTACCAAAATAACACTAACCTATAATAAAGTTGGTCCAACTTTATTATTGGTTAATGTTATTGCTATGGCTTGAAACACGTGCTGAAGTGATTGCTGCTGCTAAGATCTCAGCAGCATGTAGTGTAGCAGCACTGCTGTCTCTCAATGCAGCAGCAATCACATCAACACTATGTCGAATAGTTTCTTGTAAGGTGCTATTGCTTTCATGCAGGGCATTTACTAAGTTTTCATAGGCAGGAGGTCGTGAAGGCCTAGGCAAGATGCGGCGTCTCGGCTCAATCCGATGGCGAATGGGGCCAGCTTCTGCCGAGACACCAGATTGAGACAGTTGTGGCTGCTGTACCTCCTGAGGCTACTGAGGAGATTGTACAGAGGGCAGCAATAGAGATACAGGTGGCGAGCTGCTCAATGTAATTCCCTATAATAAATATCAAATTGTTCATGTATATCAAATCAAGCAATCGGAATACAGACTACAGCTTTACTTAATGGCTTCTGCAGTAGAATCACCGCAATTTCGCCAATGTCAAGTGAAATATAATAAATGTTTATAAAATTATTAATGGCGAAGACGCCAATGTCAAGTTTTTTGGTATCACCAATTTCCTTGCCAAATTTTTAACTGATCTCTGTCATGTCACGTCATATTGACTTGAACATATTCCAGCCAGAGATAGTTTAGTTGCGTAGATAACAAAAAGGTTTACACCGGGTTGCCAGGCTAGTGAACTGAATAAAACCGTTTTTACTTAGCTATGACTAAGAAAAATAACGGTTTGTTTACTGTTAGATCCATAATATGCATTAATAATCATTTTTCGGCATTCTAAAAACCTAAGAATATAGTTTTTAAAGAATTTATTAATTCACTCTTTATCATTCATTCTTATTTTTTTAATAACGGTAACACTTTCATATTTAAATTTTGGTGATGTCAGATTCAAATTTGGTGCTGTCATATTGAACACCATATATATTCGACGTAACAGCAGAATAGCATTCGCTCTAAATTTCTCTAAAATAAGAAAATTTAGAGATTTTTTTTTTTTTTTAAAAAGAATATTAGTAACCGAAATTACTAATATTCCCCCTAACCCCTCCAGCTAAGCTAAATTGCTTGTGTTAGGAGTGGGTTCACGTCGGTAGTGTAATGGCCAGGATTCGAACCCGGGACCTCTCGATCGTAAGGTTGTCTCTTTAACCACTAAGCTACCGACGCTTACCTAATATTCAAAGTCAGATTAAATATTTGTTTGGTGATGTCAGCAACAGAGTTGCTACCACTATGTAACTTTATACTTCTCTATACTTTGATAAGGAATGTATTTTTTAATATGTTGGTTCATAATAGTTAATTTTTTTTTAAGAAATATATTGTAACCGAGAACTTCCTTCATATGTGTTTGATTCACTCCCGAACATCCTTTCTGGTCCCAACCGAAAGAACGAAATCTGAAGTAACTTCATGGTAACTAAATGACACACACGGAATCGCGAAAACTTAAAAACGGCGGTTAGATCACTAGCGAAATCCGATAAGACGACTCATGTTATGGGACTCATAGTATACAATAAGTTACCCGCCAATGTATCCTTCAAAGTCAGATTAAAGAAATGGCTTATCGAGCAGGCATTTTACTCGTTTGACAAACTGCTAACAGTAAAATATACTTAGATATTAAGGTAATGACTTCCAGAATTTGAACTATTTAATTAATATAAATAAATAAAATATATAAATAACAATTATTGTTATACACATACACATCAACAATTATTGTTGATGTGTATTTTTAATTTTATTTATATAATTTAGCCCACCGCGACCCGTTCACCCACCAACTTCTCCCACTGACCCACCAGTGCACAAAGCTGACATTTTGAATTCTGACTTACTTATAGAAATTGACAAATCAAACTGCTTATTATTGTATTATACATTTAATGCTGGTATGCTTAACAGATAAGTAAGTATTGTAATTTTTGGTGTGTAATATTATTACGAATAAATGAGTTATGAGTTTGTAGAATATACTGCTTCCGGGCTGTTTGGCCGTGGTCCATCGGAAACTTGTATTCCAGACGTTTCGTCGATCACTGCGGTCGACATCTTCAGTGGTACACGTCGGGACGCTGTCGAGTGCGGAGAACCTTCCTCGGTGGCGAACTCGGTGCGACTGATGTAAAGGCCCGAGTCACTGGCGTATTTATAAGCGCAGTTGGAGGGGGCAAACGACGTGATCGCTCCTGATTGGTTGAGAGATGCGTAGCCGATGCGCTCGATCCTGATTGGTCGAGGCTAAGCAAGGGGGTTACCGGGGATGGTGGCGGCTTCGTCATGTTTGAATTGTGATGACACGCGGCTCTCAGTGCTGGATACCATTCTTTTTGGATCATCATCTCCAAAAAGATTGGTATCCAGCACTGAGAGCCGAATGCGCAGTGATCGACGAAACGTCTGGAATACAAGTTTCGGATGGACCACGGCCAAACAGCCCGGAAGCAGTATATTCTACATGAAACGCCGGCCGTGAAAGCCTTAAGATTTATATTGAGTTATGAGTTATGAGTTATGACACTTCTTTCGTTCGTGTTTCGTGCGCGCCCGCAATTGCGGATGTACATTTCATGGTAGACCTACTGTAAGTGAGCCGATCTTAGCCGGACTCTGACTCTTCTTCCCGACGAACGTGCCAAATCAAAAGCCCGGTACTGTAAGTAATTTTCGTCTTTACGAACTCTTTTCTATGCTCTAAAGAAACTTTTAACTTCAAATATGCGGATAAAGCACAAAGGTTTCGACTTTCGCAGTAAATTTTTGTGAGAGCATACCTTTTTTTTTTTTTTTTGTGAGAGCATAGCTAACAGGTGTAAGAAAGCAGACTTGTATGAAATGAATGTTTTACAATAAGAAGCAAGAATTCTTTAGAAATAAAGTTTTAAAAACAAATTGTTCGTGGCTACTATAATAATACGTATCAACTAATGATTTCAGGCTAAAAAACAGGCGAAGAACAAATCCGACTACTGTGCCGGGTTTAGCCGCATTCTAGAACAATAATAGATAAATAATACAAGCTAGTTAAGTTGCTGTATGCTTACTGTGGGTTTAAGTAGCGCTGTGTAGAGTGTCCTACGATATTTATTTATTAGTAGCTGTTGCCTGCGGCTTCGCCCGCGTGGATGTCGGTTATTGCGACCCCTATTTCATCACCGCGTAGGTCGATATTTCAAAAACGGTCAAAGGCATATTTATTTACAACTGACCCGTTCCGGCTTCGCGCAAGTGAAAATGTTAAGTTGGCAAAGATTTATCGCAATTGCTTCGCTGGCGTGGGTATATGGATATATTAATTTTAGACTAGTATAGTTTAAGTAGTCAAAAAAGTTAAATGGTAAGAATGTAGAAACTAGAAAGGGAGGCCTTTGCTCTGCAGTGTTACAAGACAGACTAATAATAATTATGTTTGTAATTTTGCTCAATAAATTGTATAGTGACCTTAATTACAATTAATTATAGGCCTTCTGATATATAACGATGTAGCTCAAATACACCTTAACATTCATTTCATACATCGACTGTTTCATCGACCAACGGTGGCGTGGCCGTAAATAAGCTTATATATATATTATTTTTTGTTCTAAAATAATGACTCTAATGAAATGAAACTATTAAAACTACCTAATCACAGTCTCTAGCTTAATTACCGCAGTACCTCTTTGAAAACGACGTTTGCGGTGTTTCCTTTTGGGGCTAAAATGACTAAATTACTCGCTGAGCTGACTCTGGAGCATGCAACATAAAACTGACCTTGTGAGAAACAGCTTCTGTACATTAATTTCTAACCAGAAGCAGCTATATGAAATTTCGTGTTTCTTACTTCGAAAATAACGAACTTTCCATATAAACTTTTAACCCTTATTTCACCCTCTTTGGGGAAAAATATTATATAACGCTGATGCATGTGTTCATTCATTTCTAACCAAACGCAGGTGTATGAAATTTCGTGCTTCTATCTTTGAAAATGACGGACTTTCATACAAACGTTCACTCCTTATTTTGCCAACTTAGATGTGAAATTTACAAAAATCCTTTCTTAGTGGATGCCTACAACATAAAAGGAATCTTCTGCTAAAATTTCAAGTTTGTAGGTCCAGCGGTTTAGGATGAATCAGTCAGGACAAGTAATTATATAAGGTGTCACAAAATTAGGTCTCTGAATTTGGTAAGATGACTTGGTATCGACAAAATATGTATTTGAAACAAAAAAAATATCGGGTAGAAAAAAAAAAAAAAAATAATAATAAAAATAATAATAATAATAATATTTTTTATATTTTTAAATATATTTGTTTTTTTTTTTTTTTATATAGAATGTATTTAAAAATATAATTTATATGTATTTTAAGAGTAATAAAGAGAATAATAATAATAAACATTTATTTTCAGAATTACTTCCATAAATTTGTTAGTATCCAAAATAACTTACGACTAGTGTTAGTAATATCAAAATAATAAAGAATAGGTCCACATTCATCTGATTTGGTGGGCCACTCCGAAACCAGCACGATGTCTACTTGACTGCATGCAACTGTATCCATCGCCTCAGGATCGGAGAGTCCCACCTATCAGCCAGCGCTTTGATTATGTTATTGGGACTGCCGCGAGTACGGCATAAAAGAGAGGCGCTTCTTTTGCGCATGATCGCCGAAAAACTGTCCACGTTCGCCTCAGCTAACATGCCGGACGCGCTACAAAACCGCGGCAGTCCCATTAACACCCGGAACGTGTTATTGTATTGTATGCGCAGATCGCTATATGCCTTCTGCGTAAAGCTCACCCACAAGCTGCACGTGTAGAAGCATTGGCAAAAAGCTTTGAAAAGCGTCAGCTTTACATGCTTATTACTGTGTGCAAACCTGCGGGCCAACATGCCACATCGGACAGCCAGCGATCTGCGCTCCCGCTCAATATCAGCGTTATCTTTTAAATCCTCCGAAACCCAGTGACCCAAATATTTAAATTTTGCAACTCTGCTTAGCGGTGTACCGCACAGCATAACTGGTGGTATTCTTTCATATTTTTTATTACCTGCTTTGAAAAGCATGAACTCGCTCTTGAGTGCATTATATTTGAGTCCATGGGCCTCGGCGTAAGATTCACAAATTTTAACAAGTCTTCTCATAGCTCTGATCGATGGGCTCAATAGCACCATATCATCGGCATAACTTAAGTTATTTATGCAAATACCATCGATATGACATCCGATTCCGGTGCTGCTGAGCTCATCGATCAGACCGTTCATGTAAATATTAAAAAGCGTTGGCGAGGTCAATCCCCCCTGCCTAACGCCACACTCCAACTTGTACTAATTCAGCCCACCTTACACGATTTTGTTGGTTATCGTACCAATATTTAAACAAACTAATAACTTCCGACGGAACATTTGTGTCGCGTTCCAATTTACCCCATAGCACTTTATATGACACTAAGTCAAATGCCCTTGATAGGTCTAGGTAACACGCGTATACAGGTGTCTTTCTTGCTGTATAGTACTGCACAGTCTGCTTGAGACAGAGGATCGCGCTTTCTGTAGACAATCCAGGCCGAAATATGTCAAGTGACACCTTATATATATATAAGGTGTCACTTGACACTGGTCGCTGGTGGTGTTTTTTTATTAATTTTATATTTTTTAATTTTATATTTTTTATTTTATTTTACCCGTTTTTTATTTTTTGTTTCAAATACATATTTTGTCGATACCAAGTCATCTCACCAAATTCAGAGACCTAATTTTGTGACCCCTTATATAGATTATTTATTTGATGGAATATTTTTAAGTATGTGGTAAACTCATACCTACCTTTCTCAGTACGAATGGGGCGACCTATGAAGTAATAAATATGTAAAGTAGCGAGCTCAACTTTATACGGTCTTAGGCGTGACTTACTTATTCAAAAACGGCATGGTGCGGATTATGGCAGGGATAAAGACAGCGCGCGATTAATAATTTTATGTCTATCTACTGCTGACAGGTAGCCCTTGGATAGAGGTAGTGTAAGAGTGGTTGACGTGGAAGTCTATGGGAGTGCGGGAATTTCAGATACGAGCCTGGCAATCCTGTTAATTAAGGTGTGCTTTTAGAAACATACTAGGGCACTGCAGTATCGCTCTGAAGCCATTACTTGCCCTAAATAATATATTGTTGTAGGCAAGTCGATTACCCCTAAGTAATTTTACTGTATAACTAATTTAAAGTGAATAATGTTTGACAGAATGATCGGAATAAAGTTTTGAGATGATACTATAAAATCAATTCAATATAAAATGTACAATTAATTACAAATAAATACAGTAATAAGCAACGAAACCTAATTCCTCCGCATCTTATGCCTCTTGTGGTAACGTGCTCAGAAGACTGGCAGCATTGCAACGTTGAATGACAGTGCTTATTCTCTGTATTAAAAAGAAGCCAGCCTTCTAATCACGCGAAGCATCGATCATACGCTTCGCAATCTCCCTGAAGACATTGCGAGTACTCGGACCCCATGACCCTAAGATTTCAACTCCAAACGGTACAAATTCATAATCCCCAATGAGATTCGAGTAGTTATTGGAACACAGAATAGCCCCGGCAATGGTGGCACTCAGGTTTCGGCTCCCGGCCTTTACGATGCAGGAACTCATTAAAGCAGCCATGCCCGGTGAGCATCTGCGTCAGCCGTTAGAAGGGGCTACCTTGGCGCCTCCTCCTTCATGACGGGTCTTAACGTCACAATTGTAGCGTTCCCTGCGCTCGGTTACCTAAGTCGTTATTTCCATTCCTCCATGAGCACCTGGAAGAGTTGGGATCACTGCCCCTCTATTTCTCGTAGGCCAGGTCTTAGATCTCGCTCCAGCGCCTCCTTTCATCCTGGTACAGTGCCGCAAGGGCCCTTGCTCCCAGATCCAATGGATCCCGGCTAGGAGACTCACCGCCTCAAAGGGAGACCGTGCTGTATCCTCTTATGATCCTGATGGCCAGCACCCGCTAAGGGTAACGCAGGAACAGGGGCCTTCAGGCTCGCCACCATACTGGAGCCCCGTAAAGGGCCATGGACCGCGCAATCCAGTGGTAGTTTGTAACCTATATTTGTACACTTTTTGACTGGCCATATACATTGACTTATAGAGCATCAATAAAAATGGGAAGAAAAAGAAATAATAAGAAGGATAGGAGGAGGTGGTTAATGTAGAGCGCGTTTGTATGGTAGACCTAGAATACATATGTCAGTAGTGGTAGACCACTACTGACATATGTATTTATATTTTGTAGAGATTAATAATGTGTTTCTCTAACAGGCGATATATAGGGGCGGGGAGCGTGAGCGGCCTTATTCATCGGGCGGGGCGCCGCCGCCGCCGTCGGAGCCCGCCACGAGGACGGTCACCATGAGTCGAGACCCCGCCGACTCGCACGGCTTTGGCATCTGTGTCAAAGGCGGGAAGGAAGCCGGTGAGGAAAATAACATATTTTTTTCCAAAATTACAGTGTAAAAACTGTATTATTCAGTGGTCTACAATGATATTGTAATTATAATACGCTTATATACCTACATTCCAAAAGATAATATAAATTGAGAGGAATTTATAATATATCGTCTAGTAGTAGTAGTAGTCTCGTAGTAGTGTCATAAGATTTTTTTTTAAATTAGGAACAGCTTTAAATATGTATACAGTAGAACCTGTCTAGAAATACGATCATGAGTCAGTTCACGTAGAAATAAGAACCCCTCTATAGGTTTTGCCCTTAATATTAGTAACAGCACGGTGAGTATTATTGTGTTATTAATATTTGAATTGCTTACAAATAGATTTTTTCTGTACTCAAGCCCCCTTCTGTTCTCTATGTATAAAACTGTACGTTGAATGTGGGTCGATCACATTCGAGATGACGGATCACACTCTCAAAGGTGTGCTTCACAATTTCTATACCCTAAGGTTAGAGTGGAGTGTGTCTTGTGTATTAATGGTGTTCACTATTTCATATGATATTCTACAATGATTTTAAATGTTCGATTAAAATATTTCTATAACTATCTTCCAGAATTATCTTAACTTAACAACGTTTATCTAAATGTATTCTAACTTACTTATATTATAAATAATCCTGTTGAACAATTTATTTCTATTCTTTGTTGTACTTATTTTATTATATGCATCTCTGTTTTTTTTCTAAAAGTCACTGAATTTCTATTAGCTGCAGAATAAATAGCATTATTTTCGTCGTATCGCACCCAGATCGCCCGAAAGATGCCCGCGAGCTGCAAAACAAACGAGCCTGTTTTATCGATTACATATGAGTTCACGTGGGAGGCTCATAGATTACTGCCGGTCGTAGTCTAAACACGACTCAATATTTTTTCGAGGATCTTGAGTGTTTCAAATACTGCTCTGTCCAACCATTTATTAAACTTTTGATAGAGGCTTTAGAACGTAACTGTTTATACATTAAACTTAGAAATACGCCGCCAAAAAAAAAAAATTACAGCCTAATCATACGTATCCTACCCTACCCTATTTATATTATATACCCTAATTAAAAACACTTAAATGTTAAATTTATAAGTACCTTGTTGACCGAGCCTTGCTCGTTATTTTTCGACTTTATCTTAAATGTAACCTAGCTAGATCGATTTTTCGCCCCCGAAACTCCTTGCATACTAAATTTCATGAAAATCGTTGGAACCGTTTCCGAGATTCAACTTATACGAATATATAGGCTTGCTCGTTTTAAGGTATTAGATATAAGATAATTCACTCACACAATAAAAACAGTTTGTACAGTTGGGAACCAATGTGTTCGCTGCAAATTAATGAATTTTTCCTAGGTGGTAGAGTCAAGCAACAGTAATTTTGGCCGTTGCATGATTGGGTCGACTCGACCGGGGAAGCACCACCCTCTCACAGAATATCGACGCCAAGTAACAGTATTTAAACTGTTGCATTCCGTTTGGTGAGTGAGAGTGCCGGAGCCCAAACTCCTTTCCCATGCCCTCCCAAACTCCTTTCCCATCCCCTTTCCTTTACAGGGTCGGCAGCGCGAGTGTGACGCCACTGGTGTTGCACACGTCCATAGGCCACCTTAGTGCTTGTCTGCCACCTTAGTGGTATAAAATAAAAAAAAAAAAGAATCACAAGTAATCATTTACACTTATAAATTTGCATTTATGTCGATTACTTATTTTAGCCCTCAGAGTTATAAGGGGATAGCGCACGATCTCCGTCGAGGCGGCGTATCTCCTAGGTGGAACCCCTCCATGGGACCTGGAAGCGAAGGCCCTTGCGGTGTTGTACCGATGGCGCAAAGAGGCGCTGGAGTGGGGCCATAGGCTCCACACATTGGTTGAGTGCCCAGCGTTAGCGAGTCAACGCCGGGGTCTCGTTGCGGTCCTGGGCGTAGACGTTCTCTCACTGGAGACCATGGCGACGCTGACGCGTAAGAGGCGGTGGAGAGGGAGCGGGAAAGAACCCTGCCCCCTAAATTCGTCAGTCTGCTGCGAGGAACTGGCACTGAAAAAAGAAAAATAACTGAATTATAGATTTAATTAAAAAAACAAAAATACGCGTAAAACTTTTCTACTGAAGTCGGTGCCAAGCCCGAAACACAACGTAAAAATTAATTGTCAGACGTCTGATTCCCGTTTGGGTCGTGTTGTTAGTAACGTGGAAACTCTACCTACGCGTACAACATCATCGCTTGTGCGGAGATACATCCTTCCTTTGGTTTTTTTTGTGCGGAAATCCCTTCGGATACCCCCCGCCGGCCAGCGGGGGCGGTTATGTCGGGCTTGAACCGACTAAAACCGCACGCCGTCTTAGGTCTACAGACGCCGGGGTGTAAGGTTACCCATAGAGCATATCCCTCGCACTCCGACTGACCCTGGGCCATTCGCAGTGTCCCCTCTGATAACAGCAGAGGGGTACCTGGAGCGACCATCCCCCCCGCGGGCCTTGCAGGCCAGCCATACCCCGACCCCCTCGTGCAATGGGTCAGCTGGCTCTGAAAAGGGCCGGTTGGTCAGACTCTTGGCCGTTGACGTTGACGCCAGCTACTCCAGAGGAGCAATCAATGTACGTCATCGCCCACATTGCCCAGGGTGCACCAAACTTGGAGGTGATCCAACCAGTCGCACCCCAATAGGTAGGTACCTATTTGGCTTGGTACCGACTTCAGTAGGAAAGCTGGCATTTTGATTGACTTCATTGTTAGTTTAGTCACTTGAACACCTGCTATACAAAAAAGAAGAAAAAATGTAAAAATATCGAGAAAAATTAAAATATTAATGTGTAGAATCGATTGCAACTTCTTCATAAATAAAGTACATTGTTGTGTGAAATCAAATAGGTTACGCATCAGGACATAACCATTTGATGAATAATTAAGCTGGTAAAAGTAAAATAAATGAAATTTGGAAACAATTAGTATGCTAATTTTTCCTATACATCGGAAAAAGCGAACATCTAGGACGGGACTTGAAACTGCGACCAGTCCCGTACAGGGGGAATACTCGGACCAATTGAGTGTGGGTGTCACGGTGGGTGGGTGCTGCGACGACAATTCTCTTCTGATGAGGCCCTCAAGCTGAGTGCCACCATTGTTAACATGGTACGTGTATGTAATGGTGACCCTCTTCCTGAGACTTTACCTTCAGCTTACCATCAGGAAAAAAAAAAATTGAGCTACCTAGACACGTCCCAGATATTCGAAATTCTCCAATATATTATATACGTCTCGGGGCGACGCTGGAGCCATCTACCGTAATTATTGCGAGTTGAATAAATAGTTGGAAGGAATATAAGTATCCAAGTGTTTCATATCTTTTATAATATTTTCCAACATTGGGTATATTGACATCCTCGGGGTGCGAGGGATATGCTCTATGGGCAACCTTACACCCCGGCGTCTGTAGACCCGAGACGGCGTGCGGTTTTAGTCGGTTCAAGCCCGACATAACCGCCCCCGCTGGCTCGCGGGGGGGTAACCGAAGGGATTTCCGCACGATAAAAAAAAAAAAAAAAGGTATATTGACATCGCATGTACATGACATTTAAAAATATAACAAGCATGGAAACTGCCATATAGACACACGGCTATTATAGAAACAATATAATATGGGAGCCAAGCATGTGAGCCGTGCGTTGCTTACTTAAATAACATTAACGTTAACTGCGAGTTAAGAATTGTGAAAGCGGAATACGAACACATTAGTGTACTTACTGTAAACCCCGACTTGTTGCAAAGCCTAATAGCTGTACGTCTTAGGAAGAATCTTGTTTATTTGAATTTCAATTTGAGATACTTGGCTCATATTTATAGTCTGTTCCTGGTTTCAAAATATAGGTCTTCTTTTTTATTTCAAGATTTTTATACCAAGTCCTCGAACTCTAAACCTCCAAACCTTTATATTTACATATTTTTTTATTATTTTTTATATTGATAGGAACAGGGCTTCAAGTCTCTTCCTAAAAATCAACCAGGTATTCTAGAAGTAGGTATAGGCAGTCGAAGTGAGCCGAGTGTCTGTCCTCTCATAATGGTTCAGAAATAGTCACGCACTAGTGTCTAGAGGTGACTAGGGTTTGCTCTCCACTTTGACAGAACATGGTTGCCAGAATAGGCGACTAAGTGGTTCTGCTTCTATTGGTAATAGATTTCGGAGACACCACATCACTTCAGACGGTTCATTCGAGTATGTGCCTTGATGAATCAGTCGATCTGTCAGGATGTATACTTAATTATGATCAAGAAACAACAGGTACAATTATACTTGGCTCCGGGTGCTAGGCTAGATAAAATTGATGTCCAATATTGCAAATTACTTTATATATAAAACAGTTCTAGATCCGCAAGTATCAAAGTAAATATTATATTTGGTGGTTCTTGGACTTCATTTGAATGGAGTACGATGATGATTATAATTCGTTCCATTTAATATTATTTGGCTAAGTAGAATAAAATACATTTCTTTAAATGACAAAAACATTTCATGCAATAAAACAGCATCCATCTTTTAGTGGGATGCAGAACAGTGTCACCTGAAAAATAAAGTTTAAACTTGCGCAAAAGAATAAAAATTCAGTGCTATTTACTGGAATGGACGGTCGTCTGTGGCAACTTTAAATGGTAATCCAGTTTCTCTGAAGCTACAGCTGGCGGTTATTTGATTTGCACAAATTCTATTGGGAAAATATGCAGTTATTAAGAGTTGTACTGGAAAATACTACCGACTTGCGAAACCTTTCAGGGGTAAAAAAGTGTAAAGGAATTTTTTTCAATCGGTAGGTATGAGTAATTAAAGTCAGAAATGCTAATTCCTATGTGACCAGTTGGACTCAAACACCTTTAAAATATGCCTAATTTTCATTAAAACTGGGCCAAAACTTTTCGAAATACATCTATTTTCGAATCCTTTAATCATTTTTTTGGCGATTTTCAATATACCTAGATCCTCTGTTAAACCTTCAGTCTAAAATAGACAGAGGGATAAACAAACAATAAAGTTTCTTCACATCCTTCGGGTTGGGAAACCTTTAAAATGGGCATATATTTAATATTCTGAAATCGGTAGGTAGATATTTCATTCCTGTACATCTATCAGACCAGTTTTATAAGTAGGTACATTCCCGAGGGGGCCATCTCGAAACCGGAGATGGCCCAGGGTCAGTCGGGGTGCGAGGGATATGCTCTATGGGCAACCTTACACCCCGGCGTTTGTAGACCCGAGACGGCGTGCGGTTTTAGTCGGTTCAAGCCCGACATAACCACCCCCGCTGGCACGCGGGGGGGTATCCGAAGGGATTTCCGCACGAAAAAAAAAAAAAAAAAAAAAAAAAAAAAAAAAAAAAAAAAAAAAGGTACATTGAATTTGAATATCTAGACACCATAAAAATGAAATAAAGTTTTAAATTGCATAAAGTTTCTATGGTTATATCGTTGGTACAAATTGTGCGGGTATCATTTCTGAATTTGTTCAGGCCAAATATATTTACTGTAAAAGTTTTATGGCAAGACTCCGCCGCTTGATTATTCCAGAGATGTACAGTAACTGATTAGAAAACATTTTTGGAGATTCGCCAAACCAGTCAATATTCGAGTTCTAGATAGAAAGAATGAAATTATAGTCAAATATGGACAGTATTTATGCACCTGACCTGGTTTATTTCATCTGAAGCGATAGTGCATCTTTGTGGAAATATCGAATTTATAATAATACCTATTCTTCAAGCAACTGTTGGTTATAAATGTTAATCAAATGATGCGAATAGATCAGGGAGTGAATATCTAACAATAAGACATCGAATTTAGATTTACTATCTAATGTCACTGTAGTGAAATGAGTATTCGTTGCGCTATTATCATACATTATTGGTAGTTTATATAAAGAAGTAGAAATCGGACTGCATTCAATTTATACGTAGGTAGGGGTTTTGTACGGCATAAATGTATACGAACAATGATCTTCTATTAAATGCTAATTTACGATCGTTGTATACAAATAATGAAACAAATTCATGGTTACCTACTGTTTTAAAAATAAAAAAACTGATGACATTTAAAAAAAAACGTGGTGCCAAAGTGTTAAGAAAAAAATATTGCTTGGTTTTGTTTTGGGTTGCACTAAAGCTAAATTATGTTTTATATAACGTATTAAAATTATGAAAATTTGTGTGATGGCGTACTAAAAGTGGATCATTTTGATATAAAGTTTTCTATTTACTTATTTATGTTTAGCAAGCTCATTGGTCCCGTTGTTGCTAAAAGTTTTGAAATTAACGATAGAGGTAAGAAGAAAAAGTATTTTGATCAGTAGCTTCCTCCCTAGTTATAATGTAGGTGTTAAATTTAGTTAATTTAATAATATTTAGGTGTAGGTGTGTACATATCGAGAGTGGAAGAGGGCTCAGTTGCGGAGCGCGCGGGTCTGCGCCCTGGGGACTCCATCCTACAGGTCAACGGCACCCCTTTCTCCGGAATCTCGCACGAAGATGCTCTTAAGGTCAGTCTGTGTAATACATACTACGTGCTTTCAAGACAAATTTTACTTTAAAGATAAATAATGATATATCTCTTCATAACCCTTACGTCGTACGTACGACATCACGCTTAAAAGTTTTAAAGATACAAAAAGAAACTTTTACTGCAGTTAGCTTTGATCTTAATCCTTTTATAGACTATTCCTCAATGATAATGGATGTAATTTACTGTCCAAAAGCCTGGCGTTTAGCTGACTGAATTTGCAAACAGGCAAAACTCGTAAGCCTTCAGTTACAATGATTAGCTTGTATACTTATAAGTGGAGTTCATATTACTATCGATAAATAGAGAGGTAATTACTTACATGATATTATATTGCAAGGGGCGCGAAGGAACTTGTTGCTGTTGGCAGGGCGTCCTGACCGTGGGCCAAACGACTTCGACAGCAATCAGCTCATGCGCGCCAAACCGCCTTTACTGTTTGTAGTTGTTAGGACAATTGTAAACAGATTGTTTGGTATACCTGCCAAATAATGTGCACAAATAGAAGATCATAGCCTAAATTAAGTACTTAAGTATTAGAACACTTACAGAAAAGAAAAAAATAAGGGTAACCTTACCCTTTATCTTGTGCGAAGTATTATGATACGTTAGTACCTAAAATAAACCAATAAAATTGGTGTAACTTTTTGATATGCAAACAATTTTAACTGAATCTATTCTATTATACGACGTCTGTTCAAAAAATAAGGTGAATTTTCAAATTTCGCGGGCTACGTTCATTCGATTATCGATTTTTTTATTTTGTTATGTTGGTAAACTCGTGTCAAACATATGTTCACAGTTTTAGCTATATAGCACATTTAGTTTGTTTGTGAGAGGCATAAAAGTTAGAAGTGTTTTGCGTGTTCGGCGATTTTCTGCTGTCGAAAAACATGGATCAAAGAGTTTGTATAAAATTTTGTGTGAACAATTTAATCAAGTGCTCCAAAACACTTGAAATGTTGAAAGTGGCATACGGTGAGTCTACTTTAGGCCAAAAAAATGTTTACAAGTGTTTTTCACAGAAGGTCGAGAAGACGTGAATGACGACGCTCGCCCTGGACGCCCCAGCACATCAACAACCGATGAGAATGTTGAAGAAGTGAAGAAAATTGTTATGGAGAATCATCGAATCATTATTAAAGAAGTTGCTGAGGATGTCGGCATATCGGTTGACTCATGCCATGCATTTTTTCTGAAATTTTGGGCATGAAGCGTGTGGCAGCGAAGTTTGTTCTAAAATTGCTGAATTTTAACCAAAAAAATTGTCGCATGAGCATCGCTCAGGAATTGTTGAATGACGTCAACAGTGATCCAGATTTGTTTGAAAGGATCATAACTGGTGAGGAATCATGGGTTATGACATCGAAACCAAAGTCCAATCGTCCCAATGGAAGAGCCCAGGAGGGCCAACGCCAAAAAAAGCACACAAAGTTCGATCAAATGTGAAGGATTTGCTGTATTTTTTTCGATTACCGTGGCGTAGTGCATCAGGAGCTCTTACCACATAGTCGTACAGTCAATAAGGAGTATTACTTTGAAGTTATGCGCCGCTTGCAGGAAGCAATACGAAGAAAACGTCCGAAAGTGTGGAATGACAATTCATGGCTTTTGCATTACGATAATGCACCTGCTCACTCGTCATTGCTTGTTCGTAATTTTTTGGGCAAAAACAACACCGTATACATGCCTCAGGCACCGTATTCACCAGATTTGGCCCCCTGCGACTTTTTCCTTTTCCCAAGATTAAAGAGACCCATGAAAGGACGGCGTTTTGAGACGATTGAGGAGATACAAACCGAATCGCTGAGAGAGCTCAAGAGCATACCAAAAAGTGCATATATATATATAGAACTGCTTCGAGGATTGGAAAAAACGCTGGCACAAGTGTATTATATCTGAGGGGACTACTTTGAAGTGGAAAAAAATAGAAATTGATGAATAAATAAATATATTTTGAGAAAAATGAAAATTCACGTTATTTTTTGAACAGACAGTGTACTTCTCATTATTGTATCGGCAGCCGATTTTCCTTTTACAGCTTGTCCTTCGACGAAGGGCTCCTCTAAGCCACTTCATTTGCGCCTGTCCTTTGTGTTGCCTGTTCATTCTGGACTAGCTATCTTCTTCATATATTCCCAACGCTTTGTCTTCCTTTCTTCCTTTTACTTCCACGCGGGTACCATTCTGTTATTTGTTTCACGATACGATATTACTATCAGGTAAAATGAAATCAGGTGTCTAAAGCTACGACCACAATTAGTAATAACTTCATATCTTGTTTTATATCCAACTAGCTGTGCCCGCGACTTCGTGCGCGAGGACTTCGATTTTTAAGGTTTTAGTTCTTTTGCGCGGAACCCTATTTTTTTCTGAAACAAAAGTAGCCTATGTTAAATATTATAATATTACCTATCTGCCAGTGAAAATCCCGTCATAATAGTAGTAGCAGTACAAAAATTTCAGTTCATTCCCAGCAGAAGCAGGCCGGGACGGTGGGGCGACTAGCCCCCTCCCCCAAACAAGCAAGACGGGGACACCGTGGTGTCACAACCCGAGGGGGCCATCTCGAAACCGGAGATGGCCCAGGGTCAGTCGGGGTGCGAGGGATATGCTCTATGGGCAAACTTACACCTGAAGCAAACTTACGTCTGAAGTCCCGAGACGGCGTGCGGTTTTAGTCGGTCCAAGCCAGACATAACCGCCCCCCGCTTGCCGGCGGGGGGTATCCGAAGGGATTTTCGCACGAAAAAAAAAAGAAAAGAAAAGTTACTTACTCTGTGTTGCCACAATTTCTACGTACACATTTTTACACACATTATTGATGTTTTCTGTTTTAAATTTCATTTTTCACGAAGATACGGAATCTAATAGATGGCTTTATTTAAAGATTTGATAGGATAGATGATACTGAACACGAAATGCTTCTTCCGACGTATTCGACAATAAAAATTATATATATTATCTAACTGTCACAACCACTCGGGGCGCCGAATTTAATTTTAGTTCGCTGTCTTGCAAAAGACAGCATTAGAGAAATAACCCTGTTTCCATTGAAATATAGCTAGTCTATGTTATGTAGGTATAGCTTTAGATATGGAGTGAATTGTTAACTTTGGTGGACATAGACCACGGTTCCATATACCAGTATATAACAGTTTAACATGGAGCACGCCTGGTTACGTGCTAATGTATGGCCATACCGTTTCCACCGAGCTTCCGTAGGAGAGATATACCCGAGAAGTTATGGATTGATGTCGCAAAAGAGGCTATGCGTGCTAATAATAGACTCACTACCAGGGATCAGGGGGAAAACAGATCCAGGTCTCCGACGTGAAAGCATCGAATGGCAGTTTTTTTTTGTTATACTACGCCCTTCAATTTAAGTTGACAGAATAGCATGTCATTTCAATTAAATTTTAATGAAGATTGATTGCAAAATGCATAAAATAGAATTAGGATAAGGCAGATTCTTTCAATGGTTATCGTCTTGTTGAATATTGTTCAAGTACATTTACTAATTCGTATTTTACCTGAACATTCGACATGCAAACAATATATTACAAGGGGTTGCGAAATGACAGGCGGACACGAAAGGGAGACGTTTTCTATTCCCGTGCTAATGTCAACCGCATTCGGGCGCCTACGCAGTAAATTATTCTGAAATCGTCCAGAGCTTAGAAATACTTAAACAGGTATTTTATTGCTTTGAAATCGTGCTTTACGTAAAACCTTATCAATGTTGAATTGCGGTTGTGTCTCTTTCTACTTCGTAGATGATATAGTTTCATGATATTTTATCTCCTTTGCTGGACAATAATATATTCTCATACTATTTTGTAAATTATATTGAAGTTGGCTAGAAATATGTCACTGTGAAGTATGTCCTACAATATTTATTTTCTTTCTTTCTTTATACGATTTTTGCAATTATAGACTGTCTTTATGTTAAAATAATAGCAGGTATAAGATAATAGTTTCAAGTCATTCTATATTTTTTTATTTTGATTGGCTAGAGAGGCGACACGTAAGCCTCTCGTAATGACTGACGCAGGTGATCTCCGGGAAGGGGTGCTTCGGGGACCACCTGCATCGGATCAGGAAGGAGCCAACGCCTGAGTATCGAGCGAGGACTCAGGGCTGCACACGCTGGCAGACTGCCCGGCGTGGGAGGCGCCGAGGCGTGACCTCGTGGCAGCCATCGGGGTGGGAGTCCTGTCGCTCGCCAGCATGATTGCGGCAATGGGGCGGAGCGCGAGCGCGTGGGCCGCCGCCACCTCCTTCTGCGAGCATGTAATGCTCGCGAAGGAGATGGCGAAGCGCGCCCGGGAGAGATTTAGAACTCTCCCGGCCCACCGAGCCCGCAACTTGCTCGCCGCGTGTCGCAGGCGACTCAGGCGCCGGAGGTCACCTCCATCCTCCATGAGCGCAGGCCTGGGGGTGGCGGGTGAGGCCGCCTGTCACCCCAGCAGAAGCAGGCCGGGACGGTGGGGCGAGTAGCGCCCCTCCCCCAAACCGGGGCAAGACGGGGACACCGTGGTTCCCAAACCCGAGGGGCCATCTCGAAACCGGAGATGGCCCAGGGTCAGTCGGGGTGCGAGGGATATGCTCTATGGGCAACCTTACACCCCGGCGTCTGTAGACCCGAGACGGCGTGCGGCTTTAGTCGGTTCAAGCCCGACGTAACCGCCCCCGCTGTCTGGCGGGGGGGGGGGGGTATCCGAAGGGATTTCCGCACGAAAAAAAAAAGGTACTCCAAGCAAGAGATCTTTGACAAAAGGAAAACAATTCTGATGAAATCGTTTAGTTATAGAATAGGTCATCAAAAGCATAAAGAGTGCCAGCTGTCAATTAGGTTTCTAATGAAAAGAAAATATAAATCGGAAAAGCGCCGTCCGATTCTTGTTAGCGTTAACGTTCTTCAGTCACGATATAACAAAAAGGTATTTCCTTTAGAATATTGAATGATTATCGTGCGGTAAATAATATACCCGTATCTATTCAGGTACGAGACAAGTAAAAACATTAAACTATGTGGGTTGGATTTCTACATACAGAATAAAAACATTCAAACATCTTAAACATAACATAACATAACTTCACGCCTGTATCCCCGAAGAGGTAGGCAGAGGTGTATTGCAAACCCACGATTCGCCTGTTATGTTAGGGTCCCAATGTAATAGGGGGCGAGCCTATTGCCATCTACCGGGCACATTACTAAGCGAGCGATAATCAACATTTTTAATACACACATAACTACGAAAAGTCAGAGGTGTGTGCCCGGGGCGGCTGAGGATCGAACTCGAGACCTCGTCTCGGTAGTCCGTTACGTACACCACTGGGCTATCGCCGCTTTTTAACCTGTGAACAAACAAACCTGACTTTGTCTAATCAAATAAATGTATTACGAAATACAAATTATTTATTTATGAAAATTATAAGTCGTTGAAAGGCTTTTAAAATCTTAGCTTTTAACAGCTACTATTTTCTCGACACTTATAATTTTCAGAATGAATGCTATGGTATTGAAAGTAGAGGTAACTAAATTGAATTATACGAAAATGTTGTGCTAGTCGTGTGGTATTTTTAAAAGTAAAATAATTAGTTTTAAAATACACTCAAATATATTATGTCGGAATGTTACTTACCTACAGATACAATTATATTTTTGTAATTTGCAATTTCTGAACAGAGGCCTTCTTATGAGACCCTCTCACTAGTGCTCGATAGGATTTTGTGCAGGCATTCCATCTATGCATATTAACTTAACCAGGACCAGCCCAGTAGTATGCAACGTTTGCTACTGCACATTAGTTCTTACTAATAAATTCCTAAAGTGATGCAATGAGAGCTTCGTTTATCAAACTTCGGGCCAAACTTAGATATTTTTGTTGCAGTATTTTTATTCAAAATTGTTTTTAATAATAAGTAGTCGTATCCCTCCCACATACCCACTAATCCTATCTCTAAATGCAATCAAATCAAACGTCTTCGACGTCAAAAACACAAAAAAATATTTTTTAGGGACAATTTGTATGGTAGGTACCCGAAACCTTGAACGTACAAACCCCAAAATCTAATCAGTTCTTCCCATTAACCAAACAAGATGATTGGCGAAAGAATTTTTTAAATCGGATAACTGGTTCTTGAGTTATTGCGTAAACAGACATCCAGACCAACAGACAGACCGACACAAAAATTTTTTTTGCTTTATTAGACTTAGAATCATGTGAAACGTCGAGGAAATTGATAAAAAGTGGGTGTAAGATTTTGATTTTTTTTTGCGTGATTTTAAGACTTCGGTGTCCAGGTTTTATAGCACAGTAAATATGTACCCGTTGCTGACATTTTGTGACTCCAGAAGCCGATGTTATTTTAACACAGCTCCGTCAGGGTTGTAGAATTAGGTTATAGTGAAACGTAGATACTATATTTGGAACGATATTTGGAAAATAATCTATCTGTTATTTCTTTACTTCACTAACTTCCTTCCTTCGGGAATTAGCTTGGCACTACGCTGTGAGTAAGTACCCATAAAGGAATGTTTAGAGTACAAAAGGTAAGGTAAATATTCCTCTTCAATTTAAATAGACCTTAATCTTAATGAAGTTTATTCAGTGTAACAATATTAAAATCAATATCTTAAGTAAAATAAGGTATTAAGAATACTCAAGTTATGGTTGGAAATTACTAATAGTCCTCTTCACATTAATTTAAATCAATACTTAGGGCGGGAAACTTCTTAACGATATATTGGCCTATCTACAGTGCATTAACAGTCAGCACCAACGTCACTACGGAAGAACTAAAGACGTGTTTTACAAAAGGTCTCAGTGAATGTCAGGAAGCCATATCGTAAATCAAGCTCTATCGTGAACTACGGAAGGCAAAGTCTAACGACGACTGCAAAAATAGAACTTGACCCACTGATTAATTTCTAAAAGTTATGTTGATTCATTTAAAATCTAATATAGTAATGTGTATGATAACTGTATTTGGATATTTTTGAGGCCGCGCAAAGAACTTCAGGGTCCAAGTCAGCTTCACCAGCAAACCAATACGCTTGCTGATTGACTGACGAGGTACGGTAACGGTAGTTGGGACATCAGACGGCAGTCGCTCCCATAAAAGCCGTGTACGCCAAACTAAATAAAGAAGCTTACTACTTGTAAGCGGACCCCGGGCTCTGAGGGTAGTCTCAGATGCAACCGGGAACAACACCAGAACACCAGAACAATAAATTTCAAAAAAAAAGAATTTTGTTTCACAGAAAATGTTTCATATAATATTTGGTCCTTATATTTTTATTTCGAATATTATTGTTTCAAAAACAATTTACTACAATGAAACATATTTCACAGAAACACAATTGAATAAATTTTTAATCACATTTTTTTGTTTAACAAACTTATTAAACTGTAGAATTATTTTTAAAAGAATATTAAACCACCTTTATAATTTTCCAAATCACATTTATTAGGTAGATTTCGATGAAATCGATCTACCTATTGGTTTCTTGACTACTGTCGAATTAAAAAAAAAATTCTTCATAGGAGGTCTAGTTATGACCCCCTGAGTCCGAAATGACCACTGGTCAAAAAGTTTATATATATATATATGTATGTATGGTTCCACTTCCCAAAATTTGCGGCACTATCACGGTCGCATTTTTGCCCCGATTGCTTTCAAACTGCGGTCAAAAATTGCTTGGGTGTAAACTTAGTTTAAGTTCGTGAATTGGTGGAATCCGGCCTAAGGGGACGGTAGGACCTCACTTTTTGTGGAAATCAGTTTTTCCTCAAAATTTCACGTTCCATGAAAGATATTCGAACCGTTCTAATTTTATCCCATAGTATACATGAATACCAACAACTTTTAATTATAAACCTATAAGATTAAAACTTTAACTAAAAGTGGAGGGGGGAAAAACCAAAATTTTTCGGGAAAAAAATCATAACTTCTAACCGGTGAACATTCTTGCGTCGGAAATATTTTTAATCGATAGGCCATTTTTAAGTCTAAAATAAATGTCTGAAAAGTTTTTCGCTAAAAGTTACCGTTTTCGAGAAAAAAAAAACTGTTTAAAGTCCATAGTTCTCTATATAAAATAATATTAATTGCTTCACGAAATCTGCCTGTGCGTTCCCCCTGCGGGAACGGATTTTTTAAAATGTAAAATTTACAATTTTAATTTTTTTCCGATTGCTTGTAGTAATTTAATTTCTGAATAATTTCATATCAATATAGAATTTTTTATCTGTCGCATATTTTGTTGCAAATTTGTTTGCTTGAATTCTTCTGTAAAATAAAATAAAATCAAATTGTTATTAAATTGTTAATAAAACGTCATTATAGTTATATATAATATTATTTTGTTTTAATCACCCAGAAATAAGACCACCCAGAATCGTTTATTGTATTAACTTATCGTTATATTAAAAAAAAGTATAGCTTCACCTGTAAATTATTTGACTGAAATGAACGGTATGAATTGAAACGTTTAGAAACTGTCACTTTGATAATAAGTTATTCTTGGTAATAAGTTTTATATTAAATAAACAATATAATGATAAAGAATATTTGATTTGTTATTCTATGATATGAATATTCTAATGTTAAACTTTATGTGAAACAAAAATCAATGATTTAAAAATCTTTAAAGTAAGTATTCTGTAAATTGATTATTCTATGAAACGAAATTATGCGAAACATTTTCTGTAAAACGAAATTATTGAAAACAATTGTCTATAAAACAACGCACACCCCAATAAAATACCTACATACACATATTAAAATACACGTCTCAATAACCCATTAGTAGAAGTTCTTCGAGGCTACGAAGAAGATAAAATCTTTCAAAATCAGCTGATGTCTAGCAAGTAACTCCTCACCCCACAAACAGGTCAGAGAAGGTGAGGATTTCGGAGGTAAATATGCTGCGGCACCTGTTGGCTGTTAGTTGTCGGTTAATGGATAATAAAATACTAAAGAGAAGGTAATCTCATTCAAAAATGGCTCATAACTCTACAACAACCTAAAACTGACTGCATGCACACACGCTACACGACGTTCAAATTCAGACACGAGAGTGTCTGAATTTGAACGTCGTGTAGCGGGTGTTCTTGTACACTAACGAGTTCAGAAATAGTATGTATACAGCAGAAAGAAGACTCAAGATATCTATATGCGTCCGGGGGAGTCATTTATGAAGTGTTGTTTTGCTGAAATGGTTCCTGCGTTTTGCTATATGGCAGCGACTCCGGCGAAAATTCCAAAGTTATGCTTTTTTTTTATGTTTTTACCTCTGGATCGAATATTTTGACGGTATCCACATTTCTATGTACAAGTCAGTAATAAAAGAGCTATACCTAACTATTAATCTCATATCTATCTGTCTATACCTTTTTTTTTTTTTTTTTTTTTTTTTTATCGTGCGGAAATCCCTTCGGATACCCCCCCGCGTGCCAGTCTATCTGTCTATACCTTTTTTTTTTTTTTTTTTTTATCGTGCGGAAATCCCTTCGGATACCCCCCCGCCGGCCAGCGGGGGCGGTTATGTCGGGCTTGCACCGACTAAAACCGCACGCCGTCTCGGGTCTTCAGACGCCGGGGTGTAAGGTTACCCATAGAGCATATCCCTCGCACCCCGGCTGACCCTGGGCCATCTCACCACTAACAGCATCGCTCATCCTGTCTCCTCTGAAAGCAGAGGAGTACGGAGAGCGATGTGTTCCCGCCACGTTGGGTATTGGCCGACGATCAATGCCAACCCCATGAAGGGGTACTTTTCTAAAATTTAAAATTAGTTGTGTCTGTACATTGTAGATATTAATAAAAATACTTGGGTTATGTTAATTGAACGATTCTAAACACAAACTACTATATTTTTTTAGAATTCTTGTCTTTTTGTTCGCGATGAATGTAAAAATTAGTTAAGTAGAACCGGAGATATGACCAAAAAACGATAACTGACCTTCAAACGGGCGGAGCCGCGGGCATCAGCTAGTAATATATGTATATATATAAACTAAACTCTGCCAAAAAGGATATTATAAAATTCAAGAATATTTAAATGATAAACAAGCTTGGAAATGAACTATTGCTCCCTCACTGTGCTACTCAAACAAAGCACTGTAATTAGCTTAAGTAAACATGTTTGCAAATAGATAAAAAAATAATAGCCCGCTGAGTTTTTTTCCGGAGTCTTTTTTCGGCAGCGTTTCAAACCGGTTTGTCCATTTGCTAAACATTAGTCTAGTTTTTTTTACGTTTTGCAAGTGCCGCTTTAATGGTCTATACAGAATAAATTATTTTTAACTTTCACTAGAAATTGCCCAAATGCTGAGATCATTTAAGAATCATTCAAGAGTAAGGTGGTAAGTAAGGCGGATAAAATTGGGTGAGTAAGGAGTTAAACAAGTTAAGCATTTTTCTGAATTAAAGTAAATTTTACAAGGCTTATCGCGTGATCGCTTCGAGCGTAAAATGTAAAACATGCACTTAGATAATAATATGCCAGGTATAGAGACTATAGTTGAAAGAGTAATTGCGAAGCGCCTCGTCGAGCACCTCTCAAGAGTGGGGCCGGACCTGGCGGAAGGCCAATATGGCTTCCGCCAGAGGCGCTCCACCGTGGATGCGCGTGAGGGCTCTGGCGGAGGATGCAGTAGCCCGGGGTGAGGTGATGTTGGCGGTGTCCCTGGACATCGCCAACGCGTTCAACACCTTGCCCTGGAGTTGCATTAGGGAGGCGCTCGTGTATCACGAAGTGCCTCTCTACCTCCGCCGCATAGTCGGGGCGTATTTGACGGAGAGAGCCGTCATCTACCCAACCGTGACCGGTCTCGGTCGGCGTGAAATGGCGTGGATCGGTCCTGGGGCCGCTCCTGTGGAACATCGGATACGACTGGGTGCTTCGCGGTGAGCTCGTAGGCGGTGCCGCCGTCACGTGCTACGCGGACGACACGCTCGTGACGGCGTGCGGGGCGACGTACCGCGAAGCGACCCGAAAGGCCACGACCGCGGTTGCCCAAGTCGTTAGGCGGATCCGGCGGCTGGGTCTCGAGGTGGCCCTGCATAAAACCGAGGCCCTGTTCTTCCATGGGCCTCGGAGCAAGCCACCCGAGGGATCCAGTCTCATCGTAGGAGGAAATCGCATCGGCATCAAGCCCCAAATGAAATATTTGGGGCTCGTGCTCGACTGCCGATGGGACTTCGGAGAGCACATCCGAAGTCTGGCCCCCAAATTGAAGGGCACAGCTCTTGCTCTAGCTCGGCTGTTGCCCAACATGAGGGGGCCCGATGACTCCTGCAGGAGACTCTACGCGGGGATCGTGCGGTCCATGGCCCTATATGGGTGCCCAATATGGGCGGAGGCCCTGAGGACCAGAACTGTGCGGATGCTGCGCGCTCCGCAGCGGGTTCTGGCCATCAGGGTCATCCGAGGGTACCGCACGATCTCCTTCGAGGCGGCGAGTCTCCTTGCCGGAACTCCGCCATGGGACCTGGAAGCGAGAGCCCTTTCGCAACTGTACCAGTGGCGAAAGGAGGCGCGGGAGCAGGGATGGAACCCCGAGCCTCGAGAAATCGAGGCCGTGCAGTCCCAGCTCCGCCAGGCCATCGTGGTGGAGTGGAAGGAACGACTTGGGCAACCAAGCGCAGGGCACGCCGCAATAGCGGCGGTAAGGCCCATCATGGAGGATTGGCTGGAGAGGCGACACGGAAGCCTCTCCTACCGACTGACGCAGGTGATCTCAGGGAAGGGGTGCTTCGGGGACCACCTGCATCGGATCAGGAAGGAGCCAACGCCTGAGTGTCATCACTGCGACGCGAGCGAGGACTCAGGGCTGCACACGCTGGCGGACTGCCCGGCGTGGGAGGCGCCGAGGAGTGACCTCGTGGCAGCCATCGGGGTGGGAGTCCTCTCGCTCGGCAGCATGATTGCGGCAATGGTGCGGAGCGCGAGCGCGTGGGCCGCCGCCGCCTCCTTCTGCGAGCATGTAATGCTCGCGAAGGAGGTGGCGGAGCGCGCCCGGGAGAGACTTAGAACTCTCCCGGTCCGCCGAGCCCGCAACTTGCTCGCCGCGCGTCGCAGGCAACTCAGGCGCCGGAGGTCGCTTAACGACCTCCGTCCTCCATGAGCGCAGGCCTGGGGGTGGCGGGTGAGGCCACCTGTCACCCCAGCAGAAGCAGGCCGGGACGGTGGGGCGACTAGCGCCCCTCCCCCCAAACCGGGGCAAGACGGGGACACCGTGGTTCCCAAACCCGAGGGGGCCATCTCGAAACCGGAGATGGCCCAGGGTCAGTCGGGGTGCGAGGGATATGCTCTATGGGCAACCTTACACCCGGCGTCTGTAGACCCGAGATGGCGTGCGGTTTTAGTCGGTTCAAGCCCGACATAACCGCCCCCGCTGGCACGCGGGGGGGTATCCGAAGGGATTTCCGCACGATAAAAAAAAAAAAAAAAAGGTATAGAGACTATAGTCCTGTTGATAATGGATGTCTACACTGTTTTATACAGAAGAATACACCATAGTGCTTACTATTTGCCTATGACATGCTATTTGATCGTATAGGTAGGTACATAAATTTAAATAAATAAAATAAAAAGACAGTATCATCGTCGAGGTAAAGCGGATATCTAAATGTTAGTAGAAGATAAAAAAGAGGCTTGGCCTGAAGATCATTTGATTGAAAACAGAATACATGTTTTGCGACATCAGCCATTCTTACACCTATTCCGGCGGCTTTTCCAATCCTGTCTCAGCACTAATAGCCTGATTCGACTGGAGAAGTATCACCCTCTCATTTTATAATGCTGCATTTGGTACAGTGGACGGTTTTCAAGTGTATCTACCATACATAGTTTTAAATTTCGTTTTTTGTTTCTCATTCTTCTTATTTTGAACTTTTGCAAGTGACAACGAACGGTTGGCATCTCTATAGTTGCAAACATTTATAGGCTACGGTGTATGATTTCTACCTTAGTTACCTACATGAAAAAAAAGAGAAGAATTTCCAGTAACATTGTCCTTTTGTAATGAAATTCAAATATACTGCGTCCGGAGTTATATTTGTGTCCCTTGGTACCTGGCAACCTTGCAAAGGAAGCACTTGGCCGTCGTCTTTGTCATCCTTTATTTAAGCCTACTTGAACTAGCTGAGACATTTTACTCGGCTGCGTGCCATTTGCCTCTATGAATAGTGAAAGTGAAAATTTATGTTTTGTTGTTGGTAGTATCTGCTAATGGGTAGATATTTAATTTCTTTAATGGTTGTACAAGAACTGCCTTAATTACAATTTTGTTAATACACAGGATCAGAAACGGCCAGTATAGTAACTTCTTTGAGTTACGATTAATTATTTATTACACAATAATCATTCAGTGGACGCCTCTTACCTAATGAGGTAGATAGAAACCACATGTTTCCACTTGCTACGATCCTGGCATACAGCTTTCGCTTCTTTTTCGGTAGACCTGGTCACGGTTACGGGTTGGCCAGGTGAAGACTTCTGTCGGATCATTTCAACTGCTCCGAACTATTCCGAAGGAACTGAGAGAATACCGACATACCCACCATCTCATCGTTTCACTAATCTGGGTTAATTTAGGAATTAATTAATGAGGCATTTTGCTTCTTTTAATACATTTTTTTTAAATAAAAGTAGCTGCAGTTGTTTTACACTGCCTTCGGTCATATCAAAAACGACTATGAACAATGTATGAACCGCAATAAGTTAGTGGTCACAGTAGTCACAAATGATCAGTTATAGAATAACCCTCTTCCTCAACATTTTGTTATAAGTGAAATATCGAGTCTTGTGTTGTAATGTCTTGACTCGACTTTTATTTGCTTTACCAAATTTTATCGTATGCACAGTGAAATCTAGACACGCGGCAGCGTGTCCAGCCAAGTTCAAAGACAAAGGAACTGGCGACGCGGCAGCCATGTGTATATTTAAACGAACCATTTCGAGCTACTTCTGAACTCTTCACAACTCGAAAACTATTTAATCTGTATATATGAACTTTCATACATTTACTGAAACCCCTTAACTTGTCTAGAATCCAAAATTTCATAAATGTCACTCAAATGGTTATTGGTATATTAACGTTTAAAAACCAGCACTTTTATGACTGAATCATTGACTTATAGATCACAAATCTTACCCACTTCCAGATGACCTAGAAACTTGATATTTGGTATAAATATAGACTATGAGGTATATACAAAGGAAAAAATCTTAAAACTGAAAAGGATTGATGACTAACAGTAGCCCGCGGCTCCGGTCGCGTGAAATTTTGATCCCGTGGGAACCGATTCTAAGAATAAAAAGTGGCGCATGTATTATTCTAGACTATAATTTATCCCTGTACCAAATTTCAGCCAGATTCGTTCAGCCGTTTCAGCGTGATTGAGTCAAACATATCATCATCATCAACATATAGCACCAAGACACAAGAATTATAATTTAAAATTAAGAAATTATAAGATATCAATTTATTTTATAATGATTTAGGTTCTTGTAACTAAAATTTTTGGATTTTCTACACAGACTTAGCACCCATATAGGTACATCTCAATTTTTAATTAGCGAAGTGGATAACGACTCATAATCTTAATATTGAACTTGGCTCTCATATGACATTTATGTTTTTACCATAAATGTAGAATACAACAAAGTAGGTAATCAAAATAATCTTAGGATATATTTGTGGTTGTGATATATTGAAGTAGGTACATATTATCATTTATTTATTTACCTTACGAATTATACTTGTGAAATTTTCCGTTGGTGACAGATAAATTGCTTGTTACCTCGACTTGTCTTCTTAGGTACCTACTTGAGAATTCAAAAAGGAGGTTTCTCAATTCGACCGTATATACATATTATATATTTTTTTATGTGTGTTCGCGAATAACTTCTACGTTTATGAACCGATTTTGATTATTCTTTTTTGTTGGAAAAAAAATATCCAAAGGGTAGTGCCGTGATAAGTAAACCAGGATCTGATGATGGCATTTCAGACAAGTCGAGGTAAACCTTCGAAAATAGTAGTGGCTATTAGTGCGTTTGTCTTCATGGAAATTTTTCCAAATTTTTGAAAACCTCGGATTTGGTTTAAAGTCGATTCGAAAACCACCACCGCTGGGGGGATATCTGCACGAAAAAAAAGGTGCATATAATCTCATATGAATAAATTACGTTCACTAAAAAGGGAGAAATAAGTATAATTTTAATCAAAACAATAAAACCGATCTCAATCATCGCAAAATTAAGGCCGAGAACCAAATCAGCAGTTCTAAATATGGCACGAGTTTGTAAACCATCACTACCCCTCATTTTCATCTTCCACAACCGGTCAAATGGTTAATAAATAGGAAGTGTCTAATAGATAATGCGTAGTGTATAGATGTGTATAGAAACTGAATTTTCTTAGATGCTGAAGTCGTGCCGTCAGCTGACGATGACGGTGCGGACAGCAGGTGCGCTGGTGGGACGCGCGTCATGTTCATGGATGGACCGGTATGGTCGGCCTGCGTCGCCTCCGCCCCAGCGTCCTCCTCGATCCTCCAGTAAAGACCGCTCTATACGAAGGGTGAGCAGTCACTACAAACGAAAACTTTCTTTCACATAAGTCACATTTTTGAACGAGTGCCAACATGATGTAGGCCATTGGCAGCCTTAAAGATGCTTAGAAAACACCCACGCTAATACGGCAGCGTTATTTTGTATAGACAGTGTTTACCAAAAACTGCTGCTACAAATAGATGACGTCAATTTCTTATAACCCGTAGAAATGAATTTATGCTATCGTAATCTTTTATGCCCAACTTCATACTCGTAAATATTTTATGTCCTTAAATGTCGGGTGCAGTTTGGAGAGATCTCTGGTATGCTAATCGCGGTGAACTAGCCTCAAGGCTCTAGTGTTGGCTCTGGTGGTCGTAATGACATTGTGTCGACTCGCTCACATCGATCCTCACTGACATTAAGTCGATTAACTACATTAAAACAGCGTACAGCCAATAACAAAAGTGACTTAACACTAATATATATATATATATGTATTTATATATGTATATATATGTATATTTATTGGTACATATATATATACCAATAAATTTATGTATTGGTTGAGTAGTGTTATGATCTCCAGAGTACAAAGTTTCATTCAGTACAATATTTCATGTTCTGTTTATTTCTGTGAGGATTTGAGAGCTAACGTGCTAAAAAAATTGGGATTTGTTAAGCTACTTTTATCGTTGACTGTACCTAATGTTGTAGCGAACGATGTCATCCATCAGCTGCCACGAGCACATATTATGTTTTAAAGAGTCTGTATGTTTTCATACTCACGCTCAATGTACAACCATAAATTTTGTCACTGTTTTATACGATTTTTTCCTAAGATAAATTTTATGGAACGTTCATTTGGATGACGAAGCATTTTTGTTAACCTTATGATATTTTCTGTGCAGGTCGACCTTTGTATAGAGCCAGGACAATCATTAGGATTAATGATAAGAGGTGGCCTGGAATACAACCTCGGCATCTACATCACAGGGGTCGATAAAGATTCTGTAGCAGATAGATCTGGACTTATGGTGAATATACTTTCTTTTATCGTTTTGTTAGAAATAAAATAAATAAATATAAATATTCTACAACTTTCTACACAGCGCTTTCTAGACCTAAAGTAAGCATAGTTTAACTAGCTTGTGTTATGGTTCCAGAATGCGGATAAACATACTTATATACTTTTTATTTTAAATACATACATATTATACATAGAAACACCCAGACCAATGCAAATAGACATATTCATGCATACAAACAAATATTTCCACTGAGCGGGAATCGAACCTGCGCCCCCAGACGTAGCAGTCGAATGCACTACCGCTACGCCACAGAGGCCGTCAAATGATATAATGTGAAATGGAAGGCCGTAATGAAATATATGCACCAATATTTAACTGACCATAATTTTCCACCATGATCTGGGCCTGAGGACGGCAGTTGGCCGACTAGCCGTCCTTACAGAAGCAGGCCAAGACGGAGGCGTGTCGTGTGTATCCTACACACGCCTGCCAACGCACCGTCCCGGGATAAAACTCGACCCCACCAAGCGAGGCCGCGGTGGCGGCCAAAGTCCGCCGGTAACCCTGGGGTTATCCTTTCGAGGGCTTACCCGGGGTGCCCGGCAATGGACACTTTTGGACAATGGGACACAGTTTGATTTTATTCGGTCCGATTCTGACACGCGATCGTTGGCACCGATGGGGCGAAGCCCATGGGACGTATGGAACGTTAAAAAAAAAACATTATTTTCCAATAAAAAATATTTGCGTTGTAGTCTGAGTTCTTGTCTCGACAGCTGCTACTACATCGAGTATAATTGGAATTCGTCTCCCACATGAATAAATTTATAATGTAATTTAAGTATAGATAAATGAAGTAAGACTATTTTGAAGGATTCTATTGCTATTTATTTTCTGTTATTTTATTACTTAAACTTAAATTGGAGTCATTTTCTGCAATTCTTCCGAAATATGGAAACAATGAACGATGTTGATAATTTGAAACATTACAGATACGTAATGAGTATTCCCTCTTGAAAAGTGTTGTAAAATAGTTGTATTTCAGTGTGTCATAACGACACAATAATCATACTTATATAATAAGAGATAATTGTTCAGGTCTGGGTCCATTAATTGTGTAGTGTGAAGTTCTTACGATAGGAATAAGTCAGATGATATCTTTTTGGAAAAAAAAGCTTCTAAATATAAACCGCATATAAATTGAATGAATACTTATCTATTTTAATCGTCTAGCTTCTATCTTCTGTACCTAGAAGCGGTCAATTTATTACGAACGTATTTACGAGGGTCTCAAAATTTTTTTTTATTGGTCTCATAAAGAATAGAAGGACAATTTGACAGAACATTATCTATCTAATCTTATCTATCGTCTATAACATGTTTTGCATTCGCTGTAGATTCGCTGATATGAATATTAAACTCAGGTACTAACAAAAGATCCTTGAATGCTTACATTCGTAAACAGCACTTTAAATATAGTAGGCACTAAAGAGCAGTATTACATCTGGCACTTGAGTTGAGTATGAATTCATATACAAATATAAATCTGAAAATGTCAATATTTAGCTCGTGAATGCTCATGCATTTAAGGAGGCAGAGTATTCAAAAACCAATCAAATTATTCGTAAAAATTGCTAAAGATATGGCTATCACGTTGCGCTAAGAAACAAGAATGTCAGTTATCCAAGACAGGTCCAGATAACAGAGTTGGTAGATCATTTCCCCTAAGTGACTATCGCGGGTTTAGGTGCTGTTGAGTTTATAAGAAACTTTAACGAACTAATTGCTTTAAAATTTCGTTAAAAATATCTACATATTCCAGTTAATGAAATTCATTTTATTAAATTATTGAGACACGCCACTTTCGAGATAGTTAGGTAAGATCCCTGCAGACTGAATTACTCTCAAGTTTACACTAGCAGAAGTTTCAAAGTTTGTGTTAAATTTATAATAATAATATAATATTGTACGACAGACCACCCAGCGCTATCTAGACCCAGAGTAGGTAAGCATAGCTAAACTAGCTTGGTGTATTAAAACCCATAATGTATTCAAACCCATATGGTTTGAATATATTTACTGTATTCATCTTTGGGATAGCTCTGCATAGTACTTACATAGTACTACGCTCTCTATACGTTGCAGCGGTGCAGTTCGAATCATTGGGATTCCTGAGGTTACTAACACCAAGATCTCTGCAGTTGCCTCTCTGGCTGTATTTTACCGTCTCTATCACGGCGAGTGTTTTGATGAGCTCTTTTAACTAATCCCACCATCTCGCTTACTATTCAGAATAACACGTGCTAGAATGCGGTATCACCCACATACGGTACAATGATTACCATCTCGAACCAAGCGGTTCAGTACTTCCTTTCCTTGTCGCACGATAAAGAATAATAGGCTCTACCCGCATACTTGTTTCTTTCTTCTTACAATCCCGGGTTCTTCTAGCGGGGCGTGAAAAACCACCATTTTAAGATCGACAGCATCTGGAATGTATCTTCTGGACTTCAGCCTAGCTTTCCCATTCAGCTGGGTGCAGATGATTGACAGACTGAATATAAAAAAGAAAATACTGAATTATATATATTATACATAGAAACACCTACATCAATGTAAATAGACATATTCATATAATGATATTAATTTATTGATGGTTCGTTTGCCATTAAACTTGCTCCAATGCCAAAGAAATCGTCTTACACAACGTAGATACTCGTATAACATTTTTATCTACTGCTGCATGAATAAAACCTTGTTATATTTTTATCGCAGAAATTCACTTTAACTTTAATACGTTTAAGTGCCTCCTCGATGAGTAGTGTTTACGAAATGGAGCGAATAATATTTAATTTTCTTATCGTGTGTGCAGTGGCGAGGAGTGGTTAAGAATTTATAGGTAGTGTTAGAGCTTTAGACCTACGGCTTTCTGCACGTCACTTCCTAATATCGCAACTTACGTTTGAAATTTCGCCACAAGTATGTTGATTAAACGGCCGATGCTGCTGAACGGACAGCTGACCACATTAACAAATATTTTTTTACATAAATAAAACAATTAGTGTCTACGGCGTAGCACTACAGCGATCGACTGTTAAGTCAAAGGTCGCGGGTTGGACTTCCATTCATTGCAAATATTTGTATACATATTTGCATTCGTCTGGGTGTTACTGCGTATAATTTGTATGTATTTACAGCAAAATGTATCTAAGTACCTACATTTATGATATTCTGGAACCCATAATAAAAGAAAATTAGACTATTATGTCCTAGATTGTTATTGTTATAATTATACATGTATATATACTTTGGTTCTAGTATTTTTTAAATTTGTTGTAGGTTGGGGATCAAATCCTAGAGGTGAATGGTCAGTCATTTGTGGACGTGACGCACGACGAAGCGGTCGCACAGCTCAAGTACCACAAACGAATGTCGTTGTTAGTTCGAGATGTTGGAAAGGTCCCTCATGCGTGCACGGCGTTTGGAGAACGGGAAGCAGCGCCGAGGTACTGTATAAGTACATGATTACACCCCTCCTCTCTATTTTAGCATATTTGAACACCCCAAACACCCAATATTATACATTGAGGCTCTACCAAGGTCTTCAAGGCCAAGTAAACCTAAACAACCGGAATTAACAAATAAATATACATAAAATCCAATAGTATAATTAGAACTAAATAAAGAATAATAAAACAATGTAGCATCTTTCAAATTAACAGTAAATCTTGTAAAAGCCCATACGGCTCTAAATTTTTGTAAGATATAATGGAACATTGATCCGTACTCCTAAAACTAAATAAAATTCAGTAAATAAAAAATAACACCGTATCACGGACCTGGCTACTCTAAGGCTGGGGTAAACCGGGGAAGTCTGGCCAAGTTTAAAATCTGGTTGGACTTCCATTTCAAAAAAAAACTGTGGAGTCCCGGGGTCGGACTGTAACTAGAAGAACCAATGAGTAAACTAAGATTTGTGAACAAGGTAATTTATTAGAGTGTATGACCGACACGCAGCCCGACAAGCCCGAGACTGGGTCTTCGTTGCAATTCAATACAATATTTGCTTACTTAGCAGGTACAGTAAAGCTGTGTCCCCACAGTATTCCCCCCTTTAAAAATTTTTACATTACAAAGGTAAAAATATTATTATTTAGTTAGCTATTTCATAATACACAACAATTATCTTAATTATAAATTTCCTACCAAAATCATGGTCACCCTATTCGGTTATGATACATTTACAATTTGTCCTGAAAAAATTATGGTCACCCTATCATTACATTTATTTTGCAATGCATTGTTCGTTGCACTTTTATACAGTTAGTCAAAAGAATGTGCTGATGCTACGCATTTGATGAAATACACAGTCGTATGAACTAAAATAATCTATGTTATATTGTGTACTACTATTGTAGCAAAATGTTATTATAGTTTCACTGGATTTCCATATTATATATGACAATTAATTTCACAATATTAATAAAATTTAAAAGAACATTATTTTCATGCTATCACTAAGTTCACATTACCCAAGATTACACTTTTAGCACATTAATCATATATATTGTTCGTTATGAAAAGAATTTGTTTAAACATTTTTACATATTACAGACATTAATTATTTTTTTTTACAATATTCACAAAAAATAATTAATAAATCAATATAAAATATTCATATATAGAGTTTTATATATTTATAACAAATATAATAATAATCGTTGTCTATTGACAAGTACAGTCGCAAATCATTCCTAGTATTACAGTTTTACGTCAGAAATCGGACAGGTTGCTTAACGATTCTTCCACAGCGTGTGGTGCGAGCGTTAAGCGATTCGCGATTTGGAACTTCAGTATCTGTTCGAGTATTATTATCTGTATTTTCACTAAAACAATATGCTGGTTTCAATCTGTCAATAGATATGTTAACCTTACGACCTAATACCTGAATTTTGTATACCTTATTTTTTTTATCCAACACACGATATGGACCGTCGTACGTTGGCTGTAAAGGCTTACGAATCGCGTCATGTCTGACAAATACATATTCACAAGTTTCTAAGTCTGGATGAACAAATATTTTTAAGTTGCTATTATGATTAAACATTGATTTTTGAAAATTCTGTATCGTTTTTCTTAATTGGTCTACGTATTCACAAGCGTCATCAATTTTTGCCTGCTTTACGCTATCATAAAAATCTGCGGGAAGACGTAGAGTAGTTCCGTATGTCATTTCCGCTGCGCTTATACCGTTCTCACTCCTCGCTGCAGTTCTGAGACCTAATAGTACAGTTGGTAACTCTTGTACCCATGAGTGTGCTACTGTATTACATAAGCGAGCGGTTAATGCAGCTTTCAGACATCTATGCCAACGTTCTACTATACCGTTGCTTTGTGGTCTATAAGGAGTAGTCCGTATTTTATCTATCCCTAGTAATTTCATTAAGGATGAAAATAGTTGACTTTCAAATTGGCGTCCTTGATCACTGGTCAGCCTTTTTGGGCAACCAAAACGGGATATCCAACCTTCGTATATGACTTTAGCTACCGTTTCCGCGGTCATGTCTATCGTAGGAAAACATTCAGGCCAACGTGTGCCTCTATCTATCATAGTGACACAATATCTAAACCCTTCTTCCGAAGTCCGTAAAGGTCCAATTATATCGACATGAATTTGTTCAAATCTGTCACATGGTGGAAAAGAGCTTAATGCAGATGTGGTATGCCGGCTAACCTTAGCACGTTGACATTCTATGCATCTCTTTGCCCATTGTCCTACATCGCGATTCATGCTAGGCCAATAAAAACGATCCTGCACTAATTTACGTGAAGTTCTTATACCGGGATGGCTTAAATTATGAATAGAGTTAAAAGCAATGCGTCTAAAACTCTCAGTTAAATACGGTCTAACCTTATCATTAGTAATGTTACAGTATATATATTTTTGACAACCGGGAATCAAGATCTTCTTAAGTCTAACCTTATCATCGTTAGTGTTTGTTAGTCCTAAAATATAAGTATCGACTTCTTGCGCGTGGGCGAGCTCCTCGTAATTAATAACTGTGGGACATTCTACGGTCGCTACGCGGGATAAGGTGTCAGCAACAATGTTATCTTTGCCGTTGATGTGTCTTATGTCGGTTGTGAATTCACTGATATAAACTAATTGACGTGTTCTCCTAGGCGTTTCATTTTCGTTGTTACCTTTTGAGTATGCGAAAGCTAAAGGCTTGTGGTCAGAATATACAATCAATTGCCGTCCTTCTACCATATATTTAAAATGCCGAATTGCTAAATAGATTGCCAATAATTCGCGATCGTACGTGCTGTATTTGCGCTCAGTTTTTGACAAACTTTTGGAAAAATAGCCTAACGGTGTCCACGTGTTGTTTATAAATTGCTGTAATACTGCACCAACACACGTGTCCGAGGCGTCCGTCATTAATGCTATCTCTGCATCCGGTACTGGGTGGGCAAGCGTCGCTGCATTGCGCAAGCTCAACTTACAATTCTCGAAAGCTTGGTCAGCGTTCGAGTCCCAGACTATAGGTGTCTTATCTTTCTTTTTCGAGTTATGTATATAACTATTTAAAATTGACTGTGAAATAGTTGCATTAGGAATATGTGAACGATAAAAGTTTACCATGCCCAAAAATCGTCTTAGTTGCTCGATGGTTTGGGGTTTCGGAAAGTTTACTATCGCTTCCACCTTGTCATCCAAAGGACAAATTCCTTCTGATGTGACATGATACCCTACAAAGTCTATTTCCGGTTTACCGAAAGAGCATTTAGCTATATTAATGGTTATGCCATATTTACTAAATTGCTGAAATAATGCTTCAAGGTGTTTCCGATGACTTATATCGTCTAAACTTGCTATGATTACGTCATCGACGAAACTGAATATGCTGTCCCTACAATCGTCATCTAAGCCTTGCAATATTGTATGTTGCATGAATCTGGAAAAAGTCGCCGATGAATTCCGCAAACCCATGGACATTCGAGGAAATTCCCATAGCCCAAAACTTGTTATTATTGCAGTCTTTTCAACGTCGTCCGGATGCACAGGAATACAAAAATATGCTTTGTTAATATCTATCTTAGAAAACACTTTCTTACCTGCCAGATTGTAGGTGAAATCCGTCATTCGAGGGATTGGGTACCTGTCTGGCTTCGTCACCGCGTTCAACTTCCTGTAGTCACCGCATGGACGTATCTCTCCGTTCTTTTTGGGAACGACGTGCAGAGGACTGGCCCATGGACTTTTGGATGGTCTGCATATGCCGAGTTCCTGCATCATACAAAATTCATCCCTAACCTTCCTATACCTATCCGGTGCTAGTGGTCTAGCCCGAGCATATACTGGAGGTCCAAATGTCTCAATGTGATGAAAAATTCCATGACTTGGTACTTCCTTATAGGATACAAGTTTTGTTAGGTCTTTATATTTACACAATAAATCATGATAAGGATGATTATCATTCACAGATTTCACAGTAGGTTGACATGATTTCACAATAGAGGCTATAGAATTCATCTTAGTTAAACTATCAATTAACTTACGTGAGGCCAAGTCCACTACAATACCGTGATGAGCCAAAAAATCTGCACCTAATATCGGTTGTGTAATGTCCGCTATCACAAATGACCACGTATACGGTCTACGTAAATTTATATTCAATTTCAGCGTTTTAAGTCCGAATGTTCGAATTTCTGTACCATTTGCCGCATACAGTTTGTAATCGCTATCACCACACATATTCCGCTTCACCTTAGATACAGGTATAACCGAGACGTTTGCACCAGTGTCCACCAAAAATCGCATACCACTATTACAGTCAGTAATGCACAGACGGTTTGCAGGTGAAACTGCGCAGACACCCGTCGCTGTCTGCACGAATCCTAGTTTTTTTCTTGTGCCTTAGGTTTGTATGCACACGGTTTCAAACATTTAGTGGCTTTTTCCTTATAGCGAAAATGATAAAAACATTGCCAATTGGGATTGCTCCTCTTCCTAGACTGCGATTTTCCGCCGCGATTTCCGTCATGCGATGATCTCGACCTTGATCTCGACCTTTCCAAATTTTGTAAGCGTTTCGTCAACTGATTGATTTGGTCGCGTAGGTCATTCTTCATGCTTGTACTAGAGTTAGAGACTTCTGCTATTTCGCCAGCCCGCGTGGATTCTATGATCTTATCTGCCATTTCTGCAAGTTTCTCCATATTCACCACCTCACTAGCTGTCAAAATGGCCCGTACTGCTGATGGTAGATGTCCAACCCAGAGCATACGTAATGTTTCCTCGTTGAACTTATTTCTCGCCAGTTCTCGCATTTTTCTAAGAAGCTGGGAAGGCTTTTGGTCACCTAATTCCTGCTCCTTTAGAAGTTTCTGCACCTGACGCATCTCAGATTCTTCATATACAGTTAATAACCTCTCCTTAAGCGTTCTGTATTTGTCAACTACAGGCGGATCCAACACAATATCGCTCACTTGTCCTATGTTTTCCTTGCTCAATTTTGCTATCGTGAGATTGTATTTAGTCTCGTCGGATAATTTTTGATTAGCCAAAACTGCTTCATATTGCACAAACCCTAAACGTGGTGCATCTCTCCAAAATTCTGGAATTCTCGACGACACCGTAATTTGAGCCATTGTGTTTCCCTCTTGCTCACTCTTAACGCTTGATGTTCCTTCAGTGGCTGAGTTGTTGAGAGCCATATTTTTCTTATTTCACTTCTTGATAATAACACAGATAATATTACTAGTATACCGGTCCAAAATGTGTTCACTTAGATCACGTCGGGGTCACCAATGTGGAGTCCCGGGGTCGGACTGTAACTAGAAGAACCAATGAGTAAACTAAGATTTGTGAACAAGGTAATTTATAAGAGTGTATGACCGACACGCAGCCCGACAAGCCCGAGACTGGGTCTTCGTTGCAATTCAATACAATATTTGCTTACTTAGCAGGTACAGTAAAGCTGTGTCCCCACAAAACCTTACTTGCAAGCCAGACTGCGGATTGACGGATGAGGGTCTGGCGTAAACTTTCCCCTTGGGATTGGGTGGTCAAACGGCAGTCGCTCCCATGAAAGCCACATGCAAAGATGTAACCGGGAACAACGTTAACATAATGCATATGTTTGCTTTCTCAATAATGACATTAGATATAAAAGACTAATTCAATTTCGCATTTAAGACAAAAATTGAGGGTAAGTAATTTAATCCGAATATTGATTGCAGGAAATTTATTTTCGAATCATGCGATTAATTTACCCTAAATGAATGTATTTCTTACAAATTGATTGATGAACTCGTAAATGACTCGACGCATTAATAACGAATCTTTTGTTATTGTGTAGATTGCATTTCGCCTGTCGGTAATGCAAATTAACCTACAGCCACAAAATTAGATGATTTTTTTAGTAGTTAACTTAATTTATCTAATGAACATAGGTGGGAACATTATTGAGCTGTTAAAAAAAGGTACTAACAGTTCAGAGATAATTTTATGAATATTGTATGAAGGGCCTAGTGGCAGTAGTCCGGTTGGTAGTGCATATTGTTTCCAGTCAAACTAGTGTAGCCAATGGAAAGAATTAATTCATTATAATAAAAATGGTTCTAGTGGTAACAGCTACTAATAGTCTCTGGCCGTAGCTTTGCTATTCTCAGTATGAATGGATCGAGGTACCTTCTCACTTAATATAGACTGGCAATTTAATGCATCGCTGCAATAATGTCCTTGCTGTTTTCCCCATTTTCATTTTTTCCTTGCCTTTCTTCCGAAGTTCCTCGTTTATATTCTAACTTTCCTCTTTTCCTGAGCCATTTGCCGGTTTTTTCTCCTGTCCTTCCCCATTCATATCCTTCCCTCTGTAACTGTTTATAGCCCACGGTAGCCGTTTACCATCAGATGTTCAGTGTGCTTGTGTGTTGTGTCTGCGATCATTATCATCAAATCCCGTTATCGATGTCCTCCTGTTGAGTTGTATTCAAGAGGGTTTTTAAAGAGGAGTAGACTCACAGCTTCTGTTAATGGTATGATAATGCGACGTATGCGACGGTGTGAAAAAGGGTTCACAGGTAAACACAGAAAATAGTTATTTATTCAACAAATAAGCAAATTTATTTTTTTACTTCGAATTAAGCTTAGCACAATGTGTGAGTACACTCAAAAACTTAAGCAACTTAAAAATGCGATTTTACTACGAGTATGTACGCAGCAAAAGTACCCTTTTCGTGATGTTGAGGTAAAAAGTATTTTTTTTAATTGATGTCGCAACTAACCTGTACTATAGAATAAGCGGGTGGGGCAGGCGGCGAGGTGCGGCTGCTGTGGCTGTGGAGCAGAAAGCGCGATCCTTACTGCCGCAGAGCGACCTGCCGGCCATCGCCTACTACATGGAGGAGTACGCGGCCAGAAGACTCACACCCGACTCCTTTCTCACTGTCATTAGGGATCTGCTTGACACGCCGCAAAAGGTTATATTTTATGATCTACAATATTAACTGTATAATTAGTTAGATTTCTAACACATCGAGTTTTGTTTTTCATGTGATCGCGTAAGGAACACAGAATTGAAAACAAACTTAAGGTCTTGGCCACCCCGCTAGTTTAAAAGAGAAGAGAGAAAGAGTATACTTTTATAGTTTTTTTTCCTTGTGGCTCCGAAATCACCTTCCCCGTTGCCAGCAGAGTAATCCTGACTGGTAATGGGAAGGAAAGGTGGCTATACCGGTGGTTTGGCCGTGACTTTTACTCCCATTACTTAATACCCTGGAACAGAAACTCGACAAGAAGTTTTAACAGAGAATTAAATAAATCTTAGTAAAACATTTAAAATTGAAATGATATTTGGTACTTGTACATAAAAACGTACACTGGTCAAATTAATGAGGTATTGAAAAAAGGGCAGGTCAAAAGCACTCGAAACTGGCGGGCTTGCATAAAAGCTTTAATGACAGTAGAATAAGCTCCTGAAGTATGTATGGACAGAAGCAAGAGGGCGGGCTGTTGTCTCTGCCTACCCCGGAGGGATAAAGGCGTGACTATATGTATGTACATAAAAAATATCTTTATAACAGGAACACGTGTTCCGTATTTCAATTTATATAGCGCACAGTACTCAACAGGGAGGTAATAATATTAAAAAACATATTCCATCTCGTTTTACGGCTCACCGCAGCCTCGTATGTTGAATTAGGATAATCTCACTAGAGCATTAAGTAACTTTACAAAAGTCGGGTAGAGGCAGGTCTCTTGCCAACAATATCAAGTGTCTAATCGTCGCAGTATATCGTAAATTACATAATACGGCCTTGAGGTTCAGTGGAAGCGTACCATTAGTGCTAAATCATGAAGTTAACCATCCGAAACTAAAACTTGGGATCTGACTCAGTAAAATTACGTTTTTAAAACGTGTGATTTCAAAACTGACGACAAGTTATAAACTTAAATTTTTAGGGCGGCTTGCGCAACATTTGGTCTAAACAGAATTTAGTTAAATGTGTTTATCTTGCTAAATATGCTTAGCCTAAATACAATTAAAAAGGTCTTGCTCACGTCCGTTTGGATGGTAATTTAACTAATCGTAGTTAGGGAGTCGGTAAAGCAGTGTCTTGCATTCCTTTTTACGTTTTCGTGCGTTGTACACTTGAATTAGAGCAAAACGGTGGCATTTCTTATAAAAAAATGCGTGAAATGGACCGACGAGCTTTCATCTGTCAGACGCTGTTTTATTTTGCTCTTCTGTTGTGCTAGGAAATTTTATATACATCTTATACAATAATGCAATGGCATGAGTAACACGATGCACTATTCTACAAGCTGTGATTTCATGTACACCAGTCATGTCACCACAAGTTATTAGCTGACTTCCTGTCGCATAAAATCTCAGCGTACATAAAAGTTGGTTCATAGGAGTGACTGATTTTATCCTGCAAAACAAACAAAAATAGCTACCTATCTATTTATTGAATATTCATTAATAATGAATACATTTCCTTACTTGTTGCTGGTTTTTAAATGTGGGGCTATTTGCTGTAACAAAATTGTAGTGGTTTCTTTCGTTAGACGAAACCTTCTGAAGAATTTGTCGTCCGAATACATTCCAAATAAGTCTGCTCTCTCAAATAATTCCCTCGGTCTGTTGATATATTCTATAATCTCCTCATCTTACAAACTTCCTACCGAACTCTTTACAATCTTTTATAAAATAATAGTAAAATTTCTATAACCTCAAAATGATGACGCGCGATTGGCTACTAAACGTATTTAGCGACGCTAAATAGCCATCTTTGGGTATTTAACTTTGACAGTTCGTTAAACGTGATTAGTGCCTAAATTTTTGTTGTGCAAGACGCTAATTATAATTAGCAGACTAAATGCGTTTACGTCGCTCTTAAACTGTATTTAACGACGATGCGCAAGCCGCCCTTAATATCTAATGAAGAACGTATCAAACTATAAGTGATTCTGAAGTTTAATAAACTCACTCCAACGTAGGTAGGTCTTACGATAGCAATAGGGCTTTTCTAAAGAAAATCCCTAAAAAGTGAATCAAGTTCTATATTAAAGTACTTATATGTCATTTTAGTTCGTAACTTTATTTCCATGATTTATTCAACGTGAATTTCTTTCACAGTACACTCTGCTTACGGAAATAAGAGAATTCATGTTACCTGAGGACAGAGCGAGGTTCGATGAGCTCGTGTACAAGCGGGGTGAAGAGCCGGCAGCTGAACACCACCCAAACAAGGTACATTTGAGATTTTGGCTTCTATTTTATTGTTATCTCTCATTTTAAAATTATCGCTCACTTTAAAAATAATAACTTATTTATTATTTATTGGTAATTATATATTGGTAATTAATGACAAGAGTGCGTTAATATGTATATAAGCGTTTAGGTGTTCAGGATGACGCCAAAACAAAGGGTCAAGGTAACCTCACCTGCAAGGCGGTATAACTGCTAAGTGACGGATGAGGCTCTGGCGCAGGCTTTCCTCTTAGGGAAGTCAGACAGCAGCCGCTATAAATGTCGTATAAGCTAATTAAAAAACAGGAGAAGGAGTAAGCCCCAGACTCCGAGATGAAAGCATCGGATGCACCCGTGAACAACGATAACAAAATAATGATGGACGTTGCGTATACAAGCATTCAAGCGATTGTAAATGCCTGGGTTCGATCCCTGGATCACGAACTATCTTGAACTGTGTTCAGTAGATGGACCACCACAGACACCAACCCCATAAAAAATAGATGAATTGTGGGTTGCCGAAAACTTTACCACTCCTTCATATTCAGGCGTGAGAATAAAGATTAGGATTAAGTAGGATACTTTCTTGATCAAATTAACACAAAAAAATAAAATAATAGTAAATACATTTCATGCAGTATACCTACAATCTGTATCAAATTGAAACTATGACATCCTCACTTGATTGGAATATCAAGAATCAATAAATATTAAAGGTATTTAAAAGTATAATGTAAGTACAGTACTCGGATTTCGATTTGGCACGTCAGGAAGCTGAGTGAGAGCTCGCCTAAGATCCGTTGGGGTTGGGTTTGTAGAGCGTTCTCTCCATTACAAATCTATTTGACAGTTCGGTACCGTTTGTGTTTTTAATAACTTCGGTTTTAACAAATCTTACAAGATAGGTATCAAGCTGTAGACATGCGCTGCACAATAGAGATTCGCTATTCTCAATCATGTTCCCGACGAGATGACAAATTAAAAATCCGGTACTTTATCTGCTTTATCTAAAAAACACTTGACTTAAATAGGGTCTTTTGCAAATTATTGTTTCATTCACGTTAGAATTACTACAGTTTGAATTTTTTCCTAAACCATATTATTATACCTACATACCTTAATTACTACGCTATTATAGTTGATACAGATTGTACGAATAACGCTAATCAAACATTTTACTACTTATTCATGACGTTGCTATAATGTACACCCTCTTCAGCGAAAAATAGGAGTTAAAAGATATTTTCGTCAATTTTGTTAATCGACTCTCCCCTTTACAATGTTGTAATCTACACTTCTCCTGCAGGTACCTAATTAATATCTCGCCCTTTAGCCACAAAGCTCCGCCTAACTACCTTTAGTCAAACTCTGTTTACTATTACTATTATTATCATTTATTTACATGTATATTGCGGAAAGGGGTAGGCAGTGGTACCTATCTATTTTATAACCGACATTTCGCCAACCATGTCTTTCAGTCCTACTTAATAGAGGGCGAGCCTATTGCCGTCAACCGAGCAATTTTTCATGGACTATATGTTTATTCTCCGATGAAGAACAGCTTTATCCTTTGGTTACCTCATACGATGAAAAAAATTGCCGTGGCCCCTAGTAGTTTACTTTATCGGAAACCAAAAAGTAATGTAGAAGATGGGATATGAAATCTAACATAACATAATAAATATTTTAAAATATGTTAAAACAAATATAGAAGTTTACATCCTGACACTTCGTCTTTTGTATTTGATTTTGATCGAATATATTAAACTATGGAAGTTCGGAGTTTGCATTACATTATGGAATCCCTTTCTATGACACTAGGACACTATGTGACAATATCTTTCTTTAATTTGCTGTACAAAACATAGCAAACCCTTTAGGTTTACTTCACTAGATTACACAGAAACTCACTGCTTCACTCTTAAAACCACATACGACAGTTAGTTAACACAAACATCCAGTGCAATTTCATTTTCGCGCAAATTTGATGCTTACAATTTGTCGATAGCGTGGCGCTGAACGACACATCCTACCTTCCTCGACGATGCATGAATTGCACGATCCGGTAAGTGCACAAGCTTATTTATTTACTTACACACTTACAAGGACGTACACAGATATTCTATGTATTATAACAAATAAAAACCAATTAAGTCAATATCCAAATATTCATCCTTGACTGAGGAACGCTGGGTACGCCCCTGTGGTTGCATGTTCCATCGATGTCATAGTTTGATTGCTTTCTCGTAGTTCGAGCTTTGTTGATAAATTGTTCTTATGTTTAATAATTTAAGAACTTGTTAGCATCATAATTCATCAATCTTTACTAGTAACGTCGAGCCTGTTAAATGTTGTTACCCCTTTAGCGAATCTTATTGGTGTACTCCTATTCTTTGAACTCTGTATACGAATGCAGAGTAAATAAACGGAATAGTTCTTCAATATGTCTACATTGTCTGCTCTCGATTTCTTTATAAATATGAGTAAGTATTTTGATGAAATTAATACATTTGTGTTCTAATTACTTATATTTACTTAGGAAAGCTCGTATAAAAGATAAATGTTGGGAATTATTCCGCATCTGTGACGCGAAGGTGAAGAAAGTATTGGGGCTGTCGGGTCAGGTTCAGGGTTATTGTTATAGGAGGGAGCAGCGGATGCACCCCTCGTGGCCGATCATCGCTCGCCTTCCGAGGATTCCGGCCTGGGCCTGCCACCGCATGACCATGCTTTGTACAGGTGACGTCACTATATGACTGACAACACTTTTTACATTCTACTTAAATTCTGCATAGCTTGATCTATAATTAACTAATCTTAGATGGTAAGTTTATATGAAATAGATAATAGAAAGAATAGGAAAGGTATTCAAGCTCCCTGACATCAGGGAGCGGTAAACTGCAAGGTAGCGTATTTCTATAATGAGTAAGGCTTAAATTCCTCATAGCCGGCGGGCCTGTCATAAAGGCGCTTAGACGCTACAGTACCCTTAACGTGCGAAAGTATAAGCTGAGTCCTCATCAAGCGTTCGTTCTCGTCCGCTCTTTTACATTTCATTCAGAAAATAACCCACAGTTTTCCACAAGCTCTTGTCAGCGTTCACTCTCACAAACCGAGCATCTCATTGGCCTGTCGCCAAACACTTCCACGTTTATTTAGTATCGGAATCGATTGTTTTATGGTAACATAAACGTACACATTTATTGTCACCCAGCGGTTTACTACCATTGTCCTGCATATATAAGAGCTGTTTAAAATTTATTGCCAATAAAATCGATCCACAAATTACATTTAAGATTCTATAAAAGAACGATTAAGTCGTCCGTATAAAAATAACAAATTCATTTTCAATGCGTTTCAACTAAGAATACGTTCACGTTTTGGACTACTTCGATCATTCTTTACTTATAGTTTCTGTACTGTCTGAAAAATTGCAAACAATAAATAATAATTAAATAAGAAATTAATTTATATTTAAATAAATTTAATTTCTTCAGATTTTTCATATGGGGAATGCTCTTACCAACTGAGTTATCTAGCCACGTCCCAGATATTCGAAATTCGAAATGGTCGCGAGTTCAAGTCCCGTCCTAGATGTTTCGAAATTCGAAATGGTCGCGGGTTCTAGTCCCGTCCTAGATGTTATCTTTTTCCGATCTAAATGTATAGGAAAAATAAGCAAACTAATTGCTTAAAAGTTTCATTCAATTAATGTGGCGGAGTAATCAAAAAACAATGTTTAAAAATGATTGTAAAGTCATTCATTGTTTCCGTAGTTCACAAGAATTACGGTAGATGGCTCCAGCGTCGCCCCGAGACGTATATAAGATATTGGAGAAATTCAAATTTGTGGGACGTGTCTAGGTAACTCAGTTGCTCAGAGCATTCCCACTGAAAGGGACTGGTCGCGGGTTCAAGTCCCGTCCTAGATGTTCTCTTTTTACGATCTAGGTCTATAGGAACTATAACATATATCAGAAGTAAGAATGCGGCCTGCATATTCTGCGAACGGATTTTCTCTTGGCGCCTCCTTTAAATAATAATTAAGTACGACCATTTATTATCTACATTCAATCAAGTACCTAAGTAATGCTACTCGTGTTCTTTTGTTTCTTCATCATTGTGCTCGCATTTTGTACATATTTCTCAATTTCTATAAATTTTGTATATTACATTTTTGTGTAAGTAGAAATTTAAAAGAATTAATAAATAATATGTACTTGTAAGTACTCAAAATGTTTTTTGCCTTAGCATAATCCTACCTACTCCAAGATCTTAGGGTGAGATCTATCTTTATCTAATTGCTCAAGCTTAGCTCAGGTATATCTTGACTGAGTATTAGCTGAGCATATTCTTCATTTTGAAATTTATACAGTATACAGGTAAGATTAAGCTGAGCATGTGCTAAGTTTCTCTCCATGCATTATCTATATATTTCTTTATACTTATTTATCAGAGATTTTATGGATATATGTAGATTATTATTATTTAAATAAATGGGCGAATTACTGTGATGAAAGGAGAAAAAATATTAACAAGGTCATTTATAAGTTACACAACACAAACGGATCGTAACATTTTAACAGATGTGTTGAATTTTCGTTAATGTTTAAATTATGTATCTATTATATCTATTCGACATACGAGGATTCCGTAATAGGATTCTTTTGCATTATGGAGAACTTAGGAAGATTGCTTAGTATTATTCATACAGGCTACTTTGTAGCCTAGTTAGGAAATCAGAACCGCACCCACATATTGTAGAATAATAGTACCTACCTACCTTGTAAACTTATAATTATGCCTCATTGTACTACAATTCTTTAAAATAAATAAACGTTATTATTATTATTATTATTATTATTATTGATAACATAGACAGGTTGGGTACTGAAGCCGTTTTGACCTTTTCCGCGAAGACCGCGAATATCCAAGTTATATATTCGTAGTGAATGTCATCAACATCCTTTGGGAATGAATGACGATGAAGCCTTCAGACGAAGATACCGTTTCTATAAGCAAACTGTTTTGAATATATTTCTACCGTGAATGACAAGTTGAAATATTTTAACAATAGAAGAATAACAATTTCATCTACATTACTAAAAAATACATATTAATAATAATTTAAAAAGTCGTTTGAAGTTAGTACCATAAAGTAAAGATTGGTTCATTATTTAAGTTAATTTCTATTCTGTTTCTATTCTATATTTTTGATAAGTCACCCTCTTCGTGAACTTTGACTTTACTAAGCTTAAACTTAGAGGTAAAGCCTCAGCAAAGTCAGAGTATACTCTATCGATCTCACCCTAAAAGTTGACATTTAGTGCTTAAACAAAATAGTATCTGGAAGTTCTATTCTTAGTTGAAACGCATAGCAAAAATTTATTGAAAATAACGGAAGTTAACGGTACCGGCGTTATTTAGGGCCAGTGTACCCCTTAATCTCAAACAAGTTTGAGCTGCCGATGAAACATCTAGATAGGTTTTATCTGCAGTTTGTTACATATTGAGGTCGAATGTGAAATATGTGGCGCCACGCAATGACTTCTATGTATAGGTACTAGACTGGCTGTTTGGAACAAAAAAATTGGTATAAATTTATGGCCTTTTTGATGCTGTCATAGCCACAGAGTATATTACATTTTTTATATGAGATCATCATCTGTCATCTGTAAAGTAGTGTAAGGGCGCCAAAATTATTAATCATTCGTGAGGCGTACCCCTCCATCATTCCTGCCTCACCCCCGAAGTGTGACACACTTTTTCTTCTAAACTACTTGTCTAGTATACATAGGAGTCACTGGCGCCACGTCTTAGATTTACTTTTGCTATCTAGGAACGCCAGAAATATTTATAGGAGTGTTTTATATTTAAATTATATGTAATTGCTCGGACAATTAAGCGGTCTATTTAATTAAAACTGAAATATCCCTATTTTTATTATTACTTTTCTTTAATATTATTATTTCTATGATAGGTGCTGGTAAGGCCGTTTCTTTTGACATTTGAACCTTGCCTTAGTCAAACATAACAGTGATTTAACAATTGTTTTAAATATACGCTATTTAACGAAACGTTGATAGGAGGCATTAAACAAAAAAGTAATCGATTTAGTTAAGTTTGTTGATATCTAGTTCGTCTAGAATGATATAATGTAAATTAGCTGGCATCGTGTAGCTGAGTTGAAAGCAGTTTGTTGATGCTGGTGTTGTGTGGGGCAGGAGCGGGCGGCAGTGGCGGCCGGCCACCG